>CM034148.1:637230349-637900298 GCA_019776745.2 Taxus chinensis | reverse complement strand
CCAATGGATCACAATGTGAAGTGTGGGTCTAGATGGAGTGTGGGTGAATTTGGTGGGAGAGGAGTCACTGGAGGTGGAATTGGAGGTTGAGTAAGTTTGACCACTTGTTTGGTAGATAGTACAGTTTTAGGTTTGGATTCCACCTTCTTGGGTAAAGGTGTAGAAGGTGAACTAGTTGTTGAAGGTGGTGTATGTGTAACTACCTCTTTGGAGGGTAGTGGGTTTTTGGGCTTTGGTTGCACCTTTCTTGGGTAAAGGTGAAGAAGAAGTGTGTGATGTAGAATGGAAGGAAGATGACGGAAGGGGATGGGTTAACCAAGGAAATAATGGAGGTGCTGGTGAAGGTTGTGGTAAGAGGAAACGTGGAAGAGACTTGTTGAGGAGAAGGGAATGGCATGGGTAATGATGAGGATACAAGAAGTGGTGTAGGTATAGGAGGTAGAAAGGATGTAGGTGAAAGTCGAAGGCATTAGTTGTGTACATAATTTGGGTGTTACAAAGGATCATGATGGGGTGGGCTGCTGTGTTTTTGGTTTACTCTAGGTAGGAGGTTGCTTCGCCAAGGTTGATGGGTGAGGACCTAAGATAGATGGAAGTGGTGAAGGTGGACAAAGGGGTAGTGGGTGAAGCTGGTGTATGCATCCTAAGGGGTTGGGGTCTTCCTCTTAGGTGGGGGAATAGTATTTGTGAAGGCTTGTGAGGATGTGGATAAATCTAGTTTGACAAAAGGATGAACTAGACTTGATGTCGGCATGACTCCTAATGTGGTAATGGGTCTAGACGCAGAGGAAGATATAGGTCTAGGTAATGTTTTTGGCATAGAAAAAATTTCATTTATTGGTAAAGGTTTAGGTATGGGCAAGGGTGATAAAGAAGGGGCCACTATAACTAGCATGAGAATGGTGGGTTTGGTTATCTGAAACACCTTTAGATAGATCATGGAAGTGTCAACAAATAACATTTACATTTGATTTGAGACGGGAAGTCGAAGGCATCCCCAAAGCATGGAATTATCACACATAATCCAAGGGGTTGGCCAAATGTGAGAATGACATTGATGTATGGGGGATGATGTTGATTTGGTAGTAATCCATGTAAAGAATGTCTATGAGATAGGGAAATGGTTGGCTTTAGACTCTATGGGTAGAAGATAGAGAAGATCAATATCCTTGAAAGTCAATAGAGAATTGTCACTTAGGAAGGTATGTTGTTAATAGATCCCCCAATGACAATTTGGATGATGTAAGCTCATCTTTTGGTGAATAAGAAGGTAAACATGACTCTCCCGTGGGTAGATAAGTATTGAAGGTTGAGAGGTGAGCGGGGAAACTACATCAGTATACACTGGTGGACTCCCCTGTGAGTGAAGGAGAAGATAAGGGAAAATCCTTTGTGGAAAGGAGTAGATGAGATGAAGGATCTCGTGCAATAATCTTTGATAGATGGAATAGGAGGAATTTGAAGAAGAGATGGTATGATGTCAAAACATAGCCATGAACCTCACTTATTGTCATTGGTCAAGGTTTTTCCGGTGTTTGTTAGACGATGGGGTGTGATTCGGTAACAACTTCTTGGAGATGTGAAGGTTGATTATCCAATGCATTAGAATTATTCAAGGAGATCTCTATTATGTAACATTTCTTGGATGAAAATTTATACAATTACCATTGTTATGACCTCTAACTCAATGATTGTTGCAGTAATCATTTTATTTATACCATGATGAGAGGGTTCAAAACTAGTATGTGGTTTGATAGGTGGAAGAGTGACTGCTTTGGATTTTACAAGTTTTTCTAAAACTGAAGAGAAGGGTTATCCTATGGGAGTATATTTTCGTTGCTCCCGCTTGAACTGAAAATCCTAAACATGAGAAAGATTGGAAGAAGGCTTTGATTTGTTGGATGGATAAGATAGGTTAACATTTCAGAACTATTGTGCGTTGGTATATCCTTTTGCTTTAGAATAATTATTTTTCAGTTTTGAAGAAGAAGAGGTATCATTTGATTTAAATGTAGTGTTTTGTTATGCAATTGTATCTTCTTCTCTTCAATGGCATGAATTTCAATTTTCTGGGCCATGATGAATGCCTCGTTAAACATGCTAGAAGGTTTGAAACTTGGACAGTTGGCGAGATATGTCTAGAAAAAACTCTAGTGAACAAATCTATTAACTCGATTTGAGGAAGTTGGAATGTGAGTTGTTTGATCAAGCTCCACCAATGAGAAAAAAAAATTGTGATAGATTCATCTTCATATTGGTGTGTCGTATACAAGTTAGTCATTATGACCTTCTTGACAATGTTGATAGAAAAGTGATCTAGAAAATCCTGAGCTCCCTAATTAAATGAAAACATGTAATGTTTTGGTAGAGCACTATACCAATCTAAAGCTGGTCCTGTCAAGGATATTGGGAATGTCTGAGAGAGAAAAGCATCATCATGAGTGATCAGATAACACAGATGTTTAAAATATGGCAAGTGTTATTACGAGTCTTCTTTGTTCTTGAATCAGATTTAATTTAGGTATTTCCTAATGGAGAGGGTATGGATGAATTGGAATGGATGGGTGAATGGGATCATTACAAATCTCATCATATGTCAGAGAGTTACGTGAGCCAGAGATAAATGCTTATAATGTCTACATATTTTCCATCATCATTTTGATAAGACCATTACTAGGTTGCGATGACAGGGAACCCCTTGCAAAATAAAGGGGGTAGATGAGGCGGGTATGACGTGGGTGGAATCCCAGTATGTGGTGGTATCGATTACAAAAATTGTGAGGAAGGAACATAGGCTAGGAATAGATGTAGATGGGAAAGTATCCTGAATAAGAGGTAGATGAAATAAGGGGTCGTTGGTGATAAGTGTAGGTAGGTGGAGTGGATGTAAAGACTCTCATAGCAATCAAAGGAAGAGACTATGGGATGAAGAGGATGATGTTTTGTAAGGGAGTGTGGGATACTGACACCAATGGTGTTTGAGATGCAATAGGTATATGAGAGGTGGCATGGATACAGATAGACCTACACTCAAGGTGGTTGCTAAAGGCATGGTTGACATCATAGGAGTGATAGACGTCAAAGGCACGACAGATGCCATAGGTGCAGCAGATATCGATGATGTATAATCAAGATGGGAAACCATAGGTGGTAAGGTGGAAGAGGGTAAGGCCAAGCTAGTAGTAGCTAATGCAGAAGTGGGTGTGAAGGTAGGAAGAATGGACACAGAGGTGCCATATACAAGTTTCCCTAATGAATCATGGGTAGATGAATGAGCGAGATAGTATTACAAAGCAGGGGGTTGTGATCAAGGAGTCTCATGAACTCCTCATCACCACTAGGTATTGCAAGAGCCTGATTGGGATCCATAGGTGAGGAGTGGCAAGGGGGCTGAGGGCTAGGTGGGAGTGAAACACGAAGAGCATTAGCTTGTTTACAAGTCAAAACATGTGACTGATAATACAATAGGTATTATAAGATTTGTTGATAATGCAAAAACACAGAAGGAATAGAGAAAAATAGGTCTAAAATGTGTGATTTGATTATTGCTCTGATTGAAAAATCAAAACACAGACCGACGTTGGTTGGGGTAACCTATGTTGGTATAATGGGGTAACTGCACCACCGATCAGATAGACTGATGTCAGTGACTATGGGAAAATGTCATATTAATAAACTCTAGTAATAAATAGTAAAAATGAGATAGAACTGGACTTTGAAGGTAATATCAAAGACTCAGAGACTAGTAAGATGACCAAGGAAGTCACAAAAAGAAAAGAAATTAAGATATGATGTTACTTTAGCAAAAAATGACCAAAACAGCCTAAAACCGACAGCGGGCAGTGAACTGAAGATGGTGTTAATATGATGAAACCAATGTGCGGTCATTGGACTGACACCGATTACTGTGAAATATATGAAATATCAAAAAAGTGAATTTTTGGTGATTTAAGTCAAATAACAAGACCAACTCAAAGACTGATTATGGCAATGATCAACCCTAACACACTCAGAAATAGTCAGAATACACCAACTATAATGGTGGAGTGTGTAGGGAGATAAAATTGAAGAGAACAAACTCGCACCTCAAAAAAAAAATCAAGAAAAAGATAGCAACACATGAAATCCTATGATGTAGATTTTTTGTTGTGGCTTATGCCATTTAGGACTGACTTATGAATAAAGTAGAGTTTTTTATTACTGAAGGTGTGCTACAGAAAATGAAAACTATGGCTACTTTCAGGTAAGTTTTGGAGGGATCCTTCTTTAATATGATAACCTGGCTAGAAAACCATCTGGAGCCCAGTGTAAATCCTGCTTATCATGTGATCATTGACAACTTCTTTCAGGAAAGATTTTGTTTAAGAAATGTGTAGTTTGTTTTCAATGATTTGGTATAAAGAGTGTGCAAAATGTGAACTACAATTCAGTTTTTCAACCATGAGTCAGGCATGACTTCAAGCATATAGGTTGCCCACAATTTAGATGAGCTAGAATGAAGCATATAGAAATGAGATGCAAATATTTTAAACCCAAATCCACAATGAAATTAAATGAGAGAAATAATGAATAGGAAAGAGTATGTCTTTCACTAATGTAATACAGAATAAAAAAGAAGTGTTCTTTTAAATCCAAAATACAAGTTTCACTGAGATCAGTAGGAGAAGAAGAATGTTTCTAAGGGAGAAGATTTAAATGTGAAATTTCTTCCAAAAATAAATAAACACACAATTATTCCCTAAGAATTAATAAAGAAAGAACCCCAAATGGATCCCAGGCATGCCAAAATGTTTCACCAATAAGTTTTACTCTTTTTAGGATGAAACAAATAGAAGGTAAATGGTTAAGAAGGAATACCTGTGAGGCGAAGGTGTAAGGTAGAATGTGCGTGTTGTTGACATTATCCAAGCTGATCCTAAAGAACTCATTTTTTTCTAGGAATTACTACCTATATATGCAAAGCAAGACCACAAAAGAGTATTAAATATCATATGATAGTGGACTACCTAGCGTATGATAGATCTATGAAGTGGTATGTACTTCCTAGAGAGGTTGTCTAATCCACTGTTTAATAGAATTCAATGTGAATAAGAAATTGAAATAAATAGGTTCTATTGCAATGTAATGAATTAGGTTTCTCATACACACAATACACTTAGATTTTATGTTAGATATTTAAAATAACACTAAATCTAATTAAAATCAAGGTTTTTTTCATGTCAGATAGGTCTAGTAAGGGTCTGGGGCTGATTGGTTGAGTTCTGGGTTGGTTTTAAGTGAGTTGTAAGCCTTCTAGTCTAAGAATATAAAATGACATCGAGACTGATATCGGTTTGGTGACCGATGCCGTATGGGGGCTAAACTGATGATAGTTATGGAACCAACTTCAGTAGAGGAAATAGGTAATGAACTATTAAAAGTGGGGTTTTTAGGCTCTCTATGATTGCATAAAGAGTGAGGGTAGTGTGGTTTGAGTCATAATATGGTTAAGAAGACTTAGGAATACTAAGAAAGAGGTTTAGAAGGGTGAAAAGGCTCGGGGTGGTTGAATAGTGGGTTTGTGGGAAGAAGATGTATGGGTAACCGAAGAAATAAAATATTGAAAGAAGTAAGAGATCTACAATAGGATAAACACGAATAATTAAAATCACAATACTTCGTTTTTTGTAGATCCTGTGAGTTGAGATGGTTTATGGTTAATCGGAGAAGAGGTGTTTGATTCCAGTGCCATGGCGGTATAACTTGTGTGCTCCCATGAGTATTCCAATGCTCTAGAAGGAGAACCAGCTGTTTTTCTTGCACTAGGGTTGTGTGTGTTCGTCGTCTGGATGTAGGAGGGCTTGAAGATTCGTACTTGAATCCAATAAGGCTCCAATAACTAAATGACCAACTTGGGTAAAGGGTTGTAAAATTATATATAAAGTAACCAATGTCGATATAGGTAACCGATGTTGGACGAGGATAAAATGGCATCGATTAGGGTGAAATAGTCTTATTTACCAAAAATAGGTAGATCTTCCCAGATTTGGCATGATTTCCTAGTTGGGTCCACATAGGGAAGTAGATTTCATGTGAGAGAAGGTAGAGAGATCCTAGAAGAAGTCCAATTAGGTTTAGGAAGAATTCTTAGTTAGTTAGGTCAAGTAGTGACTTAGCACTGGGAGTGATGATGCAATGCTAAGAGTGATGACATGGTCATTGTGAGTTAAATGCCCCTAGAATGGGTCCAGGGTTAGGTGTAATGATGAGGTGGAGGTGTGAGGATGAAATTAACTTAATTAAAATAATTAAATTAATTAATAATGTGAGGATGAATATTAATATGGGGTAAAGGGGTCTTGATTAGTTAAATTTGTTACGTTAATTAATTAAAGGGGACCAAGGGGAGTGTGACCCAAATTTGGTGTCTACGCATGCTTAGTCACTTTCTCCAAAACTACCTTACAAGCTTCTTAAGGCGAATGTCATTCACCAAAACTAGTTGGGAGCAATCTAGACATAACCCATAAAAATTAAAACCACCTTTATATACCTATTAGGCTCCCCATGCTCATTACAAAATTTTAGGGTTCAACTCTTAGTGCAAGTCCTCTTTCTATCACCTATCTCTCCTCAATTAGCCATTGTTCTTGTAGCCTTAGTTTTAGGATTTTCTGTGAATAAATTTTGATGTAAGAGGTTTCTGGACAAACTAAAGGTAATTTTTGGTACTCATTATCCTTGTTTAGCTACTTGTAAAATTTCATGGACCATCTCAGTCTCTAAGCCCCTTTTTCCACCAGTGAGTCTACTCTAATTAGGCCTTAAAACAAGGCTGTCATTCTAAGAGAAAACTATTAGCAAGATATGAGAAATGGAAGCTTGGAAAGATTTTAAACCTTCAAATTATCATAATACATGATCTTAGGAGGTTTTTTACTAAGTTTGAGCCTATAATTCCTATAATTGGTCATTCAAGCAAACTCTTTCCTCTCTAGGTCTGTTAGAAGCTTCTCAACCCTTGACTATGGATTGATACACATATCTAAGTTTGTTGACCTTTCTAGACTCTATTCTTTCAAAATGTGATTGAGCACATGTCTTAGGAATTATCTTGTAAATATCAACCACCAACTCATCTAAATATCTCCAACCAAGAATTTCTCCTAGGCCTATGTTGAAGTTCCTTAGCCCTTATTAGTGGACTGTCATGAATATCAGAGGTGTTTGAGATCCATAAACTCTAATTACACCCAATACTGTCTCAGGAGAATGTAAATATGTTGTGTATCCATTATCAAACCATGTTCCAAATCCTAGGTCCTTCAAATCCTTACTTTTAGGTTTATATTGTTCTCTTAAACCCAATCAACAATTTCCCTTAACTGTTAAGGAAAACTCGTATATGTAACAAGTTAGAGATTAAGACTTGGTTAATATAAACTTATAAGTTATTAATAGACAATAATGAGACTTTTAGCCCCTGAATCTTGATGCAATATTTTAAAATCAAAGAACTCAACCAAACCCTAGAGAGGGTTTCAAGAAGCCAGATAGAATCAAATATGGAGTTTTAACCTTTACTCACGTTTTCAAGCATTCACACTCATCTAAGCGGTCTGTGCAAACACCCTACAAGTTTCTGAGTCATAATCCCACAAGTTTAAAGCCAAAAAATGCATTAACAAAGAAATCAACCTTCCAAACAACACCGAGCATGCTCATGTCTTTGAGTTCATTCGTTTAGACCTTAGAAATTTTGGATACATCCAATCATACTCCTGAATCGTTAATGAATAACGTTGATTTGTTAGGTTACACTCTTTCTAACAAAGAATCATTGAAACTTAAGTTTTATCACAGTCTCCTCCTTCATACATAGTACCTTGCTTAGGAAAACATAGTTACCTAATTCTTGTCTCATATATTCCTTTTTATCCCAAAAGAAAGAAGCATGAACATATAAAATAATATAATTATAAGGCTCTCAAAATATGACATGATCAAATCATAAAAAGCTTATGCTAAAAATTGTATTTATTTTCATCAATAGATGCTTACACCATTGTCTTAGTCTTATCAGACCTTTCCTGTTTATAGAAACCTCACTTTTCTCCCATATTTTGAACTCCACGCCTCACTATCTCATCTTCCTCCTCTTCTATTCGAATCCTCTTCCTCATAACTAACTTCCATTAGAGAAGTTTTTACCTAATTTAACCCATTAAGACTCTTTAATTATGCTTAAGTACACGAGTCAATAACTTTTCCAAGGAGTGGATGTGCTAATCCCTTCTAACATGAGACTATCCACTAAATTAGAGCTTTTATACCTCACTCATGTATAATCATAACATCATAGACTCCTATCATGCCACAAAAAACCCCAAAATTGCCCAAAGGCCTAAAGACCTTACTTAAGAAGTTCAAAAATGCTTTGGAGGGGAAAATCCTTCAAAGTTCAAATTTGAATTTTCTAAGCTTCTATTGACCTCTAGAAACCTCTAATGACCTTTCATGACCTCTCATACATGCTTACAATGATATTTGATTGAAGAGTAGCATTTAAACTGATGCTCCTACATCATACTCCCAAAGGAAAAGAAAGTTTTCCCCATAAACTTCTGTAAAAGAAATAGTTTCTTCTTTTTCCTGATCTTCTAGTTGTAGATGAATTCATTGAGTTTCTTCTTGATGCCATGCCATGAATACAAATTTTCCATAATGGTGCTCATAGTTTGAAATTTCTTTCTTCTCACATGAGTAAGTTGTCTTCGGTGGAATGACTTTGCTTGCTTTGAATGCTATCTTATTCCTTGCTTTCTCTATATGCCAACTCTGCTTGAGCTGTCCATGAATCATTATTTGACTGTCCATGTCCTTAGAATCATGTTCTTTTCTTTGACTTTGTATTGCTTGATGATTTTTAACCATAAGAGCTATGAGTGATTACCCTTTCTTGTATGAAAATCTAATTTTCTCTTGTTTATTCATCACCATCACCTTTGATGTACCTAAACAAACACCGCTCAAAGAGATATCAAATTGAAAAATTTGAGCTTTAATAAGCCTCTCATCTTTCACTTTCATCTCATCTCTATTCTCTTGAGCTAGATCTTCCTTTTGAATATCCCATGCATCATGCTTCAATTGAATGCACTCAAATTTTGCTTGCTCTTCCTCAATATTCTTAACCATCTCAACCATTTGATTTGATTGATATTTTGCTGACTCAAACAACTCCTCTAACATCTGCATTTCCTCTCAAATGAAACTCATCCAAATCTTCTTCTCCCTCATCATACTTTGGGAATGTTTGTCCTTCTTCATCCTCAAAACTTTTCTCTCTTTTCAAGATATCTTCATCCCTTTTTAACTTGTCATCCTCTCTTTTATGTACCAGATTTGTATCCTTCCTTTGCCATACCTTCTTAGTCACCTTGTGCCTTGCTTGATCCCTCAAAAAGTCTGATTTTGTTTTCTTGCTTTGTTCTTGTCCTCTTGACTTTTCAATTTCAGTCATCATCACTTGCTTTAGCTTGACATTCTCCACTTCATTTGTTGGTTTTCTAAGCCATTGTGGCATTCTATACCCATGATCCATGTCTGGTTTTGAGAGCTTCACATGACTCTTCTTTCCCTTCACCTGGACACAACAACACCATAATTATAACCAAGATTAGAATCAAAACTCAAAATTTCATTTACCTTCTCAATGTCACGTTGCTTGATCTCATTCTCTTTCTTGCTTTCAAATCTTTTTTTCTTCTTGTTTGTACATATTATATGGTTTCCATCTGCTGAAATGCTCTCCAAGGCATCATAGAATACTGTATCTTCATCTATTTATTCATTGACATGCTGATCCAAGACCTCAAAATCCCGTTCTCTCTCCTCATCACTTTCATTTTCCTTTAAAGAGGTCCTTCTTGACCTCTTCCTTGCAAATTTTAATGCTCTATTCTTGATTATCGTCACCAAACTCTTCAAACCTGTACACAAGAACTGGAACACACTATCATATATCAGAATAAATGACCAAAATGTCTTCAAAAGTGCCTCTTTCCTAGACACATTTATCTTTTTCTTCATCTCTTCACCAAGTGCTTCTTCATGCAAATTTCCTCTTCTCTTCTGTCTTCTTATCTTCTCAACAAGTGACTCAACATGCCAATTCACCTTTATTTTCAACCTTCATCCACTCATCTAACTTCTTCTCAGTTGTAGACACCATTCATCTAATATTTCCAACCTCTTCAAATATGCTATCTCCTTATCCACCTCTTTCTTCTTATTTATCATCATTCTCCTTATCAATGCACAAGAGCTAAAACCAAGCTCTGATACCAAAATGATGCAGAGAAAATAACAAATCAAATCACTCAAGTTATTGAAGATCAAAACACCAAACACTACCTGATAGCTCTACTAGAGGATCTTGACCACTAGTCCAAAATGGCTTGAAACATGCAAACAATAGATTTCTAGCTTATAAAGACAAGGTACCTTATTCACAAGGTAAAATCAATGCAATAGTATCAACCAATATGATAAAAAAAAATCAAGAACCTCATACTTAGTCACTTTCTCTAAAACTGCCTTGTAGGCTTCTTTAGGGGAATGACATTCACCAAAATTGGCTAGGAGCAATTCAGACACAACTTAGAAAAAGTAAAACCACCTGTAGATACCCATTAGGCTCCCCATGCTCATTACCAAAATTTAGGGTCCAACTCTTAGTGTAAGTCCAATTTCTACCACTTCTCCCCTCCTCAATTAGCCCTTGTTCTTATAGCCCTGGTTTAGGGGTTTTTTGTGCATAAATTTTGATGTAAGATATTTCTAGACAAACTAAAGGTACTTTTGGGTACCCATTATCCTTGTTTAGGTGCTTGTAAAATTTCATGGACTATCTCAATATCTATGCCCCTTTTTCCACCAATGAGCCTATTCGAATTAGACCTTAGAGCAAGGCAATCCTTCTAGGAGACAATTGTTAGCAAAATCTAAGAAATGGAAGCTTGGAAAAACTTTAAACCTTCAAATTCTCATAGTACATGATCTTAGGAGGATTTGTACCAATTTTGAGCCTATAATTCCTTTATTTCATCATTGAGGCAAAATCTTTCCTCTCTGGCATGTTAGAAGCTTCTCAACACTTGACTATTGAATGATGTGAATATATGAGTTTGTTGACCTTTCTAGACTCTAATCTCTCAAAATGTAATTGAGCACATGTTTTAGGAACTATCTTGTAGATATCAACCACCAACTCCTCATCTAAATTTCTCCAACCAAGAATTTATTCTAGGCCTATATTGAAGTTCCTTAGCCCTTATCAATGGATTGTCATGTATATGAGAGATTTTTGAGATCCCTAGACTCTAATTACACCCAATACTATCTTAAGAGAATGCAAATATGTTATTTAGCCATTATCAAACCATGTTCCAACTCCTAGGTCCTTCAAATCCTTACTTTTAGGTTTGTATTGTTCTCTTAAACCCAGTCAACTATCTCCCTTAATTGTCAAGGAAATATCGTATATGTAAAAATTTTAGAGCTTAAGGATCAGTTAATATCAACTTATAAGTTCTTAAAAAACATTCTTGATACTTTTAGCTCCCGAATCTTAAAGCAATCCTTCAAAAATCAAAGAACATAGCCAAACCCTAAAGAGGGTTTCAAGAAGCCCGATAGAAGAAAATAAAGATTTTTTAACCTTTACTCACATTTTCAAGCATTCACACTTATCTAAGAGGTTTGTGCAAACATCCTATAGGTTTTTTGAGATATTGTTGGAGCTCAAAATTTCACCCGTCCCAGATCAGGATGAACTGGGCTTTTGAGGTAATGTGGGGACTGTCCCCAAGTTGTGGGACCTTGCACGCTTGAGACAGACCTTCGGAGGAAGGCCGGTTCCTCTACCTATTTCGATTGCTACAACTACTCCTAATTCTGAAATCAAATCCTAAACTAATCATGCTAAGGGACCATAGTTATAAGAAGATGCATAAGGGAAATCCTAAACTAAAAGGGGCAGTGATAACACCAAAAAGAGGGTGATCACTCTTCACAAGGGGAAGGAAAGAGGGAAAATGTGGGAGTGAGGGCGAACAAGCGCACCATAGACAAGAACCACACAAACCTAGCTTTCCTGTGCATTGACAACACATGAAAATAGTGTAGATTTACATATCCAGCTTCCTGTCCAGGTGAGTGTACGAGTAATCAAGAAACACAAGACCACATCGAGTATACAAGGGCTTAATACCTTGGAGATGGATGATACATGCACAAAGAAAGTAGATGCATGATATCAAGGACTAGATATGTAAAACTAAACTAGATAAGATTAGAACACAATATGTGGGGGTTGCCCAGACAGTGCCGGTTCCAAGAGGATTTCAACTCCCTTGGAGGATGTCAACCCCTATGTCAGACAAGATAATTAGATTGTGAACAATAATAAAAATGACAAGGAAATGGAATAATAAGAGTACTTAGCTCAATGTCTTGCTATGGAAATGAACCGGGCATCAAGATGGCAAGATAAGAAACACTGTCAGAGCTTTCTCCTTCTTCTTTTTAAAAATATATCCTTCTTTTCTAAGTCTTTCGTTCAGGTCCTTTTTGAAAGAAAATGTCTCTCTCAGGTCCTCTTTCTCTTTTCTGAAATATGGGGGAAAACCCCATATTTATAGCTTATATACGAGACTAACTGCAGGTTAGATGATACCCATGGTGTAGTAAAGTGACCTGAGTTAGGGATGTGATGTGATCATGTGGGTCCCATAATTTAACTTATTAGGAAAAGTGGGGGACATGATTTGAATGGGAGGGTGAGATAAAGATTTCATTTTAAAAAGAAGGTGTCAGATGTGTGTATTTGAATTAAATAATTTAAGAGAGATGGGGGATGATTCCAAAAATTAAATTATCAAATGGGTCCATACGGAGCCCATTGATAATCAATCAAATAATATGAACAAATAGATAATATTTTATTTATTTTAAGATAAAGAAAAACAGGGATGGAAATTGCATGCATATAAGATGTCGGGAGGGGTGCAATACCAAAAATAGGTGTCTACAAATAGAACCTGCAAAGTGGAAATGTGCACAACATGCCAAGAAACATAAACAGAGAGGCAAAATACAATAGAAATGAGAAAAGGGTAGGCATAAGTGCCAAAAAACCTAATTTTATTGGTTGAAGGATGTACAATAATTTACATTCATGGCAGAAGCCGAGGGTACATTGCATAGACCAAGTCTAAGTTTTGGAACTCATGGGAAGCCGACCACCATTTTGACATGGTGCTGTTACAACAAACATGTATATGTTTCAATGAGCAGAGCTCTACTATTTATAAAAGAAGAAGGAGAGAGGAGAAGGAGAAAGAAGAGGGAAAATTGGATTTGAAATCCAACCACCAACAAAAAGCATTGAATGCATGTAAATCCACTTGCAATGGTGACATATACACTTACCCATGTCTGTTTTGCTTGTGGAAGAAGGAAAAATGAAAGATTTGAAGAAAATCTGATGGTTGAGTCGATTAGATGTCTGCATTAATGATCTGAGTGACATTTCTCTGTTTTCCACCTACCAAATCCCAAAAAATAATGATTTTTGAAAGTCCAATGTGTAGCCTACATCAACAGATTTCCAACAAGCCTAGACGCACGTGTGTCAGAGCCCTGTAGAAAATGTTATTGCGATCTAAAAGTTTGCAGTACAACTAAACATACAATGGCATGCGGCGCACACTGATTGGCTGAAGGATTGGCCAACTATTCACTTGTTTTGTCATTTTTGTCACATGTCATGCACTGGTTCATTACAAGGATTTGACACACAGTTGGCACACTTTGATAGGTTACATGTGGCACACTCAACTCTGATAGATGATGACATGGCACAATGACTTGATACATAAGAATGCACGTGATAACAAGAGGCATGGGAAAGGGGAGTGTATAGAAATGAGGAAAGGTGCATATCTATAGAAGGGTGCAAGTATACAAGTGGAGCATGACAAGAAAGGAAAAGGGGGCATGTGGAGCAAAGCAGGAAGGAAGCGCCCAACACATAAATGCGAAGATATGACATGTACAGAAAGAATGTGGTAAAGTGATGCAACCTAGAATTCAGTAATAAAAACCCAATAAGACCCTAGACATGTTGGCACATCACTTAGCCCAGACTGAGCACTCACCCAAAGCACATACAGATACCAAGTCCCTCTTTAGGGTTGCTGTTGCATGATGTTAACATGATGAAGACTTAATACATGCAGTTCTATTACTAACACATCATTCTACAGAGCATACCATATCTATACCTAAGGGAGAACAAAATTAAGTATTAACCATGATGAGATCAAGAACATACTAGATTCATATACACATAGAAATAACACTTAGATTTAGCCAATATCCTCCATTATATTAAATGCAATAATTATACAGAAGCTTCATTACAAAAATAGTAGTATGTGCGTAACAGATTTAGCAACATAATCTCCCTATATATACACACTTGTTTCTCTGTATGCATCATATCTATCTCCTTCTCTCTCTACTACACAATTCAACACATACTTATAAGGGTGGGGACTTTCTCTTCACTGCTTATCTAATCCCAAAATAGGTCGCATGCTATTAATAGCCATGCGCTGTTACAAAAATAGCCACACATGTAAGTGCGCTAACAATAGACTACTATTAGTTGATTGAAAATAGTAAATCTATTCCTGACCTATGTCAATGCAAAACACTTTATAACTGATCCTCTAAAAATAGCCAATGCGTGATGCACAAGTTTCCAATTGGTTTGAGTGCTCCAGACATTATTTCTAAAAATAGATCCTTTTCATGAAAATGGATAAGTCCCGAACCTATTTCTGTTCTTCACGCACGAGCCTTTCCAATACTTCCACTTCTTTGAATGCGCTTTGCTCTCCCATGTAAACCTTATGTATTTTATTTACTAAGTGCTAGGGTCTGACTGATAAAAATTACCCCACACTAGTTGTATTTCCACCTTGGTAATGGTTGTCTCCAAAATGAATCAAAGAATAGAAGAATAGAAAGAATTTGGATGAATGAAATAATGTTTTTAACTTGCAGTTTCTTCTTATACAACCTGAAAAATTAATTCAGAATATTCTTCCTTAATCTCAGCCTCCAAGGTCTGCCACTCAACGAGTACTTCCTCTATTTTTTCTGGAATGTCCATAACAATGGACTCCAGTTCATCCGTCACAATTTCTCCTTTTTCATTCTGCAAGACCAACACAATGCTGGAGATTGCAGTCATCCTTCCCTCTAGCAAATCCATCTTCTACGCGATGAGTTTCCCAAGCTCCTCTAGCCAATCCTTGTGTGGTTGTTGGACTGTTGCCAAAGCCTCGCGCTTCTATTTAACCATTTCTTATATTTCTACATGGCCCAATGTCTCATCCTTCATGGCCTTCAGGACCTCATTGTCTTCTAAAATGGTCCTAGTCCTTATAATAGCCTTTGGCGCTGTACAAATATTCATCGCTTGATCCGCCTTCTTGAGATCCTCCTGTAAGTTCTGAAGCAATCCTTCATATGATGAAATATTTTACATCACTGAAGCATTTTCTCATTCTGCTTCTTGTGTTGGATCCCTTAGTGCTGGCATGCGTAGAGGTTCATCTTCAAGCACTAAGTCCACCAATGTACTTACATAGTGTAATGCTGAAGGAAACATCTTTGGTACCTTTGGCTCAAGATCTGGCCTAGCCTTCATGACATTATCACCAATTTCCTCTGCGAGGTTGATAAATAAAAAATTCTTCTTCTGTGCTAAGTCTCTTTCATGCGTTAGGCATGCTATCTGCTCATCCTTAGTTTTGATCTCTCCCCTTAGCTCCCTAATTGTGGCATCTTTGTCCATATTCCACCGTGCCAATCCTGTTGAGACTTTTACTAAATCGTTGCTTACTTGTTCATCATACATAACAATAGGATTTACTGTTATGTGTTTGGCCTAAGGTGTATTTTTCAACCTCCTTGATGCGCATGACTCCTCACATACATCAAAATCTGGTTCCTCCATGTGTGTGTGCATCGACCATGATAATTGCTTTCTTGTGCACACTATTTCCATATCCTCATCCATTAACTTCTAGCCATACAACTCCTTTAATTTCATTGTGCTCTGGAAGCGGGTGCAAACAATTTTACCTATGTCCTCGGCGTAGCTCATGGTTGGTGGAATGTATTCCCCACTTTTTCTTCTTGACCTAGGCTGCTTAGGAACCTGAGCTTCCAGATTTGGGACTTGTGTTTCCATGTCCTAAGAAGTCTTAGTAGATGTCTCATATGTTCCTTTTTCTTCCTCTTCTCCTTCATTTCTTCATCTTGTTTTCCTTCTACGTTCTCTGGAGGTGTAGGAGAATTAGGCATGCTTTCCTCTGACTCTTCCACTTCCTCATTCAATTTTAGTTTCCTTCTCCTTTTCTTGGTTATCTCCTTCTGTGGAGAGAGTTGAGATGATTTGCACACTGTTTATGGAGTAGCTCCTTGGGTCCTTGTCCTCCTGAATACTATCTTGAATCGGCGCTCTCCTTGGATTGCTTCTAAGTCCTCATCATCACCCTCTTTTGGCTGAGGTGATGTAGTTGTGCACTCAACTTCATCCTTATTTATAGGATGTCGTCTACCTCTATGTTCCAAACCACCACTATCCTCATGCTCCTCCTCTTCATCATTGACTTGAATAGTTTTTGTGGGCTTGGGTGTTGGAATATTTTCCATTATATGCTTACCCTTTAGTGGCCTTGGGGGTGTGAAGTCATCCTCCACATACTTGGCATTCTCCAGTTTGGGTTTGAGTTACAGGTACACAAGCACTGCTCTGGTGTCCCCAACTTCCAAGCTTATAGGTTTCATGCTTATAATATATGAAATAAGTCTTTCAATGTATGCATTGCGCCCTGGATATACATACTTCTTCCTTAGAGTGTGGTAGTCATAATCTACCTTGTCCATATTGAAAGTTAAGCAGTGCACATCTGAGAACCAATGAATTGATGCTTAAAAATACCTTGCTGTGAAGGCATACGGTAGTTTGCACCATGGGATCCAAGCCCCGTCCTTCATCGCAAATCATGCGATGCAAAAATGTTGGTATACGGAAAATTGAATTGTCTTACCCACCAGGGATGGTAAATCCTTTGGTATGCACCAATCTTCCTCAAATGCCATGTGGAGTCTATCGTACCACATCTCTTCCCTCTACTTGAATGGTCCACTCATTGATCCATTGCAAAAGTACTTGCCAAACCTCTCCACATGTGACTTGTGTTCTGTGGTGTACTCCCAAATCTTCTCCTTTGGTCCATCAGGCACCCCATTCTCTATAAATACTAAAGACAATAATACAACACCAAAACTTATTCTGTCACTTGTTCGTGTTTCTTCAATGATTTTATTTTCTATGTGATCTGCAATGTTGTAGACCACTCCTTGAGACATCTTCTTGGCGATGTGAAACCACATCGCGTTTACCTGTGACCACCTTCCTTGGTCATTTAGCTTTGTCACAAGATGTGTAGCTGCATGCACTACTAGGTATTTCTTCAATTTGTCAATGTCGATACTGCACGGACCCTTGGTATATCCTAGCTCCTTTCTCATCTCTAGGATCATGGACTTATCGGTTAAATCATTATCCAGATCCAACCCTGAGGCCCTTAGTCATGTCACCATTGAAATCAAAGTAGATATGATTCTTACCCTCCATCTAACGAAGTAGAAGAAGTCCTCATGGAATTTTCTCATCAACCACCGATACAATGGCTCATGCTTTCCAAAGTATGGAAGCTCATACAACTGGTAGACCCCATTTTGCTTCAGCAATTTCTCACCAGCGTCATCGTATACTGGCATATCCTCTGCTATGCGCTTGTTTGTTTTTGTGCTCAACAACGCATCGAGGTCCTTCTTATTATCTAACATTCAATGGTTGTAGTTGTTGATTTTACATTGGTGGATATGAGAATCCCTTTCTTGTCCCAAAATCACACCCTCTGGATACTGCATTTCTGAGAAATTACTCTCGAGAGCAATTTCTTCTTCCATTTCAACCTTCTTCTTCCCTTTATCTCCTGATGTGGGTGATTTCTTTGGTGCCATTCAAAAATATCTCTTCTCTTACTTCTGTAATTGAGCAAGTCGAAACCCTAGTTGAAATCTCCATTCCCTAGTGGAAATCACATGCCCTAACTCGTTTGTAACGTGCCTTCTTCACTCAAACCCTTCTCCTATGGGAACACAAGCTTCTCCTGTGCACAACCCTTCTCTCCACGTCTGGTTTCAAACTATTTACACCTCAACACGATTTGTAAGCTCGTTCATACTTAACCGTTTTAAAATTCTCTCAATTGCAATGATAAAAATGAACTTGCATCCCATCCTTATATAGAATTTCAAAAAGTTAGTTCATTTATTACTCCTTCACCTACACACAATCCTCTCATTAATTGACCATTTTCATTATTTCTACATGGTACATCTTCGCTCCCTAGCTATAACCTTCTAACATGCCTTCCTACCCTTTGGTCATAGACTTATCTTCAATGCGATTCCTTGTGCTTGAGTACCTTGTCACTGTAGCTTCCACTGGTAGTTGTTATGGCCTCCGCTTACCTCGTGTTATACATTCCCTTCATCCATCTCCATCTTTGGTCACTTTTTAGAAGCAATACTTTGACTTAAATAGCACACGTAACAGATTATTCCTTGTGTCATTTAATCCCAACAGTCTTGTACCTAGATACCAACAATCCACTCGACACTAAACGTATGTGCAGTCCTTTGTGCATAGAAATTATTGAAAAAGTAATTAGCTTCCAGTGCGTAAACGTACTTATTACACAACACACCAACTAAATTAACAAAGCATAACAACAAAGAAGGAAACACATTAAGGGATTATAGAATTGAAAACCTAATCTAAATGGTAATACTACCTTATTACAAACACCGAGAAGACTTATTTATAGCAGGGCTTCAGCCTACTCCCGTTGAAGTAACTGGGTAGCCACGATCCATCAAGTGCTTCTAACTAGCAAGCACCTGTTTCAAGGATGTAAGTGTTAACATACGACCCCAACCAATGTACCTTAAGTTTTCTTGGATGGTGCAAAAACTTAGAATCATAAAGGAGCACCATCTGTCCTATCTCAAGATTTTTATCCTTGATGTGCCTGTCATGCCATGCTTTCTGCCTAGCCTTCTCTTGTTGTTGACTCCAATGTGCTATGTCTCGTCGCTCATCCAACTAGATTATCTTTTCAATCCGCTCTTCTAATTCTTGCTCATCAGTAAGACCTTTAGCACGTGCAATACACAAAGAAGGTAACATAAATTCCATAGGAAGAACAAATTTTGCGCCAAACGCTAACTGAAATGGTGTGACTTTCTTCAATCTTTTATATGTTGTTCGATACACCCAAAGTACTGCAGATACTTTATCATCCCAATCCTTTCTTCTAACATCACAAATTTTTGTCAATGTCTGGCTCAAATTTTTATTGAAATCCTCAACAGTTCCATTTTCTTGAGGATGATAGGGTGTAGTCTTATGGTGTGCAATCATGAATTCATCCAATAAAATTTTGATTGTCTCATTAAGAAAATGTGTACCCTTATCACTTGTCAAACTTAAAGGACATCCATAACTTGTAATAATATTTTCCCACAGAAACCTGGCTGCTGTAGCTGCTGTACAATCCTTTGTAGGTGTTGCTTCTACCCACCTTGTAAGATAGTCTATGCAAGTTATGATGTAGCGTGATCCATTTCTGTGCGTGGCTTATGAAATGGGACCCACAAAATCTATAGCCCATTGCTCAAACATTTTTTTGCTAGTAATAGGTCTTAGAGGCATTTCATCTCTTTGCCCTAGTTTTTGTAGATGCTGATAATGATCACACACCTTGCAATATTCCTTACAATATTTATACATGGTCTCCCACCATAATCCAATGAGTAAGATCTTCCTCGCAGTAGCATCACTTGCATAGTGGCCACCTGCAATACCACCATGAGCCTCCTCCATAATATACGTGTGCTCATGCTCCAATACACAATGGTGTGATAACTCATCTTTGCCTAACTTGTATAGGTCACCGATGATCAAAATGAAAGGTGCCGCGTGTATAGCAAGTTGTTTCTTCTCTAAGGATTTCATTCCTTCTGGTGCCACACTAGTCCATAGAAAGATAACGATGTCCTCTAATTCTGATGGTGCTCATTGTAACTTGTATAACTGTGCATCAAGCATGGTATCTTTAATTGCATATGCTTCTTCTCCTGACTGTATTCTTGATAGATGGTCTAGTCCAGAATTACTTTTCCCTGGTTTTACCATAGCCGTGAAATCAAATTCTTGAAATAATAGTACCCATCTGCATATGTGCCCCTATAAAATGGGCTCGTTTACCAAATACTTCAATGCCATGTGATCTGTATAGAATATAAATGGTGTAGCTAGTAGATATTTTCAAAACTTTTATAATGCATAGATCATAAACAAAGCTTCATGCTTTGTAGTTGTGTAGTTTTATTATGCAAGAGTCATCTTTCTACTAAAAATAGATAGGATGATCTATAACACCTTCTCTAGGTTGAGCTAACACCATGCCAATGGCCATGCCATACACATCCACATGTACATGAAACAGTTTGTCCCATGAAGGAAAACAAAAAATATGAGTAGTAGTAAGTTTTTCCTTAAATGTCTTGAATGCGCGATGCTACGGTTCTCCCCAATAGAACGTACCTTTCCCTTTCAGTAACCCTTCCAATGGTGTGACAAATTTGGCATATCCCTTGATAAAATTTCTATATTATCCTGTATGACCCAAAAATCCACACACCTCACTTTGACTGGGAGGATCCCTTAGGCCTATAATAATTGCAACCTTGGCTAGATCAACCAACAAACCTTCCTTGAAGATTATGTGTCCTAAAAGTATCCCAAACAATGTAGTAAATATGCACTTCTTGATGTTTAAGGAGATACGCAACTATCTACATTTGTCAAACATTAAGTGCAGATTATCACAATGATCCTTAACTAATCCATACACCATCTAGTCATCTAAATAGACCTGTAAGAAGTTGTGAATAAATTCCTTGAATGCTTGAACAACTATACATGAAATACAACAGGCACATTTTTCATACCAAAAGGCATTATAGTATAGGCAAAGCTACCCCATTTAGTAGTAAATGTAGTCTTTTCCTGATCCTCTTGGGAAATCCTAACCTGATGATACTCAGAGAACCCATTTGTAAATGAATAGATTTCGCACCCTACAACGCCTTCTAGTATTTCCTCAGTGAATGGTGTAGGAAATGGGTCTGTCACACATGCAACATTCATCTCCCTATAATCCACACAAATCATAATCTACCCATCTTTCTTAATACTGATCACCATTGGACTAACCCATTCTGACTCATCAAGGGGCTTGATAATTCCAGACTTCAACATTTTGTCAATTTCTTCTTTGACCTTTTTTGTGCAAGTTGGGGTTCATCTTGTAAGGTCTCTTTCTAATTGGGTGGACACCCTCTTTAAGTTTTTATCTTTATCTCCCCTAACGATTCATGCACACCTTTAAGTTCATGGTACCCCCTAGGGAATAATTCTTGGTAATCCCTTAGTAACTCTATGCTTTTTACCACTTCAAAATTTGACCAATAATCCCCAATTATGGCCTCCTTAGGTTCAATATCCATTCCAATATTCACCTGCTTTGTCTTCATAGGTTCATGATAGGTGCACGTGGTTTTATCTGCACTGTCCAGTACCTCACACCTCCCTGTTGAATAGTTTATATCCAGATTATCTACTTCTTTGTCATCTACTAAGTAGACCATTTTTCCTTTCTTTTTCTCAAGGCAAGCACGTTGAAGTAATGTTACATCGGCCCCTGGTTCTTAACCAAAATGCACTCCCAAGTATTCCTTATCTAATAACTCTTGAAGGATTTCTTTAGCTTTGGCGCTATCTCCCAGAGTTAAGCACTTTATTAATTTCAATGCTTCTTCCACCAGAGGCTTTGTAGAAAAGAATTCAAATTTCTAGGTCATTCCTGTAGTTAAATTCTGCCAATTTCCAGTCTCTCTATGGAGTTCTACATATACATACCAAGCATGCACGCAACCTTGTAAAGTGGAATAAAACTTGTGCACCCATAGCGAAGGTGGTAAAACTTCCCGTACCACTGTCCAGAGTCTCCCATACTACTAGATGTGATGCTGAGCAATTTAATTACCATAATAAGTAAAAATTTGAGTAGGTGCATTGCTCTTGAGGAACCTAGTAGAAAAAGAATTCCTAATTTCATTCCATCCTACAAGATTATCCTTTTGGGCCACCCACCAGCGTGCTTCTATCCCACATAGTGTATATGCTAGCATACTTCTTCTTTCTAGCAGGTCTACCCACTGTTCTTCCATGGCGCACAGGAATACCATATGATCTCCTTCTCTAATGTAACAAGGTACCAAGTTGTTACCTATTCTCTTGACATAACGTGGTTTTCTTTATTAAGTTATAGGGTCTAACTAATAAAAATCAAGGAAACCGAGTGCAAGGAAATGCACAGAGCTAAAGAGGAAGGGCATGCGTGTGGAAAATCATGCCAGAGACTTAGCCAAATTAGAAGGTAAGTCCGCAGATGTGTGGTTAAGGAGTACGCAACAAAATAGGAATGAAAGCGGGTGTGTAAAAGGAAGGCGCAAATGGGAAATGGAAGGAGACAAGAGGAATAAGGGGAAAGGATCCCATGAAGCATGCACATGAATAAGTAGAGGGAAAAGGAAGCACATGGAAGAAGCAAGATAGACACATAGAAGAAATGTAACTGAGCAAATTGTGCCAAGGGAATTGCCTGAGTGTGCACAACCTGAAATGTTGAAGCTTTAGAGTTAGAATGAAGATCTAAGTTTTCAAAATAACTAGGGGTTTATTTTGGACAATAACTATACTCCCACAAGTTTCAAGCCAAAAAATGCATAAAAAAAGAAATTAAACTTCCAAATAGAACTAAGCATGCTCATGTTTCAGTTCATTCTTTTAGACCCTCCAACTTTTGGATACATCCAATCATACTCCTAAATCATTAATGAATATCATTGATTTGTTAGGTTACACTATTTATAATAAAGAATCATTAAAACTCAAGTTTTATCACAGTCTCCTTCTTCATACATAGTACCTTTCTTAGGAAAACATAGTTACTTAATTCTTGTCCCATATATTCATTTTTATCCCACAATAAAGAAGCATGAACATATAAAAGCATCTACTAACAAGGCTCTTAAAATCTGACATGATAAAATCATAACAAGCTTATTCTCAAATTGTCTGTATTTTCATCAATGGAGGCTTACATCATTGCCAAAACCTCTCTTCATATAAACCTCACTTTTATATCCTCTTCTGACCTCCACCCCTCACTACCTCATCTTCCTCCTCTTCTATTTGAATCCTCTTCCTCATAACTAACTTCCATTAGAGATTTTTTTAACTAACTTAAACCTGTAAAACTCTTTAACTATGCTTAAGTACATGAGTTAAGAAATTTTCCAAGGAGTGGATGTGCTAATCATTTCTAACATGAGACTATCCACTCAATAAGAGCCTTTATACCTCATTTAGGTACAACCATAACATCATAGACTCCTATAATTCCACAAACAAACCCCAAAATTTCCCAAAGGCCTAAAGACATTTCTTAAGAAGTTCAAATATGCTTTGGAGGGAAAACTCCTTCAAAGTTCAAATTTGAATTTTCTAACCTTCTATTGACCTCTAGACACCTCTAATGACCTTTCATGACCTCTAATATATGCTTACAATTATAATTTATTGAAGAGTAACATTTAAACTGATACCCTTGCATCAATCAACATCATAGTGAAATAAATTTTGAAGTTAGTGACTGGGTTTTGTGCATTTACAACCATATAAGAAAATGTCTTTGAAATAACATAAGAAGGATAATAAGCTTTCACCTAAGTATTATGGCCCTTATCAAGTGTTGCAGAAGATTGATACAATATCATACAAATCGTAAATCCCTCAGACAACCATAATACATCTAGTTTTCCATGTTTCTTGCTTGAAGAAGGTAATCAAACATAATGTATTATCCAAAACAATGTTGTTTGATCTCTATGAAGAAGGAAAAATCAACTTGGAACCAAAATGCATCCTACAGAAACACACTAAATGATTGAGAACAAGGTTCATTACTGAGTATATGATCAAGTGGAAGAATCTAGACAGTGAAGATGCCACATAGGAGTATGCAACATTTCTGCAGCATCATCCAAATATTCTCAATATTAGGGACAATGTTGCTCTAAAGGGGAAGGGCATGCTACACCATTTATCCTATATGTTACATTAGATGTGTATGGAAATTTTTCGGCTATCATATCTTCTTATCATGTTGTATCTCTATCATATATGTTATAATATCATTAGTGGTCCGGCCTTAGTGATGACCATAACATTGGAATGATATATATAAGATTTAGAATGTAGTAGTTGATCATAATATTGAGCACTTGAGTCTTATTGAATGGTTTGGAGGTTTCCCCCTTGAAGTGGATAAGTTATTCTACTTCCATATTGTGATAATTTCTCTACATTTTGGTGTTCTTGGTGTTTTATGGCTTCTAATATTCTAATCTATCCAAGTAATTTCATTACAAAAAGTGAACAAGAGAGAGGGATCAAACAATTTCCATAATAGAGAGTTGCAAAGATTTCACAGCTAACATCAATGCTCATATTTTTTTGGATATAGAACCATGTGCCCTTTTAAACATGTGCAAGTAAGTTAATGTATATATAATTAATAATTAATGAATTTCTGGAATATAGAAAACAAGAATGGGATCGAGCACACCTAGTTTTGCTAAAAATAATGAAGTTGCCCCTATGAAATATATATTTCAAAGTTTGTGCTAAATTTTAATATATATACCATGATGTGAATAAGTATCGTGAGTTGGCTATGTCTTGGAGTAAGCACCATGCAATTGCTTCCATGTGAGAAAGAGAGTGTCAAGTATCTTTGTGTTTGGAGATAAAAATGAGTGGAACATATGCCCTCACTTTTAGGTGTGAGATAAACTTGTGAACCGCTATCTAAAAAAAATAGGATTACACACATCATGTATAAGGTAGAAAATAAATTATCATAGATATTTTAAATACATATATATAAAATCCATCGATATATATCACTCTCGAGGCACATTTAACCTATGTGACAAATCCTATATAGGTGCCTTGAGATTGACATCTCTCAACATATGATAAATATATTTACGATATTTATAATAATTAAGGTGTAACTATGGATTTATTTATTTTAATTTTAAGATAATAATTCACATGTTAAAAAAATAGTTAAAATTACTTATCACTTACTTATGCTATAATTTTTTAATGGTGTTTACACATTGATATGTTATGTACAATTGTGTTTATATATTTTAAGCATATAAAATTACTATTTAGCCTTCACCATCTACTTTTAAGATCAACTACTTATTTAAGGTGAAGATGTTATTGCAAAGTTTAGAAATAATGAACCAAATGAATTCATTTTTTCAAGGGTTCAAGTAAAATATATATAGAAATTAGGTTATAGATGAGTCACTCCTAAATGGTGCATCATGAAGCAAGTAGCTTCCCATATAGAGACATTAGCTTCAAAACAAAACTTTTAATGCCAGAACATTAAACTCTAATTTCAAAGAGTTCAATTTTTTTGAAAAAAATGTGAACTCTTAAATTTCATTCATTATATTTAACTTTATTATTTTAATTGTTGTCCAACTATTTCCAAAATCTTATTTTGTCTTAAAAATCCCATCTCAGAGGTAACAAAGCTAACTACCACGCTTTGAAAAAAATATGTAAGCTTCAAGGTGTCACTGTAATGTTAAGACATGATGACTTGTTATTGAAACTAATATTTTAAGAGATTGGAAATTCTATACATAGTTTCTTAGATGGAAAAATATATTTTATCAAAAAAGAAAAGACTTTTAGGAACATTGAATCTAATGTTCATATTTGATGTGACATGCCATCACTTCAACTCATTAAGAAAAGGATAATATCCAGATTGTTCCCACCTCTTATTTCTTTAGCTCTTTTTTCCAACACTTCATCCTATTTTACTTTTTATTTCTTGTTAGTTATTTATATTTACATGTTTTATATTTTTTCATACATCAATTGGTTCTATTTCATTTTTTTTCAACACTTCATCCTCTTTTCCTTTTTATTTTTTGTTTGTTATATATATATATATATATATATATATATGTTTCATATTTTTCATACATCAATAGGTTCTATTTCATTTTTTTGTTAGATTGACTATTAAAAGTGAACATAATCACATGTATTATGACCTTCCACCACCCCCTTAGATGCTAATGTAACAATACCTTTCGATGTAAAGAATTATGTGTAACATAATTATATCATTGAAAAATCATGTATGTAATAAACAAGTTGCCTCATATGAATATAAGAAAAAGTGTAGTGTACTTCTTGTTGTAAAGTTATAAGCCATGTAAAAATAGGAATTCCATGCCCCATAATGGGCGAGAGTAAGAAATTACGATCCAAAGGTGATAGACCCAAGTGGGTGATGTAAACATTCCCATACATGCAATATATAATCAATGGATGTAGAAGAGTATCAAGGATTTTATACATAATTAGAGGCATGGTGCTCCAATAATTATGGTTTCATCATGTGAAAGGTAGTATGGGATTTTGGGATGGGATAAAGCAAGCTAATTTAGGATAAAATTCTTGAAAAATATTTGGAAAACAAAAGAAGATACTATGAGAAAATACTAAAAAGAAGGGAAGGAAAAACCTTTGAAACTAAAATAAATATTGGAGACAAATAAAATGATGAGGTTGAGGTAACGAAAAATAATAATAATAATGGAGTTATCAATTACATAATCAAGAGGAAAGATGAAGATGCTAAGACTAGCAAGCATAAGAAGAAGTAGGATCGCAAGTGGGTAATTGAATAATAGAGGAAAAAATTGGGGAGAGAATACATATTCACTAAAATTATATGTCAAATAGGAGAGGAAGAGAGAAAAATAATCATAAAAGGAAGTGTGGAGACATCAATTCAAATATAGGAAAAAAGCAAATGAAACTATGTAGATGTAATGTCAAAATAAGGATTAATTTAATTAAGACTATTATCCAATGTTTTGTTATGAGATAAGATGATAAATATAGTAAAACAATAAATACCATAAATCACATGCTAATGAAATATAATCATACACAACATTTTTAATATATAAATGAAACTAGGGTCAAGGTTAGAAATATTATACCATTCTACGAGGTCTAGAGAGATGAAAAATATATGAAACTACAAGAATATGATGTGTAAAGTGTTGTCAGTGTGCTTGTAAACTACGGGGATCAAGAAATGTGTTATGGATAGAATCTCCTAAGCTAGACATAATCACCTAATGCTTTGATTCTCTTCTAGCTGATTTCTTCCTTTGGTGTTCTGATATACAACTCAATTTTGGAACAAGGTACACATATGTCCTTGGACATGGAATGGTGACCAGAATCTAATGATCACACTTTTGTACTTGTAAATGGATTCTCTTTGTTGAAACCCTTTCTCCTCACCTTGTGACCTATATAAATGGGTTATTCCAAATGGTTAGACTGACCTTATAAATCCCCCAATTACTTATAAGATTTATTAGAGTAGCTAAAAGACTTAATTTAATTACACAAAAGTAATAAACATAACTAAGAACAAACTAAGTAGTTTAGCACAATAAACTACTTAACAACCCATAAGATTAATTGAGATTATAGGTAAAACAAGAGTATCTATGGGAATAGGTAATGGTTAAAAAAAATGACCTATAACAATATGTAATATATGCTTTATATTAGCACACTTATTCCAATACCCTTCCTTAGTGACTAAACTGATTGTTTTAGTCATTTATACAATAGTATGACTAAGTTCATACATGAGCTTAACCAAAAGTTAGACCTACTGTTACTTCAACATATATATCCAAATGTATTTGTCACAATTCCATCTCAATGAAGTACATGGGTAATGAGCAACTACAACCAACAACTAATGTAGGACATGGTGCTGAATAATAGGTTCACTTGATTCTATTATTCCTTTGAAGAGTTGTCATGTCTTGAATGTGTCATGCTTCACTTGTTAGAGGGAACAATCCAACAAAAATATTAAAATATACATCAAGACTAAACAAAAAAGAAGTTCCTCTTAGAGATATTTCTACATTGAGCCGTTGAAGACACAATTCCTACTTTCCATTGTTGAATAATTTTAGACATTTATTATTCAAAATAATCATGTGATTTTTTTGTATTCCCCTTCCTCTTTCACCAACCTTCATGGAAAACTTACATTTGGGTTTGAATTTGGTCCTTAAAATGATGTTT
Source organism: Taxus chinensis (assembly GCA_019776745.2). Classification (NCBI taxonomy): domain Eukaryota; kingdom Viridiplantae; phylum Streptophyta; class Pinopsida; order Cupressales; family Taxaceae; genus Taxus; species Taxus chinensis. The sequence goes on along the minus strand of CM034148.1, from coordinate 637,871,746 downwards.
GGGTTTAATAATTGTAAAGAAGTATGAGAAAAATCTACATTCTCTTCACCTTACACCTTCTGTTTTCATGACCTTATAGATTTCCCTCCCAATAAATAAGGAAATTCATCTTTCCTTACATCCTTCATACTAGTATGGTACCACCTAGGCTTGTTTTGTTGGTTTGTTTGATCTAATTGTGAAGAGTGAGAAAAAATATCTTCACTACTAGAACTAGAATTTTTTTGTTCTTTCCATCTTTAAACTTTGTTGAATTTTAGTACCAAAAATTGTTTCAGAAATATCATCAACAAGTAGCAATATAATACTATTAGTAGATTGACCACTCTTAGAAAAATGGTATTTTCTCATCTACAACATCTTTACTCACCAAAATAATGTATGTGGAGACATACATTAACCTGTATGGTTTCTATGCTCACAGTAACCAAAAAAAATGTAAATTTTTCTTGATATAGAAGCAATGTATCAATAAACATGGAAATTTATTACATCAAGTGTATTTTCAAACCATACTCCTTATGGTGTTACATTTTCAAGGATTACGATGGACTTCAATTGAGAGTGTAGACAACTGATCCATACGGATCTAGAAGAACACCACTTCATCAGAACAACCAAAATCAGATAGAAAGAGGAGCATACTGTTAAGTTATTGAACCACCACTTTGTGAAGAGTAACAATTTCATAACCACCGTGGTGGTTACGTAACCGCCCCTCTACACAGTCGATGGTTACGTAACCGCCCTAACGCATAACCGCCGATTTGTAGCCACTAGAGGTTCTAGCACTAATGGATGAAAAATTAAAATAAAGCCACAAACAGTCATGAATTTAGAACATCCGGATTGTGTCTCTTCCCTGCATGACCCTTCCTATCCTCCAATGCATGGGAGGACATTGGAAGTAGCTATAAATACAAGGAGAACAAGTAGTTTTGGGGCATCGAAGTTGGAAGGAAGAGAAGTGAGAAAGAAACCATTGAAGTTAGAACTATTTTGTAGAAGTAAGGTGTGAGAACAGAGTAAACAAGTACACAAGGGAGATGTTAATATTGTGTATCTTTCTTCATCTTATTGTAATATGTTTCTTCTTATAATTTGGCCAGTATATAAGTGGGAAGAAAGAGATATTTCCCTTCCTGACTGATTTTTCCTCAAAATGGGGGTTTCCACGATAAAAATAATTTGTGCATGTGCTAAATTATCTTTTTTCCTTTATTGCAGATTAGTTCTAAGTTCATATTTCATTCACTAGCATTTAAGAATTGTCACTTTTGAATTGGAAGTATAACAATAATTTTTTTGGTCTCGTAAATTTCCAAAGATAGAGGCTTACAAATCATTTTACTATTAGAGTTGATTATTATCCAAGACTATGGTATTCATTCTTGTGATTTGTATGACAGTGACAAGGTCTAAAGGTCAAGAAGTTTTACCTTGCGATCTAGACATATCTACGAAGAAGTGCAAACAAAGAGTCAGAGATCAAATGGAGGAAGAAAACTTAGTTTGTAGAATTGGGATGTTGGAAACCATGATGTATAGGTTGTATAGACACCAACAAGAACTTTTAGATCTGAAAAAGACAACTTCAGTTAAGCAAGATTCCATGGACTCATTGGTTTGAGATTTGGACGAAAATTTTGGCATAGGAAAGAGCCACAAAGAGGAAGATGATGCAAAAGATTGTGAAGAAGAAACTCCAGTTGGGAGAGAGAAGGTAAAATCTGATCATGCTCCTTTTAAAGTTGAGATTAAAGTTGAGATAATTTTTTTTGAAAGACAAGTAGATACAAAATTGCTTAATAAATGGTTAAAACAATTGGCGGTTTACTTTACTGTTAATGATGTTACTGAGGCACAAAGGATCACCTTTGTACATCTCAAAATTGAAGGACATGCTTTGGTTTAGTGGGAATCCCATCTAACCACTTGTGAGAAGAAGAAATGTCCTATTGTAAGCTCTTGGGAGGGTTTTAAAGAATTGCTTAGAGCTAAATTTTATCATATTGGCCATAAAAATGACTAGATGATTAAATGGAATCATTTTAGAAAAGGAAATGGTCAAAGTGTGTCAGATTATACTACGGAGTTTCGGAGACAAACCATGTTTCTTAATATGGACTTGGAGGATGAGGATATTCTGACCAAGTATTTGGGAAGACTTCACACTCACCTTCAAAGGAAGGTCATCTCCACGAAGCCTAAGGATCTAAATGAAGCATGTGTATAAGCATATTACATTTGATGATGAAAAGAAGCACGGAGAAATGGAGTTGAGGGCGAAGAAGTCAACAAATCAGCTAAAGAAAGAGTAGGGACCAACAAGTAACAAAGGTAAATGGAAAGTGAAAGGTAAACAGACTGCCACTACTTTGAATACTTGTAAATATCCTAAGAATTTTTGTAAGAATTGTGATATCAATGGTCATACTGACACTACATGTTGGAAGTTACATCTGGAATTACATCCAAAGAACCAAACCAAAGATTCCAAGAAATCCCTGACAACTGTAAAGACATATGGGGAGGTGGAAATAAAGTATGAATCTGATGTATACGAGAGTCTTGGATGCACAACCACAAACATGGAAAACTAAGAACAAGAGGAAGAGATGAGTAAGATATTTTAGATCAAAATCCAAATCAAGAGAACTAAGGTAAATTCTTTGGTTAATACTGGTTCTCAATCTAACTTGATTTCTGATGTGGTTGTAAAGAATTTTTGACTTGAGACTTATAAGCATCCACACCCTTATCCTTTGGTATGGGTGAAGAAGGGTGTAGAAATTCAGGTAACAAGAAGATGTAAGTTCAATTTTGGGATAAATTCTCAGTATTTAGATGTATTGAAAGCTTATGTAATTCCACTTGATGCATTTGATGTTGTTTTTGGGAGTCCTTACTTGTATATTAGGGATGCTATATTTATGAGAAGGAAGAAATGATACAGATGGGTCAAGGATGGAATCAGTTACAACATCCAAGCACACCAACGTAAGAAAAAAATTTCTATGGTAAGTGCTAACCAAGCAAAGAGACTAATTCAGGAAAATCATAATCAATTTTGTTTACTTTTATTGAAAGATAAGAAAGATGGGGTAGAAATTTCATATATTTCTAACAAAGGGAAACATGATTTGGATATCATCATTCAGTCTTTTTAGGAAGTATTCCAGAATCCTAATGGGTTACCACTAAAATGAGAGGTAGAGCATGATATTCAACTGTTTCCAAAGTCCCCTCTACCAAATATCAAGTTGTATAGGAAATCCTTTTTGGAGGGTACAAAGGTAAAGAAATAACTTCAGGAGCTATTTGACCAAGGGGTAATATGCCCAAGCACCTCGCCATGTGGCTTGCCTATTGTGATGGTGCCAGAGAAGGATGGCTCTCGGAGAATGTGCATTAACTACCATGTTTTGAACAAGATTACCATAAAGAACAAATATCTACTCCCATACATAGATGACCTCTTGGACCAAATTCAACATGCAAAGTTCTTCATGAAGTTCGATCTTAAGTTGGGTTATCACCAAGTTAAGATGAAGGAGGAGGATATATGGAAGACTTCCTTCAAGACAAAACATGATTTGTATGAGTGCTTAGTACTTCCATTTGGTGTATGTAATGCACTCGCTACATTTATGAGATTGGTGAATGATGTATTGTGGGAATTCATAGATTCATTTGTCATTGTTTATATAGATGATATTCTGATTTTTAGTGCCATATGGGAGGAACATATAAAAAATTTACAATAAGCCTTGCAAGTTCTCAAAGAGAAACAATTGCTATGCAACATGAAGAAGTGTGAATTTTCCAAATAGTCACTTATCTATCTTGGGCATGTGGTTGAAGGAGGAAATATACGAGTGAATCTAAAGAAGGTGGAAGCCATCACCAACTGGCCAACACCAACAAGAGCCACATAGACTATAAATTTTGTTGGAGAAGTAAAATACACGAGGAAGTTCATTCTGGGATTCTCTGCTATTGCAAAACCTCTGCACATAGTGGCCATAAAGAGTAAGGGTTTTGACTGGGGTAAGGAACAAGATCAAGATTTTGAGTTATTAAATTACAAAATTAGTCATGCTCCAGTACTTTCTCTTCCTAATTTGCAACAATACTTTGAAGTAGAAACAAATGCTAGTGATTATGCTATGGGAGAAGTGTTGTTTCAAGGAGGTAAGCCAATATGTTATCATTATGAAACTTTCACTTCAGCAGTTAAAGGATATTTAGTATATGATAAATAAATGTATGCACTAGTTCAGGAAATAAAGAAATGGAAACACTATTTTTTGGGAAAATAAACTATTGTGCACACTTACCACAAACCACTCTAGTATTTGGAAGCATAATATAAATTGTAACAAGAAATGCACTACAACTAGATGGGATTCCTTTAGTAGTTTCATTTGGTGATCAAGTATAAGAACGGTAGCACAACTTTGGTGGCAGACATGTTGTTTAGGACACCCACACTGGAGAAAATATCTAGTTTGACCACTATCTCTCAAATTGATCCATTCACGAAGGAAGCTTACGAAGAGGCATATGCTCAAGACAAATATTTTGGGATGAAACATCAATAGTTGCAGTCCTAAGGGTCTGAAAAGAAGGGTATTGAATATTTTAATCTCAAAGATGGGCTGCTCTACCGATGGGGGAAGATGTGTGCCAAAAGAAGAAATGCTTCTATTGATGAGGGAAACACATAACTTGAAAGTAACGTGAAATTTTGGTGTTGGAAAGACCATGACCCACTTGCAAAGGTACGTGTATTTGCCCAATATACAAGAAGAGGTATATAAATTCATAAGAGGAGGTAAACTTTGTTATACAAACAAGCCTAAAATTAGGAAGGAGGGTTTGTATATGCCTTTATCGGTCTCTACTCATCCTTGGGAAGATATTTCTATGGATTTTGTAGGAGGAATACCTATGTAAAAATATGACCATGATTATCTATATGTTGTTGTTGAAAGATTTGGAAAAATGTGTGTTCTTATGGCATGTAAAAAGACAAAAAAAGCATATGATGTAGTTAAAATTTTATTTGCTAACGTATGGGTACATTTTGGCTTGCACAAGTCAATTATTTCTGATAGAGATTCCACGTTCTTGGGGAAGTTTTGTACTAAGTTTTAGGACAAGGTGGACACCAGGTTACATAGGAACACGAACTTCCATCCATAGACATATGGTCAAATGGAGGTAGTGAACAAGACTTTGGTGCAGCTGATTAGAGGATACAATAGAAAATATCCATGGACTTGAGATGATTCCTTAGCTTACATTCAACATTCCTACAACCGGTTAGTACACATATCTACTATGCAGTAACCGTTTGAAGCATGCTTAGGATATCTACCTACTAATCCACCATACATAGTAGTTGGGAAACAAGAAGAAGGGGAGATACATGATTTAGAGGTGTCTAGAGAAACAAATTTGTTTAGAGGATCCAGAAAATCCATCTCAAGGTGAAAGAAAAATTGGAGAAATATCAAGCCATGTATAAAGCTAGACACGATCAAAATTTTAGAGAGCATTAAATTCATGTTGGAGAAATTTTTTGGATTTACTTGAGAAAGGAGAGATTACAAGGCCAAGCAAGGAAATTCAAGCCACTATGATATGGAACCTTCACTATATTGGAGCAGGTTGGAGAAAATGCCTTAAGGATTGACTTTCTAGATTTCATGCGGATGTACTCAGTAATAAATTATGAGAACTTGCACCTATATGAGCCATCCATGATTGAAAAAGAAGAAGAATTTTAGTTGCTAGCTTCCATAGAGGAGTGCATCTTGGATTCACGAGGTAAATTAGAGGAGGATGTAGTGCTGCAATAGAAGATCAAAGAGACAAGGAGAGGTCCACATGAGTCTTGGCAGGTTGGACTCAAGGGGAAGACACCAAGGCAGATCTGATGGTACTCGAAGGAGAAAGTGAGGGACTTGTTTCCTCATCTACTCCCCCACTAATCTTTTGTGGGACCAAAATTCTCTTGAGAAGTGGAGTTATGATCAATATGGATATAGAAGAACACCAATTCATCAAAACAACCAAATTCAAAATAAAAATAATATATAAAGAGGAGAAAATTTTTAAGTTACGGTGCCGCCAATCTGTGTAGAGTAGCGATTTTGTAACCACCCCTCTTCATAGTCGATGGTTGTGTAACCTCTGGTCTACAGACACTGGTGGTTCTATCACTAATGGAAAAAAATTAAAACAAAGCCACAAAAATTTTTGGATTTGGAACGTCCGAACTGTGTTTCTTCCTTATATGACCCTTCCTATCCTCCAGTGCATGGGAGGACATGGAAAGAAACTATAAATACAAGGAGAACAAGTGGTTTTGGGGCATCGAATTTGGAGTGAATAGAAGTGAGTAAGAAACCATTAAAGCTGGAACTTTTTTATAGAAGTAATGTGTGGGAACAGAGAAATCAAGTACATAAGGGAGGTGTTAACATTGTGTATCTTCCTTCATTTTATTGTAATTTGTATCTTCTTATAATTGTTCCAATATATAAGTGGGAAGAAAGAGATATTTCCCTTCCCAAATGGTTTTCCCTCAAACCGAGGGTTTACAAGATAAAAATACTATGTGTATATGCTAAATTATCTTCTTTCCTTTGCTGCCAATTAGTTTTATGTTCAGATTTCATTCATGAGCATTTAAGAACTATCACTTTCGAATTGGAAGTAGAACAATAATTTTTTGTGGTCTCGTAAATTTCCAAAGCTATAGGTTTACATATCAACAACTATATTTACACCTTTAACCCAATACTGATATAATATATTATGACTATCTACCATATAACATGCCGTCTCCATGAATATCATGTTTTACCTTGCCATGACATCATTATGCTATGTAAAATATGTTATACATTATTTCTTGCATAATTCCTTGAATTTTTCAGAGACAAATTGTTTTTTATTCATTGATCTCAGAGTTTTTATATGTTTCCCTCCCCATTTCTTTACCATAGCTTTCCAAGAAAAAAATATAGAGAAACATTATGAATTTCTATATAGAAAACACACCCACATTTTCCTATAAAATTCATCTATAAGAAATGAATAATACAATGCTATAAATAAGGAAGGTGTCTACATTAGACCATGTAAACCCACATGTACCAAATCCAATGCATTCTTAGCTCTTTGTGTCTTACCAATTTCAAATGAAGTGAAAATGGATTATCTATTTGATATCCTAAACATACAATCTGATTATTTTGAATAGAAAACATTCCGTTCACCATGTTAGTATGACTTAATGTATGCAAATTTTGATAACCGAGGTGACCATACCTCTTATGCAAAAATTAACCAGCGCATTCCATTGCTACTAGTACATGCTAATTTGTAGTTTTTGGATCAAATAAATTATACAATCCTTTGTTACCAATACCAAAAACTTTGACTCTTTTCTCATGAAAATCATAAAAAATGCATTTGTTTCCTATAAACTCGACACACATATTAGGATTTATAGTTATTTCATTTATGTAAAGAAGTTTTTTGTTCATGTCAGGTACACATGAAACATTCTAAAAAGTTTACGTAATAGAAATCATTAAAATACAAACATCTCAATATCCTTTCACATAGTGAAACCAACCATCACCTAAGGAACACATTCATTACAACTACCATCTTCTACAAATTTTACATACAAGTCTTTGTGACATGTGTAGTGTCTTGATGTTCTTGATTCAAAATACCATATTCTTGACTCTGTTGACTAGTTGTATGTCACCACAAATGTAAACTCGCCCATTGAAATTTGTTCATAATTTTCAGTAATATTTGTAAATTATGATTTCCTTCTCCTATTTTCCAAATCATATTATCGCTTACTAAAATATTTATTCAAATGATTACGTTTGTTTAAATAAAAACACTTTCATTTATATTTCTATGAAGTACTTACATTGGCATTAACATATTTGTTTGAATAAATACTAATATTACACTATTTACCCTTTCCCTTACACCTTGTGAAGATTGCATTCTCTGTAGTAACTGAAGTAGAGGAAACCAAATGATCTAGTGTTGCATGTATAGTTTATCACATAACATGAACTTAAGCGTGAAAAAAAATCTCACAATATGGCACATGTCAATCATGATTCACCACCCGTGCTATCCTATCGTGTTAAGAAAGATCTTATCATGCTCACCCAAAGCGCAAGAGACAACATGATCCTGTCATGTTTATCAAATATGGAAAGAAAATTCATGTGCATAATCTACGACTTAGGAAAAGGACATTCATATATCAGAAATTTTTACCCATAAGAACAAACTGAACATAATAACTACATGCAAATACTTCATTATATTCATACATAGTGTTCATCATTATAATAATCCCTTATGCCTCGTTTTCTCTCTTCTCTATCTTTATATGTATCTATATTTGAGTCTATTTTTCTTCCAATAAACCCTCAAGCGGGTATTTGTACTAGTGGATCCTTTTCTTTTAATAGTTAAAAAATAATTATAATTATCCCTCGAGTTTAGTATAAAAACAAGTTTCTTATCACATTCAAATGGTGGATATGCCACATGTCTCCAGTTTTACAACTTAAAAATTTGCATGGCAGTCTTTACTTTTATGCCTCAAGAATTTTATCCACTTTGATGACTACTTTCCTATTACGCATGTTTTATAGTTATTCTTGGAAAATCTATTTCTATCATTTAACTTCCTTCAACAACCAATTCACATGCTTCTTTTTCCTTCTTGACATGCATGCATTTAGAACCACACTTGCTTTTCTTTTTTTAATTTTTCCTTTAGTGCACCAATTTTTTTTTCCCATGCAATGATTCCATGAGTCCAAATATCTACATGTGTCCCCCTTTTCAACTGTATCTATGTGCATCTAAAATTTTCTTCATTTTCTATAATGGGGCATGCATTTTTCTTTATTTACCCTAAAAAATGTATTTAACTTTTGCCTTATTCTTCCACCAAATTTGTGTGCTCAAAGAATATGAAAGAATAAAGAATAAGAATAGTTTCCAAATGTGAGACTTAACCACTAATTGAATAAAAATTTAGGGGCTCAACATCACCCCACACTAAACTTGTTTGCCCACCAGGTAACCATTTATCTTCTTATTCAAATAATTATGGTACCTTATGCCATAAAATATTTTCATGAGCCTTTCATTTGGCATTGATATAATGATCTGTGTAGTAGTTGGACCCTTATTTTGGCACGCACGCTAAGGTAATTCAAATCCTTGACACATTTTTGAGGATCTTGTGCTTTTGCTTTAAGTTCTTGTAAAGTTTTTCCTGCCTCATTATTTACTGCCTCAAGCATGATCTCTTCTGTACATGTTAGTTTTCTTAGCTCACATAGGCACTACTTGATATATCCCTTTTTACACCAATTTATTCCTCTAAGTCCTTGATGTCTTGAATAAGTTTTCGTAGCTATCCTTATCAGTGCCATTATTACCAACCCACATTCCCAAGACATTCTATTTTTGGACCTTTGGGAGCATATGTGCATCAAGAATATTGGATTGTTTGGAAAATCATTTTACTATCTTATATGTATACATGGTCTTCTTTCCAAGCTTGGCAGCCAAGTCTATGTAAGTCTTTAACTTATTATCAAAAAGATCTATAAAATTTTCTTGTTCTTCCCTTCTTTTCTATGCGTGGCTATATCCATATGCTTCAATTTTCTTAAGGAACACGTTGACAAAATTTTCTAATTTATACATACCTCCCCTTAATCCTTTGGTAGTGCTTTGGTCAACATGGATTCATTGGTGATGATCCATTTGCATTAATTCAGTTCATTCAACTCATCATGCATATGGTTTTCTATTATATCTTTATGCTCATTTGAGAGATTTTATAACCTTTTCTTTTTTTCCTATAGCTCCTTAGTTAGCTCTTGTATTCTTTCCATTTGTAAGAAACTATTCACACTATTAGTGAGGTTTAGTTGTACAAACTCTCTAAAATTTTTTAGTATCTCAACCCTAGCCTGTGTATATGAAATTTGAAAGGTGTTCATAAAGGCCACTCCCAATCCCTCTGTGACTTCATTCAAAAAATTATGCATGATAGAATATGCATTTTTAAATTGGGGATCATCTGTGCAAGTATCTAGGGTAAGGGATAATGAATTATTTGTTTTCGTTGTCATGGTCACATCATTGAGATAGTTCAAATAAAACAATTGTTCTTTAATTTTACCTTTCTAGAATCTCAAGTGAACAAATTTGAAGGGGAATTTATCATCATACTCCATTTCTTCATCTTCTTCCTTTCTTTCATTCCCTTTCCTTTATCTACGCAGCGATGTGCATTTTATTCTTCTTCATCTATGCCATGTGTTTTCTCCTCTTCATGGATTTCCTCCTCTTCATCACCATATTTTTCTACATCATCTTATTCTATAAAGTCGATGATATTCTGGGGTGCCTTTGGAGGTGTAGATGTTCTAGCACCTAAGTCCTTAGGATCTTTATTCTTTCTTGAACCAAATTCCATACATGTGAGACTTATTGTAAGGGAGGGTTCCCTTGGAGGAGTATTAATGGTTGGATAGCCTATTTCTATTTTCTCTCCTTCCTTATAGGCATGCACATAAATTTACATGACTTCACCATTAGTTTCCACTTATTCGGGAGTGAGTATTTCCTCCAATCTTGTGTTTGGCCCTATGCTACTCATTACTTCTTGACCACTTGCTATTTTTTCCCTTGAGGTTTTTCTAGGTGCTGAATTTCTTACAATATCCAACCTTTTCCTTGTTCTTCTTTCTAAAGGAACATTATCTGGATCATGCTACTCCTCTTCTTATTTACCCCCATTTGATGCTCATGTATTTTTTGAAGATATATCCAAATTTTTTTATCCTTTTTCCCTTCTTGGAAATATTTTTCTTTCGCTTTGGATGTGCACACATTTATTTGTCCATATCCTAACCCTTATGCACTTGAATTTTTTTATTCTTCTTGGACTTTAAGTAGTAGAACAACAATAAAAATTGGTTGCCTACTACTATGGTATCCACCAGGTTGATGTAGCCTGTATATTTTATTAATGTGAAATTAATCAACCATTACAATGGAGTGCTGCAATATTTATACATATTGGACAACAATATACAAACAAATAAATATGTTGCACAGGTGCAACAATATGCCTGAATACATAAGCTTCCAAAATATCATACGGGAAGCACAAATGAATAATGATATAATTGTTATAACAACATAACAATTATATCCGTGAATATAATAAGACAAATATGGTTTAATAAAACCATATAACAACAATAATTAAATAATAACAATAGTTAAATAATTAATTATACAATGCATAATTAATTATCCTAACATTCCCCCCCTTAATTTTGCATTGTCTCAAGGGATGAGGAGAGGAACTCTCTGAACAACTCGAACTTGTCACGTGCAAGTGACTTCGTGAAGATATCTGCTCTTTGTTCAGCTGTTGGACAAAATTGAAGCTGGATGTTGTGCTTCAACACATGCTCACGTATGAAATGAACATGTACCTCAATGTGCTTTGTTCTTTCATGAAACACTGGATTGTGAACAAGTTTGAGAACACCTTCATTGTCAACATACATGGTGGTCGGTTTGTCCTGTGGTATTCCAAGTCCTTCTAGTATGCGACGTAGCCATATCACTTCACAGATAGCTTCTCCTGTAGAATGATACTCGGCTTCTATGGAAGAGTGAGAAATGAAGTGTTGTTTCTTGCTTCCCCATGATATTGGTCTAGATCCCATAAAGAATACAAATCCAGAAGTGGATTTTCTATCATCAATGTTACCTGCATGATCTGAATCTGAATATCCAGTCAAGAAGAAGTTGTCATTCTTCTTGTATTCTAGACCAAGATCCACTGATCCTTTGAGATATCTCAAAATGCACCTTGCTACTTTCCAATGACAAACTTTGGGTTCCTGCATGAACCTGGATAGATAGCTTACTGCAAAGCTGATATCTGGTTCTAGTGTAGGTCAGGTAAATGAGACTCCCAATCAACTGTTGATAGAGAGTGGAATTTACCTCAGGAGATGGATCTGAACGAGATAACTGCAATTTGTTCTCCATAGGTGTAGCAATTGGTGTGCAATCCATCATCCTGAATTTCTCGAGCATTGTCTTGGTATATTTCATCTGAGAAACAAAGATGTGATTCTCTTTCTGCCATACTTCCAATCCAAGACAATAATGCATTAGCCCGAGATCTGTCATGTCGAATGATTGATTAAGATATTTCTTCATTGCATCGATCATCTTCACTGAACTGCCAGTGATGACTAGATCGTCGACATAGACAACAACAATCACAATCTCCCCCCCTTGCTTTTTGAGGTAAATATTGGGATCGTATGGATTTCTAACAAATCCATGTTGTACGAGATGCTCATCAATCTTGATGTACCATGCCCGGGGTGCCTGTTTAAGGCCATACAGAGATTTCCTGAGTCTACATACCTTTGCTTCTTGACCAGGTACTACATATCCCTCAGGTTGAGTCATGTAGACTTCTTCTTGTAAATCTCCATTTAGGAAGGCACTTTTTACATCCATCTGATGGACTTTCCATCCAAACTGTGCAGCTAGAGAAAAGATCATCCTGATCATTTTGATCTTAGCTGTGGGAGAAAATGTCTCCTCGTAGTCAATGCCTTCTTTTTGTGCATACCCCTTTGCTACTAGTCTCGCTTTATACTTGTCCACTGTCCCATCTGACTTTGTACTTTGTTTTAAATATCCATCTGCATCCAATGGGTTTCTTTCCTGGTGGAAGATCGACAAGCTGCCAAGTGTTATTCTTCATCACTGATTGATATTCAGAATCCATGGCATCTTTCCAAGCTTTTGACTGTAGGGCTTCCTGGACTGTAGAGGGCTCATCAGATTCAATAACTCTACTCATCAAAGAAAAGTTAACTTCTTCTCTTGCTTTACTGTGAGTTCGTGGTCTAGGGGTGGATGTATCCGGTGGAGCATCCATTCTTACATCTCGTAATGTGCTAGTACACCACTTGGGCATACGCTAAACTGTTCCCATGGGTCGTGGTTCTATCTGATCAACACCATCATCCCCATCATCACTTTCATCTTCTGAGGGAACATCAGCTTCAATTTTTACAACTGGTGAAAAATCTACATCTGGTGAGTCTGGAGGAGGAGTCTCTACTTCCTTCTTCTAAAAAAACTCAACATCTCTACTAGTGTAGACTTTTCTGGTCTTAGGATCCATTAATCTGTACCCAAGAGTCTCTTCACTGTACCCAATGAAGATGAGTTTTTGTGACTTCATGTCCAATTTCTTTCTGTTCTGCTTGGGTATGTGCATGCTTGCTTTGCACCTGAATACTCTAAGGTGTGCAATAGATGGTTTCCACTTTGACCATGCTTCTTGTGGTGTTACTCCATCAAGAGAAACTGTGGGCACTTTGTTCAACAAATACACTGTTGTCTTTGCTGCTTCTGCCCAGAATGTCTTTGCAAGTCTAGAGTCATCGATCATGCATCACACCATTTCCATGATAGTATGATTTCTTCTCTCAACAACACCATTCTACTGCGGTGTGTGTGGAGGAGGCATTTGTCGATGAATCCTATGAGTTTGTAGGTAGTCTTTGAACTCATTACTGGTGAATTCCCCCCTCAATCTGAGTGGAGAGTTTTGATGTGATGACCAGTTTCATTCTCAACTGCTACTTTGAACTTCTTGAAAGTTTCAAAAGCTTCACTTTTCTTGCAAAGACAAAAAATCCACATTTTTCTTGAATAGTCGTCAACACATAACATGAAGTACTGGAATCCAGAATGACTTGGTTGCATCAGACCGCAAAGATCAGTATGAACCAGATCAAGCTGACCATGAGCTCGATATGTACTCTTCTGGAATGAAGCTCTGTGTTGTTTTCCTGCTAGGTAGTGAGGACACTTGTCTGTATCCTTCTGAAGAGATGGTAGCCCATGTACCATATTGTGCCGGACGAAGTGTCTCGAGATACTTGAAACTTACATGACCAAGTCTCTGATGCCACAACTGTGCTGAGGTGGAGTTCTTAGCCACAAGTGCTTGATCATCTCTATGAACAAAATCAAGTTGGAACATGCATCCCACATTGGAGGCTTTTGCAACTATTTTCGAGCCTCGTGATTTATCTCGAATTAAACATGTTTTCTTGCCAGAATGACTATCAAAGTCAATTTTTAGGTTGTGATCAAGGAGTTGACTGACTGAAAGAAAATTCTTTGTCAACCTAGGGACATATAAGACATCTGATAGTCTACAGTTGCATGAACCAAGGGGTAGAGAAATGTTCCCAATCCCCTTGAACTGTATATGAAGAATCATCTCCCAACGAAACATGATTTTTTGATGGTGTGTCCCTCATTGAAATAAACCAGTCTCTGTGGCTGGTCATGTGTCGAGTGGCCCCCGAATCAACATACCAAACATCACTAGATGACGTGGATGGTTCACTTGATCGAGTAGTGAACAAGTAGTCTTCATTGTCTGACTGTTCTTGTTGCTCAACAATATTTCCTTGCTGATGGGGTCTTCTTTTCCAGTTCCCCTTTTTCTACCCTTGATTGTAGTTAGAATGTCCCTTGTGAGATTGTTGTGGAGGTCCAGAGTTACTTGATGAACCTTTCTTGTAAGTATTATACCAACAATCTTTTAGGTCATGTCCTCTTTTGTAGATTGGACATTGCTTCTTCTGTTGTCTGTCCCCTTGATACTGATTTTGATTTTGGGATTTTGATAGGAATTAGGTTTTCCTTTACCTTTTCCTTTCCATTTTTGATGTGAAGAAAGTGCCTTCTCCTCTTCATCATCCTTATTATGCATGGCTTCCTCTTGTTGCAGTAAGTTTACCAATTTGTCAAAACTAACTGGTCGTATCTGACACGTTTAGTGTTGTAACAAAAATGTGGTAAGAAGAGGGGAGTGCTCTCAGAACAATGGGAATGAGAGCATCATCTGAGACCACTTCTCCCAGGGCTAGAAGTGAAGCCCTCAACTCTGTAACTCTTCTTAAGAAAGCTTCAATTTTCTCATTCTATTTGAACTTCAATGTGTGTAACTGACTCTACAAATTCAGTATAACATTCTTGTTCTTGGCCTTGTATACACTGTGCTCAACTTATCCCATGCTTCTTTGGCTGTTTTGGCATCTCGAATGTGGGGTTTCACATCATCAGAACACTCCAAACAAGATGATGAGTTTGGATTTCTGATCTGCTTTATCAAACTACCTCTATTGTGTTGTATCAGTAGTTGATCTAGTCAGAGTACCAGTCACAACAGGCCAGATCTCTTCAAACTCAAGTTGTGTCTTGATTTTTGTCTTCCATGCAGCATAGTTGTTTCCTCTGAGTAGTTGTGAATCCAGAAGAAAAAATTTGGGGGCATTGGTGCCCATTTTGTAGAAATCACTGACAGGGTTTGGCTCTTATCACTCCAGGTATAAGGTCTCCCAATCTATATACCATCAGTCTGATATACCAAAACCTTTCTATATACGTGCCCTTCTGATATACCTGGCGGTACATGGAAGAAGCTCACCCTTTCTATATACCCAGATGGTACGTGAAAGAGGCATTAACGTACATGAAAGAATTCAATATGTGGTACCAAGACAGTACTGAAAGGGGTCTGTGTGATTATTGACACCGGCTCAAAGAAATATCCTCATACGCATGCACGTAACTTTGCTATATACTTGGATAATTTCTCAGTCTGGATTTATGTCATGCAATCATTCACAGACGGATGGGATGGCTCATAGTGTGTGCACTGTGACCTTATTACTCCCCATCGATTTAAAGGGTCGATGCCCAGACGATGTTGTTGCAGCTATATTAGGTGTTAAGTGCAGTAGTAGTCATGATGTCTTTACCCGTAAGCACTTCCTAGAGGCACCGTATATACCGAACGCTGTGAATGAGATCTAGGATCTCGTGAGTGTTTCAGAACCAATTTTCACTGTTTTTTATTACAATTCTCTGCCAGTTTTTGAGCAGTTACAATTTTTGCAGTTGACTATGACAACCTAAAAATTAGTACAATACATTGAAGTATACAATTACATTCAAAAATTTGGAAAAAATTGAATGGCAGGTAAAAAAAATTGTTTTTCGGGCCCTGGTGGCCTTCGGAGCCCAATATGGCTTGCTGAGCAAAAAACCATAAAAAACTAGCTCAAAATGAAGTTTTTAGGTAGCCCTCCTTTGGCAAAAAGTGCTCAGAATGCAAAAATATGCAGAGTGGAGGAAAAAAAATTTTTTCCTAAAATAGGGTTTTTCTCACTAAATTTAGTTAGTTATAACTAAATTTGAATTTTCCGCTAAATTTAGTGGTTCCACTAAATTTTCCACCAAATTTGGTAGTGGGTGAGGGAGGGGGATTTGACCCCTTGACCTCTCTTGATGGGAAGTGTCTTACAAAAGTTATGCTAGCCACTTGGGCGGCTAAGCTAAACAAGTATATGTAAAGAGAAAAATGTAATTAAACACTTCCAAACTGTAAAACCATACCTCTTCAAAAAACCACGGTTTTGGAAAGGTGGTTTTGAGAAAAAATTCCAGCAAAGAGAAAAAATGACAGGTGGTTTTGGTGAGAATGAAGGCGGTTTTGAGTGTGTATGGCGCCTTAGATCATTTTTCTTCCTTCCTTTGAGCTTGTAATCTCTTCCTTGGTGAATTCTATCCTCCTCAACCTTAATTGCAATGAATAAAGGTGGTTTTGAGGAATTTGATGGTGGTTTTGAGGAATTTGATGGTGGTATTGCAGGGGATGGGGCTGGGAAGTTGTAGAGGCAACTCTGGCTCTCTTTTGCTTGCACAAGCTTCTCCAATGCTCCTCAAACTCTGTTGCAATCCTCCAATATCCTTCAACCTACTCTGAAACCAAATGTAATTTCACAAACAGGGACGGAAGCCTGTATATTTTATTAATGTGAAATTAATCAACCATTACAATGGAGTGCTGCAATATTTATACATATTGGACAACAATATACAAACAAATAAATATGTTGCACAGGTGCAACAATATGCCTGAATACATAAGCTTCCAAAATATCATATGGGAAGCACAAATGAATAATGATATAATTGTTATAACAACATAACAATTATATCCGTGAATATAATAAGACAAATATGGTTTAATAAAACCATATAACAACAATAATTAAATAATAACAATAGTTAAATAATTAATTATACAATGCATAATTAATTATCCTAATTGTGCCCTAGGTGGCTCTTATGCCATATGCACTTGATAGCGAGAAGGAGCTAGATGTAGCAAATGTAAGTAGATGTGTGCATATGGAAAAATGAAATTCCCCTCCTATGAAGTGTATGTAAAAGATAAATCCATTTTCCCTTGAATGATAGCTAGATGGATGCTTTAATACTCTTGAAATGCCTTTAGATGCAACCTTAGGTGATAGTAGTAGATGCTTAGATCTTGGTCCTTTATTATGGTCACATAGCTTTGTATTTATATGATTCCCTTGTTTGAATTTCATAATTAACCACTAAAATGCCAACCATAAGAAAATAAGATGTACCAACATGACTAGAAAAGACCAAAAATATGTGAGCAAGATACAAAGAGGTCAGGGGCGCCTAGATGGGGATGGGGGTGCCTATGCACTGACATATTGGTTGGGCATTGGTGTCCAGACTCAGAAAAGTTAAAGTATCAAAAGTTAGACTAGGAAATAGGGTGTGTAAGACCAAGAAGGAAACCAAAAAGAAAGCAAAGAGGCCAAAGACAGTGGTCAATTAGTACTTTTATCGCTTAGGAATCATATGAATAGTGGTATGTGATCAAGACCTAGAAATGTACCCAAAGTGCATGATTTAGTGTCTACATTTTCCCCCACTTTATGTTGTTGAGAAAATGATCGATAACATAAAGTAGATAAGAGATACGTACCTGATAACCATGTAGATTGATGGTGAAAAGCATGCCGAGGAGACAAGAAAAAGTGTGAAGTGAATAATATGAAGCGTGGAAGCTAGAGAAGAGGAAGTGACCCTAGGGGTGAAAATCATATGTGTATATGTCATTTGTACCTTTTGTTAATGTCACTTGATGCTTGATGATGTGACTGTTGCTTCCCATAAGGACGAACCTTGCAAAAGAGAATAGAAAAAGAGTAGTCAAATATGTGTATATGAAAAATTTGATCCAAATGAGTGAAAAGTATGTAAAAAGTATGTAAAAATGCAAAAAAGGAACATGTGCACTTGATCCATGATGAGTGAAAAGGGTAGAGAGGATCATGAAAATGATGTAGAAGAACGAGTTTTTTGGGCGATCTCACGCCAAGAATGATTTTTTCTGGTGATCTCATGCCAAGTGTGAGTTTTTTGGGTGATCTCACACCACGACAGAAGAGTGTAGGGAGAAAGGTCTAGTGTCATTATCATCCTTTGATTGATTATTGATGCTTTATAGACCACTTTAGATGGTGTGATATTGATTTATCAAATCCAATCCATTTCAACCCAACATGAATAGAGAAAAGGTGAAAAGCATGCATGTTGATTTCTTGAGGACTGTGCCTGTACTGAGAAAAATGTTGTGTAGACTGCTCATAAATGTGATGATTCTAAGAAAAATTTGTAACTATGCCCCTGGTCATAGGCACCCAGGAAGGGTCAGGAGTGCCCAGGTGCTCATGTATGTGTCTCAGAACTGGTGTCTATGCTGTGTTGAAGACCCAAGTCAAATTCTGGGTCGTTTTTGAGACTAAAAGACTGTGTTGTATTGGTACTGAACTATGTTGTACTGTGACTGTGAACTATTGTATGGGGTGAATTATTCACCTAATGATGCCCCCCTCGATTTGGGTGCATGCGACATCATTAGGATATGTGGCCCAAAGGAGGACTAGACCACTGATCTATAACTAATGTCCTACGGGGGGAGGGAATGTGCTTGGTAGAAACCAAGGAATAAGTAAAAAAGTGGCTAGGAAACAAGTGTTAGTGCAAACAAGGACAAATACACATATAGAAGATAAAATGTAAGCTAGAAAGCAAGAAGACAATGTAGACCGCAAAAAGTGGGTTACAAACATGGGACATCGCTGACAATGTCGCAAGATAATCAGGGCCAAATTGCAGCCAAAAGCATACAATGTGCACACAAGACAAAGGGAAAAGCCCACAAATAATGGAAAACAATGACAAATAGTAGAAATAAAAGTAACAGACAACCATGGTAGAAAATAGTTCTGCAAGAAAAATGATGCACATGAAGCACCCATTAGCATGTTAGAAAGATAAAAAGTATGTCAAAGCATGTATGATCTGATATAAAGTAGTGTGCTAGTGAAAATAGGAAGTAGTATAAAATAAAACAATAACACCTGTGATGTGTATGAAAGTAGATGCCCCCAGGAGCCACTGTGGGACTGGTAAGAGGTACAATGCCAAGCATCCATGCTGCGTGTAATAGATCTGTGTAAAAGGATGTATTCAAAACTAGAAGGAAAGTGAATGTCACATGTGTATATAGATAAAGATAATGACATACAAAATATCTATCTAACATAGTAAGAAAAGTGTACATGCAAGTATAAGTAAAAAGAACAATGTGCAACCAAGATATGTAGTATGTTGTGAGTATGAGATGGAATGTATGTATGAGTTGATAGGAGTAGTGCCATGCCCCCTAAGTGAATGTGAATGACTATGCATCAGATGAGGTTCATTTATAAATGATCACTTGAATGAACCATAGAACAAGAGTATGTCATCGGGAAATGGTTTGAATTTGTGTGCTAGAAAGATATGATTGAAAAAGTGTAGATGAGAGAGTGAGTGAGTGTGGTGAGGTTCATTTCAGATTTATACCCTCATCAATCAATAATGAACTATGGAACTATGTACGTCATAGGGAAAGTGTTGTAAATATGTGTTAGAAATATGTGTTGTGAATGTGTCAAGTGTGAAATGTGTTGTGTGTATGATGTGAGGTTCATGAATGTAGTGAGCCCTCAACAGTCAAGTGTGAACTATAGCATAAGAGTGTCGTCATTGTCATGACGATACAATTTGCATCAATATGTGTAAGATGCGAGTAAAGATATTGTGAAGTAAGAAATGAGTATGTGAGACACCTGACAATGCTAGAGGGGGGAAGAATAAAGATGCCCCTTAAGTGTATGATGATGCAGAAGATTCAAGTAATGTCATCTAAAAGATCATCATTGTCATGGTCAAAATTGAATGGAGATGCATCAGATACTTAGTAAGAATAGTATGGTGTTGATCAAGTAAGGACATTGCAACACAGATTGTACATGCCCATTGCGTATTCTTTGTCATGAAAGGTGGTAATGGGCATCCATGTGTGCATACCAACAAGTAAGAATTTTTGAATAGCCAAGAAATGAATCATTGTAAATAAAAAACGTATGGCGAAAGGCATGGGGAATGAAATGTCAATATGATATGGATCTAAAGTGCCACCAATTTAGTCAAGCCATGATTGTCCAAGAGTAAGTGGTGAAAGGCGTGGAGTGTGTAACAAAGAATGATAAATAAAATACTCAGAGGCATAAGAACATATCAATGTAAACATATCCATGATATAAATGTGGAGATTGCGATGCAGGGATGAGATCATCCAATGTGAATCCTAGCTGAGCCAAGCCATCATGTGTGAAAATAGTGTCAGAGAAAGTGGGATTGAATGGAATGTGTGGCCAATAAGAATTATTCATGAAGAGAGTGCATGTGAATGGAGGAAGTGCAAATGTAGATTGTTCATGAGAAGAAAATGAAGGTGGTATTACATCTGATGTATGGAACATACCTTTGATAAATCACCATATCATTATTAGAAGGAAGGGGGATACTAGAGCGGATAATAACATATAATGCACAAATGGTTCCTTCGAGTGGAGGCAAGTTGTCTAGATAGTCCGTGGGTCATGGATCAGTAGTAGGATGTATAATAACAGAATTTAGAATAGGTAATGTTGTAGTTGGGTCTAAGTTGTAATATTGGAATGGGGTAATATCAGTAGGAACTGAATATTTAAAGCCCTCATGTAATAATTTGATGCACCGATGAAATGTAGAAGGAACTGCTTGCATTTTATGAAGCAATGGCCTATGAGTAAGCAATTATATGGAACATGGGAAATCAATAACAAAGAATACTATAAGAATTTTTTTTAGCCCAACTGTGACAAGAAAAACAATAGTGCCAAGACATAGACGTGTAGTAGAATCATATGCCTGAAGAGAAATAGATGTTGGGTTAATATTAGCTATAGGAAAGGCCTATATTACTGAATGAATGATAAAGGATAAAGATTGAGCTCAGATCCATTTGTCAACTAAAGTTCATTTAACACCCAAGTTTTGAATGCATATTCAATATATAGAGGAGGATCATTGCCATAAACAGATGGATTGTCAGTAAGTTACCGAGAAGGAATGCATATATCTACAAACGTCTGATAAACTATGTCTGGATGAATAGTAGAAGGGATGTGAGTATTAGCCAAGAGAGTAATAATTTTAGCAAGACAATTAGGATTGGATAACAAGAAATCATGAATGGAGATATCCATGATGAGAAGATCCTAGGAAAATGAGAGTAATGAAAGTATGAGGATCCGTGAGCATGAAAGATTTGGGTTCACCAAATGATTTAACAAATATTTGAAAATATATATTAAATTCTAATTGCAGATGTAACAACACATGATATAAAAAATAGAGTACAAATTTGACACTAAGCAAGTAAGATAATTTAATTTGAAACCCTAAGTGCAAGAGAAGGGATAAGATACTGTAGCTGATTTCACAATAATCCTGAAGCTTGTGCTGAGATGGAAAACTGATGGAACAAGAAGGAATACTATCGCAACCAAGCCCATAAAAAATTATAATTATTGGAATAGGCTAGACTGGGGTCAACTTGGGTGATGTAGACCATTGGGTTGGGAAGACTCGTGACAACTTAGAGCCTCAGAAAATGATTTTTATAGTGTCACTTCTATGTCAATACCCTTCACTTGTTGATCACCTGTGTGTCACACTAAGTCCGCAAGATTCACTTGTAACATGTAAATAGAAAGAGCACCTTACAAAACCCTAAAACACATCAAATCCTAAAAATAAAAAATATGCAAATGGGGAGTCAGACTGACCCCTTTGGTCACCTGACTGAGTGAACTTACGATCTGGGTGTTGCACTACATTTCAGACTCCATGTAGTTATGTGTGTGTGTCTGTAGAATCATACCCTAGTTTTCTCTTGTGTCAGAGACACTTGATAATGAGAAAGTAGCTAGATGTAGCAAGTATAAGTAGATGTGTGCATGGATAAACATGAGCTTCCCCTCCTATGAAGTGTATGTGGAAGAATGCAGCCCCTTGTCCCTTGAATTTATTCTAGATGGATGATTTGATGCTCTTGTAATTCCTTTGAATGCAACCTTATGTGATAGTAGTAGATGCTTAGATCTTGGTCCTTTATTATGGTCACATAGCTTTATATTTATATGATTCCCTTGTTTTAATTTTATAATTAACCACTAAAAGGCCGACCCATAAGAAAACAAGATGTTCAACAAGTAGAAAACACCCAAAATATGTGAGCAAGATACAAAGAGGTCGGGGGTTCCCAGAGGGGATGGGGGCACCTAGCCGTTGGCATTTTGGCTAGACACTGGTGTCCAGGCTCAGAAAAAATGAAGTATCAAAAGTCAGACTGGGAAATAGGGAGTGTAAGACCAAGAAGGAAACCACAAAGAAAGCAAAGAGGCCAAAGATAGTGGTAAAATAGTACTTTTCTCACTTAGGAATCATATGAATAGCGGTATGTGGTCAAGACCTAAAAATGTACCCAAATTGTGTAATTTAGTGTCTACACTTGGTGATTCATCTCACTTAGGTGAGTTCATATGTCTTAGGTTTCTTAGGAGCCATGACAGATTCTGTCATATGCATTAGTGTGCGTCAGTGTGCCATACATGAGCTACTTTCCATTTCTATAACATAACTCCTATCTTCCTTGTGGAGGTATGATTGGTTTTGCATTGGGAGTTACACATCACTCCTATTTGAACCCCCTTTTTATGATATATGAGAATGAGTAGACCCTTTTCTTTTGCATGCACATTTTATGGTGGTTGAATGCTTGCTTACTACATGGAACCATGTACGCTGTCGTTTGAGTACAATTGAATTGATGTGTGCGCCATCCCGCTTGATCCTCGTTCTCACATTATCTCACATGGTATTAGAGCATGTTGTTGGGATTCACATCACTCTCAATATTCCTTTGCCTACTACTCTTGGTTTCATGTTCTTACTAGTTTCTTGTGCAAGCTTCTTCTTCCATTATTTGGTTTTTTCTTTACTTTTGTTATTGGGTTCATCTCAATTTTCATGGAGTTTTTCTAGTTGTGTGTTGCTTTTAGTGTATGTGCAAGTATATTTTTTAGAGTTTGTAGTTTCACATGTTTTCCCACTAGATAGGGCTATCTATAACCAACTTTGGTGGAAAATATATCTTTGGAGGTATTTATGGTTTTTTGGTTATTGCATTTTTCATTAAAAAATTTAGTTTTTTTTTAAAATCTTTGTTTTTTACAAATCTACCTCATTCCATGCTCCCATTTTCCTCTACTCTATCCTGCACCCTTCCCTCTCTCTTCTCTTAGATTTTTCCTCTCCATCGAATTTTCTCTTCCTTTCCCAGCTCGGTCGATCCCCTATAAAGCTTGACAAGCTCCTTCTTCCCAAATTAGAGAGCTGGGTTATTCTTAGATCATCGAGTTTGTTAGCAGCTCAACCCTATTTGCATTATGTTTTATGTTGGGATATGCATTGGGGTTCTTTGACTGCAATTTGGTTAGGTTTTTCTCAATCTCGATTTTCCCTGTCAGGTTGGTTAGATCTATCCTGAGCTCTATTAAGCTTCTGCCTTACCTTGGTTTGTTTTACACCCATCTGATCGTGTTCAAGATCTCTTGGCTCTAGTTCTGCCTTGGATCTATTTTCCTTGACCCTTTCTATTTTCCTTTTCCATTTACACCCTACACTCTAGCTTGATCTGGACCCTACTTCTCGTGCTCGAGCCACTCTTATCAGTTCCTATGTACTCGAGCCACCCTGTGTTGTGGCCTCTGCATCTTGTGCTTGACCCCGAACCTAGGTTTACCCTCTATCCCAGCCATGTGTTCCACCCACTATGTGCTTCTATCGCCTTCTACCTACTCCACTATGTTGGCTTGCCTCTTCCCTATACATCTAGTTTTCTCCTCCTTCAACCATCCTCTGTAGCCTTTCTCATTTCCTTATCCACTTAGCTTCTTCCGTGCTACTTGCCAAGGCCTATCCTCACCCTCCCTCACCCTACCACTTGTCAGCTCCCCTTTGACCAACCTAATCTACTTGACCAACTTCCCTCCTTGTTTCAATTTAAAATCCCACGAGTTTATTATTTTTTTAGCTTTATTTGTTCTTATAGAACTTTAGGTTTTTTAAACCTAATATTTTAAAGCATAGTTTTTTAAATTAAATATTCTAAGGGATTTGTTAATTATTTAAAGGAATTTTGTTTAATTAATTAGGTCTCAATTCTAAAATTAGGATCTAGTTTTTTAATTAATCAAGGTAAGGGTTTAATTTTAATTAGGAGGCTAATTATCGATAACCTAGTTTTTTAATTACTAACCCAATTTTTATTTTTCCGTTTCGAGAATTTAATAAAATAGGAAAAAAATTATTCTGAAACTTACTGGGATTTTTTGTAGCTGATCATTTTGTGGGAGTGTGTAGCAATTTCTGTAGCTTGTAGGTCCACTTTGGATCCTTTTCTAGTATTTTTAGGTGGCTGTTGTGCATTTTGGAGTTTATTTGTGCATTTTGGGAACCCTTCTAACATTTTGGGGCCTTTTGACTCATTTTGGAGTCATTTTGCATTATATTGCTCTTCGTCGCTTGCGGGATAGTGAGTGCATCCACCATTTCCTTGTGGCAAGAGAGCCCCTCATTTGACATGAGACACTTTTTCTCACATCAAAATCTGTTTTGTATCCTTATTCCTTACTTTTTCCCTTTGTGCTTGTTTACAATGTTAGTCCTCTGCTTCCGAATGAAACTTAATGTGGCATCCACTCTTGCATGATTTTTCACCTACTATAAGGTGAGTGGTAAACTGTTTCACGTCACATGAACACACGTTATTGTAACTAACACAATGTTTATAAAGTGCCAAAAATAATGGATTATCATTGTTCTTAGGTGTTGTACATGTAGAAACATTCTCAGTCAAGTCTAACATCTTGAAACCTTGTGTGTATTCTTACACCCTTCTTTTCTTGCATTCCGAATGCATTTTCAGCTGCTTCTGACGTCCATTTGAGTGTGTTTTTCCTTGCGACTCTTCTACACTAATTTCTCTATTTGTAAATGCAACATGGAGGATATCCTTTCAAGACTTGAGCTTTGCATGATTGATTCTTAGCCTCCACATATTCTTCTTGGTAGAGATAATTGTACATTATGGCATGCTTGCATGGAACATTACCTTACTCACAAAGGCATTGATTCCTTTTTGTATGGACAAGTTCCTGCACCGACTGATCCTTATCATCATGAAGAATGGCTCAACACTTGTGATCGAGTTTATGGTTTCTTGTTAATACATGTTTGGATCATTCTTTAGTCCTTATTTAGAGATCCTTTAGATATTTTTGTTGCGGCTTCTTCTTCTGATACATTTGTTATCTCACCTTCTTAATGTGATGATAATTTTGTTGACACAAATTTTCCTATTATCATTCATGATAATGGGGTCTATTCTTCTAGTTGTGATGATAAGAGTAATGATGATGACTCCTCTCCTCATTCTCCTAGCCACCTTTCATAGAATTTTGAAACTCCTTTTTGCTTTAGACATCAGGAAGTCATGTTCTTAGCTTCATACTCTCATTACATCTTCCTTCATTCCACTTCTAGTGTGTGAGGATTATTCCACTCCTCCTCCTCCTTGTGATGATGATTCATACCTCTCAAACATTTCTCTTCTATTTTTGAAGTAACCCTTTTGGGATGAGTATCTACCGGATCTTCATTGTCTCTTCATAGTGCCTACTTGTGATGTAGTACATGGAGTTTATTTTCCTTATACAAGTGTTTTGGAGGAGTCCTTCATATTTTTTTTGGGAGTTCCCCTTCTGGGACTTTCGTCACTTCCACTATTTTGGAGACCATCATTGATCCAAATCCTCTTATGGATTGTCTTTCTACTATTGTGGGGGTTGTTTCTTTACCTTCACTTCTTATGGAAATTATATTGATGAATGATAAATGTCCCTACTCTGACAATTCTAATTTTGTGGCTAAAAAAAATCATAATATATTTACATAACAATAATAATATGTATTCTATTTAGCTCAATATTTTACCCCACACTAAAGTAGATAGTCACCCCCGCAATGGGAATTCTTTCTAATGTCTCCATCAATAAAGAATAAGTAATGAAAGAATGAATGAAACACTACACAAAAGAATGAAATTTACTCTGCATCACCCTCTTCTTTGAATGGAGGGATTAACTCTGGATATTCAGTTTTGATTTCATCCTCTAAGGTCTACTAGTCACTTAGCACGTTCCTTGTTTTCTCCAGAATATCGGTGCTATGACATCCAATTCATCTTATGTGATCTTATCTTTCTCATTTAGTAGCACCCGAACAACATTGGCCATATTCCTTCCATGAGATCCATCTTCTATGCTATGAGTTTCCCAATCTCATCACTTCTATCCTTGTGTGGATCTTGGGTTGCTGCGAGGGCCTTGCACATTTGTTTTACCAATGATTATATTTTTACGCACCCAATTGTTTCATCTTTCATTGCCTTTAGAACTTCATTTTCCTATACTATGGTTCTAATCGTTATTATTGCTTTTGGTGCCACACATAAAGTGAGATCTTGGTCGGCTTTCTTCAACTCATCTTTCAAAGTTAGGAGAAACGCCTCATAATTTAAAACTTGTCTAACAATATTGGCCCGTGTTCTTACTAATTCTTGTGTAGAATATTTTGGTGCGGGCATTTGATTGGCCCATCATCTAATACCAAATTGACCAAAGTGCGCAAATAATGCATAGCAGAAGGAAATTTTTTAGGAACCCAAGATTCTAGATGAGGCCTTGTTTTAAGAATGTGATCACCAAGATCCTCAGCCATGCTAATGAAGGCTTTATTCTTTACCTCTTCTCATTCCTTCTCTTCTTTTAAGCACTTTATCTTTGCAGCCTTATCCCTGTTATATTCAAGCAGCGCTTCGAATGGTGGCGACCTTATCAATGTTCCTTCACGCTACCTCAACAGATACCTTGACCAAGGCATTGTTGACATGCTCATTGAACATTACAGTAGGTTTTATTATTATGTTCCTGATCTGTGGTGCCTTATTTTCTCTGTGCAAGACATAGGAATCTTCACACACATTAAAATCTAGTTCGTCCATATGATTTTGCATGGACTAGGATAGTTGCTTCCTTATATGTGTAGTAGCCATATTTGGATCCATCAACTCCCACCCATATAACTCTTTCAGGCCCATAGTGCTCTAAAAAATGGTACGGATGATTTTTCTCGTGTCTTCAACATATCCCATATTAGGGACAACATATTATTCACTTGTCCTCTCTCTTTTTGTCCTTGACCCCTTAGGAACCTGGGTGCTAGGGTCTAGAGTTGGCCCTTCTCCTTCCTGAGAAGTAATGGGTGTGTTGGGTGGCTCGCCCATAACTTCCTCTAATTCTTTCACCCCTTCCTCATCATTTCTCATCTCCTCATCCCATGGCTCTTCTGCATCCTCAGGTTGAATCGAGGTTCCTGGCGCACTCTCCCCTAACTCCTCCTCATCATCGTTAAGCTTCAACTTTCTTCTCTTATTTTTCTTGGGTGTTTCTTTTTGAGGGGAGAGTTGAGGTGACCTTCATAAAGGTTTGGATGTCCCCGCGCCCTTGGTTTATGGTTCTTCTGAACACCCTCTTGAACTGGTGTTCCTCATGGACTGTGCTTTCATCCAAGTCTTCCTCAGTCTCCTTACTACTGTGGAGGAGTATTTGTGTGCTCACTTTCTGCTTTGTTAGTGGGCTACCTTCGACCTCTGTGGTCTAAGCCTCCACTATCCTCATTGAGTTATCCTTCCTCATCTTCCTCTAAGGTCAAGGTAGGCTTTGGAGCTGCCACATTTTCAAATGTATGCTTTCCTTTAGGTGGGCCTGTGAGCATGAACTCGTTCTCCACATATTCACCCTTTTCCAATCTAGGCTTAAGCTAGAGATAGATAAGCACGGCTCCACTGTCCCCAATATCCAAACTTACTGGCTTCATACTTGATGACATCATAAATAAGCCTCTCAATGTAGGTAGATCGACCTGGATAAACATAAGTTTTTCTTAAGGTATGACAGTCACAGTTTACCTTGTCTACATTGTAGCTAAATTGATGTGTATCGGTAAAAATGTGCATTGTTGCTTGGAAGAATTGTGATGTGAAGGCATATGGTAGTTTACACCAGGGACTCCATTTCCCATCCTTCATTGCAAACCACATGATGTAAAAATGTTTTTATACCACGAATTACACAACCTTACCCACCACTGAGGGTAGCTCCTTTGGAATACGCCATTCCTCCTCAAAGGCTGTGTGAAGTCAGTCATACCATAACTTAACCCTTTGCTTGAATGGACCACTCATTGATCCTTCACATAAATACTTTTCAAACCTCTCTGTGAGGGACTTCTTTTCCATAAGGTATTCCTAGAATTTATTGTTTGGCCCATCGGGCACTCCAATTTCTACATAACACAAGTGATAAAAAGATAGCGATAAAACTTATCTTCTCACCTGTGTGCACTTCCTCAATGATTGTATCTACTATATACCTAGCTAAGTTGTAAACTTATCCTTGTGAAATATTCTTAGCACCATGTAGCCACATGGTGTTCACTTGTGACCACCTTTTCTGATCATTCAATTTGGTGAGTAAGTGCGATGGCCACCTGTATCACAGGGTACTTCCTCAACTTGTAAATATCCATCCTGCGTGGACCCTTCATATATCCCAACTCCTTACTGGTAGCCATGATAGACAATTGCCTTATCAGATGGATCACTGCTAACCTCTATCCCTATGCCCTTTAATCCTTTCAACGCAACAATTAAGGGCGCTATGATCCTCACCTGTCACCCAAAAAATAGAAGAAGTCCTCATGGACTCTTCTCATCAGCCACCGGTATAGATTTTCTCTAGTTTTCCAAAGTATGGGAGTTCATACAGTTGGTACACCCCTACCTTCTTCATAACTTCTCTCCAGCATCATCATAAACTTGACATGTCATCAACCATTCACTTGTTGGTCTTTCTATTCAGCAATGCGTCCAATTCCTCCTTGTTCTCGGTGGTGCGTTGTTTGTATTCGCACTCCTTGCACATGCGGATATGGGAATCCTAATCCCATTTGATAATTACTTCTTCTGGATACTGCATCTCTGAAAAATTACTTTCGAGAGCATCCTTGACCTCAGTTTCTACCTTCTTCTTCCCCTTTACTCCTACTCCAGATGCTTTCCTCGGTGCCATGATAAGACAAAGTTGCACCTTTTTCCTCTATCGAGCAAGCTCTTGTGCCCTAGCTCAAACCACGTGCCCTAATTCCTTCTCAACCCTAGAACTTTATTTCTTCTCTTTGCATGCTTTTTCTTCACTCAAACCCTTCTCAAATGGGGACACAAGCCAATTCTGTGCACAAATATACTCTCCTCACCTGGTTTCATAGCTCTCTGCACCTCGACGCATTTTTATTGGTTTGGTCACAACTAGCTTGCTTGAATACTCATGATCACAAAGGTAGAAATGAACCCACATCACATCTTTATATAGAGTTGGGAAAATTTACCACATTTATTTCTCCTTTACCTACCATTGATCCTCTCATTAATTGACCATTTTCCCAAATTTTTAGCGATACACCTACGTGCCACAACTATAACCTTCTAGCATGCCTTCCTACCTTTTGGCTACAAACCTCCTTATGTACGCACTTCCATGCACCAAAGTAGCTTGTCACTATGCCTTTAGTAGTTTTTATGGCTGCAACTTACCTCACGTTATACTATGCATTCATTCGTTTCCAACTATGGTCTTCTTTAGGAGCAATTTTCTTTCTAGCAGCACCTTTTCATAGTATTTTTTTCACAAGAGAAATCACTGTTTTAACAATATTTTCTTATTTTTACCCATGTTTGAATGACAACCACCCCACACCAAGGGTATGTGCAGTCCTTTGTGCATAAAAACACTTTATATTGTGATCAACTTCTAGCGCAAAAATGTCGCTTATTACACAAAACACTGAACTAAATTGACAAAGCATAACGACAAAGAAGGAAACACATTAAAGGAAATACAGTAAGGGAAATCTATACTAAATGGAAATACTACCTTATTAAAAACACCAAGAAGGCTTATTTATAGTAGGGCTTCAGCCTACTCCCATTGAAGTAACCAGGTAACTGTGTTCCATTAAGCGCCTCTAACTGACAAGCGCCCGATTCAAGTATGTGAGTGATAACATACAGTCCCAACCAATGCACCTTAAGCTTTCCTGGGTGGCTCGTAAACTTTGAATCATAAAGAAGCACCATCTTCCCAACCTCAAGCTTCTTGTCCTTGATGTGTCTGTCATGCCATGCGTTTTGTCTGGCCTTTTCCTACTTTCTGACTCCAACGTGTTATGGCGTGCCTCTCATCCAACTGTATTAATTTGTCAATTCTTTCTTCCAATGATTGCTCATCAACTAGACCTCCTGCACGTGTAATACACAAAGAAGGTAACATAAATTCTATGGGAAGAACTGCTTCTGTGCCAAACACCAATTAAAAGGGTATGGCCTTATTCAACCTTTTGTAGGTTGTTCTATATGCCCAAAGTACAACAAAAACTTTATCATCCCAATCTTTCCTTCCAACATCACAATTTTTTGTCAAGGTCTAGCTCAATATCTTGTTGAAGGCCTCAACAGTCCCATTTTATTGAGGGTGATAGGGTGTGGTCTTTTGGTGTGTGACCATAAATTCATCCAATAATATCTTGATTGTCTCATTCAAGAAATGTGTGCCCCTATCACTTGTCAAACTCAACAGACATCCATACCTAGTAAGAATATTTTCCCATAAGAACCACGTTCTACTGTAGTCATTGTATAATCCTTTGTAGGTGTCTGCTTCTGCCCACCTTGTAAGATAATCTATATAAGTGATGATGTAGTGTGATCTAGTTCTACGCGTGGCTAGGGAAATAGGACCCACAAAGTCTATTGCTCATTTTTCAAACAGCTCTGCACTAGTAATAGGCCTTAAAGGCATTTCATCTCTTTGCCTAGGTTTTCCAAGGCACTAAAGTGATCACACACCTTACAATACTCCTTCTAATCCTTGTACAAGGTTTCCCACCATAAACCAGCGAGTAGAATCTTATGCGTGGTGGTGTCACCTGCATAGTTTCCACCTGTAATACTACCATGAGCTTCTTCCATGATTTCCATGTGCACTCATGCTCTAGTACACACTGGCACAATACTTCATCTTGTCCTAGTTTGTATAGGTCACCACTAATCAACATGAAAGGTGCAGTGCAAATTGCAAGTTGTTTCTTTTCCAAGGCTTTCATTCCTTCTGGCACCATACCTGTGCATAAAAAGACAACAATATCCTCTAATTCCAAAGGCGTGCGGTTTAACCTATACAATTGGGCATCTGACACTGGTATCTTCAATTGTCTGCGCATGCTCTCCTGATTGAATTCTTGATAAGTGGTCTGGAACAAAATTATTTTTCTCTGGATTTACCATGACTGTAAAATCAAACTCTTAGAATAATAGAATCCATCGACATATGCACCCTTGTAAAATGGGCTTATTTACCAAGTATTTCAATGCCATGTGATCTGTATAGAACAAAAAAGGTGTTGCTAACAAGTACTGTCTAAACTTATGCAACACGTAAATCATTGACAAGGCCTCGCACTCTGTAGTTGTATAATTCTGTTCTGCAGGAGTCAACTTTCTACTAGCAAAATAGATAGGATGATCTATCATACCTTCTCCAGGCTGAGCTAATACTATGCTAATGGCCATGCTAGAGGCATCCACATGTATGTGAAATGGTTGGTTCCATGAGGGAAAGTCACATAATAGGCGCTGTAGTAAGCCTCTCCTTCAACGCTTCAAATGCGAGTTGTTGCGGTTCTCCCCAATAGAATGTCCCTTTACCTTTTAATAACTCCTCTAAGGGCACGAAAATATTAGCATATCATTTGATAATTTTCTGTAATACCCTGTGTGGCCCAAGAATCTACGTGCACCTCACTCTAACTGGTAGGATCCTCCAGGCCTAAGATAACTACAACCTTGGCTGGATCTACTAACAAACCCTCCTTGTAGATGATATACCCTAGAAGAGTTCTAAAAGGTGTAGCAAATACACACTTCTTGATGTTTAAAGAGATGCTTAAGTGTCTGCACCTCTCAAACATTAATCAAAAATTGTCACAATGATCCTTGAAAATCCCATATACTATCCAATCATCCAAGTAAACCTGTAATAATTTGTGAATAAAATCCTAGAATGCTTGAACCACAATGCGTAAAAAATACTGCAAGTGCATTCTTTAGTCCAAAGGGCATCACCATGTATGCAAAAATTCCCCATTCAGTGGTGAAAGTTTGTCTTCTCTTGATCCTCCTTTATAATTCTTACCTGATGATACCCAGAGAATCCATTTGTAAAAGAGTAAATTTTTCACCCTGCAATGCCTTATAATATTTCCTCCGTGAAAGGTGTAGGAAAAGGATCAATCACACATGTGAAATTCAGCTCCCTATAGTCCACACAAATCCTAATCTAACCATATTTATTTATACTAATTACCATGGGGCTAACCCACTCTGATTCTTCTAGGGGCTTAATGATGTCAAGATTTCAACATCTTGTCAATTTCTTCTTTAAATTTTACGCACAAGTTAGGGTTCATCCTGTAAGGTCTCTTCCTAACCGAGTGCACACCTTCCTTTAACTTAATCTTCATCTCACCTAAAGACTCATGCACTCCCTTTAACTCATGGTAGCCCCTAGGAAATAAGTCCTGGAAATCATGTAGTAACTCAATTATCTTAGCCACCTCAGAATCAAACCAATAGTCTCCAATTATGGCCTCCTTAGGTTCAACATCCGTACCAATGTTCACTTTCTTGGTCTTCATAGGTTCATGATAGCGTGCACGCCTTCTTATCTGCACTGTCTAAAACCTCGCGCATACCCTCTGAATGATCTATGTCCAAATTTTCTACTTCTTCCTCATCCACTATGTAGACCATATTTCCTTTCTCCTTCTCAAGGCAAGCACACTCAAGTAGTTCGACATCTATCTCATCTACTTCATCAAAACACACTCCTGGGTCTAGCCTCACCAAATAACTCCTGAATGATTTCTTCAGCCTTTGCATTATCTCCCATAGTCAATCACTCCATAATTTGTAATGCCTCTTTCACCAGAGGTTTAGTGGAGAAGTAGTCAAAAGTATGAATCATTCTTGCAGTCAATTCTTTCCAATTTCCAGTCTCCTTATGTAGTTCCACATAAACATACCAAGCGCACATGTAGCCTCACAAGGTGAAATAAAGTTTGTGCACCCACAGTGAAGGTGGTAAAGCTTCCTACCCCTCTGTCTAGAGTCTCTCACACTGATAAACGTGGTGCTGAACAAGATGATTACCATGATATGTGCAGATTTGAGTAGGCACATTGCTCCTGAGAAACTGGATTGTTAGAGCAATTCTCACTTCATTCCATTCTATGATATTATCCTTGTGAACCATCCACTTCAGTGTGATGTTGTCCCATGTAGGGTATACACTAACATATTTCTTCTGTCCACTTGATCCTTCCACTGTTCTTCCATGGTGCATAGGAATACCTCAGGGTCTCCTTCTCTAGTGTACCTAGGTATAGATGTTATTGCCTAATCTCCTAACACAACGTGGCCTACTTACGCATGTAGATGCGATTCTTACTTCATGCCCAACCATCTCATAAGTTCCATGTGCCCAATTGTCATAGGAAATACTTGTAGTATCACTAATGGAATGTGCATTATCCCACTGGAGGATTCCTTCCTTAGATGGCTCAAGTACTTCCGGATCTTGAATGGCACACATAAATTCTGTTCAAGGTCTTCCTCACTCAAAGTTTCAACATAAGGTGCAGATTTCCCATCTATCAAAGGGATAATAACTCATTCTTCCTTGTTATCAAAACTTATATACCCCTTGTTGAACCATAGATCAACATTATTTGCATAACACCAAGGGTGCCCAAGTAGAGCTGGGAAGCTGTCTACTTCTGCAAGTGCTAAAACCTCAAATTCCCTAGTGAACTTGGCCCCTTGTATAGTAATGGATGCATCCTTTAAAACTCCTATTGGAGTGGCCTTAGTTTGATTTTCCATAAACAGTACATTAGAGGATGGCTGTAATGGAGGTCTTCCCATCTGTACACCATGCATCTAAAGTAAGTACATTAACTTTAGCGCCTCGTGTCAATCAATATATTACTTAGAAGCCACCCATCCACAAGCAGCATTTAGGGTGATCTCCTTGTCATAATCCAAGCTATGAGGGGGGATATTAACGTGCAGGATCTTTTGTCCATTCTCAATACCTATGCACAGAGTGTTTCCCTTTAACCAATTCCCTAGTAATGGAATAATATTCTCCTGGCGCAACATCTTGCATACCTCTTTCAGATCATCAACATCTGACTGGACCATCTCTGCTGCCTTCTTTTGCTCCAACTTCCGCGACTGTTCCTTTAAACATTGTATTTCACCCTAAAGATTTCTGAGCACCTCCATGGTTTCCTGATAAACCTCCTTCTGATGTGTAGGATTTGGGTATCTTGCATGTAAGACCTCCTCCCTAGTAATGGTAGGATTTTGTTGCAATGCTTCTCTGGTGCACACGCAGCTTCAACATGTGTAGTAATTTTTACAGGTACTACCTCAAGTTCCGGTGCCAACTTTGGCATCCATTGGTTTTCCATGGCGCACTGTATTCTAACAATCCATGTGCCCTTATTCTCCTATTTATGTTGCTTGCTAAGATGCTCATATAAGTCCATGGGCACTCCTCATAGTTATGATTATTTCCACAAAAAGAACAAGTAATATTCTGAGGATATTCATGCCTGTAGTGGTCAGGAGATCCGCATGTATAACATGTTCCATGAGGAAACTCACCTCATCCACCACCATGGCCTCATCCCTTGAATCCACCATGATATCCTTGGCCTCTACCACAACCTCCTTCAAAATGCCCTTCATTTTGATCGTAGCACCCTTGAGTGTGATCATGATCATGGTACTCACTTTTACCTTTAGAGTTATTCGAAAACTCTTGTCTATGTCGTATGCCAATATCAATGACATCATGGATCTGATCAATCAACCTTAATATTCAGTATTGTGAGTTGTGGACCAGAAAATCTTATAGTAGCAAGATACGTTCTTCCTAATCGCACGTTGTAACAATGGGCAGTGGCTTGCATCATGGTCCAAATGACATATCTCGTAGTCTAGCAATAATGAATGTACTGATCTGTAGGGACAACTATCCTTAGTGTGCCCCTCTACTTCACAATCTGTACACCAAATCTCTCGTGCGCATTTTATGCACATAATTGGCCGATAGTTTCTCCAACTGCTTTTCCATAGCTATAATATGAGCTTCCAGGAATGGGCTCACTCTAGTGTCTATACTTCTGACTGACCTCAGTGCACAATGACTGCTTCAAGCACTTCACATGGATCCGTATATGTCTTATGTGACAATTCCCTCCTAAAAGGTGTGATCAAGCCTCTGACAAACCATTGTGCATGTTGGCTTACATGGATATCATAGGAAAGTTTAGACAAAAGCATTTTGAAATGGGCATCATATTCCTAAACACTCTTAGTAGTGCCCTACTTAATATCCTTGAGCACGCTTATACTCTTATACTCAAACTTAGGGATATAAAATTCCTTAAGGAAAGCATCTCTATAATGTTGTATAATCTACGCAAGTCTGATCAGGGTCAAACTTCATATACCAACTGTGTATGCGTCACCTTGTAACGTAGTTGCAAACTGACTTACCTTGCACTTAGAAGTTGTGATCCCTTTTGTGTGCCATAGTATCTCACACATGTGCACATGCTTAGCAACATCTTCTATTCCCCTATACTCTGGAAGATGAAGTGACATAATCCATGTAAATATTCTGGGGTTGGTGAGGACCATGCCCACCGGATCTAAAACCTCCTGTGTTACCTCCACCCCAGATCCACCAGATCCACTAGATCCTAAGCCACATGTTCCTCCTGATCCTCCACCTATAGCAGGAATTGAACCAGAGGATGCACTTCCCTATGTCCCAACAGTGGTGCTAAATTAAACTCCTACAGTTTACAAGGTGGTATTATTCCCATATGTGAGTCCAAAATTCTACGCACCTATGTTCTATGCTGATGACGTGCTTAAAAAGGTACCTCCAAAATAACAAGGAAGATGTCTACCCGACCATATATGTACTTGTTATTTGATTCACTCATGTTATTCTACTGACCAAACTAGCTTAAAGACTACTGGTTGTATTAGAAACTAGAAAACCAAGCGCAAGGGCTAGGTCGTTAGGTAGATTCAGATGCATGCCCGATGGCCCAAAATTGTCTCTACTGGCACGCTCTCATAAGAGGCCAATGAGGGTTCCCTGTCATGTTTTCCCAAATGGGGGAGTTCCAGATGCTCTGGATCCATGCCCTCTATGTGAGCTCCAAATCCTTCATGATCCATCTCTCTCCTCAACTGCCATCCATTCTGCAATCTCACGTTATTTCCCTAAATCCCTCTCGCACGCCTCATTGTACTTAAGCTGCCTTTCTTCTCTTTTCCTCTCTGCCAATAGGTCCGCCATCTTTCACCAAACCTACTCTTGCCCCTGCGCATGGTGGGGTTTAGCTAGCCATCAGATTCTCTTCCAAATTCAGGGTTACCATCAAAGATTTTGATCACCAATGGAATGCCTTACAGATAGGTTCCCCTAGGATAACGTAAAAACTAAAACTCAGCTACCTTCTGAGAAAGAATAAGTGGAAATTGAGTACTCCAAAATATAGCTATTCAAAACACCACAAAACCAAGTGTCCATAACACGTGTCCAAATCAAATCAGCATCATAGAAGGGCTTGAAATTCTTCTTACATCCGAGACAAGTGTGCAAAACCTCCAATTCCTTTTAGACACATAAGCAACCAACCACTTGTACAACTCTATCAGAAAGATAACAAAGAAACTCTCATATAAACAATCATATAAGTTATGCTCCACCCACGTACACGCATCAAACTCAGATCCAGTGCTGAATCTCCGAGTGTATTCTTCTTCCAGATCTACTATCCACTCCTCAACACTTGATAAGGTCAACCGATACATCTTCATCATGAAACATCCTGAAAAGCAACTGAAAAAGAGGTCCCAACAACAGAACCAATGATGCAACCTAGAATTTACTAGTGAACAACCAAGGTGCGCTAACACATCACTCAGCCTAAGGTGAGCACTCACCGAAGCACACAAAGGCACCAAGTCCCTCTTTAGAGTTGCTTGTACAAAATGTTAGCATGATGATACTTAAACATATTCAGATTCATAATTAGTAGTAAACTAACCCACAGTGCATAAACCAGATCTAGATCTTAGATTGTATGAAAGATGAACTAAAAAATAACTATGATAAGATTAACCATATAAGAGCCAAATTCAGTTATGTCTAATGCCATTATCCAACCAATATACTCCATTGCATTAAATATTGTAAAACACATAATCTTCTTACACTTATACCAGTTATCTCCATGAGTCATGTGCGTGTCAAAACCAACAACACAACTCTACAATAATTCACCACACTAAACTATGCAAATCAATACATATTTATAGGGGTGGGGACTTTCCCTTCACCACCCATGCACTACTCAAAATAGGTCACATGTGATAATATCCATGTGCCTTTACAATAGTATGCACAACATGCAAGTGCTCTAATAATAGATTTCATATAGTCAACTCCAAGTAGAAATCCTATTATTAGCTTAAACTATGCATGGTGTTTATCTATCGCTTGTTCCCAAAATACCATTGTGTGTAGCACAAGTCTTCATCTCTATGTGTGCTCCACATGTTATCTCCAAAAATAGTCCTTATCCACAAAAATGGCTAAGTCTTGATCCAAAGTGTTCCGGTGCAGTGTTTCCTTTCCTATCTTCCGGGTGTCTTCTTCTTAGAGAAACATTCTATCTTCTCAACAATATTAAACCCAGATCCATTACACATATACAGGTAGTGAGTTTCCTATGAAATAGGAAATTGCTGTAACTATTAACAATACCACTAACTAATTCTTATGATCTCCAAAAATATCTCTATTATAAGTTACGTGACTAATACTCACATTATAATATACAAAATATATCTTTTCTCACACATTAATGTAATGAAGCACTAATAGAATATTCCTAATACCCCCCTAGTGCGAACATGGGGAAAACATGCCTTATACTAAAATGTACCGCCTTTATGTGTGCTCATGATCTTGATGGTTTTGTTTTTGGATAACCAACAACCTCCGAGATGTTTTTTTTTCAAGTGGAAAGCCAACAACCACAATATGGTTTTGTTTTCAAGATAACCAACAAACCTTTGAGATGGTTTTCAAAACGGATAACAAATAACCATAATATCATGATGCTACGGTATTATCATCAACTCTCATCACATTCTTTCATTAGGGATTACATAAGAATTATGCTCACATATTACAATCTGAAAACTGGAAACTAGAAATGGAACATTGGTGTCATGTTCCCCACAAAAATGTGAAATTTCCACTTATTCCGCAAACCAAACAGGAACACTGAAATTTGAAGCATATTGAAAACATTGAAAGCAAACACACTTTGGAAAAAATTTCACCAAACCTTCATATGGCCTCGTCGTTGGTGATTGACGAGAGGTTGTTGATCAACCTCAAACCTCCGATGTTTCGGTCCTCCGATGAGATACTACTAACCCAACTTGATATGGATTTAATGATCTTTGAATAATTCGCCCCATAAGATGGACATCACGTACAAGTGAAAATGCATCTAATTATTGAAAAGTGAGGCAATTTTTTAAAAAAATTTTAGACTTTTTTACAATGACATAATTTTTATATTGACAACATGACCAACTCTTTTGAAACTTTACTATTGAATTGATTTTGACAAAGTGACACTTAAACATGATAATATTACTAATCCTAATATCACATATTGAAATTTGACGATTGATGATGACATACATTAATATTGAAACTCTTACCAATGACTTCATCAACACAATTTAGTATAACTAAATAATGGAATTTATGAAACATATAAATAACATAAATGGATTATTTAAACATAATGATAATAGATATTAAACAATGAGCAATTAAACATGTGAAACTTGACTATTATGAAAATTTTAAAATCATAATGACTATCTAATCTTACAAGATCCACTCTAGACACTAATATTAGATGCAAATAAAAAATGAAATATTAAATAATACCATATATTGTTGAAATGCCTCATAAAAGTTGACCTGTTGGACAGTGAGTGAAGGAAATCGAGCATGGAGATTTTGACCACGTGGCAAGGAGCATAACGAACATGTATGAGTGGTATGCCACTGTTTGAAGGTGTACTGTTAATTATCAATCATATCATGCATGTAAAGATGTGTAATGGTGGAAGCAATCATTTGAAAGAAATTACTCCTTTTATCACGTAAAGGAAGAATATCCACATACACAGGTGCTTGCGTTTGAGACTTCAACATGAATCGACGGATATTTTTATCATGATAATGCCAAGTTCTACGATATCACACAAGCTTCAATGTAAACTCCTCACTTCAACGTGCATGTCAACTCAAAACAAAGCTCCAAAACTACAGAGTGAATATGCCGTTACTATACTTGACACACTAAGATGATGCAAAAATCAAACCATTTGAAGCTTGCTTCAATGCTTGAAATTCAAACTTTGATAGGCTTATTAAAATTGAATTCCAATTGCAAATACACACGATACTCACTGAATTGGTAGAAAAAAAAATGCACCTCCAACAACTCTAAGTGGTGGCATGGAAGTGGAATCCCAAGGAAAACAGATAACAATTGAAGGTATCACAAATTTATACAATAAAGACAATAATCGATGTGTAGATGGTACGTCCAAGCCGCGTTGAGAAAAAACCATGTATTTCTCCAGTGGTCAACTGGGAATCATATAACCACATATTACACATGAGAAACATTTTCGAATATGATCTTGACGTTTAGCTCACCATGTCTTGAGAGTTTTGTCAGGGGAGACTGACGAGTGAATGAATGCAATATATCAGATCGAGCCACCAGTATAATAAAAAACTCAGGAAAGAAACACATAATGTGAAGACTTGGATGCCAAGTTGTATGGTTTTGTAGCTGAATTTGATGAAAAAACTCGACACACAATAAATATCTCATCTACAGGGGAAAAATACTAAAATACTGCCCCTACTGATCTTTTGGAATCCATCAATTTGATACCAAATTGAAACAACACAATAAATTTGCACAATAATAATAATAGGTATTCTATTCAGATCAATATTACAATAGGATGCATTACAAATATATAGGTAATGCGTTTCCTATAAAATAGGAAACTGCTCTACCAATAAATAATATTCATGTAGTATTGTTGTAGCTATTAGCAATACTACTAACTAATTCTTATGATCTCCACAAATATCTCTACTATAAGTTACATGACTAATACTCACACTATAATATACAAAAATATAACTTTTCTCACACATTAACATAATGGAGCACTAATCGACTATTCCTAATAGTGGCATTAACTTTGGTTCCTTTACACATGTTTGCTAGACCTATGTCACATTTCAATGGAATGAATTCAAAATTATTCGTACTACTACCTTTGGTTTCTTTCACGGAGTGGGCATACTTTAAACACACCATTTATGTTATTCCTAAGGGAAGAAACATTTTTCGATGCAGATGGATCTTCTTTAGTGTATAGGTGGAAGACCACATCATCATCACTCTTCTTGGATATTTCACAGAGTTGCATAATTCATATTGGTTGCAGGATTGTTCACTTAACCCTTCACCGAGGCCAATTATCCTTACTTGTGCTCTAGTCTTGGGTGAGGTCCACTACGGCTTCACATCTTATTCAGTCTCTCTAGTCTCCTTCCTCTATTCTCCTCTTCTTCTTCTAGAAAGATTGCAATTTGTACATGGGTACCTCATCAATCCTTTAGTTGTTTGGAATCATTTGACACATCTTTCTTATGTTTTCTAGGGTAGTCTTTTATCTCTTGTAAGTGGATGTTTTTCCCATTAGGTTTTCCTCCATTAATTGAGATCCTTGTTGTACATGGGTACCTCATCACACGTAGTTTCTGAGACCCATTTCCTATTTCTGACTTGTCATGCCTCATCCTAAATTATGATGAAGGGGGGTGTTGGTGTGAGGTACATGCCTTGTCATCTTAAGGAATTTTCCACATCACTTGGTGAGTTATATAACTTAGGCGAGATCATAGGTATTAGGTGTCTTAGGAGCTATGAAATATTTTGTCATAGAATCTTCCATTAACGTTAGTGTGAATTAGTGCGTCATACATAAGTTACTTTACATTTTTGGAACATAAATCCTCTCTCCCTTATGGAGTCTTGATTGGGTCTTCATTGGAAGTTACACCACTATAGACGTGAGATCCTGCTTTGTTCATGTTTTATCCAAGTAGAAAACAAAGGTATAATGCATTTTGATTACTGGAGGACTGTGCTTGTACTGTGTAAACTGCTAAAAACTGCACTGATCTAAGAAAATGATTGTAACTGACCCCTGTTCATAGGCACCGAGGAAGGGTCAAGAGTTCCTAGAAACTCATGTATGTATCTGAGCACTGACATTTGTGTTAAATTGATGACCCAAGCCAGATTCTAGGACATTTCTGTAGTTTTATAATGTGTTGTTCTTATGCTGTACTGTATCTTCGTGCTACTGTATGGGGTGACTGATTCACCCAATGTATGCCCCCTCACTTGGGGTGCATGCGATGTCACTAAGAGGATGCATACCAAAGGAGAGGAATAAACACATATATGACACTGATGCCCTATAGGGGGAGGGAATGTGTATTGTAGAAACCAAGGCACATACAAACAATATGGATAAAAACATGTCTTAGTGCAATCAAGACAAATACACATATAGAAGAAAACATGTAAGGTAAAAAGTAAGAAGAAAATATAGACCAAAAAATTAAGTTTCAAATATGGGACATCACTCACAATGTCGCAAGACAATCAGGGCCAAAGTGGCCAAAAGTATACAAACAATGAGAAAGTAAGACAGGGAAAATATTGCAAATAATGGCATACGATAGAAGACAAGAGCCAACAAAGTGTCAGAAAACTTTGGTAGAAAATAGTTCCGGCAAAGAAAATGCTACACATGAAGCACCCCGTTAGCATGTTATAAAGATAGAAAAGTATGTCAAAGCTTGTATGTTTCGATATAGAGTAATGTGCTAGTAAGAATAAGAAGTAGGATAAAACGAAAAAA
Source organism: Taxus chinensis (assembly GCA_019776745.2). Classification (NCBI taxonomy): domain Eukaryota; kingdom Viridiplantae; phylum Streptophyta; class Pinopsida; order Cupressales; family Taxaceae; genus Taxus; species Taxus chinensis. The sequence continues at coordinate 637,828,827 of CM034148.1, read as the reverse complement.
TAACACCTGTAGTGTGTACGAAAGTAGATGCCCCCAAGGATTTGTTGTGGTATTGGTAAGTGGTATAATGCTAATCATCCATGATGCATGTAAATATCTGTAGAAAGTCTGCATCCATAACTAAAGAACATGTGAACATGCATTTGTATATGATAAAGATAATGACATATGAAGTATCTGTCTAACATGAAAAACAAAGTGTGCATGTAACTAGTATAAGCAAGAAAGAGTGTATGGAACCAATCTATGTGGTATACAAGGAGATGGAATGGAATGTAACATGAGTATTATAGGAGTAGCATTCCCCCGAGTGGATGTGTACGTATGTGTATAAGATGAGGTTAATTTATAAAATACCCCTGGACAATAAAGAATGAACCATAGAATAAAAGTGCATCATCAGGAAATGGTTTGAATATGTGTGCTAGAAATATGATCAATGAAGCATAGAGCATAAAGTGTGCAAATGTGATGAGGTTCATTTCACATTTAGACCCTTAACAATTGAGTATGAACCGTGGAACTAGAGTGCATCATAGGGTAGTGTGATGTGTGATAATGTGATGCTAGAAAGATGTGTCATACATGTGCAGAGTGTGAAATGTGTCGCATGTATGATGTGAGGTTCATGGATATAGTATGCCATCAACAGTCAAATGTGAACCTTAACAAAAGAGTGCGTCATAGTGTAATGACGATACAAGTGTATCAATGTATGTACGATGAAGGAGAAAGACTAGATGTGAAGCGTAGAGCGTATTCGAGACACCTGATAATGCTATAAGGGGGGAAGGGTTCATTTTAAAAAGCCCCCTCTAAAAAAATATTTTAGAATTTTTGGAAATATAAAAAATCAACTTTCGAATTGTTGGCGAATTTCTGAAAAACTATTTCAAGGAAAGGCTATTTCATATGGAGAAATTTTCTTGAGGTTTCGCATAGCGGGATGATCAGGTTAGGAAGATAGGTTTTCCGGGAAGGTTGGTTGGGTAGGTTGGATGTGCAAGCTAATTGGGTAGGTTAGTCGGGTAGGTTGGTCGGGAAGGTGCCCGGGTAGGTTGGTTGGGTGGGCTAGATAGGTAGGTTGGTCAAGTAGGTTGGACGGGTAGGTTGGCCGAGAAAGTTGGTTTGACAGGTTGGTCAGGCAGGTTGGTTGGGTAGGTTGGTCGGGTAGGTTGGTCAAAGTTCTGAGTACAAAGGATCTCTTCATGCCATAAATTCTCTGTAGAAATTTTTGAGGTGAGATCTTATAGCTTGTAACGATTTAAACCACGTATCAATGTGCCTTTGATTCATAAAAAAAAAGTTTTTATTTTTGTTTAATATGACATGAGTTGGTTTTAATTTTGATGGGGAAGATTTATTCATGATTTGGATTGCGTCTGTTAGGTATGTGGCTTCTCTTATGCCATCTAGGGCTAGGATTGATTAAATTGCTTATTTGGATCCATAGCTTTGATTTTATCAGTTTTGAAAGCTTATGCTGGTCTTTGTTGCTGTATTTGATTCTCATTATATTCAATGGATTAGTTTAAATATTTAGTAGGGGAGATGATCCTATTTTAAATTGATTATTTTGTGAAGTAATTTCTGAAATGTTTGCATATAATTCTATAAAATTATTACATATGTAGTATTAATTTTATGTATAGCTAAATTTTTACATAGTGTACAAAGAGTTCTAAGAACAATATGAAAACCATAATTATATAATACTGTAAGACTAAATAACGTGTAAATAACACATACCAATATTTTTAGCTGATGCGGAAACCCCCTTCATTTTTTGTGATTTTACAAAATAACCAAGCAAAGTCTTTGCACCCTTTTTTGAATTGGCTGAATTTGTAACCTTCTTACCCTGATTTCTAGAATCCATGACTGCTAAGGGACGACTCTTATGTTCGAAGGATATGAGATTGAATGGCTTAGGGTTAGACGGATATAGGTTGGATGGTTCTAGGTTTAGATGACTCTTGGGTTAGACGGCTCTTTGGTTGGATGGTTAAGGGTTAGATGGCTAAGGGGTTGGATGACTAAGTGGTTGGAAAATTGAGGGGTTAGACATATGAGGGGTTATATGACTAAGGATTGGACGACTAAGAGGTTGGATGAAAGATTTGGGTGGTTAAAGGGTTGTACGACTAAGGGGTTGGATGGATGAGGGGTTGGACTACTAACGGGTTAGATGGCTAAGGGGTTAGATGATTAAGGGGTTGGACATATCTTAGAGTCTGAGGTTGGATGGACTTGGGGTTAGAGTGTTGACGGCTTGCATTTGTGGTTTAACAACATATGTTGTACGGTGCTGGTTGTTTATGTTTACTTTGATGAATATGCGCACTAAATGATTTGAAATGGTGGTGAATTACATTAATAAACTCCTATATATGTGTAAAATCTAGGTGAAATGAATAGTACAAGGGACATGCTGGTTGAATTTTTTGGAGAATAAGTTGGCTGCAAATCACAAAAAATTCGCCAATTCAAATTTCCATAAACCTCGATTTTTGTGAGTTTACAAAAATTCTCCACTAAAATTTTCCCTGAAGGGGGGATAGTAATAATTATGGCCCCGTAACTATATGATGATATGTAAGCTATCCATTTAAAATTAAGGGCAAGGGTCCTCCACTTGATTCTTTTGGAGATAAAGGCATGTGACCATGCTATGAGATCAGTGATGTATGAGACAAATGATGTATGTGTGAATGAGAGTTATGTGCATGATACCTAAGAGATGATGAACACATATGTGAAGAAGACCAAGGAGGTGATGTGTACCTATATGAAGGATACCGAGGAGGTGATGTGCACCTATGTGAAGGAGAATGAGGAGGTGATGCTAACCTATGTAAAGGAGACTGCAGAGGTGATGTATACCTATGTGAAAGATACCGTGGAGGTGATGTATACCTATGTAAAACATCCGTCCAAGTGATGGATTGATGCTAATGAGATGGACTAGTGGACCGATGAGACCGAGTAGGTCATGTGCAACTAGGAGAGCTAGAAGTAGAGTGTGTCTTATATTTGAGAGGTCCAAGGGACCTAGATGCTCTAGCTAGTGTAATGATAACCTCAAGAGGATGTTGTGGAAATGGAGTGGTGTTAGATTTATCAGGAAAATGAGATCTACAGATCAAATATCCTCCATTAAAGGCCGAAGATTATAGATTATGATGTATAATAGATTAGACAATGAAATAAAGTGAAATAGATAGCGAATAACAAAGATAGATGAGCAAGAGCTTAAAGAAAATAACAAGAAAAAGAACATGAACACATTACACCAGATATAAGTGGAGAAACTTGAATGAAAAAATCCACTGGTAAAGCACTGCCTTTTATTAAGAATCTAATACAATTTCACCCAGCACTTCCACTTCACTCCTTAGCTATATATCACATCTGCAGAGCTATGTATCACATTTGTTCAATAGCTAGAACATTTAGTTAATCAACACATCCTACATACAGCTCATAGTATTTAATACAAGCCTACACAGCCATTGTAGACAGTCAGGAAGTCAATCCCAAGAGGGATCACCCAATAAATTGGGTGGGTGAATCGGTTAGGCCGCTTCACTCTTTGAAGTGTGAAAGACTTCACACATTAAATTTTGATAAGACAAACTATGATCATGTTGGAGCATGCCCAAATGGATAATCCCACTTGAAATTATCACCCCAACACTCCCCCTTAATTTTAAGTGGGATAAAACAATCAGACATGCCAAGTTTCAAACCCATGAATCAACAACAGTGATTCAAACTTAGCATGCTAACAAGGGAAATCCACATATCTTCCCAAACAAAGATTCTTAAGACTAGTGCTTTATAGTATGAAGACTTACATTAGACCACAGAGCCTTTTATAAGCTAAGGCATACCCATGACTAAATCTTCATTGGGATTTACAAGTAACTTCACAAAATAATGACACATTTACTTATTACAATTAGAGGAAGTATTAGAAGTTTGAACAAGATGTTAAGAGGTGGCATTTTCATGTGCACTCCCCCTCAAGGGAAACTATGAAATGCCTAATAAGGCATAAAACTTGTAAAACTTGATAGAACACAATGGTTTTGTAAATATATCTGCAACCTAATCTTTAGGTGGATAGAACTAGAGATAAATATCACCATTAAGGACTTTTTCTCTAATGAAATGCATATAGAATTCAATATGCTTTGTCCTTTGATGCTGAAATGGATTCTTTGCAAGAGGAATGTAACTTTGACTGTCACATAAAAGAGTAGTACTCCCTTTGAAATTAATGTGCATCTTAGACAACAACCTTTTCAGCCACATAGCTTCTTTAGCAGCTTCCATGACACTCCTATACTCTACCTCAATTGAAGAGATAGACATTATTGGTTTATTGTTTCTACTCCAAGTGATGGAACTTGCACCAAGCTTGAAAAGATATCTAGAAGTAGACTTCCTATCTATAACATCACCAACATGATCATAATCACAATAACCAAATAATTGTGCATCATAAGAAGAAGAATAAACAAGACCAAAATTGATTGTGCCTTTGATATATTTCAAAAATTTTGTTGCCATTTTCGAATGATCCTCATTAGGTTCTTGCATAAATATTGACACCACTCCTACTACATAAGAAATATCAGGTCTAGTAATAGTCAAATAGATCAAACTACCAACTAGCTGCCTATAAAGAATAGGATCAAATTTAGCACAAGATGGTTTAGGATTAAACTTAACACCAACTTCAATAGGAATGACAACAAGCCTACAATCAAACATGTTAAATATCTTAAGTAGATTAACAACATACCAAGTTTGAGATGCAACAATAAAGTTATGATATTTAATGATAATCATGTCAAGAAAATGATTTAGTAAACCTAAATCAGTCATTTCAAAATGTTGTTTTAACCTTTCTTTGAGTTTTACAATTAGGATTTTATGACTGCTAGTAATCAAAATATCATCTACATACAAGAAAATAATGATAATGTGATTGTTATTAAAGTTGAAAAATAAATCATTATCAGAAAAATAGTTATAAAAGCCAAGGTCTTGAAAGAAACAGTTAATTTTAGCATACCAAGCTCTAGGAGCTTGTTTAAGATCATACAAGGAATTTTAAAGCTTACATACATAAATTTCCTTACTAGGAGCCTCAAAACCTTTAGGTTGACTCATATATATTTCTTCTTTTAAGTCACCATTTAAAAAATCATTTTTGACATTCATTTGATGAATCTCCCAACCATATTGGGTGGCCAATGCAAGAAGAACTCTTACAGTACTCATCTTGGGAACAACAAAAAAAGTATCAACATAGTAAATATGTGGTTTCTAAGTGAAAACACAAGCTACTAGCCTTTCTTTGAACTTGTCAATCTCTCCTAGAGAGTTATATTTAATTTTGAACAACCACCTAGATCCTACAATGCTTCTTTTAGAAGGAGGAAGGACTATTTCCCAAGTGTCATTTTTGATTAGAGAATTGTATTCATCCTTCATATCTTGAAGCCATCTAACATCTTGAGATGCTTCTTAAAAGGATTGTGGTTCTACCTTATAGTGGGTCAACAAGGCATGGTAGGTATGATGACTTCTAGTTAGTTTTCTAAGATTATCAGGCAGGGAGTTTTGAAAAAGATTTTTAGCCCATCTAGGAATCTTAGGTTGTAAGACATTTTGGGATCACTCCCCCTCAATCTCTATCATATCTAGATTAGGATAATCAACCTCTTGAAATTATGTTTCAGTAGGAGGATTATCATGATCTATGTCTAGAGCAACAAAGGAGGGTTCATTGGGATCAGTAAAGAAAGTTCTTTCTAAGACTTGAACATTTCTATTTTCAACAATGTCATGCTTGAATGGATCATAGAATATCAAACCTTTAGTTTTAAATCCATAGCCAACAAAACTACAAGAAAAGGAAGTTGGATCAAGATTCTTCCTTTTAGCTTTTGGAATGAAGATGGAAGCAGGATTGCCAAAAATTCTTAGGTGAGAGATATCTAGTTTCTGCTTTGTCCATACTTCATGAGGAGTAGCTTAATGAAGAGGTTTTGTAGTAGTCTCTTTAAAATATAGACAAAAATGTTTATAGCTTTAGCCCATAAGAACTTAGGCACATTGGAAGCATGAATCATATTCTTAGCCATTTCTAAGACAATCCTATTCTTTCTTTCTACAATTCTATTTTGCTAAGGGAAATATGGAGTGGTCGATTCTTTTTGAATTACACATGACACACAAAACTCATTAAAGGATTTGCTAAAATATTCACCTCCATTATCAGTCCTAATTCTCTTAATTTTCAGATTTGAAACATTCTCAACTAGAGCTTTAAATTCTTGAAATTTAGATAGGACATCAAACTTCTTCTTAATGAAATAAGGCCAATTCATTCTAGAATAATCATCAATAAAGAAAACAACATACAATGTACCACTGAGAGAAGGAACCTCAAGTGGACCTCTTACATCATTATGGATCATTTCTAATAACTGAGAGGAATTTGGATCATGATGTTTGTGAAATGGTTGAGCATGTTGCTTAACACGTAGGTAACTTTCACAAGTTTCATGTTATGATTTTATCTTAAGAAGACCAACAACAAGATTTAGTCTAGACATATCATACAGACTCTTGAAATTTACATGACCAAGTATTTCATGCCATAGCTTAATGTCATTCTTAGAAGAGGAAGCAAAACAAGACTCAGAGACAAAACCATCAAAGATATACAAGCTATTCTTCTAGATCCTAGAAGAAATTACATTTTTAAACTGATATTTGACATACCATTTTTCTTGTAGAAAAACATATTTATAATTTTCTTTGGTTAGCTGAGAGAAAGACAAGATTCTTTTTCAGTTTAGAGACATACAAGATATTCCTAATTAAACCATTAGATAGCTTAGCATTGCCACAACCTTCAACTCTAATGGCAGAGTTATCTCTGAGATAAATATTCTCTTCACATTTGACCATATCTAAAAGTATATTAGTAATGCAAGTCATGTTCTTGGAGGCACCAATGTCAAAAATCCATTCATTGTCATTTGAAGCTGAGAGGGTAGTATACAAAGCAATAGATATCTTAGCCAAATTTTCTTACTGTTGCTTCTGATTTTTCTTGAAATTATTAGGCTTTTTGTTTTTAGCATTCTTGATTGATTTCTCAATCTTGACTCTACAATCAAAATCTTTGTGTCCAAATTTTCCACATTTATTACAAGTTCCATTAAATTTGACTTTGAATAGCTGATTAATTTTAACAGAGTTAGTCTTAGGATTAGTTTTAAGTCTAGATTTAATACTAGAATTCTGATTCGGATTAAAATGTCTAGTATGAGAGGGCTTATGAGAAGACTTATTATTTAGAGAGAATAGATCTTGAGAAGCAATCTCTTTTGAATCAAAGTTCTCCATGAATCTCTCTTCTTAAATCAACAAAGAAGAAAACGTGTCTAGATAAGGAAAATAATTTTTCATGAATGTTGATTTAAATTATGAAATACAGTAGCTTGTCTTGAAACAATTCATAGTTATAGCCATCAAGTTGAGCTTTAATGTTTTTAATTTTAACTAGATACTTTACAATTTTCTCATCCCCTTTCATGGGAGTTGTGAACAACTCTAAAAATAGTTTAATGATCTTATATAACCTACTTCCTTCATGCATGGTCTCTAATTTCTTCCATGCAGCTGAAGGTGAATCTAAATGGCCTACATGCATCAAGAACTCATCTCTAATGCTTTGCAATAGGATGGACAAAGCTTCTTGAGATCTTTGAGGAAAGGAGCTAAGGTTTTCAGGGGTAACTTATCTCCCTGTGGGATGGTTTTCAATGTTAGTCACAAGATTCCAAAGCTTTCTAGCCATAAAACAAGCTTTCAAATGCACTTTCCAGATGCTATAGTTAGTTGAATTCAAGAGCTGAGACTTATCCATTGAGAAAATAACAGAACTAGCCATTTTGGATGCTCAAATAGTAAATGAAGACAAATATAGCTAGAAAATGACTGAAAGAAGCTAAATAGAGACAAAAAACAAGCTACAGATCTCTTAATTTGTTATATGACTACAAACAACCCAATTTTGATTTAAAAAATAGCTTGAATTGGTCAAGTTCTAGATCAATTTAACAGGGCAAGGTCGTGTTCTAGTTACATACTATTTTAACAAGATAATGAGCTAATTAATTTATTAATTAATTATGAGCTTAAAAACATAACACAATTTGTCAAATCTTCAAAAATAACTAGATTTGGTCTAAAATTAGCTTGATTTGGTTGATTTTAGATCAAATTTACATAACAGAGTTGGGGTCGAGTTACAGGATCTTGAAAAGCTCTTTAGCAACTCGGCTCAGTGAGCTAAAGGACAAGTTTTCTAATTTAGAATCCGTGAGACAAAGAAAGCTCGATGAGTTATTTAGCAACTGAAAGAGGGATTCGCAAGAACCGATGTTGAAAATCGATTCACCACAACAAAGTTGCACTCCAATGGTAACGTCAAGCCAACGCAATACGCAAGATTCAAAACAATGGAAAGAAGATTGCAAGTAAGAAGAATGGTTCTGCTCATTCTCATAGATCGAAAAATAGGAAGTACAAATAGGGGTGTTGTGTAACCCCTATGCCTAAACATGGAAAGAACCTCAATGATGCCACTGATGCATATGATGTTTACTGACGCATATGACACCACTAGAAGAGGAGTTAAAATTCCAAATAAGGAATGTAACTCCTATGACGCATTGATGCCAATGACAATGTCAGATTCTATGACAGAATCTGACACTTGTCATTTGACTTCCGAAGACCTATGAATATCACAAGGTGAGATGACTCACCTAGGTGATGTGGACAATGATTGGATAGTCACACACACCAACACACCCCTTCATCAAAGCTGAGGAAGAGGTCAAGGTAAGCCGGAACAGAAAAAGAAGACTCCCCTAGGCAGCTAAGAAAGATGTGTCAATGGACCCCGGCAACTAAAGGCCTGATAAGGTGCCCATGTACAAACAAAATCTTTCTGGAAAGAAGAAGAGGATAATAAGGAGGAATATATAGCCCAAAGAAGATGGGCGGATGTAGTAGAACTCACCCCAAGAAGAGACCACAAGTGAAGAAACTTCACCTCAGTGAAGGGCTTGCTGAAAATGTCTACAACCTGATCAGCTGTCTGAACATACTGTATGTCGATGATGTTTTCATGTATTATCTCCCATATGAAGTGCATATTAATCTCAATGTGCTTCGTCCGCTAATGCTGAACTGGATTTCTACAAATCGAGATAGTGCTCATGTTGTCACAGTAGATAATGGTAGGCCGCCAAAAGCGGATGCCAAACTTTGTCATGATACACTGTAACGAAACAACTTCTATGGCAGCATTAACTACTCCTCTGTATTCTGCTTCTGTCGATGATATGGCAATGGCGTCCTGCTTCTTGATAGACAAACTAACAGGACATGAACCAAGAGTGAAACTGTAGCATGAGGTAGACTTCCAATGATCTAGATCACCGGCCCAATCTGAGTCTGTAAATCCAACCAAGTCAATCTTAGTCCCTCCTAAGTAATGAATACCATCTGTGTGAGTGCCACAAATATAGTGAAGGATCCACTTTGCTGCTTTTAAGTGCAGCTCATGAGGCTCTTGCATAAATTTGGACACGATCCCGATGGCATACGATAGATTTGGCTGAGTGTGAGTAAGGTAGATCAAGCTTCCCACCAACTATCGATAAAGGGTACCATCAACCAAGGGGGAAGAGCAATCATAAACCAACTTAATCCTAGAAAGAAAAGGAGTAGGTGAGGAATTGCAGTTGGCCATGTGAAACTGAGCAAGAAAATCAAGAGAGTACTTAGGCTGCAAGATCATAATTCCTGAGTCAGATTGTGAAATCTGGATCCCAATAAAGTAATGAAGCAATCCTAAGTCAAACATGGAGAACTTTTTGGCCAAGGATATCTTCACAGAATCAATGATAGAGGAAGAGCTACCTGTGATCAACAAGTCATCAACATAGAGAACAAGAATAAGCATGGAGTCATCCTGTCACAAAATATACACATTTGGGTTAGAGTGACACCAAGTGAACCCTGATGCAAGTAAAAAGGAGTCCATCTTGGCATACCAAGCCTGAGGGGCTTGTTTAAGGCCGTAGAGAGACTTCTTTAATTTGCAAACGAGGGATGGATCATGGACATAACCTGAAGGTTGTTCCATATAGATCTCCTCCTCTAGGTCCCCATGAAGGAAGGCAGTCTTAACGTCCATCTGGTGGAATTCCCATCTGTTAGTGGTAGCGATGGTAAGGGTCAGTCAAATGGAAGTAATCTTCAAAAACTAGAGAAAAGGTTTCTAAGTAATCAACCCCAGCTACCTGGGAGAAACCCTTAGCTACAAGTTGCGCTTTATACTTCTCGACTTCTCCATTAGCTCCATACTTTGTTCGATATACCCACCTACATCGAATGATTTTTCTTCCTTTCGGAAGAAGGCATCCATGGCAGAATCCCAAAAGCTTCCTGGAAAGATGGTGGATCAGAAGCAGAGGTGAAGAAGGAGTGAGGTCCAGTGAAGTCTTAGCAAGTACGTCTTTCATCCAAAGGATCTCCAACTAAATCACCAGCACTCTATAAAATTTTCCTGGCCCAAATAAGTCCCGAAGGCTCAGGATTAGAGTTGGAAGATTCTTCACTTGAGGGAGAAGGGACATAGTCCTCATCATCACTACTGTCAGAATCAGAAGACTTAGAAGTTTGAGGATTGGGAGGAGCAGGGAGAGGTGGAACTCGCTCAACAACATCATCATCTGAAGAGTCAAAATCTGAATCAGTGGGCAAAAGGACCTTAGTGGAAGTTGAAGTCAAGGATGACTCATCAAACTTCATACTCCTCTCAATATAAAGCTCACGGGTGGTAGGGTTCAACAATCGATATCCCTTCATGCCATCAGGATAGCCGATAAAGATACAAGGTTTGGATTGTGGATCCAATGCCTTGCATTTCTTTTTGGGGATCCGAGCCATAGCCTTGGATCCAAAGACTCAAAAGTGCTCGACATTAGGCTTGTGTCCAAACCAAGCTTCAAAGGGTGTCATCCCTCTTACTTCCTTGTGTGGAACATGGTTCTGAATATAACAAGCACAATTCACTGCTTCATCCCAATACTATAGAGGAAGAGATTTCGAGTGAACCATACAAGTAGCCATCTCCTTTAAAGTTCGGTTCTTTCTTTCTGCAACTCTATTTTGGGAAGGGCTGTAAGAAACTTTACGTTGCAAAGTAATCCCCTTAGAAGTGCACAAATCCTCAAACCTATTGCTCACATACTCACCTCCATTGTCGGTTCGAAGAACCTTGATAGACCATTCTGCTTGTTTCTTAGCAAGAGCCTTAAAGTTTTGAAAATTCTCAAAAACTTTAGACTTAAGCTTAAGAAAATATACCCAAGTATAATGTGAAAAGTCATCAATGAAGGTTAGTATATATATAGCTCTAGTAAAAGAAGGCGACGGAAAAGGGCCAGAAATGTCACTATGAACAAGATCCAAGGGACGAGTAGCTCTCCAGGATTTTCCCTTGTCAAAGCTTTTTTCAGGGTGCTTTCTGAGAATAAAACCCTCATAAAGACCATTAGAAAACTTAACTCGGGGTAGCCCATTGACCATTTCATTTTGGCTCAATTGTTCAAGGTAACGATAATTTAGATGCCCAAAACGCTCATGCCATAACTTGCTAACCTCATTTGCATGAGTGAGAAAGGCATTGGGCATTGAAGCAAAAGAGAAGTGGGAAAAGGTATACAACTATGAACAGTGATCTACCTTTCCCTCAGCCACAGTGCAGTCAGAGTTAAGCTCACGAATAATCACCGAGTTAGGACCAAATTCCACTCGCATTCCTTCACTAAGGTGGGTGATTTGGTAAACCGATAGGAGATTGGTAGAGAGATTGGGAACACTCAAAACTTGGTTAAATGTTCCACCTTCTATCTCTACCGATCCACTACTGGAAACCGACACATGAGTGTCATCACCCAACGTGATTTGGGACATGCCACATGGTTCAATGCTAGAGAATTCAACCTCTGAAGAAGCCATGTGGTGCGAGGCACTAGAATCGATAATCCAAGTTGATGATGGAGCTGATCTAGCTACGAGGGCCTTACCTTTCTTCTTTTCATTTTTAGTCTCCTTTGCATTAGAAGACTCACCTTTCTGAGCATTTTGTTTAACGGATTCAGGAACACTTATTTTATTCTTCTCAAGTAAATGAGTTAAGTGATCAATTTGTTTCTGAAAACAATGTTGCTTGTCATGGCCAAAATTCTTACAATAGGAGCATTTATACTTTTCCTTCTTCGCTTTAGGATCAGAAGTCGAAGTATGAGTGATGGGCTTAAATGGGGGTTGGTTGGTCTTGGTTTCTTTCTTAGGTTGGTCCTTAGTTTCTTTCTTCTTTTCATTTTTCTTGCCCTTATTCGCCACAAGGGCATGTGACTTGGATTTTAGAGTCCCCATTTGAATGAGTTTGTCCTATTCTCGAATGAGTTGGGATGAAAAACTGTCAAAGGAGGGCATAGTCCAAGTACTACCCAAGGCGGCTTTCATGGCATGGAAAGTTGAAATGAAAACAGAGTATTCAAGACCTAACTTAGAAAGAATCGACAAGATCAATTGAGAGTATTTCTTATCCACTTTACATTCCTTTAGAAGCATTCTAGTGTGGAAAAACTTTGAGAAGAAGGCCTGTAGGTTTTCAAAGTCACTAGGGTTTAACCCTAGTAGTTCGTTCTCCAACTCATGCACTCTCATGTCATCTTGCTTCCCAAACATATCATCGAGTGTTTTCCACGCTTGATCGGGTGTTGAGGAAGTTTTGATGTGAAAGAGCAAGTTGGGAGAGATGGACATACAGATAAGACCTAAGGCTTCATCACAACGGTTGAACCATTTAGATTTTTTGGGTTCATTAGTAGGTTCGGTCTCTAACCCCATGGTAACTCAGTATAACCCTTTACTTCACAAAACCAATATAATTTTAGATTTCCATTCGAAGAAATTAAAAGGTGTGAGCACGGGTACTTTAGAGATATCCATAATGAAGAGATAGAACCAAGGAATGCAAAAGGAAGGAGAGAGAAAAGAAACAACCACCCCAGAACAAAATTACACCCCCCGAGTTTGGCACTTTATAATTCAGTGTGTTGATTACAACCATATGTGACTATGTTCTAAGAACCAGTTTGTCACTCACCTTACAATTAGTGTAATAACGCGCAATGGTGGAGACAACAATCAAGGTTCGTAGGTTGCAACAGATTGATACTGTAAGCAAGCACAAAAGGAGAGAAGCAAGAGGGGGAATAAAGAGATTTTTGAGAAAGAACATCTCATGTCACACGAAAGAATCCCTTTTTCGTAAGACTGTGGCGGATGCGCTCACAAGTCCATGAAAAAAATGGAATAGAAAAAATCTCAAGAAAAAATGAGCTGAATTAAGCAATACAAAGACACCCCCCTAGAATGCGGCACTTTATAAAAATAGTACATTTACAAAGCTAATGATCCCATCATCTAGAGTGTGAAAAAACATGCAAATTTGACTAAAGAAGTGCTCAAAACCGAGCAACGAGTCAAAAGTTATAGCAAAAACCAATTCCCACAACTGATGAGAAAAAGCCAATAAGCCTGCAAACGGATTTTAAAAATGCCCTAAATGCATGCAAAAGGTGTCGTATGTATGCCCATTGGAAACGACATGGAATTTGAGATAGGGTTTGTTTTTATTGCGAGGGGGGATTAGCCACCTGCCAATCCTGGACCTCACCCTTCGTCTTCGGCACTCGACGGAAGGTTAAAAATACAACAAGCCAAAAGACCAAATTTTATAATGCCAAAGAAATGTAATGTTTTTACCTTATACCTTTTTAAAAAAGTAATGAAACAAAGCGTTTTTAAGAGAATTGATAAAGTAAGATGTATGCAAACACATTTTTTTTTAAGGTGAATAAGAAAACGTATTTTTGGAAAGATATTACCTGGCAGCGGACTGAGAAAGCGATGTGGGGGATGAAAGGCAGGCCACGTGCAAGGAGAGGCAGGTTAAAAATAGATAAACAATGTAACTAGTGGCACTACAAAAAAAATGCCATCTGAAGGTAGGAAAATCTCCAAAATAGAAACAGTGTAAAAAACACTTTAGAACAGTGCAAAACCGAATGCTAGAACAGGAGAAAACACTTAGAGACAACACCTGCAGGACATGTTTTCTTTACAAGTTTGAACATTGGAGAAAATGCAGGGTTAGAGTGGGGAATTTAGCAAGTAGCTTGTAAAAAACGTGAGAGACCAGGCAAAAATGAGAGACCAGGAAAAAACGTGAGTTTTCAGCAGGCTTAAAAAAACATTTTGAGTAGGCTCCCAAAAACGTGAGAGACCAAGCAAAAGATTAAAAGACTGGTGAAAATGACCAAAAACATGCATACAAAGGTAATCCTTGAGACAACAATGAACCACAGTGATGAGGAAAAAGCTCAGAATAGTCTGAGTATACACTGGTGAAGAAAAAACAACCATTCCAACTAGTAATCACAGGTCCACTGCCAAAAAATGAGCTCTTCTTTTACCCTGCAGGCTTTCTGAATCTGAACACAACTAGCAAGAAACACACAAACAACCCAAAAACAACAGCCACAAAGATCTAGAAATATCCAAATACGAACTCAGCTGATAAGCAAACCAACCAAATACCTTAACTTGCAACTAATTGAAACCTCAATACGAGGTGAGCAATAATTCCAAAATGATAATCGAAAAAAAAAATTGCACATGAGGAAATGAGAAGAAACCAGAAGTAATAAACAACTGAGAAATGAAGAGTGCACATTTACCGAAACCAAGCTTTGATACCATGAAAGAGGGATTCGCGAGAGTCCGATGTCGAAAAGTGATGCACCACAATGAAGTTGCACTCTGATGGTAACATCAAGCCAACACAATACTCAAGATTTGAAAATAATGGAACGAAGATTGCAAGTAAGAAGAATGGGTCTGCTCATTCTCATAGATCGAAAAATAGGAAGTACAAATAGGGGTGTTGTGTAACCCCCTATGCCTAAACATGGAAAGAACCTCAATGACGCCACTGACGCATATGACGTTGACTGATGCATATGATGCCACTAGAAGAGGAGTTACAATTCCAAATAAGGAATGTAACTCCTATGACGCATTGACGCAAATGACAATGTCAGATTCTATGATAGAATCTGACACTTGTCATTTGACTTCCTAAGACCTATGACTCTCACAAGGCGAGATGACTCACCTAGGTGATGTGGACGATGATTGGACAGTCACACACACCAACAACAACTTTATGGGTTGAGCTAAAAAACGAGCTAATTTAACAAATAAATTAAGTTAAATAACAGGTCAAATGGGGGTTGAAACATGGCACATATAAACAATACCAAGAAAGGCATGTGTTGGCTTTAAAACAAATACTTAGGTGGATGCGACGCTTTTAAAAAATTAAAGTTAAATCCTCTTCGGGTTTGAAAACTAATAAAAAATGTGACAAAACATAAAATAAACACATGTCAATACACGTAGCTTTAAAATAAAGAAAAATACCATGCTAGCTTTTTAATTAGCTTGCATTTCACAATGCAGCTAATAAGATAGATTGAAAATTAATTAAAAGACAGAACTGTATACACATGTCTTTAATTAATTAGATTATATTTCACATTCTGACACAATGCAACAACAAAGTCTAATTCAAACAAGCCACTTGTCGAAAAATTAATGGCTTTAAACAATTTATAAACCAAACTTGAAATAAAGTTCTGGTCCAAAAAAGGAATAAGATAGCTAATCACAATCTAAATGGCAAAGCTGAAGAAAAGAATGACATCCTGACACAATTAGAATACATGTCAAAAAACAATTGGATCATGTTTCGCAAGTGTGACAAAGCCTGACAAGTGCGAAAAAAAAAAAATACGTGTTGTCGTTCAATTAGATTAGACTTCACAGTTCTCATATTTAAAAAAAATCTATGGAATGAAGAATTTTTTTAGAAGCCATGGTACAAAGAAAAGTTAATAAAGACCCCATGAAACAAAGAGATAAAGTCAGACACTACGAAGAATACTAATATAGGTGTCACTTTTTTATTAGCTCACACTTTACTAGTCTACCAAAAAATATCAAAGCAAATTGAAGACACATGGAGCCTTTTAAATGGTTTGCATTTCACAAATCTGACAAATGCGACAAGGTGGAAAATTTTAATTGGATAACAATTGCCACAAATAAATAACTAACAAATGCAAAATGTGGAGTAATTCTATTGGCTCGGATTTAAAAAATTTGACAAATGTGACAAAAAAGATAGTTGGAGCGATTTTATTAGTCTGCCCCTCGCAACTATCAGAAGCAAGTTGAAAGAAGACTGATAAAGTGGAATACAAAGCGACTTGGAGCAATATTATTGGCTCAAGTTTCAAAAATGTCAAAAATAGGAAACAAGGGGAAAACAATGTGAAGACATGCGTAAAGTCCTTGTTAGCTCATGGATTACAACTGACAATCAAATAAACAATATTTTGACACCACGAAGCAAGATGGAGCTTTTTGATTGGCTTGGGCTTCCTAAAAACTGAAAAATGTGATGCTAGATGGAGCACTATGATTGGCTCAGGCTTCGCAGTCAAAGGAAGTCAAATAAGTTTGTCAGGGCCAAACTGGATGACACTAGAGGATTGGCCCAAGATTCACAAAGACAAAAAGATGTCAGATTGAAGCCATTTGGCAATCTAAGATAGGGTGTGGCTTTACAAACATGAAAAGAACAACATGGAAGCTATGTGGAGCAATATTATTGGTCCAAGCTTTGCAAAATCAATAATGACTGAAAATATGAAGCCAAATGGCACAAAATGATTGGCTAAAGCTCCAAAAATACAAGAAATGGAAAAAAATAAAGATTTTAAAGCCAGGATGGACTTAAAAGTCCTGAATAAATTGAATCTGACTAAATATTTCGGATCCACATTCAAAAAATGTCTGTAACAACTATTTACAGTGGGAAAAATAGAAAAATAGCTTACAGATGATGGATTCAAGCTGTAAATGGCTAAAACAAAATGCAAAAGTAGAAATCTAAGCAAACAAAAGCTTAAACATGATCTAAACAACCATTTAGTCCATTTTAATCAATATTTCAAGCAATATTAGGTGGGAACTGGAAGTTTAAACCTGGTTGGCTTGAACATGACTGTGGACCTTTGGGTCTTACGGATCTGTCAATAAACTTAAAGTTTCTTTGCACTTTCAAGTCAAAATACTTCTAGATCAATCCTGCACACACATAATCACCAAGCTCTAACACCATGTTTGATTTAGTAGGGAAATGATATCTATAGATCACAGATCCACTATTAAAGGCCGAAGATTATAGATTATGATGTACAATTGATTAGACAAAGAAATAACTTGAAACAGATAGCGAATAATATAGCTAAATGAGCAAGAGCTTAAATCAAATAACAAGAACAAGAACATATTACACCAGATATAAGTGGAGAAACCAAAACAAAAAACTCCACTGGTAAAGCACTGCCTTTTACTAAGAATTTGATACAATTTCACCCAACATTTCCACTTTGCTCCTTAGCTATATTTCACATCTGCAGATCTATGTCTCACATTTGTTCAATAACTAAAACATTCAGTTAATCAACACGTCCTACATACAACTCACAGTCTTTCATACAAGCCTACATAGCTGTTGTAGACAATCAAGAAGTCAATACTAAGAGGGATAACCCAATAAATTGGGTGGGTTAATTGGTCAAGCCGCTTCACTCTTTGAGTGTGAAAGGCTTCACACACTAAAGTTTGATTAAAAAAACTAAAATCATGTTGGGGCGTGCCCAAGTGGCTAATCCCACTTGACATTATCACCCCAACAAGTGGATGATGGAACACTTTGGATAGAGAAAACTTGCTTATCGTGAATGAACTTAAGATAAAAATGAGTCATGGAAAACATAGCCTAAGTAGTGCGGAGCCATGGAAGACCTAAGAACAGGTCACAACCTTCGATTGAAGGTGCCACAATGAATGACCCAAGCATGGCGAGAGGCCCAACTATGATTGGAAGCTTGACATAAGCATATAATTTTTGAATTGGAAATGAAATTTGTGAGAGTGGATAATTGATAGCAACCAGAGTGCAATAGAACATACATAAAGAAGGGACAATGAGCTAATCATAGTGTTTTTGGTAGCATAAAATCTTATAGAAGCAGGGATATGTAATGCATCAGAAGAAAGCATAACATGAAAATCATGATCAAAGAATGTGATGAATCATAGAGATATATTAGTATGCGTAACTAGAAAATCAACGGGACCCGACAAAGGAGGAGGAACTATGCGATATGTATGATTAGCTGAAGAATCAGCCACTTGTTTGTCATGCTTACGAAATGGATCATTGAAAAAGATTTTTGTTGTCATTGACTGGAGTAGATTCCAAAGGTTATGGAAGCTTGATTGCATTATTGTCAGTGATATCTTGAATAAGATGTCGGAGTTTGAAACATCGATATGTAGAATACCCAATGCATTGATGATAGTCACATCTAAAATTTTCATTATAATTACATCCTTTAGGTCAATATGGATCCATATTAAGTGGAGCAGGAAATGTAATAAGATTTATTTCAACAAGTTATGGTAATAGAATATGCAGAGCACAAGGCAATTTCATGAATGTAATATTTGGAGGTTTCCATTGAATATTTTCATGAGCAGAGAAAACGTTAACAATAGATTTTGCTTCAACTGGCTTGAAAGTTGATTTTTTTGAAAATAAGTAGAAGATGAAGCTTGATCATGATATTTGAGCTTTTCCATAGATAATAATTTACTTTCATGTAGCTTAAGAGATAGTTGATCAAATTATGGAGAGGTCTCAAAGATGACGCTCTCTTGTAGAGGTGGTAATAGACTTTAGAAAATAGGTCTTGAAGTTCAGAGTCAATGAGTACATTAGACATCTTAGCTACGTTGTTCTTATATCGTAAAACATAATATGCTATATGTTCATTAGATCCTTGTTTGATTTGTGCAAGTTGAACATATGATATTCTTAGAACCGATATTAATTGAAAAATGTGTGAGGAAATCATTGACCAAATGCATAAATGATGTTACCGAATGGACATGTAGATCATAGAACTAGTGCATTGCATAATCTTGGAGGATTTCTAGGAAATAAATTTTCTAGTAAAGTATGATCATCCACATAATCTAGACATGCCACATGAAATTCTGCAGAGATGCTCTTAAGGGTCACCATGGCCATTGAAGGTGGAAATCTTGGGAGTGACAAAGTTTGGCGGAAGTGAAAAAGTGTAAATGGCAGGTGTGCTAGCAATATAAAGTAGAAATGTGGATTCAAGAGATGGATATGCACAAGAAGTATCCTACTATAGTTGATGGATTTGAACTTGGAGATACTAATAAAGAGAGGCTAGGTATTGAGTGCTAATAGAAGAGACTTTCCGCGCGTGAGAAATAAAAGGTGGAGTGAAGTGGTTGGTGGGAGTAGGAAAAAATACGCGAGAAACAATAGAAGTAGGTTGATGAATGGAAGTAGGGCGGTAACAATAGGCGTATAAGTAGGGATGGATGTAGGAACATTAAACTCAACAATATTGGTGGCCTCCTCACAAGAAATGAATAAGAGAAAATCTAGATCTTAGGGATGTTCAAAAAGATGATCATTAAAATTTTGAAGCTGGACTTTAGTAATGTGCCATAAGATTGAGCCATGATAAGAAGATGAAAAAATACCTAGAAGCAAGGTTGAGTTCGAATGCTAACTTCACCACATGATTTATCAAACATTGAATTTGTAAAACCCTAGGATATCTCAAAGTCACATTTAATAAATAAAGGGATAAGGTGTAGATCTAACACAAGAAATAAGCTAGATAAAAATGAAACCATAGGTGCAAGAGGGAGGATAAAAGACTTAGCTGATTTCAAAATTGATCCTAGAGTATGGAAGACTTGAAAATTGGTGAAAAAGAAGAGAAAAATATCACAAATGTGCCTAAAAAATTATGAAACTATCAGGTCTGCCTGGACTGGGTCAGGGGAACCTGGGTGCTGGAGACTGCTTATGGGCACCCGTGACTATGAAAGACCTTAGAAACTGATTTTTCTTGTGTCACAAGATGGTCTCTAACCTTCATTGTTGTTCACCTGTGTGTCGTTGGATGATCGCTATATTCGTTGGTAACTAACAAAAAAAATGTTATCTCGAAAAACCTTAAAACACATCAAATCCTATAAAGAAAAATATGCAAATGGGGAGTCAGAAAACCTCAGTGGTCACCTGACTGAGTGATATTACAATTGAACGTTGCACTCCATTTTAGACTCCATGTAGTTCTTGTGTGTGCGTGAATGAATCATACCATAGGTGGATCTTGTGCAATATGTACTTGCTAGCGAGCCATAAATAGATGTAGAAATGTAGATAGATGTGTGGATGAAAAAATGAACTTCCCCTCCTATGTGTGTATGCAATCGTTTGTCCCTTGAGCGACTGCTAGATGGATGATTTGATGTTCTTAGAATGCCTTTAGATGCAACCTTAGGTAGTGATAGTAGATGCTTAGAGCTTGGTCCCTTATTATTGTCACATATATTTGTATTTATATCATTCCCTTGGTTGAATTTCGTAATTTACAATTGGAAGGATGACCCATAAGAAACTAATATGCCTAAAATATAAAAGAGGCCAAAAAGAGGTGAGTAAGATAAAAAGAGGTTAGGGAATCCTAGAGGGGACAAGGGCGTCTGAGTGCTGGTGTCCTGGTTGGGTGCTAGTGTCCGGAGTCATAAAAGATAAAATAATAAAGTATCGACTGGGATGTGGGGTATGCAAGAGCAAAGAGGAAACCATAAAGATAGAAAAGAGGCCAAAGGTATATGTCAATTACTAGTTTTCTTGCTTAGGAATTATATGAATAGTGGTATGTGATTAGGACCTAGAAATGTACCGAAGTGCGTGATTTAGTGTCTATACCCCTTTTTATGATCTATGAGAATGAGTAGACCCTTTTCTTTTGCTTGGAAATTTCATGGTGGTTGAATTATTTCTTACTACATGGAACTCCATCACGCTTCCTTTCGAGAGCAACTCAGTTAATGTGCGCACCATCCCGCTTGATCGTTGTTCTCATATTCTCTCACAGTTGAATTGGAAGACATATATTTCATGTGCCTCTATGTACACTTTCTTACTTGTGTAATTATACTTGATGTGATGGGTGTCCATGCTACATCAATTTGTGGTAAATAAATTGATAATTTCTTTGCATCCATGATCTGACTAATGGATCACTCAAAGTATTCCAATGTGAAGACAAAGGGAAAATTATCCCTAGGATATAAATTATCATCTACCATTTTAAAGCATGCCAAAGTGTAATGCTGCACCACAAAAAACTCTTCTTCTCCTTCCATTACGTCTACTAACTTATGCTTTATTCACCTCCCCTCTTCAAAGGAATATCTCAAATTCCTTATCTAGTTGTTGAGTTTGGCTTTATATGTGTTATCCAAGGAGATTGGTGATAATAATTCCTTATATAACTTGGTTGAGTATTTATTCTCTATAAGATATACCCACTTAGGTTTCTCACTTCCTTTTGACACACCTATCTTGCTAAAGACCAATACAATGAGGATCGGGCCACAAATAAACTTTCCACTATTTTAGTGCATGTTCTCCACGTATTTATCAATACTTTTTATGATATATTAGGAGAGGCTGTATTGCATCCCTTTTCCCATTTTATATGAAATTTGTAAAAAATTGTTGCTGATCTCAACCTACCTTTATATGCCTATCAGCTTAGATGTAACAAGGTGTGCCACAACCCTTATCCATGGGTCTTCAATGTTGGAAATGGGGAATGTATGTCCCACCTTTTTATACCTCAAGAGATCACCTATTTTTTTGATCTCTTTATCATCACACAAGTCTACCCCCAAATCATATCCACTATTCACCAACCCAGTCACCTCACTGAAGAGCACGACCATTTTTCTCACACACCTACCCATGAAGAAGAAGTATCCTTCACGTATGTGTGAAATCAATAATTTTACTTACTCTGCTATCTTGATGAAGTTTAATAGATGCAAGATCCCAACCTTTTTGAGTGTCTTCATTACATTATCATAAAATATAACTCCTCTTTTGGTAGTCTTTTTATCTACTTGTTGCAAATAATTTTGTGACAAAGGTGTCTTCTAGTCTAGGCATGTGATGATTGAAATCTATTATCTTGCACATTTGCACCTTGGTTTTTCATCTCTCTCCTTCCAAGATAGGTTCTAGATATTAAATTTCTAAATTTAATGGTGGTAGTGGCACATGAATCTTTCCCTTAGTTTTTACTCTCCAGTTGAATGTTATAACTTTCATACCCTTATTATTAGTTTTAGTGGAAGTGATGGCTTTGGATTTAGGTTCAACTTCAGAGTCCTCTATCTCTTATACTATTAATAGTTCTTAATCTTCTTCAAGCTCCCTAATTATGGTAATATCCACTCCTTCCAACATTGATTCCTTCAAAATGCTTGAACTAGTCCCACTAGAAGAACTAGATTGCTCAATGCCCTATTCCCACGTACCTTCTCCTGTCCACTCCTTTTAAACATGGTCTAGAATCCCTTTTGATTCACTCTTAGGAAATTTAAATCTAAAAATATCCTTGTTTACACAGAGAAAGATCAAACTTCATATTAATGTTAGTTGAGGTGTTTGAATTGAGATTTGAGGAATCCTGTTTTATCTGATGTAACCTGTAATTTTTGCCTCTATCCTATATCTATTCACCACTTTGTATCATGATATTTATGTGCTATTAATTACTTTTAAAACTCATTTTTTAACACCTACTTTATCAATGCTTCAACTTTAGGGATTTTTTATATTTCCCGTACTAATTCCATGCCTTGATTGATTTAAATAAACAACATTTAAATCCAACATAAATTTTAAATACAATCCATCTGATAACATCAAAAACCATGTGTATTTGTATGGATAAACTATATCTATTCGATCCCCCATATTTCACTCTTTCATGAGTTTGTATACAAGGTATACAATTGGTTACTGTTAGCTATTTTTTACCCCTTGGTAAAAATAAACAACTCGAGAGGATGGGTTTGAGTACTGGACAGGGATTTATGGAGAAATCTAGAAGTATACATGAGTATTTAAGTGTTTAGGAACACTAAGGATATGATTTTGGAAGATTCAAAGAAGTTTCAGAGGCTTTGGAACTGATGCATCAGAAGCAGGATTTCGGGCCTAAATGAGCATGAAGCATGGAGGAGGACCTAAGATTCTAAAAAATATTTTGATAGCTGTGAAAGGAATTATAAGTCCAAAAAATTTCCTATGGAAGTAATTTTCCATTCCCTAAATGATGGAGAAGACGAGACATCTTGAAACATCATGCACTTCTCGAGGAAAATCATTCTTCTGACACACAACTATCCATCCTGAGAAAGGTGATATAGTCAAAATTTTATCTTGAGACCACAACCATTATATTTAGTTGGTTTTTTACATGTGAAATCATATAAAATTTTACACCAAAACTCACTTGGGAGCTCAAGATATCACTTTCGGAGTTGGACACTTGGGTTGGTCGGGTCACATATTTGGACACGTACAAACAATTTTACATGGCTATCACACACACCACATTTTCAAAACAAAGAATTTGGTCGACCCAAAAGTTGGAAAACCATCAGGTTGGTTGGTGGCGTGATGTACGTACGGACAGGTTGGATGGCGTCTAACCCTCTCAGGTTGGACAACCGACGATGTAGAGATGACGACCCAGGTTGGTCGGTGACCACAATAATGTATGGCCCACATAGTTGGATGATGACCAACCCCCTAGGTTGGATGGTTGAAGTCAGGCGATGCATGGTTAAATGGGTCATGAGGTTGGATGCCTGGGCGGTGGTACGCCGTGGTTGGACGGGTCACATATTGGACGACTCATGAGTCCTAGGTAGATGAAGGTGGTAGGTGGGTGAAAAGAAAGTTAAACCACCAGTTTAATGGTGGTAGTGTAGCTTTTTCAACTACCTATCAAGGTTTTAATGAGGGTTGGTGGAAGAATTGCCTATATAATGGACTTGAACCCCTCATTTTTAGGGAGACATTCTAGGAGCTAGGGAAACTCTTGCAGTTTTTTTTCCTCAACTTCATTTGAGCTGTGAGCCTCCTCTTGGGCCTAGAAATGTATTAATGAATTTGTGCATCAATGTAATTTTTTTGTGTGTATCATATATCAATAAAATTGTGTTTTGTGGTGTTTCTTCAACCCTAGCTCATTTAATTTTATTTATCTTTCCTCTCCATTGTATTTTTGTATTTTGTTGCATGCTTCTTTCACTTGCAAATTTATAAGGTTGTGCTTCATGGAGATTTGATGGTGAGTAGGGATCTGGGTTTGTGTCACACTTGTATAGCCTCTCTCAACTCCATCTCCCTTCTATTATCCCTCAAGCCGAGTATCTCAGCCCCTTCTCTTGGTGCTATCACCACCCTTAGCTTAGGATTTCCCCCTTTTGCATCCTTCTAACCCCCCCCCACCTCTCTCCCTGGTCCCTTGACATGGTTAGTTTAGGATAAGTTAGTTGCATTTTCCCTTCTAGGAGTATTTTAGTGCTAGGATTAGGTAGAGGAATCCGTCCTTCTTCGGAGGTCCATCTTAGCTTCACACGCCCCACAACTTGAGAGATGGACCCATGTTAGCAAAATTACACTGATTTCCCCACACACATGACAACATATCATACGGTGATGTAATTTTGACATAACAATCACCTTAAACATGTATTGATAATAAAGTGTTATTTCTAAGTGTCTACCTAAAATTCAATCAATCAAAATGCATCCATAATCTCACACCTCAAGTAGAAATTTGGTGAATCTGACAGTGTAATCAGAAGCTTACACTACTTCGGAAAAAGTTTAAGAGATGTGCTTGCATGGTCTATTTTGTGACAACACATGCATCATTAGAAAATTTCTCTCTCACATTAGCGTGCATACCCTTAGCTACTCATATGTATGTACAACCACATATGGATTAATGTAACATAACTAGTCCCTGTGTCCATAGATTTCTTAATATCACAACTTATTTTAAAATTGAAACAAAATGAAAAAGGCAGGTGTGTGACATTTTTCCCATTTTCACATGGAGATTTGGTTCATCTGAATACATTGTAACTTATAAAATGTGTTCTCCTCATTTTGTACATCCCTATGTAATTTTGAACAACTCACCAAAAATAGACTTAACCATTTTAGCTTTGGAAAAACTGTGGGACACTGATTTAGTCTTCTGTAGAATGCAGAAACCAGGTGTTTTGTAGGATCTCCTAACCTGCAGAACAAAGGAATGAGCAGTTCGTCACTTAGGCTAATTTTTATAATATTAGTGCTCTGCGGAAGTTATTGGATGTTCAAAAAACTAAGGAGGTAGTATCTTGTGGGTTGAAGTCATGTTAGAGTACCACAGAGCTGTATACCTGTAGAAAGTTGAAGAACTCGACTAAGGATAGAATCCACAAAGTAAGAAAATGTGGGGAAGAAATTAGTATTGTGAGGACTTTGTAAAATATGGTGTTCCATAATTTTTCCAATATCATAGTATTATGCGGATGTCAAAGGATGAGAAACAAAGGAAAAGGGTTGCCAGGTCAAATCTTGTGAATCAAAGAATTAGACCTTCGCAATTATTACAAAGAATTTTCATGCATCAAAGCAAGTATTGAAGAGCCACAATGTAGGCCATAGGAAAAGGTGGTAGTATTCCATGGGTTTTGGTCACAAATGAAAGGCCATAAAGGTCTTAACAAAAGAAAATTTTGTGGAGGGCTTCAAAGTTGTGCTAGTTTTCGAATTGAATAACCAACCACCCTAACCACAAAAATTTAACGAAGTATGATGTCTTTCAACAGGGTTTGATGGCCTGCGATAGAATCAAGGTACAATGTTGTGGTTGGTTCTTTTATAATGACACCCATGTCTATATTACTAGAAAAATCATCAAGAAATAATGGTGCCCATGATTTTCCATCACGATTTCAGGAGATCGATACTCCAACATGGTAGTCCTTTCTTCTTTCTTCTTTTTCTCTTCTCCCCTTCATGTAGGCCGTATAATTGTAAGTTCTTTCACACATTTTAAGGGTTCTTAGCCCATATTTCTTCCCTGGAAATTCTAGGTTTCTTCTTTGTGAAACTGAAAATTTCATGCATTCGACCTATGTATCTTGCAAGAGGATATTTTATTTCCTTGGCTTTGCATGTAAACTATAAAGGATTTCTTAATGCAAGTGTGGGTTCTCTCTTTCCTCCGAATACTCTGTATTTGGTGTGAATATCTCTACCCTCTTGAATATTTTGTATTTTTTTTACCCGTTTACATCAAAACTACATGCATCTTTATGATATTCCTCTCTGTAAACTTACATTTTTGTCATTGGGAATAAGAGTTCCACCTTCTTTTTGGTGCTATCACTGCCCCTTTTAGCTTTTTTTCTTATTTATTTAATCTCTCTCCCTAGTCCCTTGGAATTGTTAGTATATGATTATATGTAGTAGTCGTTTTAGCATTAGAGTAGGTTGTGTTCTACTATTTTTTTCTAATCCATGAAACAAAGGAATACAACTTTCTTTGGAGGTTTGTCTCAAGCCGTAAGTAACACACTTAGAGATAATCCCATGTTGCATCAAAATTATGAATCTTCCATGATTTAGAGTAGGGTGAAATTTTTGAGCTCCAATAGGATGCATTTAATTCTTTCACATGTGTGAACTCTCATTTCTTCACAACCCGCATTCAATAAAAAGAGGTTTCCAACTATTCTCCCCTATTAATTTTCACATTTTTTTTTCAATTCAAAATTGACTTAAATATAATAACACACTTGCATGTGTGTGCCATGAACTTCATGGACCTATGTTATTTTTAAAAAATTTCCTCATGCCTCCTACTATTATAGGTAACTTACATTCCTATGCTAAATCACATTCATTTTCTTGTGCACTTCCTTACCCAGTAGCTTTCCTGCAATCACTTTCTCCCTTCCACTTCTATACTATCATATGCTCCACCTTCCTTGCGCCTTTGTTCACCATTCTTTGTCAAGTTTATCATTTTCCAATTTTTCCACATTTAACTATATACTTCTGAGCCTTATCCTAAAACATTAGCTTTCTTTTCCCAAAAGTTTGTAAGTTGCAAACACTTCCAAATTTTTAGCACAAAATTCCTACCATTTTTATTGCACACCCAACATTAAAGTGACACTCCATTTATCTAGTGCATGATCATTTTGAGACTTAAATACCATTAATTTTTATTTTCTATCCGTGAAAATATTCTACACATTAAGTCTTTTTTTTTTCTTGTACACCAATTTGTGACTCATGGAGAACATTGGGTCTCACTGCTTCCCAAAACATTTTAATTTTTAAAATTTTAGTCTCTTCTTGAAGGATCTTGATGAATGACACATGTGGAGCATTGGTTTCTCCATTTTCCATAAGATTCCAATTTTATTTCAAATTGTGAAATGCCCCGATGGGAAACATGTGGCCTTAAGCACTACGACTATTTACCACACATATTTGAAGTTTGGCTTCGACCTCTTCTTCCTTTACTACATCAATTCCTTCCATATGACGTGTATTAGTATAATCTTATTTTGTGAGATTTTGAAACCTCATGAGTAGATATCTTTGTTCCTCCTTAATTAATTATGCATACATTCCTCCACACATTTCTTTTAGAAAGAGCTTAGTAGTAGACAAATAGAATTTTCAAGAACTAATTTTCCTTTTTTTATTTGAGAACAATATTTTTATATGGATTACAAGGATTGATTTATGTGTCAATCATACACAATTATTACAACAAAAAGAAATAATTTAAGAGTAAATTACTATAATAACATGGAAAACCTATTTTTGCAAATTGAAATAACACCTATCCTAATGGTATATGTCTTATTTGATTACAATCAAGACCATCTCTAGAAGTAGGGTTGAAGCCCCTCCCATAGAATTGACATGGTAGGAGTTACACATTAAGGTCCTTCCACTTACATCCCCAAGTAGGTAATATTTTTTGTATCTCATAGGGCCCTAGCCAATGTGTTTGAACTTTTTCTAGGGTGTTACACAATTTTTTGAGTCATCCAACAACACTTTAGCACCTATAGTGAATGTTTTGTTCTTTACGTGTATATCATTCTAGGCTTTCTAGTGCACTTTATTGACCCCTTGGATACATCTTGTATGCACTCTTCTTTCATCCAACTGCAATAGTTTATTAAGGTGTTCTGTTATTGATGCCTCATCATCCAATTTTTCAATGCACATTATCCTATGCAATGGAACCACGACCTCAATAGACAACACTACTTCTTTTCCAAACACTAACTAAAAAGGAGTTTCTCTATTTAAACTTTATATTTGTTTCTGTATGCCCAAAAAACCACATATACCTTGTCATTCCAACATTTCCTTCCCATGTTGCATATATTTTTCAATGTATTTCTTAATATCTTATTGAATGCTTTGATTTTACCATCTTATTTTGGATGATATGGGGTGATTTTTGGTGCGCAATTGTAAATTTTGTCAGCAATATACATATTATTTTATTTAGAAAATGGGTTCCCATGTCTCCTTTTAAGATCAATAGACACCTATACATGCTAAAAATGTTTTCCCAAATGAATATTTCCATTGTGGCTACTGTAAAATATTTTCTAGGTGTGACTTCTACCCACACTATCAAATGATATGTTGTTCTAATGATATAACATGCGTTGGTTCTACATGCAGTAAGATTTATTGGACCCCAAAAAATTGAAGTTCCATTTGAAATGGATCATGTGCAATAAGTGGACAACAAGTAATTGCATCTATTTTATTAGGTTTTCCAATGTGTTGAAAAAATATCTCATGTGCATGCAAACTCCTTTGCGTCATGGAATATATTTTTCCACCACAACCTTGGTGACAAGATCTTGCACATGGTTTCATCACCCACATTGTTTCCACTTGCTACTCACTAATGCAATTCTCATAAGATTTATTTTTGTTTATTTTCTAGTACGAATCACCTTAATATCACATCTTTCCCCATTTTTTAAAGTTTTCCACTAATAATTTGACATGATGCAAATTTTACTACAAGCTGCTTCTTTTGCTGAGTGCTTCAGTTTTCCAGTGTAATCCCTTTTCAAGGAATAACACCATATTACTAAATTCATATAGAGAGCTCATGATTTATAATAAATAGACATCATGCATTCCACCTTCAATTGTGTCTGCCACTTCTCTAGTAGTTATGCATGAGAGATGGTCAAACCCTACATTGTTCTTTCCTTGATTTACTACCAATGAGAATTAAAAACACTTAGAACAAGATTATCCACCTACATATGTGCCCATGAAATACTATTTTATTTACAAAATGTTTCATCATGATATGATATGTATAAAATAAAAAGGGTGTTTTCTAGAAGATACAGTCTAAATTTTTAGAGCACATACACCATTGAAAGCCCCTCATATCCTATAGTGGTGTAGTTTGACTCTATGTGAGTCAGATGTTTTTATTGCATAGAAGATAAGATGATCTAAATTTTCTTACTCTAAATGCACAAGTATTTCTCCTACCATTGTTCCTGATGCATCCAAATATACATGAAAGGGTTTATTCCTATAAGGGAATCATAAGTAAACACACTTGAATGTTGCTCTTTTAACTCCTTGAACACCTTTTGTTGAACATCACCCCATTCAAATGGACCTTGATTTTTGATAAGTTTCTCCAATTTAACTATTTTAACATATCCCCAAATGAACTTATGATAATATCCAAAATTTCCAAGGAACGTGCGCATGTCCATTTGTGTTTGTAGAGTTTCCAATTGTAAAATTAATTCTATTTTTGTTTTTGGATCAACAAGCAACCCATCTTTACAAATTATAGAGCCTAAGAATGTCCAAAAGGAGTTACAAACACAAACTTATTTAGGTTTAAATATATTTGAAAATGTCAAAAATTCCGAAACACAAGACATACACATATAAAATGGTCCTTGACCAAGCCGTAAAAATCTAATCATCTAAATAAATTTGTAAAAAATTGTGGATGAAATCTTCAAATGCAGCCTTAACTATGTATAAGAAAACCACCGATCCATTTTTATTCCAAACGGAATTATTGTGTATGCAAAATACCTCCATTTAGTTGTAAAGGTTGTTTTTGTGCAGTCCTCTTCAAGTATATTGAATTATGTCACATCCCAAAACTATGCATTTATTACTTGATACATTATGAGAGATAGGTGGCAGTTCCCACCATTGACACAACATATAATCATTGATTTAATTTTATTGATTAACATTTTTATATGTTACAGATTAAATTTTTTTTATTATCCGTAATTGATTATACAATAGACAAATGTGTGATGCAGAATTACAATTTTTAAATCTTGTTATTGTTTATATGTTGTTTATGATTTATTTTAATGGGTGTTATTGTTTACGTGTGTGCAGATGTTATCAAATTGCGAGAAAGGGGTATCAATAATGGGTATTGAAATATAGAATCAATATGTACAATTTAGTGCATGAGAAATGGTGCTAAACCATAGGCAAGAGTTATAGTTTTCCCTTTTATATTTTTTTTCACCCTTTTTGTTTATATGTCAATTTATGCAATGAGATTTATAAAATAATTTTGACAATGAAATACGATATCCACTCTCATTAAGGAAATATGCATATTGTCACACTGTGCATAAAAATAGGTGCATTCTTGCTTTTGGATAATGGATCTCTATCGCTTATGAGGATTAAATCATTATTAAAATTTAAAACTGATGTTTGTATTATTTAAAAAATATTGTAGTAATAAATTCAACTAGAACATTGAAAAACACATATAAACATGGAAATAGGTTCCATATATTGTTTTCTTATATAGTCATGATTTTGGTTTAATAAGCATGAGAATACATTTAGGATGTTTGTTAGAATCCATAATTTGTTTTTAAGAACACTATTATGGGTTCACATTTTAACACATATAGATAAGGACCAATTAGGAAAACAATTAAGTTGTTAAAGTTAATCTGTGTCACTATCTTGCATGAAAATGCGGTTGTGAAGGTGTAGTTGGGGGTGGCTAGTCATATGGTCAAATACCTCAATATTTTCACAACTATTTAAAGCTTGGCTACAACTTTAAAAATTTAACAAAATATTTATTGATTCTTGAATAACAAAGGTAATGAGTTGGACGAGTGGCCAATACCATACTGTTTGATGCGAGGATTCTAGAGTTCAAATCCCTCCCTTGATTATTTTGAATTAAAAGGAATTAAAAAATGGGAAATACGAAATTTTGGGGTTTATAATTTTTAACTATTTATTTGCATAGTTATTATATTAAAAGGGTAAACCTAGTAATTAAAAAAAATAAGTCACTAAGGTGTAGATGTAAATGATTTGCTTATAAGGTAACTATTACAACCAAAGAGATAATTATTACCTTTTTAATCATCTAAAGAATTATAACCCTGGGATTTCATCAATACAAAGAGAATATTTAATAGTTATACAATTAAATGTATGAGATAGACTTTAAATATCAATTATAACTTATAACAATATAACAGTATGATTCATTGACTATGACCATGCAATAATAAGAATTATAGTTACAAGATCAAACATTAAGTTGAATTGCGTTATCAAATATGACTTGTAAAAATAGAAAATAAGACATTGATATTGCGTATTATGATTTAGTCATAATCAAACTTATTTGATACAGAATGAACAAAAATATGGGAATTACAAAGTAATAGGATTTTTATTCACTCTATATCAAAAGGATATGCCTAACGAGATGTATATATGTTTATATCACCATACAACCTTATATGAATGTATAATTGTTTGACATCATTATAAACCATATATATGTGTTATCAAATACTTGAACACATATAAATGGAACCATGTATATAAGACTATTATAGAAATTTATAGTCCCTTGTGTGTAATATAAAACTAAGGCTATGACCCTTATAATAATGACTTCCTTAGGTTGTAGGGGACACCTAAGGAGGTTACAATTACTTGCGTGCTAATCAAGGTTTGATTGTGTTGTTTTGGGATAACCAAACTAGGAGTAGAAGCATTATAAAATTATGTGAATGGGTGATATGGGACATTCAGGAATATTGTGTTGCATGTGTTTTAGTTCTAATTTTACCAAGTTGTTAACATGGAGGTAGAGGTGTTTTGTTGTAAATTTCTAGTTTGGGAAATGCGTATGATTTAAGAGATGTGTTATCGGACTAGGGAGTGACCTGTGCAAGTTGTTAGATACCTTAGGTATAATAGGTCACACAAGATAGGTGCATAAGGCATGGTAGGTATCAGTTGGATCCAAGACCTATTCTCATGATTATTCAGTGTAATTATTACATTTACTAACACATTGTAAAATATCAATAGGGAGTGCCTTATGTTATCCTAAATATTTTGGCCAAAATATTTATTCATTATATATATGATTTATAAGATGTTTTATATTCCTACCCTATCCTAAGTTTACCATTTTTGGGTAAATATACTACACATAAAATTCTCTATCTCCTTATTGATTGCTCACATCTTACTTATCATGAAGGGTAGGGCTAATCTCATGTTCTAATAGGTACACGAGTGTATTTAAGGCTTGTGGTTGGAGATAAAATGCTATGATGTCACTCTTTATCTTACAGGATAATTTGACATTAAGATGGATCTCTGATGATAAAAAAGGATAATGTTGTATCTACTGATCGTGTGTGTGTGTGTGTGTGTGTGTGTGTGTGTGTGTGTGTGTGTGTGTGTGTGTGTGTGTGTGTGTAGAATAGAATTTTGTACATTTATTATGTATTGAATGTAAATAAATGATGGATTTCATTTACTGATGTGATGAATGGAAATAACAAGTATACTAGAAAATGAATGGTTAACATGCACTTAGATTATTAATATAAAATGGTAATTGTGTGATATCTATTTGAGTAGAGTGAATTGGATGAACCTAAATAAATAGAATTATTACATGGATACCTTACTCTTATTGATTAAATTGAATGAATGCACATGATATGTGAATTAATTCCAATTCCTTAGTTTAATGGGATAAACTACTATGCCAACTTATATAGGTTATATTACTAAATGTTTTAGTTAATTAAAATATTATAAATATTACAGGAGAATCCAAAGAAAATTAAGGCCATTAGGGAGGATGTGGCTATTCTTCTCAGCAAGGGAGAAAAAGATAAGTAGGCTCCTGTCAAAAACATCAAGGGAAGGTTTGAAGAAATCAGTCAGAAGCAAAAGGTGGTGGAGGACACTTTGGAGAATGTTGTGATAAAAAAAATAAATCACCTCACTATGCAAAAGGATTTCCTCAAATTTAATCAAGTACATGTTAAAAAAATGTGAAATCATTAGCATTCCCTCCGACATTTAGAAAGGAGGAAAATAAACAAAATAGATAATCTCATCCTGCAGCAAGGATCCAACACAGAAAACAACTCTCAATCTCTTCAAAGAACTGGAGCATGTTAATTTTTTTTAACAAAGCTCTTAAGTAACGATTTCTTGGTTCCTTCTATTTTTTGTCTTTTTGATATTTTTTGGTGGTTATATAACTGTTGTATTACTACAGTTTAGTTTTTTTTGGCTCCATATGGAAGTTTGTGCACTTCCTATGTCTCCTATAAAATTATCTGGCTGCTAGGCCTTTCTTCTGGCGTGTGTCCCCCACATGTCAAAAAACCATTTTGTATCTCCTGCTATATATGGCCTTTGGGATTTTTGTACTTTGGGGTATGGTCCCGTTCAAAACCATTTACCACTAATAAAAAATATGATAAATATAGAAGTGAATGATACAAATTTTAATATTGAACATAATTGAAGTAATTGGATGAAAAGAACTATGTATACTTATAAATTACCATTATTATGTTCATTTCATATGTTTGTATGCTTACGTAAATATAGGAAATCAAGAGGCATCAATTTCTGGAGGATGCTTGAAAAATTTTGGTAACAAAAAAAATTCCGATGTGTTTTTCCAGTTACCCACCAAGGTCACTACAATTTTATGATACATAGGAAATCCATCTATAATTTTTTCAAATCTCCCTCCCTATAACTCCTAGTATTTCCTCTATAAATGGTCTTGGGATTAGATCCACTACACACATGACATTCAACACTTTGTAGTCAACACATATTCTTATGTGACCATCTTTATTGATTATTATGACCAGAAAAATTACCCATTTTGATTCCTCTATGGTTATAATTTCTCTTATGGCCAATAATTTATCCATATCTTCTTTTACTTCGGTGCAAAAGTTTGGATTCATTCGATAAGGTCTTTTTATGCACCGGTTTTACGCCCTCAACCAATTTTGTGTATCTTTCCCAATGAAGGATGCAATCCTTTTATTTATTGATAGCTTATTGTAATAATTCATTACAGTTTCATAGAATATCTTAGAGATTTTGGCCTCACACCAATAGTTGTAATTTTTTGCACTTCTTTTGTTCTAATATTTACCTTCTTAATTTCAATGGCTCAATATATGGTGAAATTCCTATAACCTTCTTGTTAATAAAATATCTGGAACCAAATGAAGATTTAAAATCTAAATGGTTAGCATTTGTTTCTTCATCAATTTCATGAACCATCTTTTGTTTCCCTTTTCTATTCCAATTATGTACCATCTAGGTATCCTCAACTTCATCGATGGAATCACTATTGGTGTTGCATTCTTAATATTTTTAGTAGTGCCATGCCCTTCTATTTTTGACACTTTAAAATAATATCTTCCATCATATTTTCATTCCCAAAAATTATATTCTTGATACTATGTAGTGAAGGGTTTAACCTAGACATATTGGATGTAAAAGATAATGTCTCTATAAAATTGTCTTTTACATTTTCCTAGCTAGATTTCTATCTACATGCATCATAGTTTACATACCACACACACGCTAAAATATGCAAGGTATAGTAGAAATTATGAGTCCAAAGATATTGTTTTAGAGATCTAACATCTGTCTCTAATTGCCAAGATTCTTCATATTGTTGTAAGTTGTCCTCTAGTTTTCTTACTCCACTTCAACTAGGAAGATTTCACGTATGATTTCCTTGTTCAAAACTGATGTGTATAACATCACTTACTTGGTATCATGTATTTAAGTGTGACCAATGAGTATTCTAAGATCTTACTGCTATAGCCTTGACTTTACATACCATACAATTTATGTGTGCTTGTTTTATGGACACACATGTCTCCATTTGTTGAAGGTACACTTGGAAAATTCCTCCACCTTGGTAACTTAGATTTGGAGCTATGTTTTATTTTCTTAATTTCCTAACATACCTTCACCATGAAATTTACATCCCATTTATCTACTATTTTGGCTCGAATTCAATGTGCCAAAATCATGTCCAATCAATTCATAAGAGCCATGCACCTATTTTTCGCATGTTGTACTTGTGGTGTTCAAGATTAATTACATGTTATTTAATTGTAATAATCCATATTGATTTGGATCAATTTTTTCCAAACATTCCACCTTAATGTTATATATGTGCTCCAAATATTCATTTACTTTAATATTTTCAACATACAAAATTCCCTATCTAGGATCCATTGGAGGTATTACGCACTGCACATCATTTTCAAAGCTTATGTAGCCCTTTTTGATGCATAGATCAGTGTTGTTAGCATAACACCACAACATGCCAAGCAATTTTTTTAAAACTATCTACCTCCACTAAGTTTTTCAATTTGAATTATCTACGAAACTTTACCCCCATGATACTAATAATAACATGCTTTAAAAATACAATTGACATAACTCATGTTTTGTTGGTCATGAACAAAACATGTGTTGATGGATGAAGTGTAAGTTTCCCAATCTTATTCCATGAATTTATTTTCAATATATTAACTTCAGCTTTAATGTCAACCTATATATCATTAATGTTCCACCCATCCATACAAGAGTTAAAAATCAATTCCCTATCATTCTCTGTTTTAGACAACTTAATTTCTTTCTTTTGTGTGTTTCCAATTTTTTCCAAGTGATATATTTTTGATTTGGTGTGACAACCATTGGGTAAGTAGAGGAATTAATCCTTTAATGTGAAATAGTATGCACACATCCTAAAACTCATTCCTTTCCACATTATCAAATTTAGGTATCCTCTGTGATTCATTTTTGGCATGTGCTTCTTCCCTTAGAAATTTAATTTCACCCTTTAATTCACACACTAGTTCCCTAGTTTCTTATAGAACCTTCTTTTGTTTCCTTAAATTTGAGTAGCCTTTTCCTATTTGAGGATTCTCACACATAATATTTTCCAACTGGGATTCATTATTTTTTGTGCGAGTTATAGCTCCTCTAGTAGATATCTGTATTTTTAGTACTTGATTAAATTTTGGCACATATTGTTTTGGACCCTCTGTTATGTTTCACAATTTTCTATCATTATTCCACCCTTTTCAATATTTTATAGCATGGCCACACAAAGATAAGGGTAATCTTATAACTTATGTGCATACGAGAAATGCTGGATAGTCTTGTTGATGATGATTTAGTGAGCCATAGTTAGTTATAACAAGTCCTTGGTAGAAATGTTCCCCCCATTGTCCACATCTTGTGTGACCTCACCCTCATACATTCCCATCATTCTATTCATGATTATTTCCTACCATGGTTTATCGTTTACCTTAACCCAAAGGATTGTGCCTCATATATTTGGTCAATAATGTGCTATTCTTTAGTGTTGTGGGTGTGCACATCACAAATATTAAAATAGTAAGGCATTTTTGTTTGAACAACATGTTGTAATAATGGGAAATTTATTACATCATGGCCATCCCTACATATCTCACAAGACATAAGCATTGATTCAACACTATGACAAGGAAAAGTAGTCTTTGTATGACCTTCCACCTCACATTATGTGCCCCAAATAACACTTAATGTTTCTTGTATGATGTTTGCTGTGATTTTATATAGTTGAGTTGCCATATATGTAATCTTAGCTTCCATAAATGGGATAATCCCAGTATCCATACTTCTAACTACTTTAGTGCATAATGGTTCTTACAATGCTTCTCTTAGGTCTATGAATTCCTTGTGGGAACAATGCAAATTTGAATGGTAAATGTAACCCTGTAACGAACCATTTTGCATGATGGGTAGGGTGGATCTCATAGGAAAAATTATAGAAAAATGTTTTGAACCATCCATCATACGTGTGCATGCTTTCATTAAGCTTGTGTTTGATTCCTTTGAGTGCTTATATGCTTTGATGTTTAAACTATGGGATATCGATTTACTTTAAAAAGGCCTCCTTTAGTTGGTCATAATCTAGGACCTCTTGCAGTGGATCATGCTTCTTATACTAGGTGTGTACTTTTTCTATCAAAGTTGTAATAAATTGGTTTGATTTGTGCTAAGGGAAAGTGATTCCCTTTGTGTGTCAAATTAGCTCACACTTGTACACGCGCTCTATGTTATTCTCAAATCCACAGTACACTAGAAGGTGCAGTGAAATTGCATTGATTTTTTTTGGCATTGGTATTTGTTGTGTGATTACTAGAACATTCCCCTTTAATCTTGAACCATCTTTTGGTGCTCCAGAAAAGCCACGTTCTCCACCACTTCTAATTAGCACATTGTTACTATTGATAGTATGTGTAACTAGCCCACTTGTCTAATTATTTACCACTTGATGGTCTATTATATCACCTCTAATTTATCCACTTTACATTCTATCATCTACTCGTGTTATCTATCTTGATATCACTATGCCAAATTTTTCTTCCTTTGATGTATTGTGCACATGTGAAAACTGTAATCTTTGTTGAATTTTTGTAATTTTATGAAGCACAAAGGGAAATGTTTCTTCTACCATGTCTCTTGGGTTTTCCTTCTTTACCTCATTCTCACTATCAGTATCTATTAGTAATTGGTTATCAATATCCGTAGACCCAGTCACATGAGAAATTACAGTAGGTTGAGAAAGGAGGCCATCTACATTATAAAATGCATCATCGTTATGAGGATTCCTTGTTTCTTTGGTGTGTTCTTCATATCTCTTCTAGAAATCTTCAAATATTCCTTCTTCCTCCTACCATGAGCACTCACTTTGATTTTCCCTAACAGTTCCTAAGGTTGACTCATCTTATCGAAGTTGTCTTTTCTCTACTATTGCCTTGAGCTATAATTCTTCATATAATTTCCTCCTCAACTGTTACTTATTTGATTGATCCATGTTTTAATTAATTCTTGTTTCCTTTCCCTAACCCAGGGAGTTTCTCATGTGTGTAGGATATATAGTTAGACATGTGTAAAGTTTCATTCCCCAAATCTACCATAAGATTCTTAATATCTAGAGGCAATTTCCTTAGATTTGATCCATGTGATTCCTTGAAGAAAATGAATTCTACCTCATTTTCACAGGAAAAAATAGACACCACACATTCCAACATGTAAATTTTTTATTTCACAAATAAGTAGCAATGCACATCCAAGTTGCGTTGTATCAAGAAAGTCTCCTTGTGCACTCTGGTGTCCAAGTATATTTTTTCTCCAATTTGAGACTTCTATTCATGTAGTATGTAACTAACCAAGCATGTAAATTATCTAAAAAATTGCTGAAGAAATTTTTGTAAAGAGAATCATACAAATTATTCTCCACCCAGGTCCTTGGAGAATAATTTTTGTAACTTGGGTGCTTTTATGTGAACTCCTCTTCCACATGGTCTAACTAGTGCTCGATATTATCCTTAGTAAGATGAATATTATTTTCCTCACTTTCCCATCTTTAGATAAATGAATATGGGTCTTGGAAATGGAACCAAAATTTTGCGTGTCTATCTTACCACATAACTTGTACTTATGCACACACAAACCTTTCACACTCTAGCGCACATCAATCTTGATTCACCACCCGTGCAAGCCTATCTTGCTAAGAAATATCTTAGTAATCTCACCTAAGGCACAAGAGATTGTGGCATCTTGTCATGTTTAGAAAACATGGAAAGGAAATTCATGCACATAAACTATAACTAAGGAAAATAACATTAAAAAATACATTCATAAATCATAAAAAAATGCCCATAAGAACAAATGAACATAATAACTCCACACAAATACTTCATTATATTCATAACTTAGTGCTCATAAATACAATAATCCCTACTCCCTCACTGTATCT
This sequence comes from Taxus chinensis, assembly GCA_019776745.2. NCBI lineage: Eukaryota > Viridiplantae > Streptophyta > Pinopsida > Cupressales > Taxaceae > Taxus > Taxus chinensis. The sequence goes on along the minus strand of CM034148.1, from coordinate 637,789,312 downwards.
CTTCTTTATCTTTGTATGTATCTATCTTTGAGTCTATCTTTGAAATCCATGTCTTAAAATAAACCATCAAGGGGGTATTTGTACTGGTCAAGACTTTCCCTTCACTAGTTGAACAAGAGTTATATTTATCCCTTGAGTTCAGTCTAAAAACAACTATCTTATTAAATTAGGTACTAAATATAGCAATGGTATTTCACATTTTTTACAACTTAAAACTCTACATGGTAGTATTTAATTTACTTCCTTAAAGTTCCATCCTTTAGTGAATACTTCCCTATTCTGCATGCTTTTCAAGATATTCTTGGAAACTCTATTTCTACCACTTGACCATCTTAAAATGCCACTCTGTAAGTAATTTTTTCCTCCTTGACATTCACCTATTTATAATTACAGGTATGTTTCTATATTTAACTGTTCATTTGGTGTGTAAAAATTCCTTTCCCATGTAACCTTTATGGGATTCCAACTATATGCACGTGTCCCCCTTTTTTACTATATCCGCACTCATCTAAAATTTTCTTCATGCTCTATAACCAGGTGTGAATTCTCCTTTATTTAACCCAAATCCTACGCAGAACTTTTGCATTTTTCTTCCACCAAATGTTTGTGCTCAAAGAATAGGAAAGAATAAAGAATAATAATAGTTTCCCAATGTGGTACTTAACTAATAATTGAATAAGAATTTAGGGGCTCAACATCCAAACTCCTTTGTTTATGCATGAGAATTGTATAAAAATTCTCATAATTAATTTTTTGTGTCTCAATGATCATGTGTGATGACTCAACAAACTAATAAAAATATGGTAGAAAGTTATTTAGTACTAGAGAAATGAAATCCTACTCAATTATAGGTTTCTCGAATACTTTCAGTTGATTACATATATCCTTCATCTACAACAAAAAGTCATAAACCAACTCACCTTCTTGAATTTTATTGCAAAATAACATATTATTCAAATAATATACCCTACTAGATTCTGATGCATGGTACTTTGAAGTCAAATGTTTTCACAAGTCTGAAACTACCGTTGCACTTGTAAATTTTAGAATTAAATGGTTAGCAATAGAGAGTTTAAGAAAATTTAGAGCTTCACAATGACATCTATCATAGTCATTAACATCATCATCATCAGGTCATGTTTCCTAAGAAAGTAATATTTGATCAAGATTGCGATACTCACATATATGATTATCTTGTGACTCCATAAACTAAAATTTTTCCCTATCAACTTTTTAGAATATAGCAACAATAGGTGTTGTAAACTATTATGACCTAGTTGTTTAGTAAAACAATTAAAATGGGAAAACTAGGAATTTTACAAAAATTCTTTTGTAGACTGATCCTCCACTAAAAGTAAACAACGTAGCCAAATTTTCAATAACAAAATCTTTACCATTTTTGACAATTTCAATTAATGATTTACAAAAAATTAATTTTAAACTGTTGTAAAACTTAAAGTATCAATATTTAAAAATTATTTGACCAAAATTATTTTTACATGTGGTTGCAGACATCTAAACATATAGTGTGGAAAATTTTCAAGGTTCTACACCTTTACATTCTCTCAATATGGAATTAATAGTCTCCCAAGAAATTTAAAATGGAAAATAATTAAATATATATTTTAAAACATTTCTTCATATTTCCTTTTCCCTAAAAAAAAAAAGGGAGAAATTAGTTTAAAATGTTACAAAATATTAATGGATAGTAACACAACCTTTGTAACCACAATTCATTTTTCATGTGGTGCCTCTCCTATCAAAATCCAAACGTCTCCTTCGCCATGTTATTACACTTATTTTTAAATGGAGAACAAAAGATCCAAATCCTCTTTTTAAGAAATAAAAAAAATGACTTCCAATGCTTTTCTTCAACACCAAATAAAAACAAACGATTTTGAGAAAATACAAGCAAAAGCTCTCCTCTCACTAAAACCACGCCTCTATTAATAAAATAAACATCCTCATATAGAAATAAGGAATATCACAACTCATTATGACATCATACTTATAGAAAAATAAAAAAATCAGTGAATTCTCAAAGATGCCTCAATAAAATTCCTTTGAAAGAAAAAAATGCCTCACCCTTAGCACGTCATTATTTCATAGAGAATGATTCTCTCTCATATAAGATCTTCACCTGGTGCATTTATTCACTATGCTTCCTCCTTGACAAGATCTCCTCCCTCGTAAGTTTCCTTCCTTTCTCAAACCACGTTCTTTGATTACCATATAATATTTCCTATAAAAGCCACAATCCATACTTTTATTACATAAAAAATAACAATATAAATAGCTCAGAATAAACTAAAAATAAGGAGAATTTGTTTAACATAGGAAACTACTTAACAATCCATAATATTACTTAGGTTTATAGGTAAAACAAGAGTATAGATGAGAATAGGTAATGGTTAAATAACAATATGTAATATATGCTTTATATTATCACACTTATTCGAATACTAATGAGTATTACTTACATAATACTACCTTGAAAGGGCCTTAGGTGTATGTATTTCTCCCTTCTGATTGATGTGTGTGAATATGCATAAACAATATGTTTTGGAGAGACCCTAAAAAGGACACCAAAAATTGGAAATGATATTAAAATTTAATTTTAGCACTCGAGAGAGATGCAGGGAAAAAATAAATATATATTCAAACTTGTAGCTTGCTATAGTGCTATAAGGAATTGGTTATTCAATAGTTAAGGATTACAGTCTTTCTTAGAGTGTGCTTAATTGTGTTCTCTTAAACAATCAAGGATGCCCCTGATGATTTAGAGGTATGTGATTTTATATCTAAATTGTGTGAATGATTTCTTACTCAATTGACCCCAAGTAGATTGGGGTAAATTGTCCATTTAAATTTTTTACTATTGCAAGTACAAAAAACCAAATTGTGGGCCTCAGATAGAAATGCCAGCCAATTCGATCATATTCTAGGACATTTTGTCTAGGATTATCTTAGGAATTGATTAGAACTATGAGGTGAATAAATAAGAGTCTATAGGTGTGTTATTTATAGAGTGCATTGGTTCTAAAAGTGTTAAGATGAAGGAAAAATGTTGACCTAGTGGTTTCAGAGTTTGTAATTTAAGCAATTTGTCTTTGGATTAAGTCAATTAAGTGTAAAAATGGTAAAATTATAGAATAAATGTCAAATGATTATTTCTAAGTGCCTTAGGTCCAAATATTAGGTATTACAATCGCCCCCATTTTAATGTAGTATTGAAATTCCTAGATTAAAGTAAATTGTAAATGCAAACCTCTCACTGGGTATAGTGACCATAAAGTTGGGAAAGTGTTCTCTCTTTATCTACACCATACATGTGAAACCCATAAACTACAAGCTAAAGTGTGTATTAATGCTCAATAACAATGCTTATAAAGTCAATAAATAAGAAATATATATAATCAAAAAATATGAAATGGTTACACTTGATTGTTCTTAGTGCTATTGCATGGGGTGTGAATATTATATATGAGAAATTTATCATTTGAACATGTTATTGGCCATTTCTAAAACTTGAACCTACTATTAGCCACATGTAGCACTTGAGCCTGCTATTAACCATATCTATCACTTTATCTTGCTATCAACCATATCTAACAATTGGGTCTACTATCAACCAAATGTAGTACTTGAGCCTAATAATAACCAAATCGTACATGATTTTGATGAATATGTAGTGATGAAGTATGTGTAAAACCCTATAATATGACTTGAATAATGGTGTTAACTGAAGCATTACAAGCGTACTTTGCATGAATGATTTTTATAAAAACCCACAATATGACCCCCCTTTTGAGATGATGAATGCTACAAAGGATCATTTAGATGAAAAGAGAAACTATTAGATATATAAATTAAACAACCATAACATCAAGGATGTGAGCCATATATAATATAAAAAATAACATGGTAAAATAATTAACGTGTATTAGATGTGATCGTTCAAAAACATGTAGTAGATTCCATCACATTGTGAGGCATATCATGAGTATATCAAGTAAGTATAGATATAACTATAGCAAAGAGTATAACAATGATCTGTAGAGTAGTATGACCATAAACATGGTCCTAATCCTAATGGATCCATTTTGACCTAGTATAGACACTAAAATTTAGTAACTTATCTATTAACAATGCCAAGTTTGGATTTGTTCTTATTCTAAGAAAAATGCTCATATTCTAAGTTTAATTGACATATGTTTCTATCTCTCTTATGAATTGCTAATCTCTACCCACTGTGCTATTGCTCATCTTTGCAATATTAATTATCTAGAGCAATAATATTTTGTCTCACTCAAGGATCTTTGCAATATTAATTATCTAGAGCAATAATGTAACCCCATGTATTTTTCCCAGAATTTAATTCTGTCATCATTAATTATCTAACTGGGACCATAAAAAATTGTGCCATATCATACTATGTATGTCTAAACAATGTGTGCCATAAGAAATGTGTGTCTAAGTGAACTAGCTTAAAAAATATGTGTCTCAAGAAATACATCATAAGATATGTGTTCCAATATAAACATGTAACAAGTAATGTGTCTAGAAAATTAATATGGGAGACATACACTAGATGTAACTGAGAATAAAACATACAAGTAGTATGCAATAAAATATGTACCAAATAATGTGTCTAAAAATGGGTGACAGACACTAAATGTAATCGGGTATAAATCATACAAGTAGTGAATTTAATTTTTGTTAAATAAGGAATAATAGTTAAATGATATTTACGATATTCAAATGTGTACTGTGTTGCACATGTGTGAGTACACTAATAATAAAAAATATTGAAGAGATATTTCTAATGAGAGAAAACTTGTAGTCCCATGTACCCTCTCATGATAGCTATGTCCATTTGAAATATCACATGCTATTTGGAATTCATTGTGGATATTTAGGATTGAGACTCCTGTGTTTTTGTGACATATGTAAGCATCACATGGTGCTTGGGTTCATAGGATCGATAAAAAATTATGAGCACAAACCCATGATTTTATACTTTTTTTATTACAAAGATATCACATATTAACTTCTTTATGTTGTGTATTGTGTAGGATATAGAATTGGGTCCCTTTAAGTACACCACATAGATAATGTCTGAATGCGACACTTATCTCATTTTCATTCATTATATCACATATTAACTTATTTATGTTGTGTATTGTGTATGATATAAAATTGGGTCCCTTTAAGTACACCACATAGATAATGTCTGAATGCGACACTTGTCTCATTTTCATTCATTAAATCTCATAATATCTATGAAATAATATAAAGAAAGGATGGGATCTAGGAAATTTGGAAACTTCACATTTACTTAGGCTCAAATATTTTGTGGGATCTCATAGAAAATAAAGTGACCCCTACCCTTTAGCTTATAAAGAGATTAAGGAATTTAGCAAATCCTTTTAAAGGGATCCTCATAATATTATAACTTTAGAACTTGTGACATGTAAACCAATTGAGAGTAATGTGTCCCAAGGATTATTAAATCCTTTCATTGAGCTTTGTTTAACTTGGGGACTTAATAATTTTACATCCTTATAAGATCTCCACAATTACTGTGACTTAAGAGCTATGCCCTATTAGGACCCTATAATGTTGAGACAAAAAGAAGGAAGATAAACCACATAGATAATGTCTGAATGCGACACTTGTCTCATTTTCATTCAGGTAAATCTCATAATATCTATGAAATACATATAAACAAAGGGTGGGATCTAGGAAATTTGGAAACTTCACATTTACATAGGCTCGAATATTTTGTGGGCTCTCATAAAAAATAAAGTGACCCCTACCCTTTAGCTTATAAAGAGATCAAGGAATTTATCAAATCCTTTTAAAGGGATCCTCATAATATTATAACTTTATAACTTGTGACATGTAAACCAATTGAGAGTAATGTGTCCCAAGGATTATTAAATCCTTTCATTGAGCTTTGTTTAACTTGGGGACTTAATAATTTTACATCCTTATAAGATATCCACCAACTGTGACTTAAGAGCTATGCCCTATTAGGACCCTGTAATGTTGAGACAAAAAGAAGGAAGATAAACTTGAAATAATTTTTTTTTTAGGTGTTGTAATATTCTAGGGGATTCACATTGGATGCTCCAACATCTGATCCTTATAATACTAATGCCAAGAATCATTATCACCCTCCTTAATACTTCATAGAGAATATCTTCAAGGATTGGGGGGGCCATTCCATTATCTTGATGCATGAGTATGGGTAAGATAAATACACTATTTTTCATTTCCAATTGGTATACTCTATTTCCAATGATGATGTTACAATGAATGCAAGAAAGATACACATTTTAAATTCAATGAATTTCTTAAAGAAAGATACACATTTTAAATTCAATAATTTCTTAAATTCAACATTTTTTTCAAAATCCAATAAATATAAAAACCAAAAATTTGAAAAATCCAAAATTAATAACATGAATAAAATATAATTACATAAAAAATTATACCTTCATGGATCCCTCAAAGTAGATGATGGAGGGGGTTCATCACACTAATCAACCTTATATGTACATAATTCCATATATGTTGTAGATATGTAAACAAAACCCCTTTTTTCAAAATAAATATAAATAACATAAAATATTTTAAAAGTTGAATTTAAAAATTATTATACCTAAAGAGAAATATCATACTACATAAAGAATGACATGTTTCTTTAGGGGTGCAGTATTCCTCTACTTCTCTATGTGCAAATGAAAGATACTGAGGTGAGGGGGTATAGTAATACTCTAAATCTCAACGTGCAGTCGCATGAATGTTGGATCCACCACAACCCACAATATGCAGGACCCATTACAAAATCATTGGACACGGGCAATGGAATTGACTAATCTCACACTGCCTTATATTAAAAATAAATTTAAATTGTAAATTAATATTTTAAGTAATAAGGAACATTTGAGGAAAATTTTCTTTCAAAATCTGAAAATTACATAGAAATATGAAATTACACAAACAAGAGGAACTAAAGAAATGGTTATGCAGTGATTACACTAATATTATACCAACGTATGCTTAGGGAATATGCAACAAAAGAATTAATACATTAAAAATATAAATAATACATTTGGTTTGAATGGTCTCCACAACCAACAATCTCCCACTTGGAGACTAATCAACACCAAATCAACTCCCATTGGACTCAACACCCTCAGTCACTGCTATTCTATTTTAATTGTGAAGGCCAATAGAAGCTAAAGAGGAAATCAACTTCTCTTGAGTCACTGCCTTCGTAAAAATATCCTCTAGATTTTTCATATGTATCAATCTTCTCCAACTTTACTTGTCCATCCTCCAATACTGACCGTATGAAGTGATATCTCAGTTGTATGTGCTTTGTCTCTGAATGTAAGAAAAACACTTTAGCAAGATGAATGACACTCTGGATGTCCATAAATAAGTAATTATTAGCCTGCTGGTTTCCCAATTATTTGAAGAAAAATTACATCCAAATCATCTCCTTGCTTGCTTCTATTGTAGAAACATATTCCGCCTTTGTAGTTGATTAAATCAACAACCTTTTGCAGCCTTGAAATCCAACTAACTGCTATCCCACCAACAATAAATACATAACATGTAGTGCTACGCCTAGTGTCAACATCACTTGTCAAATTTGAGTCAACATAACCATGTATAACAATTTTAGATCTCCCAAAACATAAATTCTTATTGGATGTTCCTCTCAAGTACCTGAGAATCCATTTAACCGCATTCTAATGCTTCATTCTGGGATTACTAATAAATTTGATCACAACTCCAATGACATATGCAATATTTGGCCTCATGCATACCATGGCGTACATTAAACTAACACCAATTGAAGAATATGGAATCTTGGACATTTTTTCTTCCTCCTCTCGTGTCTTCAGACACATCTCTTCAATCAATGTAAAATGACAAAGGTGGGCTGACAACTTTAGCATTTTCCATGTTAAATTTTTTAACACCTTCTCAATATATTCACTTTGAGATAGAGATAATTTTCTATTTTTCCTATCTCTAGAAATCCACATTCCAAGGATTTGGTTCGCTTCACCCAAATCCTTCATAGAAAATGACTTTGGTAACATTTGTTTTAACTCATTAATATGATCCGTGTTAGACCCCGCAATAAGCATGTTATCAACATATAAACATAGGATAATATAACTACCATTATCCAACCTCTTAAAATAAAAACAATGATTTGAATGACACTTGTTGTAGCCATGCTCAACCATAAAACCGTCAAATTTTAAATACAATTGATGAGGTGCTTGTTTTAAGCCATACAAACTCTTTTTCAATCTGCACACTAATTTCTCCTTACCTTTGACCTCAAATCCTTGTGGTTGCTGCATAGATATTTCTTCTTCGAAATCCCTATGGAGAAACACTGTTTTCACATCTAGTTGTTCAAGATGCAAGTCTTTTGTAGAAAAAGGCTTAGACCAATACAAATAGAGGTCATTTTAACAACCAAAGAAAATATTTCATCAAAATCAATACCCTTTTTCTGTGCAAATCATTTTACCACAAGTCTGTCTTTAAATATTTTCTTACCTCCTCCTTCCTCTTTCATCCTATAAACCCATTTACTTGGTAAATCTCTTTTACCTGCAGGTAGCTTGCATAAATCCCAAGTTTATATTTTTTAGTAGGGAGTTCATTTCTTCTTTCATTCCTTGCTCCCACTATTTATGTGTATTCATCTACATAGCTTGTTCATACCCTTCTGGTTCACCAACATTAGTCAATAAAATAGAATATAAAGAAGGAGAAAATATATTGGGAGGTCTAATTACACTTATATAACGTCTAACATTTAATGGAGTTTGTGGTATTTCTTTTTGTTGTTTAGTATGAGGAATCAATGGAGTATTACAAATGAAAATATCATCCAGCACCACATATGCATTTCTTGTATATGATCTTTATACAACACCTTATCATTGAACTCAACATCTGTGCTTCTAATAACTTTCAAATTTTCAAAATCTCATAATCTATAACCAAATTCATCAATGCCATATCGAACGAAGGTACACTTTTTAGATTTTTCTTCTAGATTGTGTCTATCTTTAAGATCAACATGTGCAAAAGCTTCAAAATTGAAGGTTTTAAGAAAAGAATAATCTACCTTCTTACCGGTCCAAGATTCCTTTAGAATACCACAACCCAAAGGAACTGAAGTTCCTTTGTTTATTAGATAAACAAAATTATCGACAACCTCTACCCATAAGTACAAGGGCAGCCCCACATGTAATCTCATACTCCTTTCACACTCTATAATTGTTCTATTCATCCTCTCAGCCACACCATTTTCCTATGGAGTCCCTGGAGAAGTTTTCTGCATTTGGATTCCATTTGATGAACAATAGTTTTTGAAATATTTGCTGTAATAGTCACCACCACTGTCATACCTGAGACATTTTAATCTTTTACCTGTCTCATTCTCAACCAAGATTTCCCATTTATTAAAAATTTCAAACACATTTGATTTCTTTTTAAGAAAATACACCCATGTCTTCTTAGTTACATCATCAATGAATATAACATAATAACAAGAGCCACCGTGAGAATTTCCCGAGCCGGTCCCCATACATCTGTATGCACAAGCTCTAATTTATCATCTTTCTTTGTTCTCCCATGTTTGAGAAAAATCACTCTCTTTTGTTTTCCATATACACAACTTTCACAAAAGTCCATATTAATACATTTTATACCTAATAATAACTTCTTAGAATGAAGTATTTTCATACCTTTTTCACTCATGTGTCCAAGCCTATGATTAAATAGTGTTGTATTAGAACCTGAAACAACTGTTGTTGTTCTTATAGTGCTTGCAACAATTGTTGTTGTGCCTGCAGTACCCGCAACAACTACATTTGTACCCACATCAACTACATTTGTACCTACAATGCCTGCAAAAACTACTGTTGTGCCTACAATGCCCTCAACAACTAGATTTTTACCTGTATCAATTTATTTTTTACCTATAACACCTGCAACAACTATTGTTGTGCCTATAGTGCCCGCAACAACTACATTTGTACATGTAGTAATTGATGTAGATGATTATCTAGCAATATTTTTTGTTGTATTATTTCCTACAACAAATGGAGTGGCTGAAAGAGCATGATCTGTACAAAGATATAAAGTTCCAACCTTCATAACTTTAGCTAATACTAAAGCACCTTTTGTAACCTTCTAAATTTTATCCATAAAAGGAACTATACAACCTTCATCATCAAGCTGCCTTGCTGAAATTAATTTTATACTCAGCCTTGGAACATGCCTTACCTCCTGTAGTATCCATTGATTTCCATTCTGCAATTTAATATTGATTCTTCTCTTTCCAACAATATGACAAGGTTCATTATCTCCTAAATACACCAGCCCAAAATCTTCTTGGACATAATTAAGAAAATAATTTGTATGGGGCATAACATGAAATGAGGCCCTCAAATCTAATACCCATGAATCATCAACATTATCTAGGGAAAGAATTAAAACATCATCTTCAAATTTTCTTCTTTGTTTCTTTTTTTTGTCTCCTTCTTTATTCTTTCGACACCAACAATCCTTCTTTAAATGACCCCATTTTCCACAGTACCGGTAAAATTTCTTGTCCTAGGATTGAGACCTGCCATTCTTGGATTTCCCTCATGATTTCCTATGAACTCCAGGATGTTTTCCTCTCTCATTTAATTTCCCCCTATTTTCTACATTCAAAACATTACCTGATGTGGAAGTTTTACCAGTCCTTTTCCTTCGAATTTCCTCACTCACAATCACACCAAAAACATCATCAAATTTCAATGTATTTGAACCAGAAACAAAATTACTAACTTCCATAACCAAGCTATTCCATCTTTCAGGAAAAGAACATAAAATCAAGAGATCTCTAACTTCTTCATAAAAATTAACACTCACAAAAGTTAATTGAATGGTAATCGTATTAAACACGTTTAAATGTTCTATAATAGAAACACCTTCTACCAATTTCATATTAAATAAGCGATTCATCAAGAATACCTTATTTGAAGTTGATGGCTTTTCATACAATTTTTCTAATGACTGCATCAATTCATCCATTGTCTTTTCTTTTGAAATATTAAATGCCACTGAGTGTGCCAGGAATAACTGAATACTTCCTAATACCTTTCTATCTAAAATTTCCCATTCCTCATCTATCATTTTTTACAGTTTCTTTGCTTTCCCCTGTAGCAACTACCAAAAATCCTTTTGATATAAATAATCTTCCATCTGCATCTTCCACAATTGATAATTCTAGCCATTAAATTTATCAACCTTTAATTTTCCCTCTTTTGACATTGCTCCCACTCAATTGTGAGAATTTTTTGGTAATCAAACAAACCCCACCACTCTGATACCAGCTGTTAGGAATTACTAGCAGGAATGGAGAAAAAAATTTAATATGCAAATATTAATTATAGAAAAAGGAAATATGGAAATTACATAGAAATATGAAATCACACAAATAAAAACAACGACACAAATTTAACATGGTTCACCCTTTTCCTAGGATACATCTACCCATAACAGTAGTCCTTTTTCTTATTAATCTATAATAAAATAAAATACAATAAACATGCTACAACATGCAAACATTATGCATAAATCTGTAGTTTTAGATCTGCAGCAAAACTACCCTCCCTCTTCTCTTTCCTGGCACTTCTTTCTTCTTCTCACATCACTTTAATCTCACTTTTTTCAATGCTGTAATATGCTGCTATGATTTTATTTCCTCTCTCTCTCTCTCTCTCTCACATACACACACACACTCTCTTATATCCAACATAACCATTGATGTGTGTATATACATTCCCACGCCCGTTTCCAAACAAGAGGAACTAAAAAAATGGCTATGTAGCGATTACACTAATATTCTACCAATGTATGCTTAGGGAATATGCAACAAAAAAATTAATACATTAAAAATATAAATAAGATATTTGGTTTGAATGGTCTCCACAACCAACACAAATTATTAGCTTTGATGGTTTTTATTGCTATTTATTTCATCTTAAATGAATAAAATGAACTAAATTACAAAAAATTAATGGTCTAATCATAATTTTAACTAAATGTAGTGAATAAATTAAAAATTAAAATTATATAAAGTGTAGGAATTAAACTAAAAATGGAGAGATGGAAATATTGTTCCTAGAGTCCTTACCTTGAATTGGATACTTGATCTCCAATAATACATTGTGGATGTGAAAAAAATCTCAGATATAAGTTGAAAATAGATTTGGAAAGATGATTGTGTTTTGATGCATATAGGGAATAAATGGAATGGATGACACTAATAGCCACTGCCACTACTAAATCAAGTCACTAAATATTTCTGCTACCATAACCTTTGTGTCTATGTTATCCTTTTCATTAAGATGACCTAAAAACTTACTTGGATCTTTATCTCTATGATCTATGAAGACCTTTAAAATTTTTTGATGATGCATGAATAATTGTATATGGATTCTACTTCAACCAGGATATAAATACTATAAATTAAATCAAACAAATGTGAAGTAAAATTCATAAAATTGACACGATCTACGTTTGATTGGAAGTGTTGTGCAACATATATAAATGTGGAATTGGTGCTCATGTAGCTCTCTAAAAATGTGTGTGTGTGTGTGTGTGTGTGTGTGTGTGTGTGTGTGTGTGTGTGTGTGTGTGTGTGTGTGTGTGTGTGTGTGTGTGTGTGTGTGTGTGTGTGTGTGTGTGTGTGTGTGTGTGTGTGTGTGTGTGTGTGTGTGTGAATTAAGAATTCTCCTTCTCTCTATGTATACACTTAATCAATGCAAAAAAATCAATCCTTATTTTAACATAAAGAATATGGAAAAATCAACAATTTAGATTTGAAATAAGCTTGAATGAATTTTGATTTCTCTTGAAATAATGTATTGATGGATTTTGTGTAGGTACAATGATCTTCAAGGTGAAATATATGTTTTATATGTAAATAATGTATATGGATTTTTTGAATTTCCCAACCATGTTATAAAAAACCTAATGATAGGTTGACTAATAGAATGTACCCAACTGATAAAAGTAGCAATTAGATAGAGGGGTCATTAGAGGTCATTTATAGTACCTAAAAGGTCACTAAAATATTATGCTAGTATCCCTTTGTCATAGGGAGGGTGAGTACTCAAATATAATAGAAGAATGAGAACACATAGGTTTTATGAGGTTTTAAGGTAGATGAAAGTGAATATGAGAAAACATAAGGTAGTTGAATGTGAAATCAATAGTACGAGGTGACTGAAAAGGAGGGAATTTATGCCATAAGGAACCTAATGTGTACTAGTGATCCAAGTTTCTTACAAGGTGCTAAATGTTTTTTTTGCCACATGCCTTAAAATAAGTCTAAGTATATACATAATTCCCCCATTTAATGCATGTGTGCATGCATATTAAAGGAAAATTAAAATAAATTATTCCTTGAGAGCCTACCTTATATATACACATAAATTTTTCACTTTACCAAGTCTTTTCTTTGCAGACATCACAATCACATTAGCTTCCCTAGTGTTGTCCTCAAGGATACTGATGGGAGACGGGAGTAACCGGAATTAGTTATGCACATCCCTTAGGTTATATTAGGAGAGTCAATAGTGGCTTTTATGAGAGATTTTTGCATGTGTAGTATGATCATATCATATATTTCACTTGTCATACCATCTAGAGTTATATTTTGTATCCCTTATAGTCATATTTTAAAATCTCCTTGTGATATCACCTTGTGTTCACTCTTACACCTAACTTTGGTACTCTCACACATTCATAATTCTCTTCCTCAACACCTTATATTTTCCTCCATCCCTCTTGGCCTAATTTATTGATCTTCACATGCCCACATTTAACTCTTAGATGACATCAACCATGGTTGATGCCATATATTAAGTGTATTTCACTTTCCGATGGCATCAACCATGTTCGATGCCATTAGGTTAATAGTTTGTCACAATTGATGGCATTGACCACATTCAATGACATCAACTAGCATATATTGTTAATGTTATCATTATGCTATGGATATTCGACACTTGAGTGATCAATCCACATATTGTCCATCAATCGGCCTGCTAACACTAACTAATCTATATTAAAAATATTCTAAGGTATTGAAGTTGGATATATTTGTCTTATTTGGAGTCTATAGTTGGAGCATTAGATACAAGTTAAGATCTAAAATCATAGGATTTTTACTTTCCATGGTCTATTAATCCTTTGAAGTCATTGGAATATTCAATCAAGGGAATTCCCAAGGATTCTTATTATATGTTTGTGGTACCCATATAAAATATCTCATAAGGTATTGCCGACCCTAGGTGAAGTTAATGTTCCAATGGTGCCTTCATGTAGGTAATTATATTTAACCTATATTATTTATTTAATTTCATTTCAAATTTAGATGTTTTGGATGTGGTCATATATTAAGATGAGGTAACATATCTATTTTCTATTGGATTAATTATCTATCGATCCTTACCTTTACAACCTTACACAAACCTTGATAATGTTTTGCAATCTCTTAGAATTATCTTGTAATCCTTTCAACTATTTCCTAACAAGCTATTAGATATTTTAACTTTTTATTATCTTGATTAAAATCCTATTTAAAACCTCATTACCATCATATTATAATCAATATCTATTTATATGCCACTACCCTATTCTAGATCTAGGATTTATAACCTTATACCTCATGTAGAGTGTAGATTATTTCCTTCCTAGTTCCATATCTACATTAACTTGCAATCTAAGGTGTGCATATTTACTGTGGTCCATTTTATTATCCTAGTATACAATACCCCCATTATATAGCTTGATATAAGTAATTTTTATCTTTTCATCATTTATTTTCATATACCTTAGAGAGATGGAACGGTGAAGTTGTATGTGTTCCATTGTTAATGTTTCATTCTAACATTTATTTTTCATGTGTGAGTATAAGAAAACAAAGTGAAGATATGAAGAAAATGAAAAATGCATTGAATGAAGGTCTAGAAGATCAAAAGACCAAATATGAAAAAGAAGACATGACAAAGAGGCCCTTAAACAAACTAAATGTCAGTATGAACCAGTTAAGAAGAAAGGTACAGTTACAAGCATGATGAAAGTATAATTATGTGGAGTTATTCGAGTGGATAAGATGAAGTGAAAGTCAAGCAAAATTCTATTTAAATCTTAATTACAGAAGAATACAATGAAGATGATAGCACGATGAAGACTCAAGAGTAAGAAAGGGAGGAAAAATCTAATGATAAAAACAAAATACAATGAAGGAAGAAGAGGATGATCAACAAAAAAGTGAAGAATCCAAGTTGTGGAAGGAAGAAGCTAAAAATGAAACAAATTTGTCTACATGTCTTCAAGCTAATGTTGCTTTTAGCTATGATTGTGTAGGTGTGAACCAAGAAGTAAATGTGTAAGATGAAAAGAAAAAAGTATATGATGAAAATACATAGTTAAAATGTGAAGAAGGAAAAAAAGAGAATGTTAAAGAAAGAGTGAAGCAAGATGAAGACAAAACCAGCAAACTAGAAGACAAAAAAGAAAAATAAAGACAAGAGAAAGACATTGAATTTGAAGATAAGATAAAGAAATAAAGGAAAAAAGGAAAATAAAATAAGAAAAGAAATCAAAATAAAATAAATAAGTTAAACATTTGAGATGGAGTTCAAATCTTCCCACTTGGGGAGTATGATACAGGAGCATCATCATGAAAATAAAAAAATGGTTTTCAAATAGTTTTGGTTTGAAATAGGTCTAGGTAGTCATATTTGATGTTTTTGTATCCTTTTTAACTATTGGATCTCAAAATTTCACCCTACCCTAGACCAACATGAGAGATATAGGATTTTGAGGCAACATGGGACTGTCTCCAAGTGTGTGACTTGCTGCTTGAGACAAAACTATAGAGAAGGTTGACTTCCTCTACAAATTCTTAATGCTAAATCTAATCCTATAACTAGAAATACAAATATCCATTCCTAATCTAATAATCCAAGGGACTAAGGTTAGAAGGAGATGTATAAAATGGAAATCCTAAGCAAAATAGAGGTGATAACACCAATAAAAGGGAGAAAGACACTCTTAATGGGGGGGAAAATGGGAGGAAATGATGAGGTAGAGGGCAAACATGAGTGCCATAGTCCAAAACAACACTTACTTTCAAATTTTATGTAAAACAAAACAAATATAGATCCCACAAAGTGGATAATCATACAAAACATACCTACAATGAATAAAGAGGAACAAAAATGCAATAGAACACAAGATAGGGCATAAAATAACGAAAAAACATGAATTTTATTGTCTTATAAAGATGCATAACCCATTACAATTAAGGAATAAGGAATAAAAACATTGAAAAATCCAAATCTGAGGCCTGCAACTCAAAAGAACTTGTGTAACAATTTGATATGATGCCCTTGTATTTTGAGAGGGTACAACCATTACAAATGGGCACCATTTTCCAATATATTAAAAAGTGGGAGAGAGAGAGAGAAGGAAAAAGAGAGGGAAATTATGATTTATTATTTAAACCACCAAAAACATGCATTAAATTACTAAAAATAATCATATGAACCCTATTAAGGTCATTTATCCATGTCATATTACTTGCAACAGAAGGTATGGGCACCACACTTCATCAAATCTAGTAGTTGAGCTACCTGGAACTGCATTTTAATTACTAGGGATGTTTTCCCCCCTTTCCACCCACTTAGCTCCACCAACCTCTAACTTTCATGATTTCAAAGTGAATTTACTGATTATACCTTTCCAACAAGTCCAATTTTGTCAAATTTGGAGTTATAGGGATGAATTTATGGACATACGGATTCTTGGAGCACAAGAGGAACTGGACAGAGTTCCCTGCGGGCCTTAAAATGCCGCTTTAATCAATTTTTTCATTGGGGTAGATAAGTCAGCCATTTTGGTAACTCATGGAAGGGTGGAATAGAGATTGATGTGTTGCGTGGGCCCAAATTTTCTGCAAGTTTGTGTGTGGGCAGAAAATCAGAGTTGGGGTGGAAATGTGGAATGATTCCACCTATTTTGTTATTGCTCACCTTAATCAATTTTCCTGAATTCCAACCTACCTTCACCAATGCTTCACCTTGTCTTCCTTGCCCTATTAGGTATTTCACTCGATCGGGGAACCAAGGAACATGAGGAACAAGGAAACAATTCCCCCTATTCTATTAAAGGCCAATTTAGTCGATTATATCCCAATGCCAAATTGTTCTAATTTTTGGCTCATTATGGGCCTGAATAGCTTTCCAAGGAGGAAAGGAATGCCCTGAACCACTATAACGTGACCAAAAACATGGTTTTGCCTTATGTTGCTCAATTTTTACCAAATTTTATCTTGTTTGACCTATTTGCACCAAGAGTGAAATGGTAAGTTGTTAAAGTATCCCCAAGGGGTTATTTTGAACAACAATTTTTTTGGAGACTCACATGGATTATCTACTTGTTAGATAGGAGATCAGTGGCCTTGAAGCATCCATTGGGCATGGAGTCAACCTAAAAACTTAATAAATTATCAAAAATTGAAATTCTTACCCCTGAATCTGCATAAAGGACTTCTTGGACTTAACATTGACGTGTTTACCGGAATTGATCATTGTCATGAGTTCTTTCCTAAATTGAATTTTAATGAGAGTGGAAAATTTTCATGAATTTGACTTACCACCACATCTTCCTTGGAATCCATGAGTAAAATTTTCAGCAGTTCCTCTTTCAACATGATAAATGCTTGCAATCTGATATGAAGTTTTCTATGTTGATTCTTACAACTTATCTTTCCCATTTCCTAACTCTAGTTAAAACATATATTCTTCAGAGTCCTCCATGAATAAATTTGCAAAAAAAAATCCACCCAAAAATAATAAGAACAATTTGTAAAGCACTTAGGGAAAGGACACTACACTAACAACAAGACAATGTGCTAAAGAGCACTTGGAGGAATTGAAAACTATACAAATATATAAAAGGTGAAAAAAAAATCTTAGTGGGAATGCTTAAGATAAATCCCATTGATTGAGATCTAAAATTCATTTCTAGCAAGGTTTTCCAACTCAAAAGTGTTGGCCTATTTGCAAGTAGTGATGATGTATGGCCCATTCCAAAGTGCATCAAATGTAGAGTGCCACCCTGTTTTAACTCTATCCTCATCCCATTTCAAGAAAAAATAACCAAATTTAAAACATAAGCCCTATATTTCTTGTTGAACCAATTCTTGGTTGAAATTTGATGTTCTTCTAATCTGGTCATGGAAGAATTCCATAATTACTCAAGTTTAATCAATTATGCCATTTTGATTTCTCTCTAATCAACACCCTTAAATTCCAATTGATGGGACAAATCTAATGAAGGAAATTCTAAAGACAAGGGAAGCCTGACATCTCTACCATAAAAAAATTTAAAAGGAGAGTTTCTAATTTATTTCTTATTTGTTATTCTATCAACTAAAAGAGAATTTCTTACCTTTGTATGCCACTACCTCTGGTTAATATTCATTATCTGCTTCATGATTCTAATCAAGTTCTTATTAGTAGATTTTTCCAAACCATTACCTTGAGTGTAATAATTGGAAGGTGTATTTAAGTAAATTCTAAGTCCCAGAGTCCAATTATAACTTTTAGAGCCTAGGAAGGCTTTTGTATTATAATAAATAATAGTTTTAGGAACCCCAAACCATGCCAAAATATCTTCAATAAATTCAAGGATAGGTGATTCAATAGCTTCCTTGAGTTCCATAAGTTCTATCCATATGGTATTAATACCCATTTATGACCAGCATTAGATGGAGGATTAATCATGTCAATAAAGTCAAGACCCCACTGGGAAAATTGATCTACTTAGATTAAATGAAGTGAAAGGGAATCCAACCTATTTTTACTAGTGAATAAGGAAAATTATTTAGATTTTCTGGCCCATTAATAAAAATCTGCAAAAAAGGTGGGCTAAAAGTATATTACCTTTATAATTTTTATAACACAAGACTTGATAGAGAAGTGTCCACCTGATAAACCATCATGGAATTCTGCCAACACTTTACTCACCTAATCACCCTTAATACATCTTAAGAACACTCCATAAATATTCCTTTTGAAGGGGATCCCACCAATCAATACATAAGGAATTGGTTGCAATATTAGATGACTTATTTTTTATTTTCTTAAACTAGGAGGATATGCACCAGTAGAAAATAATGTGGCCATGTTATCAATCCATCTATGTACCTTGAGTGATTTTCCTTTATCCTTCCAAGTTTCAACATTGTGTGGAAGTCTCTCACCCATGCGAAAAGAGGTTTCTTGATCGTCTTGAGCATCCATTACCAACTTCTCACAAAGTGTTCCATATCTTACTAGTTTTGTCTCTTTCATAGCCACATCATACAACATAATCTTGGTCACTCATCTATCTCTTTTCTCACTGATTTATGCTCCCATAGTAAATTCTCTCACTTTGGAGTGTGAGACTATAACTTTAATATGATTTAGAGGAAATCATACTCTTAAATTTCTTGAGGGCTCTCATGATGGAAATTACATGTTTCTCTATGTGATTGTATTTCAATTCATAATACTTTAGTGTTTGACTTATGAAATCCACTAGCTAATCAAAGCCTTGATCATTTTGATGTATTAAAACAACAACAATACTAGATTTAGCTCCATATGCATATAGGATAAAATCCTTGGAGTAGTCCAGGTTGATAAGCGTAGGATCTTGGAAAATTTATTGTTTGATCTTGGTAAAGATTTCATTTCCTTATGATATCCATTTAAACACTGAATCTTTCTTGAGAATTAGGGTGATAGGTCTAACCAATCCTACAAAATTAGGAATAAACTTCCTAACAAAGTTAATCTTTCCAAGGAATTATTGTAGAGCCTTCTTGTGAGTTGGAAAGGAGAGTGACAAGATGGCTAATATTCTTCCAAGATCAATGGCAATACTATATTTTGAAACAATATGGCCCAAAATTTTGCCATATAGAACCAAAAAATTACACTTCTTGGGGTTAAGAGATACCCCAAATTGCCTATATCTCTTAAATAATTTATCAAGATGAATGATATGGTCTTTAATATCCTTTGAGAAAACAACGATATCATCCAAGTAGATGAAGATGAAATCATTGATATACCACTTAAAAGCAACATCCATTTCTCTTTGGAATGTGGCCCCCACATTTGATAAACTAAAGGGAATCTTTTTATATCCATACATCCCCCTCTTTATTGTAAACATAGTTTTAAACTGATATTCCTCTCTGACTTTGATATGATTGAAACCCGAGTATCCATCAAGCATGCTATAGTTTGTAAGATTTGTTTTATAGAAAGTAGAGGATAATGATCTTTTAGGTAATATTTATTCAAATCTTAGAAATCCACACAAAATCTCATTTATCCATTTTTCTTTCTCACCGGAACCATATTTTCCACCCAAATAGAGTATTTAATAGGAAATATTATTTTGTCCTTAATCAGCTTAGATAGTTCCTTCCTCATGAGGGGTTTTAATTGGGATTGAAAAACCTTTTATTTTCTCTAATTGGCTTGGTGTTAGGATTAATATATATGGAATGTTGAATAATTTTTGGGTCAAAATCCCTGAGATCTATATATTTCCATGAGAATACATAATTAAATTTTTGGCATAAGGAGAAAAATATTACTTTTCTTCATCATCATATACCTTTCCAAGTAATAACTCATTGCCTTTTGCAATAGTGACTGGTTGGTAGTCCCCCTGACTTGCTGTTATGTTATTATCTTCTTCTCTAAATTCATCAGCAAGACTAAAAATATGTTCAAGGGTGACAAATCCTTTAGGAATTTTTTTTATCCCTAGCTGAATGACTTGATCGGCATAGTTGTCATGAAAATTAGATTGTATTTTTTAGGAAAATTCTACTTCATTCTAGATAAAATAAAAAATTTATTCATCAGTATTAAATATATCTATCTGAATAATTCCATTATCTAGAACTGATGGCTTAGCAAACAACTTAAAATGCTGTCCCATTTCCTTGGATAACTTATTTAACTGGTGAAAATTGTGATGCGAATGGATTCCATTTTATATGGTCTGCCTATATGTTCAGTATTCCTTGGCACCACTTCATAAATTAAGAGACATCAAATATCTCCAAGAGATCCAAAAATATATGCCTATAAGCTTTCAGAAGCTTATTCTTGGTGGCACATTTTTTCTCTCACTTAGTGTATGACAAATTACGTATCCCTAAATATTTGTAATGCCTTAAATTTTTCTCTTCTCCTTAATAAGTATGCCCATGAATCAATGTCTCATACTTCTGCTATGTTGTTGGAACATGGAAACTGCAACCTATGAGAAAAGAATAATTTCTCATCCATTGGGGAAATTAATACAACACTTTCCCCAACTCCATTTCTTCTCTTAGAACCATCAAAGAACATTTTCCATAATCAAGAAGTATCATTTTATTTCTTAAGTGGTGAGAGGGTAAGTGGAATTATTCTCCGTGAATGCAGTATGTGTCTAGCTTAGTTTTCCATAACTCTATCATACGAGTCAAATTCATAATGTTACCTTGGTACCCATTCATCTAATATGAGATTAATAATTGAGAAAAGGAGGGGTAGGATGTCTCTATTAAAAATGACTTTTGCTTCATGGTCTTAATACATAAGACAATTACATTGGAGCAGAGTGGGGTCATAATACTCAACATGATAGGAAAATATTAGCTTAACTTATATGGTAAATATTGTACAATATCTAGTTCTTAGGAGCATATGAGACCAATCCGAGGAAAAATAACAACCCACTTTAGCTATTAAAGTATTTTAATAGGTAAATGGGAAATAAATGAGGGAATTTAATAAACTGAGACATCTTCAGTTATGTTTAGAATTGGATAAGCATGTAGGGTTAAATCAAGATCTTTTATCACTCCTAAAATTTATGACAGTTGAGTCCATCAAGTTGTATAACATATTTAGAAACAGGGTTGTACTTAAGACCTAGGCTATCGGTAAATGTTTTATTAGGCATTACATAAGTACTAGCACCCGAAGTCAATCATGAAATTATAAACCATGTTTTTTCCCGACTATTAAAGACATATAAAAGGGTGGGGTCTTATTAACCTTTCTTACTTGTTCCTCCTTTTCTTGGCATATGTTGACTGTAGGATGTGCTTTTTAATAGTTGGATTAGATTGAGGAAATTTCTTTAGAGCTTCATGTAGGAGATCTCTCTCTGTCATGGAATAACTAGCACATCCCACATTATCACATTCACATTTGTATTCTTCATTTGATCAACAATGTTGAAAGGAATGCTAATGGATTTGTGCATTAGAGATGTGATTTTCTCTTTTATTTATTATTCCAATGTTGGGATAGGTACCTTTGGTTGGGGAATAACCTCCTTTACCGAGCTAGGTCTGTTAGGAATACCATGTAATTTATTCTTACTCAAATATGATCTAATATCATTTTCCTCTTCTAGAGGATTATTTTGATTAGAAGAAGATGAAGGTTGCGTATCCAACACTATTTTCTTAGACCTTGTATTATCAACAACATGAGTATGAGGCTTTTTGGAACTATCAGCAACCTGATTCATTTCACAAAACTCATCAACCCCAAAGAACATGAGATTGGTTTCAAGGTTAACTTCATGAACTCTTTCCAAATTAGAATTGGTTATCTTAACCAATATTCCATGCTAATTGGAATAATTTTGAACCATAATGACCTGAGCTTGCAATGCATTTGTAAAAATATATTGATTATGTGGCTGATTACATGAAAAAACACTCTTTTCTTGTATCACATTATTTTATACTGGAACAAGTTCCTTACTTGATCTAGTAGTGGGATGTGGTTGGGTAGGAGTAATTGTTTGAAGAGGAAGGTGAGGATTTTAACCTTGGAATCTATTATTCTACAAATTTTACCCATATATTTGATTTGAATGTTGGTTTTTATAGGGACGATAACTTTGATTGAATCCTTGGTTTGAAGATTTTCCTTGGTTAGGACTAAGGTAATTTCTATAGATTGGGCTTGTTGTTTCTCTAGGGATATAAATTTATTTGATAAATTTCTTATCAAGGCCTTCCACACATCATCATCCCTTTTCTTCTGGGAAGAGTAGGATGTGGAGGAAGTGGATTGGGACTTTTGCTCATGAATAAAAGCAATGGAAGGATGAGTAGCTTGAGGTAATTTAGGAAACAAAGGCATATGTAATCTATGGGCTATTTTTCTGGATTGTATTAAACAAATTTTGTCCCTAATGGCTATTGGATAGCACCCATGGATTGTATCATTATAACAATATCATAATTTAGAGCTCTTAAGAAGTAGAGAAAAGCACATTATAGAGTTGGTCTCAAGAGAACTAGAATTATGTCCCATATCTTTTGAAATATGAAATTGAAATCAGCCATAAGCTCATTGGGGGCTCTTTGATACCTGTTAAATGTTCTAATAAGGATATATTGTCTTCTTTCTCCTCAAACTACTGACATAAAACTCTGTTGATATCATCCCAATCATGAATGGACACAAGTCTCAAGATTTATACATTGAAGTGCTTTACCTTTAAGTGAAGAATCAAGAAGTCTAACTGCAACATCATCTTTTGTAACTAGATGAACTAAACACACATTGGAAATATATTGAATATGATTATCTAGGGTAGAGATATTTTCACTAATAAAGAAAGTAATAATTTTAAATGAAAATACTGGTATACCATGTTGTGCATTGAGAGCTAAAGGAATACCACCATTAAATCTGACAAAGGGTGATTTCTTTTGTTGTCCCATGATTGCAATGAGTCTTAAAACCCTGGAGGGTAGTAAGAAAGGCCTACCAAGAGGAGGACTAAAAAGAGTTCTATTTGGTGGAGATGGTGATCTTTGAACTGTTGTTCCCCTTCTTCTTCTCTTTGGTGAGAATGTTAGATATTCAAATGGTTCACTACTTGCTGTAGCTTTTCTTGTCTGTATTCTTCTCATGAAATGAGCACTTTAGCTGCTAAAACTAGTATATATGAAAGTCAGAGTCTCCAGATGAGTTGAAATATGCCTCCAAAGGCTTAAAATCATTAAGTCACACACCAAAAATCACAAATAATAAAGATTAAGTTTATAAATGGTCTCACCAGGTATGATAAAATTGTTGGAGTTCAAAATTACACCCTTTCCTCGATCAATATGAAAGACCTAGGTTTTTGAGGCAACATTGGATTGCCTCCAAGTGTGGGACTTAATGCTTGAGAAAAACATATGAATAAGGTTGGATTCCTCTACCAATTCCTAATGCTAAATCTACTCCTACATCTGAAAATACAACTATCTATTCCTAATCTAATCTTTCAAGGGACTAGGGTTATAAGATGCATAAAATACAAATCTTAAGCTAAAGAGAGGCTATAACACTAAGAAAAGGGGGAAAGACACTCTCAATGTGGAAATAATGGGGGTAAATGATACTAAGGATGGCATACAAGAGTGCCACAGTCCAAAACAACACTTAGCCTTCCACTTCTATGCAAAACACAACAAATATAGATCCAGAAAAGTAGTTAACATACACAACATACCTACAATGAATGAAGAGGCAAGAGAATGTAATAAAACATAAGCTAGGATAGAGAATAGCTATAAAAAATGAATTTTATTTCCTTATAAGGATGCAAAGTCCATTACAATGAAGGAAGAAGGAATAAACAAATTGTAAAATCTAAATATGAGGCATGTAACTCAAAATCACTTATGCAAAACTTTGATATGATCCCCTTGTATTCTGAGAGGGTTCAACCATTACAAATGGTCACCATTTACCACTATATATAAGAATGGAAGATAGAGAGAAAAGAGGAGGGAAAAGAGAGGGAAATTCAAATTTATTCCTTCAAACACCAACAACATGCATTAAATTACTAAAAATTGGCATGGGAACCTTGTCAAGACCATTACCCTATGTCATAATACTTGCAGGAGTAGGTATGGGTGTTGATGTAATTCATCGTTCAATTGAATTTAATGAGTTATCTACTAAAGAAAGTACACAAGTCAAAAAATGGAGGGTTTATAGTACATTAGAAGCATGATGTGGATGAACGGATGCCAAGTAGCTGATCCTTGATGTAGCAGATGACCTATAAATAAGAAAAACTGAAAAGAAGATTGATTAGATGAAATATGTGGGGGCTACCTAAAAAATTATAGCTCCAAGAAATGTTAGCTTACTGTCACAGATGTCAACCCCCATTTTATAGAAAAATTGAAGTAAAAGATGAAATAACACATAGCATACAAAAACAGAACTGTTGTTGAATCTAAGAAATGAGTAATGTTGATCTAAAAGCTGATTTGATTGGAAGAAATATAAAATAAATGTTACTTGGTCTAGGTCAACGGGACCTAAACTATGCAAAACCAAGTCGATGATGACATGAGAGGGAGAGATTTGAATACAATTTGGTAACTGCAGAAACTTGTGGATTTTGGAGTCAACTTGTAGAAGGAATCTAAGGGAGTAGAAACTAGAAAGTAACATAAAACAAAGATTGGAAGGGTAGATTGGGAATCAGGACCCTGTCGACGACGACCATGGTGAAGTGACAGTGCATGGAGTGTAAATGGATTGATTTTAGTGTAACAAAGAGATTGGATGGTGGTTTAGCAAGATGGGGTAAATACAACACATGTAGAAGTTGGAGATGGTTCTTGGAGTAGAAAACACAACTGTAGAAGGTCGAGTTGACGATGAATCAAGATAGAAAATGGTGAGTTTAGCATAGTTAGATAATACCAAGGTGAAAAGAGGATGAAATGGGAGACCTACAAGTAAAGAATATGGAAGAGAAGGTCGATGACATAACTCTGAGTTCTGCAGAAGCTGATCTAAACTTGCAAAATATTAGATGAAAGAAATAAATAGATAATATGACAAAATATTGCATAAACAACATAAATATGATGATAAATCTCAAGAAGGATGATCATGAGTGATGAAAGTGCATCCAAAGGAGATCTTGGAGGTTTGTAACTGTTGCAGGAATGCTCAAGTACCAGAGTCAGTTCACAAGTCATGAGAAAGCTCTAAAATTCACATGCATATGATGATTTTTTATTATTATGGAAAGGTTTAAAGTTAGTTTTATAGGGTCAATGGTGACTGGGCTAGGTCGCCGCTGACCATGGGGGAATTTTCTCCAATAGGGTGGATTTTGTGTTTTAGGTCGGGATTTCACGTTTTCAATGAGGGAAAAAGTTGTTTTAAAGCTTATGTGCGGGATTAGGTTGCTTGGGGATGAATCATGGGTAGTTAAAAGATAGGCATGGGTAGAAAAAACATAGGGATTTATATTTAAGATAAAAGCATCATAAATAGAAAGTCCGTTATGACATAGTGGATGTGTATGTTAATTAATTAATTAATTAATGGGAATCAATTAATTAATTGTGAATGAATAAGAATTGGATAATAAGAGGGTATTTTATTTAAATAAAGGGGATGGAATTAGTTAAAGAGGGTCCTAGATAATACCTTAGCAAATTATGTACACACAAGTAGACAAGGGTAGAGATACAAAATTTAGGTGTCTACATTTTCCCCTTTTTGTTGAGTAGTTTTCCTAGCAAGCCATGAGAAGAAAATAGTGAGAGAAGAGGAGTATGATGTATATTGATGGAAGGTTGATGAAGAGCTCCCCCTCAAACGGGGGATTGATGAGGCCAAAATAAATTGATAACACGTTTGAAAAAGGTAGATGATGAAGGGCATGTGGGTAAAGAAAGATGGGGAAAAGGATAATGTAAGGAAAGATGCCCCAAGAAAAAAGGATCGTAATAAAAAAAAAATTGGTGGTAGCTCTGATATCACATGGGTAGAGGGACAATTGTAGTCTCAATGGAGACAAGTGACAATTCTCTACAGGCCAATGAGTGGGAAAAAATCACTGCAAAATGGAGAAGATCCAACAAGAAATCTCTCAAATGAACTCAAGATGGAATGATCACGAGGTCATGGGAAAACATTAAATTATGTTTAACTAAATGCAAAAATCATGTGAAATCCTTTGTATATGATAAATCGAGTGAAAAACTTTGTGTTTGCAAAGGTAGAGGATGAAAATAATAGTGTCCCAACATAGGACAAGAGAAAGGGCCGAAAAGGTGAGTAGTGAAATAATATTCCCCAAGGGGGAGAGAAGTATGACCATGAGGTGTACTTTGTGCACAAATTGGATATGATTATAAAAATAAAATTCCTAAAGAGGGAATAAGTATGGCCAGAAAGGTGGAATTTGAGATCAAAAAAGGGGAGGATCAGAATATTGAAAGAGAATGCCCTAAAGGGAAAGTATAGATGGCCACAAAGGTGGAATTTGAAGAATGCCCAAGAAAAGGTCATAAAAAAAGATCAGGGAAGCCAAATTGAAGGCTATGAAAGCCAGTTGATGGAAACTAAGTCCAATCGATAGTGACCCAAGAGGGTCAACGACGACTAGGTGTCGATGGCTATATAAGCCTAGGGTCGTCTGATGATGCTCATTTTCATGTGTAAAATTTACGAGAGATATTAGAGTGATTAAAGATAAAATTAAGAAATGGATGTCGTAAGAGCTGCAAGGAAATGCTAGAGGGTGCGGAGGATGGTGAGTAACAAAACTCAAGCTTGTTTTTAGTTTAATTTTATATGTATTTATTTTTTTACATTTTTTAAAGAAAAAAGTGGATGACACTAGGGGCAGTTGGCGGAGACCCAAGCGGTTCGACGTTGATTGGAACGTAAGGTGCAGCGATCGACCCTAAAACACATCAAGCCAACCTAGGTTGATGTCGACTAGGGTTGGATTGGGTTTTTTAATGAAATTTATGGATTTTGATTATATTTTGGATTTTTGATGTGATAGGTACATTTTTTTTGTGATTACAGGCTAGAGAGATCCTATATTTGAGAGATCGAGTACCTGCTCTATACGAGCAAATTAGAGGTGATATTATAGATGTCAAGTGGGATCACTTGGTTACAGTGGGTTCATAAATTATCGGAGGATCCTGTGAGATGTGGGATTTATGATTGTTTTGGTGGAGAGATGGGACTAATAGAATGGTACCTTTTGGTTCAGGACAAGGGAGATGACCATCACCCTGGAGGATGTGTATAGGATCTTGAGATTTCCTATATAGGGGGAGAAAATAGTTCTCATCACATCTGACAGAAGGCTAATGGTTTTGATATGGATATTTGGAGCCGATGCGCACCACATCAGGTTTTCTTCAGGGGAATTTTCATATGAGTATAGGTATGAGGCATGCGTACCTCACAACTAGTTGATCGGATTGGTGATGATGGGAGTATCTTGTTATGATTTTCAAGACTCAGGTGGAGCTTGGTTTCCATGGGTACTGGCTGGTGTAGTGACGGATATAGTCCTCGAGCACCAAAATTTCTCTTTTAGGACTGTCTTACTAGCTTAAGTGTACCAAAAGCTATCAATGTACATGATAGGAAGGAGGTTAGGGTTGGACATAGGATTCTTGCTTCACTGTTAGGCCTTTGAGCACATTGTTTTCATTTGGCCACCAGGGATTCCATGGGTCACAGAAGACCATATAGAGTTGGCGGTTGTAATTTTGAGATGGAGGGATGACCATGCCTTAGAAGATAGGGGATAGAGAGTGGATTAGTACATTGATAAGTTTGTAGAGTTAGAGAATGATCAAATTAGATGATGTCCATATATGTATTTCCCTGCATGTCTAGGGGTAGATGTAGAGTTTTTCTGGGATGAGGCAGACATAGTGGGTTTAGGGGAGATGACCATGGATGATCAAGGAAATTTAGTTTGATCTAGTGTGGTAAAATTTTGGGGTCATCGAGACTATACCACATGATCCTATTTTGTATAGGTGGAAGGAGATAGATAGGGAGCTGTCAAGCCTTATTATGGAAGATCCATTAGAGGAGGAGGCTGTATCATGGGATGATGATGACGACATAGGAGTCGAAACATGATTTGGTGATTGGATGACCATTATCTGGGTAGCTAGGATGGATATAGAGGGAGGAGATGGATATTTGGGGAGAGGTAGCTCTGAGAGGTAGAGATGGAGGAGCTGGAGAGACTAAAGAGTTAGCACGGATTCGTACTGAGTTAGACCAGATGAGGGTGGAGAGAGACACTATGGTAAAGGAGAGGGATGTTGTTGTATAGGATAGGGACTAGTTCCTTTGGTAGAGGGATACCTACAAGGTCCATTTTAGAGATCTTACTACCATATTTTCCACCAAGGCTGCAGGTGGAGGATAGGTTACACCATAGGAAAGAGGAGAGATGGAACCTCCTGGTATGATTTCCATTGATATATACATAACCTCCGCAGAGGCTAAGTATTATGAGGGTATTGTAATCAACAAGCTGCCGAAGACACTACGATACTAGGAGCATATTCATAGGAGAGTTGTAGGTGGAGTTGGGCCATCAGGGATCAAAGTGAGTGTGGTTCAGCCACATCAAGGAGAGGGATAGAGTGGAGGCGATGAGGCCAATAGAGAGATAGAGGGACATGTCATGCAGGGGAAGGATATTAAGCTCTCTAACATTCACTTTTATGTTTTTACCAATATATCTGCTTTGAGAGAGCCTCGTTAGAGGGAAATGATGTATTGATGCACCAAATTTTGATACACACACACACACAAATATATATATATGATGTGTGTGTGTGTGTGTATCATTTTGTCTTGATTTGATATATGTGCATTGTGTAATGTTGATTATTTGATTTATGATGATGTTGATATTGATTTTCTATGTGATGATGATAAGGATTGGTTGCATGTTTTAAGTATATTTGATGATGATAGTAAAATTATAAGATGAAATGATTTACCTTTACTCGGATTGTTAGATTATGATGTTGGATGTGATGTTGTGCTACTTGGTATTTATATATGCATGGATGATTGATGATGTGAATTTGTTGTATGGTTAATGAGGATTAAGATTACATGTTTATTTTGAATTTGATCATGGTAATGAGATGAATGGATAGAATATAATGTGGATGGAAAATAAATGTGGATGTGATTATCGATTAATGTAAGTAAAGATTGATGTATTTAGGATAGATATATAGATTTATAGGTGATTGAGATAACGAAAGATGTGTTTAATCATGAATTAGAGATAGATGTGAAAAGGATTGGGGATAGGATGCAACCAAATGATGGCGACCTATAGGTATGAATGAAATTATATCGTATTAAGGAAAACATGAAGAAAAGATGCCTCTAATTTCATTGGAGGTAAACAAGAGGGGATCCAAATAATGTAAGGCACATGTGAATAAAATGTGTTAGAATATAACCAAAGTCAGTTAGTTATACTAAAGATCATAAAGAGACAATGGATGAAATGAAATCATAGACTTGATGTCAACATGAAAAAGGGGTTTGAGATGTAACTTGTACATGGGAAGATAATTATACATTAGTGGTGTTCCCTAAATTTATGCCCCATATTTGGGAAAGGGGAAAGAGAAATGTGAGAAGAAAGCTAATCAATGCAGGAAGCTTTCTTAGGATACGAATAAAACGCAAGGCTGATCAATGTAAGAAGTCTTCAATTCCATGATGAAAAAGAGTAGCCATCCTTCAAGGTATGGTATAATTTATACATATGTAATATGGATGGGAAAAGATAATATATATGATATCCTTTCTTCGAGGGATCAGTCTATTTATTTATTTTTTAATTGAGTTGTTTCCTTTCTCTCTCTCTCTTTTTAATTGAATAGCTTTCCTTCAAGGGAACAATATATTTTTTAGTGCTTTAACTTTTGATTGTAGCATCCTTTGATTTTGATTTTGACATGGGGAAGAGCTGGGAATAACTAAGTAGACCACTTAGGAGGGGACAACGAATGTACAAAAGACACCCCTGGACCCTTTGCATGTTTCCAATAGGCGAATGAGAGGGTGATGGATGTAATGATTGTGGAATTCTCACCAAAAGAGGAGAAATTATCCATAAGGAATATGATATGAGTAGATTCGTGGTGCTCATATTTAAGGTCACATATAGGAAAGTGACGAATGACCACATAATTCCAAATCACTACGATGAAAGATGGATGAGGCTAATGATGGAGGGATGATCCAAGGATATGACCAAAATCTCATTGGAAGACACGTTAATAGTAGAATGGTCACAAGTGTAATGCGTTAAGAGGTCCCACTTCTAGTTTACCATCTAGGGAGGCCAATCGACAGGCTCCTGACCCATACTTATGCATGATAATGTATGGTCCAATCCAGTTAGGGGAATAATTTCCACTTTGGCTCCTTTTTAGAGCAATGATGTTTTGATTTTCTTTGAGAAAGAGGTCACCAAAATTGAAGTCACGTTCTTTGATGTTCTTTTTATAAGCACATTTGATGCACTCTTAATAAATGTAATTGTGTTCAAGAGTGAGAAAGTGACACTCATCTAACAACTCAAGATGTGTTAGACATGCTTGGTGATAGTCTTCATCAGAGATAAGTCGCAAAGGGGCACATGCAAAGATGAAATTTGAACTTCAAGAGGAAGGATGGCTTCAGAACTGTACACAAGTGAAAAGGGGGTATCCCCCGTGGAAGTATGGATGTTATTCCGATAAGCCTAAAGAGAAAGGGGGGATGAAGATGCTAGTTAACGTCTGGACTGGTCAATATTTTTTTGCAATAATATTTTGAAGAGTTTCATTAGTGGCTTTGGGTTGGCCATTAGCTTGAGGGTAGCATGGAGAAGAGAAGTTGAGTTAGATGTTAAATGAGTCACAAATCTTTTTATGATATTTGTTTTTAAAGGTCTTTCCATTGTTCATGGCGAGTTTATGAGGAACACCAAAGCGGTAATGATATGCGGTAGATAAAGTTAATGATTAGACCAGATTTGGTTGAAGTGAGGGGAATTACTTCTACCCACTTAGTGAAATATTCAATTGTAGTAATAATAGAGTGATGTTGTTGTGAAGATCGAGGATTAATAGGACCAATACCCCCATGTCTATGACAGGGGATTTTTGGGGAAGACAATAGGTAAAAAGGTTTGGTTAGGAAAAATTTGAGTTTGAGATAATTTAGATAAGGACCATGAGGCTTGAGTAAATACACGTTTTCTTGGGAAAACAAGAATAATAGTTACTTGGATGAGATCATACGGCCATGAGGGCTGGCCTTAGATAGAGCCATGGTGCTCCCAAGGGAAGCAAAAATATTGCCACTGTTGATAGGGATCTTCATTGCATTTTGATATACCCGTGGAGTTAAGGGACCAGTCACCAAAGTCAGTAAGTAGCCACAAAGATCTGGATTAAGACGCGATGGAAAAAGGAAAGCCACAAGACAAGGAGGAAAGCCAAGGTAAAATAGATAAAGCCATATGTAATGCCCCGTTCAATGTTCCCCCTATTCTTGACATGACGACCTTATTGCTAAGCATGGGAGGGTTATGTGTGTGCTCTTGTTGGCTGTTGTCAACTTTTTCCATGTCGCAGTGAAGGTTGTTGCACCCTCCCTTTCCTTCTTTCCTTTTCGAGTCATTGTCGACACCCCGAACGGTGGACCTGGTAGCGTCATGGATGATTATCCGGTTAAAGGGAGATCTAGTTCTTGTTGCTTTGTGTTTGCCTGGTCATTGCCATTAATACGATTAACAATAATAATAATTATTGTTAGCCATAAAATTAAAAATAATAATAATAATAATAATATTATGATTTAAATGGTCGATTTTTGATCATTTGTTTCAGTGTCAAATTTTATTGCTATTATTAGGGTTTACCTTTAATCTAATTTTTTTTTTATTATTACGTTTTAGGGTTTTTGTGTTTTCTTTAGTTTAAAAATAAATAAATTAATTAATTAAATAAAAGAGTTAAAATTAAAAAGCCCGTGAAATTTTAGGCGGTTTAGGGCAAAAGGGGGCTCCTTTGGAATTTTTTTCTGTCTTGTTGTTGAGGGAAGACAGCAGCCGCTGCCACCATGGGAAGGAGAGATTCCAACCGATCTGCACACCCACCAGGCATTGAGGAAGGTAGTTTTTTTCTTATTAGTGGTTGTAGGGATTTTAGTTCTGAGTAGACATTATTGAATGGTGGGGAGGCAGTGTGTGAAACCCAGGGAAAAGGGGTTTCAGTCTCCTTTGAACAACACACTCCCAGCCTTTTCCAAATTCGAGCTCCTGAACCCTGCGTGGACCTCTCTCAAAGCATAAAAGATAGAGGGTTTTTGTTTGAGGTTGTTTTTCCAAGGGCGCTGACAGTTTTGTATGCAATGTGGAAGCAATCAAAAGTGGTTTAATGGAATGCAATGTTGTTGGGTTCGAACTAAAAGTTTTTAATCATGTTTGGGCACCCAACTCATGCCTAATGGAGTTTGATACAGCCAAGGATGCACAAAAACGTGGATGTGCACAAAAAACACCTCAAGGAGATGGGTTCTCTTGGTTAGATATGCACAAAACGTAGACAACTTTTAAAAAATGCCAAGATGCTTTAAAAACACCCCTTAAAAATGTAGTTTCATGGACAACGATGATTAAAAGTGGATTTTTTATCAACAATATAAAATGTGGACGCTACACATTAATGCTGTGAGATTCAGATTTCGTTCGGGATTGGCAGTGGATGGCATTAGAATTGTATGATTTTATTTTAGCACTAAAATGTGAACGCATGCACTGGGCATCTAACTGTTTGACAGAATGCCTCAAAGAAATGCGGTCTCATGGAGTGTCATGATTTGCAGGATATGCACAAAATGGATTTGTTGAAAAGTCATGTGAACTGTTTGTTAGAATGCCTCAAATAAATGTTGTCTCATGGAATGCCATAATTACAGGATATGCGCATAATGGATTTGTTCAAAAGGCTTTAGAAAATTTCAAGCAACTACACTCGCAGGTGTAGAGCCTCCTGTCCGTTGCCTACATTCTCTCAGCCCTTGTACAAGAATGGAGCCTTGTGTAGGCCCTAGAAAATTTTTAGAGCATAATGGACAACTTATTTGGTTGGAAAAACTTCAAGTGATCAAGAAGTTTGTGTGACGTTGTGGAGGTTAGATCGAGGCTTGTGAACTGGTTGATGAAGTGCCCAAGTGAGATGCTGAACTGAAGCCTACGGGTTTGACCGACTCCGTTCCTTCCAGGCATGGTTCATCTTCCCTTACCTCTCATAATTCTTGTGTTTTAGTTCTCTTTTGCAACTTAATAGAATTTTAAAATATTAGGATTTTAATACAGTTAAATGTTTTTTTTGAACTCATTGAAAAACAATGAAATGTCGTGTCGTAACTCACGAAGTCAAAATAACTCGTTTGCATTAAACCATGAACTTCCACCCTCATTCTGAGGTGATTTATAAAACTTCTTACCCAACTAGATCACTTCAATATTGGTTTATCGACAAGACGAGATTGACTTCCCAGTAATGATGTTGACCTTCTCCCTATTTTAAATAGTTAATTTTTGCATTTTTCGGAGACTCATTAAGTACCCTTCGTAACTCTAAAAATGAGATGTTAAGCTTCATTTGTGTACCTTGGTATGCAAGGAGTCACCTTGACCTTTGGATTTACCCCAAACGAACATATGAGATCTTTTTGATGCTCTTATAGGATCCCTGTTACACTGTTGTATAGTAGTAGAAAGTTGGCTTTCGTTTTGAACCGCCATTTGAAACCTAGATAGAGAAATTATTTCCCATCTTCGCAAACCTCTAGTGTTTATCCTAGAAAATTGCATGGAACATTCAGTTTAGGGAAAAACAATTTTCTGGATAGTTTAGAAAATCTATTTTGTAGGCCTCTGGTCGCAATTTGATGAGGTCAAACTGGACCAATTTCTACTTGTCGCCGTTTGAAAATGGTTTTCTAGTCTCAGTCCCGTCGACTCTGATGAATTCTCCTTATATAGAGGAACTTATAGGAAGTGTTTCGTTGCGTGCTCATCCATCAAATGTCAATTTTGGATGCGGTTTTCTGAGCGCTCAAGCTAGCTTTTGTTCATTTGCAATTGGGACAACTACGACCAGTAGCCTTGGAAAACTAGCCGCCAAACACAAACTGTTCACTTTTTCCCAATTCCATCAGTTGCTATGAACTCTTGGTATATCTGGGGACATAGAGAAAGTTAATCATGGTGTGCATTCTCATCGGAAGATAACTTTTGGAAGCGGTTTCTTAGCCTCCGAGCCCATTTTGAATGTTTTTATAGCTAGTAAGAAAAAGTAAAAATAGGAAGCTGCGGGACCCCCGTCGGGTTACCAAACCACCATAGATACTTTTGACACATGTAAATAACTATTTAAAACTCTATAGTGTAACTTTTTGTGTGAAATAGAACTTTTGACAAAATGATGTTTTCTCTCTCTTCCCTTCTTTTCTCTCTCTTGGGTTACAAAATGAAATAAGATGAAATGTAATGAATACATGTCTCTAAACCTTTTTATTTCGATTGCAAATTGAAATTTTTATCATATGTAAATGGAAAACTGAAAAATGAAAATTATGTTAGATTAGGGTGGATGCCATGCCAATGAATTATCGCTGATATCATGCTCACGTGGTTTTGCAGGATGAAAGAATGACAACGACAAGGTGATGTGTAATTCATTTATTTATCTTTGTAATTTACATAGTTCATTGTTAAATGAATAAATGTTTAATGTTGTCTCATGTTACAGACTGTTATATTTGATAATTTGTTGATATGTATGAGATGTTGGTTTCAAGGTCATCTAGGAAATGTGCATTTAATCTTAGGCTCAATTTTGATTCATAGTACACCTGGTAAAAAAGGTCTGATACTTATATAAAGTAAATGAATTTGAAGTAATATCTTGTAGTGCATATTTAGTGCTCAATAAATGATCAATGAGTCATCTTGTGCATTCATACTTTGTAAATGTAATAAAGAGAATTAAATCGAAACACTCTACCTTTGTTCAACATCGGGACATAACTTGTTTTTCATGTGTGATACTCATTACTGTAGAAGACATTGAAAACCATAGAATGAACTTAAACTCTGCACTCAATGGAACCCCCTAGTTTGAGTAAACAAGAACCTGAGAATGGGCTTATCGTCTTCGTCAGTATGTTTAGTGACATTGTCTTAAACCCATCTGATAGGAGTGACACAGTCAAACTTTTCTTTGAGTGTGTAGAGAAAACTCCTCCTTCGTAGCCTACAAGACTACCTTGTCATCCGAAGATAGAATTAAAATTAAAATTCTTCATCGAATGAAATCCCTGTTGGATCCAGACGACATAGATGGAGGAGGTGACTTAGCTATCTAGGCCTTAAGTTTTTGTTAATGAGCTCCTTATCTCCACTCAGTCAAATGTGTTACCTTGGTTCCTCTCAACATAACACCTTGGCCCCTTCTGAAGGTGGTTTACCATAAATTTGTCCTCTCGCTTAAACCTCATTTATAGTTGAGGGGTAGATCCTTAGGTGAAGTTGGAATTAATATAAAACTCAGTTGATTTGGATGTTAACTTAGGGTTTGTGTGTAGCTTCAAGTCTCCTAATCATGTATGTCTTCAAGAGGTTAGGCAAACCATTTCGTAACTCCTTTTGCAAGACAATGCTAGTAATAAGGTCATAATGTGAAGTAGAAAATAAATCATATAAGAGTAAAAAAAGGATTAGAGGTTCAAAATAATGCCACTCTTGAAGACCTTATAAATCAATTAAATATATTCTTTTGTTTCAAAGAATATGAATTACCTTGGTGTGATCAACCTTCAAGAAAGCAAAATACTTATATAAATCAAAGTGGAATTCCTCAAGTCATTGAAATGGAATAACTATGGTAGGGAAATAACTAACCCATGATCGAGGTATGTTTTCGGTAAAAATCTATCTCGCATCTAAATCTCCGTTAAAGCCTAATATCGCTATATGGACACCAAGTCACATTCACTTGAGTGGTAAGAGTAAAAAGGTAGACATTGGATATATGTTCGAGAAGAAGATTCTTAACATAAGGACAAGATAATTAAATACTTTATATGCTTTTGAATTACACCAAATAAGTATGCAAGTTATGGAAACTTTTGTAAAGAATAAGAAACCAACTTAAAAGGGGTGACTGATAATTTAACCGTGGTATGAACTTAAGAACCTGTCGGTGGACAAATGAGAAATTTATCCTTGCTCAATAATGTTCTTGGAATGTTAATCATAACTAAAATACAATTAAAGAAAAGATGTGTTGTGGGTTCGCCTATCCTTGAGTCTTCTTTCTGTGGTTGGGGCATTGCTAGTATTCGTTCATTGGGAAAAGTGTGGCATTGACATGCCTATGTTGTTTTCATGAGTCTATGTGATTTGATGACTTATGTGATTGTCGTTTGCGAGTCGAGTTTCTGAACTTGAAGCCCATGCTGTGTTGTGTGTAGTGAGCAATGTAAGTAAAAAAAAAATTTCGGTATTTTACTATTGTGATTGTGTGTGTAAAATGTGGGCACTACACCATAAAACATGGAGAAAGCCATGAGAAACTAGAAAAATCCGTATTACATTGTAGGAATCCACGGAAGCTGACATAAAGATAAAGAATGAAGACAACCCAAGTCAAAACACAACAAAAGCTGACAAAGGCACAAATCTAAATAAGTGACTTTTGGATGTTATGTATTTTGTATATTTATCATAATTAACTTTTTTTATATGGGCACGTCATAAGAAATGAATATGTGAGTTCCAGATTGAGAGAATTATATAAGGAATGAATTGTATGAGATAGAATGTGAAGGATATTAATGTAGTTGAGACTAATGTAGTGATTTCTAAGAAATGAATAAAGATTGAAGATTGGGATGAATTCTATTATATGTTTCCTATGTATGTTAATAGTTTAGATCCATTTACTTTTCCCATGTACATCCTTAATAGAAAGTCAAACGTCCTAAATCCCACACCGCTATTAGGGTTTTTGGTCAATAGCGACAAAGGTGGTCTTAGGAGGAGAAGATGATGGATAAAAATGGATGACATGATTGGATGAGATGAGCTAGATAGGATAAGATAATGTAGAGTAGGGAAATGATCTAACCTAAAAGTAGACAGATCCTAGAATGAAATCCCCCCAACGTCAAAGAAGCTGTGGGGATAGGATGATGA
Organism: Taxus chinensis; assembly: GCA_019776745.2. Taxonomy (NCBI): domain Eukaryota; kingdom Viridiplantae; phylum Streptophyta; class Pinopsida; order Cupressales; family Taxaceae; genus Taxus; species Taxus chinensis. The sequence goes on along the minus strand of CM034148.1, from coordinate 637,751,023 downwards.
GGAAGAAGATGTGGAAGAATCAACAAGGGGAATGTGCTCCCCTAGAGAGAGAGATGTGGATGATCTAGTCGATAGCAAGATAAGAGAAATGAGATGGGATGACGAGTATAGATGGAGTATAAGATGAAAGATCATAGGGAAGGTGTATCGAGGAAAACCATATCAATGAATAAGGGATGATCCTCGCTAAGAGGAGTGGTATACAAAGAAGTGGCGGATGAAGGAGAAGGCCTAGTGACTCCTATAGATGGAGAGGCATAAATGAAAGTGGAATCGGTCATGGATGAGATGGTATATGGGGAAGGAGAGTCCTCGAGAAGGTCCTCTCTTTTGATAAGATCATGGATGGCAATTTGTAGGGCCTTACTTTATTCGGTGTCATGACCCGGTCTATGATGATAGGCACATATGCAATAGGAATCAAACCATGAGGGCTTCGAATGCTTAGGATCAAAGGCCCTGATGGGTGGATACGTGATGGAAGAAGTTTGGAGTAAATGTTAGAGGACTTCCGCATATGATTCAATGTATGTATCAGGAGATGTTTTGGAAGATGTTTTAGATTTCGAGGATGATGGAAGATTGTTACAAGGTCTTGGTGTTTTGTTTTCAATTTTGACAGTGGTTGGTGTCCTGGAATAAGAAGGGTTTGATGATTTTGGTTTGGAATGGACGGTGGATTGGAGTGTTCTTGATGAAGGAGCTAGTCCTAGGAGGGAGTTGGATTGTTTGGATTTGGATTGGTTGACAGATCATGATAAAGGAAGTGGTCCTAGGATAGATGGATGTGGCCTCAAAATGGATGATGTAGGTTTGGTCTTGGCTAAAGGAATGTCTGTATTTTTTTGGCGTTGCACAAGGGACCATTGTGCAAGGGTACCAAGGTTTTTGGATTTGGTTTGTGAAGGAATACCCTTGGAGGGGATGATAATGATTTCGACTAGTGGATTTGAAGATGATGTTGCAGCTGGTGGGGGAAACGATTTTTGCATGCTTTGATCTAAGGAAGGTGAAGAAATTGATTGTGTAGATGAGACAAGAGGGTCACCTATGGCTGCTGCAAGTTGTAGTTCTCTCCAATATTATTCAAATGATGTGGGAGGAGAACATGATGATGTAGGAGATGTGGTTAAGATGGTTGATGTGGTTAGTGTAGGTAGAAGTGTAGAAAGAGGGACTGGGACTGATTCTATGGATGGTATGATGGGTAATGGTGGAATATATGGGGGAGTGGTATATAATGATGTGGATGAGGTAGGCACTATTGTGGAATCAATGATAGGTGGACGTGTGGATAGAAGAAGGGGTTTTTGGATCACGTGGTTAATGAAGTCTATATGAGAGGGAGATGTGGCGGGTTTTGGATTTCTTGATGTAGAAATGAGGGGTTCTATGGAAGTGGTAGGAGTTCCTTTAGTGTTTGTCTTAGGTTTTTCAGGAGGCATTATGGAAATTTTTGTGGACTGAGCAGGTGTGATTGGTCTGATAGTAGATGTAGATGTGGGAATGGTGGATGTGGGCATGGGTAAAGAAATGTGTGATAATGATGTCAAGACATATACGGGTGGATTTGTTGGCATAGTAGATATAAGTATAGTGATGGGTGTGATTGGGATAGATGTGGCTAATGGGGTAGTCATAGTAAGTTGGGGTAGGATAGGTGTGGATGAAGAGGTGGGTGCAGTCAAAGCCAATGTGGATGTGGTAAGAGCAGGAATGGATGTAGATATGAGAGAAGCAGTAGAAGTTAAGGTGGTAGATAAGGAAAAGGTGGATATGGTTGATGCAAGGATAGTTCCCGATAGAGCCGTAGGCACAATATCAAGGATGAGAGTAGGTGATGATGAGATAAGTGGGGTAGATATGAATAAAGGTGTCCAATATATGGTGTTGATTGAAAATGGGTTATATTTGTTTAGTGTGGTTGATGAAAACAAGTTTTTTGGTGGTGGGTTAGGAAAGGGTTGTCTGAAAATGTCGGGGAGTGGTGATGATTGTATTGGCTAGGGATATGTATGATGATAGGAAGGTCGCAAAGCAGGAACATGATGATGTGACTGGGATTGGATGGGAATATCTGATATATGAGGAATGGGAATGTCAATAGGCTAGATAGGCATGGTGATATTAGATGAATCAGGGGTGGTCTAAGGTGGTGGAATTGATTCTATTGGTTAGCGTGATCTAAGGAGAAATAAGTCATGGATGGGGCTAGAAGGAGACAAACATGAGATATCAATTGTGGTTCATGTAGAATCATTCGGGGAAAAATTGTGTTCCATTTTAAATCAAGTAAGTCAATAAAATAGTTATTTTAAGTATTTGATTATTAAGAAAGTGTGAAAAATAAAAGGGGATAGATAATGGGGTACCTAGGAGAAGGCAGTATAGATCTAGTTTTAGGATTGTTTGGGCTTGGGAGAGTCTCAGGAGGCTTCCTTTTGGGTGATAAAACCCCAATCAGTTTACCGGGAAGGATGTTTTTTATATGTTTTGATTTGAATGTGTGAGTTTTAGGTTATGTGTGATAGAGTGTGAGATTTAGTAAGTTAACCCCTACTTATGCAATGTGAGCAAGTAGGATGTAGAAAAGAAAGGTTCTTTTTAAACCAAAAAAGAAAAAATAAGGAAAAAGAGGAAAAACTGGATAAATATTTTCCTGTTTATTTGAAATTTAGCAAAAAGAGAGACCCAACATCTGAACCAACATGAGCAAGCAATAAGCAGGGCCTCATGCTGAAGTGTTAGTAGAAGACAATTTAAGTAAGCAGATAGAAAATAAATGGATTACCTAAAGGGTGGTCCCATCGGGCATGCCAAGAATGTTGATGTAATTTCTCATTCAATTCAAGTTAATGAGTTATCTACTAAATAAAGTACACAACTCAAAACATGGAGGGTTTATAGTACCTCAGAAGTGTGATGTGAATGAATGAGTGTCAAGTAGCTGATCCTTGATGTAGCTGATGACCTGCAAATAATACATACTAAAAAGGAGATTGATTAGATAGAATATGTAGGGGCTACCAGAATAATGCCAGCTCCAAGAAGTGTTAGCTTCCATTCACGGTTGTCAACCCCCATTTTAGATAAAAAGTGAAGTAAAAGATGAAATAACAGTTAACATATACAAACAAAAGTGTTGTTGAATATGAGAAATGAGTAAAGTTGATCTAAAAGCTGGTTTGAATAGAATAAATGTAAATTAAATGTTACCTAGTTTAGATTGATGGTGACCCATACTATGCAGAATCAGGTCGACAATGACCTGGAAGTGAGGATTTGAAATAGTAGATGAAATACGCAGGAGAAAATATATTTGAATGTAATCTAGTAACTGCAAAAACCTGTGGATATTGGAGTCAACCTACAGAAGGAATATATGGGAGAAGAAACTAGAAAGTAACAAAAAATGGAGATTGGAAGGGTATATTGTGAATCAGGGCCCTGGTCGACGGTGACCAGGGTGAAGCGATGGTGACTGGAGTGTAGGTGGACTAAATTTAGTGCAACATAGAGACTGGATGGTGGTTTAACAAGCTAGGGAAGAGACTAAACACATGAAGAAGCTGGAGATAGCTCTGGGAATAGAAATCACATATGCAAAAGGTTGATTTGATGATGACTCGAGCTTGGTGATGATGAATGTAGCAGAGTTAGATAAGGCCAAGGTCAAAAGAGGATGAAATGGGAGACATACAAGTAAAGAAGATGGAAGAGAAGGTCGATGACAAAACTCTGAGTGTTGCAGAAGATGATATGAACCTGCAAAATGTTAGAAGAAAGAAATACGAAAATAATATGATAAACTATCACATAAAAAGAACAAATCTCACAAAGGATGATCATGAGTGATGCAATCACGTCCAAAGGAGATCTAAGAGGTCTGTAAATGTTGTAGGAATTCTCAGGTACCAGAGTCAGTTCACAAGTCAAAAGAAATCTCTAAAATTTACATGCATATGATGATTATGGAAAGGTTTGAAGTCAATTTTATAGGGTAAAAAATGACTAGGTTGGGTCGCCACCAGCCACGGGGAAAGTTTCCCTAATGGGGTGGATTTTGTTCTTTAGGTGAGGATTTTATGTTTTCAAGGAGGGAAAAGTCTGCTTTAAAGCTTATGTGTGGGATTAGGTTTCTTGGGGATGAATCATGGGTAGTTAGAAGATAGGAATGGGTAGAAAAATCATAGGGATTTATATTTTGGATAAAAGTGTCCTAAATAGCAAGTCCATTAGGGCATAGTGGATGTGAATGATAATTAATTAATGGGGATAAATTAATCAATTGTGAATTAATAAAGATTAATAAGAATTGGATAATAAGAGGGCATTTTATTTAAATAAAGGGGGACCTATACAGGACCCTAGAAAAATATGCACACATGGGTAGAAAAGGGTAGAGATACTGAATTTAGGTGTCTAAAATGGGCACCATACTTCATCAAATATGGTAGTTGAGCTACCAGGAACTAAATTTTAATTATTGGGGATTTTTTTCTTTTTTCACCCACCTAACTCCACCAACCTCTAAATTTCATGATTTCAAAGTGATGTGTTTGATGATACCTTTCTAACAAGTCTAGTTTTATCAAATTTGGAGGGCCATGTGTGGATTTATGGAGCATGAGAGGAACTGAAAGGAGTTCTATGTGGGCCTTCAAAGGCCAGTTTAATCAATTTTTACAATGGGGTGGATAATTTTTTTGGGTGAGGATCTCATGGAAGGATGAAATAGAGCTTAATGTGTTGGGCAAGCCTGAATTTTCCCCAAGTTTGTGTGTGGGTGGAAAATCAGAGTTGGGGTGGAACTATGGAATGGTTCCACCTATTTTATCAAGGTTTGCTTGAAAAAATTTGACCGTCTGCCACCTTGCCTTCACCAATGCTCCACCTCGTTAACCTTTCCCTATTAGATATGTCACTCAATTGGGGAACTAGGGAATCGGATAAATAAGGGAATAATTCCTCTTGTTCCACCAAAGGTCAATTTCATCGATTCTCTCCCAATGCCTATTTTTTCTTTTTGGCTAAGTATGGGCCTGAATGGCTTTGAGGAAAAGAATGCACTGAACTAACCTAAAAACATGGTTTTGCCTTATGTTGTTAAATTTTTACCAAATTTTATCTTATTTGACCTTTTTACATTAAGAGTGAAATGGTAAGTTGCTAAAGTAGCTCCGAGAGGTTATTTTGGACAATAACCTTCTTGGGTTCCTCCATGGGTGTTACAGGGTCATTTTGGATTTTCCCTCCAAAATGCACCCTTTTAAATATTTAAATTTCTAACTTGAAGTTAAGAGGTCTAGTGTAAAGTTTGAAAACAATTAATGATGTAAAATGCCACCAAATACCTTATGTGATATAAATTAGGTGTTTTCACCCATTCTATTAGGGTGTCATAAGTTATGGTCACCTCTTACCATAGTTAGGAATTAGAACTAATTGTAACTACCTCCATTTTGGGTTTTTAAATGAGGTATTCTAATAAGAGGATAAATATTTTTGGTATAACTTGTAAGTAAGTGTGAAAGGGCCATGGAGGCTCAAGAGGTCTGTAGGAGATCATGGAAATTTATATGATGCAAATCATGCACTGAATAAAGCTTTGAAAAGCTTGTAAATGTGAATTGAGAATGAAGAAAATGTTGTATTCTTGTGTTTATTTTGATATGAATTATTTTCCATTGTTAAATTAGTGGTATTTTGGGATGGAATATTGTTAGTATGACAAATTTTATTTTTATGGAATGAGACTAGGGGATATATGATGTATTATCACACATTTATAAGGAAAACAATGTATTTCATGCCTTAGTATGAATATTCAGGTTATTGAGATAATTAAAAAGGAATTAGAAGTACGAGAAGCATGACATGGAGTCACTAAATTTTGAGGAAGAATAAGGTAACTCACTCTTGTGGTGATGAGTGGATTGGAACATTATACTTGTTAGTTTATGTGATTTGTAGGTGGAAAAACCAATCTTTAAATGAATGAAATGATTTCTAGTAGGATATTTGTGGATATAGAGGGTAAATATGCATAGGTTTAATATATTGAAAGTTTTAGAATCTGCTGATAAATTTTTATAAGAATACATAAGGTTTTAAGAGCAAAGATTGGGAAAACACAGTCATAAACCCCTATTTTTAATAAGAAAGTAGTCATCAAATCTTATGGATGGAGTTGATGGAGGCATAATCTCTTAAAAATAACTAAAGTTATTTCTCTCTCTCATAAAAATAGAAATCTTGAAAGTGGAATCGGTTTTTTAAACATATATTTTCTCAAGTTATGAAATTCTTTTGATCGCAACCTGCGATAGTCTCTGTTTAGGGAAAAAATTCTAAAAACTCCATAATTTGTGTTTTATCAACTGGGTTCTTATAGAAATTGGAATATAGGGTATTTATAGTCGTAAGAATATGCATGGAAAGTTTCATAAATATATTCAAATGTGGGAGAAAGATATGACTAAATTTCCGTTATTTATCCCTTGAGAGACCTAATGGTGAATGACGAAAGGTGAGTAAAAGGAATTTAGTTGTGAATTGGAGTCTAAAACTTCGAGGATTTTTTGAAAACCATAAAGGGTACCAAGAAATGTGTTTATTTTTTTATGTAGGATAATCCTTGTAAATAATCCAATTTTGGCTTTGATTAGTTTTTTAGGGTTGTGGGGGTCCATTTGGATGTTCCTGATGTGTTTATAGTCTATTTGGATTCTTGGGCATGTAATAAGTGGTCTTTTTGAGTTTTCCTCCAAAACCACATTCAAAATTTTGAGCTAGTATTTATGGCGTGTTATAGGCCTACATTTTAGTGTAGGTGTAATAAATGAGGGAAAAGGGGTCACAGAGCATGTGTTCTCTTTTAAAATGAATCACTAGATCCTAACATGACTCTAAACCTCAATTTGGTTAGTCTAATCATACTTGGGTTAATAGTTATAACCGTAACCACCTTTATATCCCTCATTAGCACAAGTGAGTATTCGAATGGGGGGAGGTGTGTGAGGAATAGAAGAGGTTGGTTGGTGGAGAAACTATGTATCAGAGTTAATATGTCTCAAGAAGATTTGTAATATCAAGAGAGTAATAAATCAAGAAGTTTCTTGATTAACACTTGTAAAATGTGATGAATGTTTATTATATGAATGATTTTGATGGCCTTATGAATAAATATCACTTATTTATGATATGTGTGAGTCATTCTATAGGTATATATGTCTGTGCAAATTTATAAAGGGTAGGAAAGGAGATTAAATATGTTAGAAATCTAGTAAAGACAGACATATGCAAGGAGCCCAAAAACTGCAAGGAATGAGGTAAGTTTTGAAGAAGTGATTGAATGATAGAAAGGGTTTGTAGTCTAAATGAAGGGAAACTTGTGTGAGGGTATTAAATTAATAAAATCTAAGTTTATGCACTGATCAAGAGTGGTAATGTGGTAAATGAACTTATATGTGAGTTTGAAGGAGTCTAAGACTAAGATTTTGGTATGAAAGTCTACTTAATGAATGTTTGATGAGTTACAACCTAGGTCATAGGGTGACATCATGAAAATGGAGATGGTAGAGTGACATGGAAGAATGTGGAAATGTTTCAAGTCCCTAAGAAACTCTACAATTCTTAAATAAGGAGAAGTAAACTTGAAAACATCTCTTGGTTTAGAGTACCATGTTCCAGGGTTCTTAAGGAATAGTAAAATGTATAACGTTAAGAATAAATCATAAAACCTATTGCAAGTAGATGATCAAGGAGATTAAGGTGAATTTCAAGTGTTCAAGAAGGGTAAAAACAAGGGAAAGAATGAATGTAGTTCAAAAATCACAAACTCAGACCTAACTCTTATGGATACATAGTTTTGAAGGTTAGACGGAAAACATTCATATCTAATAGTCCCATCCATATTAAATATCTAAGGAGTCTTTGAGAAATTTGAGAAATAAGAGTATAAGTTACATGAAGGCAAGAATCATTATTAAACTCAGAAACACTAAGTGGTTTGAAGGTGAAATACACAATAAATTCTGTTTTCTTGTGACAATCATGACTAAACTAGTGTGATTGTGGTATTAAAAACCAAAGATAGAAGGAAATGGTAGAAAAACATGTTTGGGAGTGCCATTAGTATGAATAAAAACATTTTCGAGTGTGGGAAGTCACTAAAGGAAACCCTTAACTGTCTTATATAGTCTACTTGAGAAGTCTAAAGGATCAAATGGACAGTTTCTAGAAATTATCTTGAATAAGTCTAGTGGAATGGATTGAAGGAGTTGTTAAGAAGTGTTGGACATTGATAAGATGATGAGTGAAAAGTAACTCAGAGGAAGCTATGGAGGAGATAAGAGAAAGGTATAAAGAAGACTGTTTAGTGCTTGAGAACAAGAAGCCTTGAGAAGGTCAAAATTAAGAATATAACATGAATTACACTCCATGTAATTCTAAACAACTCATTAAAAGGAATTAGCCATATTTTTCTCAGGAAAACTCGTGTGACACTAATTCAGTCTCTCACAGAATATAAGAACTTAGTGTTCCGAAGGTTCTCAAAACCCGTAGAATAAAGGAATGAGTTGTATGGGACTCAGGTAGAAATTGGAAAATTTAGTTTTCCATAGAGTCTTTTAGACATTCACGAAACTAAGAAAATTAGTCCCTCACAGGTTTAAGGAAGGTCAGATCACCACATGATCATTTACTCATGTGGAAATTAGAGAATTGGATAAAGATTAAATCCACAGAGTGAATGAAGTGAGAAAGTAGTTAACACTACGCGGCGTGGAAATATAGTGTCACACAGACTTAGAAGATATAGAGTTTCATGGATTTTTTTAGTTCCATGGAATAGGGGAACATATCCATGGTTATGGTGCCACATGGAAAAAAGAAAGAAATACCTCTGCAACATTAAATGAACATCTAATGGGGGAGTGTAGAAACACTCAAACACCAAAAATCATGGGAAGTTGAAGTAAACCATGGGAAACCATATCAAATTTCTATAAAATGTCTCAAAGCCATGTCAGTCTCTGAACCATAGGACCAACTACCCCAACCACCAAAATTTAATAAATTATAGCATCCTTCTACATGTTCTGATAGTATGTAATAGATTCAATGGGTCATGTTGTGGTTTTTGGATTTCATCTGAGGTATCCCATGCCTATAATATAAGAAAAATTTGCAAGAAATCATGGCACCCATACTTATTTAGCACGTTTTCAAGAGGTCATATTCCAACTCGAAGATCCTTTCTCTTTTCTCTTCCCTCTCTTTCTCCTTTCCATGAGTTGTATAAATATAAGTTTGTGATCATTTTCTAAGGAATATTCTACCATTTTCTTCTTTATAAAATTTGAGGATCTTCTCTATGAAACTTGAAACTTCATGTTTTTGACCTCTATAACTCGTGAATGGATATTTTCTTGCCTTCAAATACTCTATGTTTGGTGTGAATATATTTTGCCACTTGTGTATTTTGTATTCTCTTATTTGTTTGCATTAGAGTTGTGTACATCTTCATAATCCTATTTTTGTGAACTTTTATTAGTGTCATATGAAATTGGGTAAGTTATACCTTATTTTGGTGCTATCATCCGCTGTTTTAGCTTAGTTTCCTTGTTTCTTACATCTCTCTCTCCCTAGTCCCTATGAAATGTTAGTGTAGTTAGCTATAGGAGAATTTTTAACATTATATTAGGTTGTGTTATGTGAGTTTTTTTAATCCATGAAATAGAGGAAATTGACCTTCTTTGGAGGTCTTTCTCAAGCCGTAAGTCCCACACTTATAGACAATCCCATGTTACCTAAAAATTCTAAATCTTCCATGATTTAGAATAGGGTGCAATTTTGAGATCGAACAGTAACAAACCATCAATGAAGCTCCCTCTCTAGGCTAGACCCCCTCATAAATGCATATATCTTAGAGGTTAATTCAACATCTATAAGTGTTGTAGTTGTCCATGGAGTATCTATGAAGGGGGGCATGTTTTCCCACTGATATTCTCTAATCTCCTTGACCGCTACTACCAGTATTATATGATTTTATGGCCTAAACCACTCACACACCCAATTCATTACAAAATTATGGAAGCTCAATGAATTCCCTCCCAACCTCGTCACCGTATGTAGATATTTGTAGGTGCACAACAACATATATTTTTCCCAACTAGTCTAACCCATATGCTACTTAATATCTCTAATAGTGGGAAATAAACATGACAATAAATGATTTATCCCATTCTCCCTAACTATGTACAATAATAAAATATTGATGATGACCTTACAGAAGTTGGGGATATGAGCATCCCTCAACCCTACCAATCTAACCCATTACTTAATGATCCTAAAATTTCGATGATTTATCCCATAGATTCCACCATAACCACCTCTCCCATATAACAAGGAGACCTGTGATACTATATACATCTTCAAGAAGTGATAGTCCACTGTCCCCCTACTATTGGAAACTAGTAAGTGTTTGATTTCACATACTAGTATTTAAGAAAATTACATAATATATTGCTCAGTAAAGATACAAGTAGAGTATTCACTAACTTCCATAGACCTATACGGTCTATAAGTACAACCCAATTTGAGATGAGTTGACCAATGGCCCTTGTAGCCAATGTAACTCTCTGTAATGACTCAACCACACACATCCTCTTTGCAACTACTAGACACCAAAAATGATATCAATTTTGGCCAAATTTGAGGAAAAATGACCTTTTTACAAAAAAATAAGTTTTTCAATTATCTATTGCACAACCGTCACTATTTATAGGCAGGGGCTATGCATTCACCAGTGGAAACTATGTGTTTGTTAGTGGTGGTTACGAATCCAACAAGTTTCATCACCACCATGGTCATTACATTTTGGTCATTTGCAAAAACATAACCATATGTTTATCTAGACCAGAAATTCTATAACGGCGGACCCATAAACTAAAAAAATCAAAAAATAAAAAATGCAACAGTTTCCTAACTTAAATATCCTAGCTGATATTTTGACACTAACTACATACAAAATAACACCCCAAAAATGATATGTTTAGAAAAGAATTGTTCTCAACCCTCAAAATAGAAAAATACACATAACTTACATGTCCTCCCACCCTACATATTATCATTGGTACTCATGGCATCAGACTATTTTCATAATCACATAGCTTGTCTCCATGTATCAAACCATCAAAAATTGTCCATTGCTCCAAAATATCAATTCATCTATGCAAAAAATTATTTCGAAATTGAGTGTAATTATGGATATATAATTGTCACTTTCAATACAAACAATTGAAAATTTACTTTTTGTAATATTTAAAAGTAAGTTTGGTCCATTTTGGCCCAATTTTAAGAAAATTCACTAGCATTTGTATATCATCAGCAACATTCTACCTCCTAAACACCCATTTCTTTCTTCCCGCTAACATTTATTATTTTATAGTTACACTTTTCTTAGTCTTGCCGGTAGTAAACATATGGGAAAAAGGAGGCATTTCTAAACCCAAAACACATGGTAAGTCCTCTATTTTATTTTGATTATGTACTGATTATTTGTATTTCATTTTACACTACACTTGATTTGAACCTTGTTTCATAATAGGTGGACATGAACCTTAGTTGGCTTCACTTCTCCATAAGGTAAGTGAGATAAGTTGCTAGAAATATTGTTATTGATGTCAAAGAAATGACAATGTAAAATAAATTAGCTTACATGATCCATAAGTTGGAAATACTTGTAATTAATGTCTAAGCAATGAATTAATCAAGAAAAAGTTATTGAAGTTGAATTCTGCAAGCTATATAATAAAGGAAGTTAGTTTGTAGTGTTTCATGGCTTTGAAGACAACTCAATACCATACAACAAAGGGGGACAATTTTTAGTGTCCCGTGGTTTTTTGGAGGTGATAAAATTTTTGAACAAAGGATATGTGCCAAAAAAAAGAGTAAGTGATCCATAGTGTTCTGCATATGGTAACAAGTATAAATATCCACGTAACAAAGGATTAGGACAAGGAAAACTACAGAGGTCAAAGAAGGAACATGAAGGTCTAGGAAAGCTACAGAACAAGGTGGAATACAAAAAAGATCCACGGAGGTCAAGGGAAGTCATGGAAAAAGGAGAAGGATAAAGAAATTCCATGGAGGTCATGGAAAGTTGCAGAAATCAAGGTGAAAATAGAGGGAAGTCCATAGAAGCCTAGAAAAACTCATAAATTCAAAATATCAATCTAGAAAGGTTGATTCATGTCTTGCATCCAAAATAATTTTATTGGGCTGACCCTTGGAATAAATTTACACCCTTTTAAGAGATGAAATTTGATATAAAAGGACATATAATTGGAAATATTGTTTGAGTGTATGTGCGAGGAGAAATGGTGAATTTCTGAAGGAAGAATAAGGGAGTGTGAAATTAAGAGAGGAAAGGTAGATCTTCTGTAAGTGAATGAATGAGAGATCATTATTAGAAGATTTATCTATTATGAGTGGAATAAACTAGAAATTATTAAAGGCAATTAAGAGGGTAGAATGAACTAGATAATCATTCAAGCATATTTATTGAATGTGTAATGAAGTGCTATTCATTTTCAAAGCAAATTTCTGAGTGAAGTATGAAATGAATTCAAAGGAAGATTTTTGGGATTGAAGATCATTTAGAAGGTCGATATTCAAAGATGGAATACATTGTAGAAGATATTTTTGAAGAAGTTTATGTTATTGATATTCATTAAAGAAGACTATTTGGATGTTGGTGCCTCATAAGAAAAGAGATTGGTGTCTCTTGCTAAGTTGGTGTTTAGCTGTGGGGATTGGTGTCTCTAGTAGGTTGGTGCCTAAAAATTGCTATCAGTGAGGATTGGTGTTTCCAGTAGGTTGGTACCTAATACAAATGTTTGTGACTTGGATTTATATAGTTTATCCAAGTAGTCTTTTCTCTGTGGTTTTCTCCTGAAAGGGTTTCCACATAAATCTTGTGTTTCTATAATTTTTGTATTTTGTGTGATTGTTGATCTATTATGGATATTTAGTTTTTAAATAAGTAAAATATTGTATTATACTGATTCACCCCCCTCTCAGGATAAGTGTGTGTTCATCAATTGGTATACATCAGAATTGGTTCCTTCAAGAATAGTTTAACAATTAGAAGGTAGATCTCAGAAGAACACATGACATGTCAAGAAGGATTCTACTCAAATAGATCTCCATTGTTTGATGGAACTAACTATGATTTTTGGAGCATAAGGATGCACACTTATCTAATGGATCTTGGTTTTGATATTTGAAATCATTTGTGAATGGATATACTACTCTAGCAACTCCACCAACAGATTAGGATAGAAAGAAGGAAAGTGAGATCAATGCAAAAGATATGAATACAATATTGTGTGGTTTACTATAATAATTTTTCAAAGTGATGCATTGGGATTCAAAAAAAAAAAATTGGGGAAAACTCAAGAACATATACAAAGGAGATGAAAAAGTAAAGAAATCCAAGCTTCAAACTCATAGAAGTCAATTTGAAAGTCTGAAAAATGAAGGATGATGAAAACATTGCATCCTACCTTATTCGTGTGGATGAAATTGTCAACACCATCAGAGGGCTTGGAGAAAATGTTAAAGATGAAATTATTGTGCAAATTTTGTTTTAATATATCTCCCTTTGAGTTTTGACACTAGAGTTTTTTCCATTGAAGAAATAAAGGATTTAAATACCCTAACATTGGTATGGATTATATGGGATCCTCACAACATATGAAATGAGAAATAAAAAAGAGAAATCATCAAAGCATAAGGTCACCTTTAAATCTTCAAATAAGATGAATATTAAGAAGCTCGAGCCACATGACTGCTCCAAAAATGAATTAGATAAATAGGAAGCTCATTTTGGAAAGAAGCTAAAGAAAGGATCTAGAAAATACAAAGGTAAGTTACCCTTCAAATATTTTAATTGTGGAAAATTAGGAAATTATGTTTCTAAATGTCCATATGCAGAAAATGAAAATAGTGATAATGAAGAAGATCACAACATGAAGGAAGGTAAAACAAATATTATAAATATAAGAAGAGCTATAAGTAGGGAAAAACTGAGAAAAAAAATAACATCCATAAGCATAAGTAAAAACCTCTATATCAAGGAGGAAAGTAGCTCATCCAAAGAAAATAATGAAAGCATCTCTTCCAGTGATAAAGAAGAATCTTTGTTCATGGAAATGGAAATAAAAGGGGGCATTTTGAAAAGTGAAGAAGAGAAGGTTTCATAAGAAGAAGAAGATGCTGAAGTGGATTTTGAAGAAGAATTGGATCATTTGTGCCCTAAATGAGATCAAGATACTTAAAATAATAATCTGAAACAAAAAAAATCAGCTTTCAGAAATATGAAGAAGAAAATTTTGCCTCAAAAACAAAATTGTCACAAGAACCTTGAATAATATGAAAATATTATCATCAACCTACATATTCAACTAGAAGAGGTGAGAACCAATAACTTAGCTGGAAAATAAAAGAAGAAAATTATGAGAAGCTAGAATCTGAAATTGGCTCCTCAAGGGAATAAATGAAGAAAACATCAACCCGGTTGAAATAGTCCTTTAAGTTTGAAAGAGCACCCAAATGTTGATGCTATGCTCAAAATCTAGAAGACTCAAAATAATATCCCAAAGAACTGCAAACAATGACTTGTATTGGATATGAAAAATTAGAAGACTAATAAAGAAGTCCCAAAGAAATGAAAGCAAACATAAGAAGAAAAAATCGATTCATGTTCTTAAAATTCCTATTATAAATGAAAGAAATAAATGAAGGACATTCGTGTTCCAAGAATGCCAACATTCCGCCCAAAGGAAACAAGTATAAAACTAGAATATCCTTTCACTCCAAGGCATGGGCATTATATGACCAAGTTTTAAAACTCTTTCTATGGATATTATTTTTCATGTAATCACTTTGGTCATAAAGTAGTATGATTGTAGGACTCGTGCAAGAAATTTTGATAGAAAGAAGAATGCAAATTCTTATGTATCCTCAAATAGAAACTATAATTCATTTTCTCCTTTAGTGGATTATAAGGTTATATGTTATAAGTGCAATAACTTTATGGACATATAGCACATTTTTGTAGAAGTGGGTTTGTGGAATCTCCTGAGAAGAACAAGAATGAGAAATTATGGATAATCAAAAGGATGAACCAATAAAAGTTTGGAAGAAGAAGTAGGAGCAAGAAAAGAATAAAGAGAAATCCATGCTTGTACAAATTTTGTTCCATGCACAAAATTAAGGTTATCAATGCTACATTGATAGTGGCTGTCTCAAGACAAAATGACTATGGGGACAAGAGACAAGTTCATCAACTTGAAAGAATTAAATGGAGGTATTGTGAAATTTGGAGACAATGCAATAACAAAAACATTTGGTAAAGGTTACTATTAACCTTAACAATGGAAAATAAAAAATTGAAAATGTATTGTATATTAAAGGATTGAAGCATAATCTTCTGAGTGTAAGATAAATGAGTGATCAAGGATACACTCTCACATTTCATGTTGAAGGTTATGAGATCATGGAAATGCAAGTACTTGAAAGGTAGTTGCAGATGTGTGAAGAACAAACTAATAACCTTTACATTCTTACTGAGATTAAAGGAGAAAAATGATAAATGGGGGCAAGAAGATGAGATTTGGCTATGGAATAGAAGAATGGGTCATATAAATTTTGATAATCTAGGTGAAAAATCAGTACCAAGAAAGTTGTAATAGATATGCTAAAGATCACTAAACCATAAAACACTCTTTACAAGTAGTGTCAACATGGGAAGCATACAAGAGTTAGTTTTAAGACAAAGGAGTTGATTTCACCGTTTTCTTTACATTTTGAATGTGACGAAATAGATAAGAGGTGTGGGTAAAGGAGGAATACCTATTGTGTTGGTTTAGAGGTTGATGCATGCATTCTGACTTATCAATATGATGCTGACTGTGAGATCTTCCTTTTGGCTAGGAGGAACTACTTGAAATAGAAAAAAAAAACCACAAAATAAGAGTTAATTAATATATGACAGTGGACTGCCTAGTGTATGCTAGATCTGGGAAGTGTGATACTCCCTAGAAGGTTGTCAACCCATAGTTTTATAAAAAAAAATTATGAAGTAACTGAAATGCATACATAAACAAATCTGGTGCTAGTAATTCTAATTTGCGTGCCTTAGATCACAATCAGCGTCGATCCAAATTAAATACTAAAGACTATGTGGATCAAGGTTTTCAGGTCAGGTTACAGGTTTGTTCAGGTGGTCTGCAGGTCACAAAACAAGGTCTTAGCAAGATTGGGGTAAGGTGTTTGGGTGGTTTTGGTAGGTGGGTGGCTGCTAGTTTACATAGTATTGGAAAATAAAGAGACTGACATTTTTCGGGTATGACCAATCACGGTGAGAAAGAACTGACGATGGATATGGGCAACCGATGTCGGTAGAGGTGGGATGATTAAGATTAAATAAGATTTGCTAATGGGGTTTTTAGCTAGAGGTCAGACAAAGATGACAAAGGTAAAAGCGAGGGTGTATGCGGGGATCTTAGGAAACACTCAAAAATGTGAAGAGGTCGGGGTATAGGTGGTTTATGGTGTGAGTGAGGGAATGGTTGGGTTTACAGGGAAAGTAAATGGTAAGGAAAAAGGGAATGCAAGTAGGAAACTGAGAAAAAAAATAAAAGAACCCAATAGATTGAAGTAGAAATAGATGATACAGGTAAAAAGTATACTTACAATTTGTGCAGGTCTAATGGCTGTGTGGTGGGTGATGATTGGTTTATGGGATGGAGCTTGGTGACATAGTGATGCATTCCCAAAATGTCACCGTAAGTGCAATACCCTTTGGATCTATCCTAGTGCTAGCTATGGATGTATTGTAGGTACGAAAAGGCTCTGATTCTACTTGCATGTAATTCTCTTCTCATCTCTTTGATCTCAAAATCTGCTAACCAAGAAACAAGGTTTCCAAGGTGAATAAATGGTAACCAACAACGGTTCCTAGTTGATCAACATTGGTTAGGGCGAGATTCCCTAGGTTTACTAAAAATGGAAGATCTGGCATCATTTGGGTGAGGTTTCATTCATTTATTTGGCATATCAGAATGGACGTTAAGTTTTTATGAGTGGGAAAGGTAGTTAGAGGAATATTAGGATTTGATTTTTAGGGTTGAACTAAGTCTTATTCATTTATGGAAACATGCTATGAATAGGTCTATGGTGAGGTTTCTAGGCGAGGTGGGCATCCATTTAATTAAAGTAATTAAATTAATAATTGGGTGAGGATGGGTATTGATTTAATTATAAATAATTAAATTAATATTAATGTGGGGCACAAGGGTCATGGTTAGGTGAATGTGTTTAAGTTGGTTATTCGAAAGGGGACCAAGTGGAGAGTGTGACCCAATTTTGGTGTCTTCGTTTTCCCCTTTTTGTTGCGTTGCTTATATTGGTAAGCGGTGCTAACAAAAATAGGAAATGGTTGTGTCAAGTGTAAGCGAGGGTGGTGTTTCCCTAAGCGTGGGTGCAAGGTAACCCCCCTCAAACTAGATATCGATGAGGTGAGAGACAAAAGTGGTGAGTGATTTGATAAAATGAGGAGGTGGGAAAATGTAGATCATTGGGTGTATTGGGTAAAGGTAAAAGGTCAAATCGGATAAACAGGTAAATGGGTCAGGGTCAAAGGTAGTGGCAGTTGAATGCATGCACATGTTGGAAATTGTGGCACGATACCAGGTTGAGAAGCTTTCAAACTCTATGTCGGCCAAGGTTGATAGGTCTATCCAAACAGGGTTGAAGTGATTCCAGTATCCAAGGGTATAGGATATGGTGTGGAAACACAATAGATGTTAGGTGCAAGAACATGTAGGTATATTCTGGTACACCAAAGGTCAGGTCAGGATAAACAACATGAAAATAAGCAAGGTAAGGTTGGTAGGCCAAACAACAACACGGGTAACCATGTTGTAAGGTACAACGAGCACAAAGAGTCAAAGGTCACAAAAAGTGGGTCAGGTCAAGGTATATAGGTAATAGGCATGGGTAAGGCCAAGGTATAGGTAAAATAACAACTCCTAAGACACAACAAAGGCAATGTAGGGGTAGGTTAGGTTTGTAGGTATGGTTTAATGGGTGTTTGGGATAATAAAAAGGGACGTGGGCAGGAATGGTTGCAGGAAAAAGGAGGTTTAGCAAAACCAAACAATTATAAGGCTTGACCAATGTCAGTTATAGGGTGACCGACATTGGTTGGCTAGGGCACAAATAGCACCGATGTCGGTCAAGTCAGGTTGGGTTTATAAAACAAAAAATTTGTATTTTTCAGAATCATTGTTGTATTATACCGTTGGATAAAAACAATAGAGCCGTTTGACTTTTGGTGCTTTTCAAGAGGAATAGTATGAGGGACTATACCCGGTTAAGGTGGAGAGATCCGGTTGGTGAGAGGAGCTAGGTGGACGAGTCCATGAGATAGGGGGAGTGATTTGAGGTAGATTTCAGAATGGAAGAGGCAGGAGAGGGTTCAGGTGGACCACCCGGCGCAGTGGCCAGATGTGACCCCATGGAGACGACATCGCAATGAGGTAAGATTTGATCCCATTCCATCGTTTTTTAGGTATATTTGTTTATAGAAAATCAGGTTAGGGTAAAATGGGTTTTGGGGGGGAAATTAATTTTGAATTTGGGAAGAAAATGGGGTGAAATAGGAACGTAGGAAGGTGTAGTTAGGTGAATGAGGGTGGGGGAGTGGTTGAGGGGGGATTTGGGTAGGAATGGGTAGGTATTTAGGGAGAAATGGGGATTTTTGAGAGAAATAGGGTAGGGTTTTTGTGGATTTTCACCGCGACAGTGACCGACATCGGTCAAGGGTTAGCCAATGTTGGTGGTAGTTAGTCGTCATCGGTCATAGATGGGGTGACCGATGTCGGTTTTGGGAGACCAGTGCTAGCTAAGACGAACTGATGTTGGTCGGCATTGAGAGAAAAATGGGCTAGGAGTTGAGTAAGGGTGGTTGGGTGAGATAGGAAGGTATTTTTGAATGAAGATAGGCAAGGTAATAGTTATAGGTGGGGGGGTCAAGGGTGAATACGACTATGGTCAGTTTTTAATAATGTGATGGTTTATTGGATGCATGTGAGGGACCGGTTATGGATGCGTGATAGGGTACCACCCCCAGTAGTAGCAGTACGAGGGAGCGCAACAGCCAACGAGTGGTAGCATAATGTAGAGGTTGACTTGATTGGGGTCAGACGCTACCAGACATGTACTCCGAGAGACAAGGTTTGATGGTCACCCTCATCAATAGATGGGATTTGGTGACCAACACATTTCATTTGCTGACAAGGGAGATGACCCTTCACCTTAGAGGATATGTATAGGATCATGTGGTTGTCGATAGTAAGGACACAGGTGTATTTGATTTCTTCAAAGGCCTCTGAGGAGATGATGCTGACATTGTTTGGTGAGGGACTGGTGGAGTTGAGGTTTTATAGTGCCAACATGAGTTATGGAGATATGTACCAGGCCCATCCGGAGGAGATGAGGCTAGTAGTTTTGATGATGGAGGTAGTGTGTTGCTTTGCACTGCAAGATTCAGAGGGTGGGAGATTCCCATGATCATTGATGGGGGTTCTACATGATATGATGGAGGATAGTACCTATTTTGCATGGGCACCAACCTTCTTAGTGCAGTTGTATAGAGAGTTATAGGCCTATGGGTGATTGCGGTGGTTCAGCCTGTGTTGCACCTTCCTACTACACTGTTAGGCGTATGAGCACATTGTGTGTGTGTCCAGTGGGCATGCCCCAACTTCATGCATTTGAGTTGAGTTTTGTTCATGTGGGCTATAGGGCAATGGGTACCTACGGTTGGAGAACATCGAGTTGCTAGGGCTACATATGATGTAGCCTATTACATGTGTTTATTAGGGGGGTTTTTTAGTGTAGACATCATTTAGAGGCCATATGTGGGCTTCCCTTTATACAGGTAGATGACCATCGAGCTGGATGGATTATAGCTGGTGAGATGGATAGAGGGGTGTCGTGCTGACGATCACGAGATGATCCTCATTGACAAGGATAGGTGACAGCTGGAATTTTCCTAGGATATACCACTACTGTTTCCATAGTATAGGAGGCAGAGATAATTTTAGTGGTGAATATCCGTAATATGGTGAATATTCCATTTTTGAAAAAATTGAAAAGGAAATAATTTTTTGTGGGTTAATGACCTGTTCACCTTAAAAATTACAATTTAATTTTCTTAGGGGTCAGGCAGCTTCACCTACCCTTAAAACTATCCCCCCAGCTATATAATACCATATTATTCGCAGGTAGAACACCACTAGCTCACTCTTACCACTTGGGGCATATGTATGATCAAGTACAATAAATGAGGGATAGGAGGGCAGAGACTATAGACATGCGACAGAGAGTTTGTTAATGCGCGTCAGGTAGCAGTTTTATTGATGCGCAACAGGAGTTGGGAGGAAGCAGACATGTGACAAAGAGTTTATTGATGCACGACATGGAGAGTTTTTTGACGCGCGACCAGCAGGCGGAGGCTGTAGACACGTGATTAGATGATTTGTTGTCGTGTGACAAAAAACTTTTTGTCACATGAGAAATCAAACCTATTGTCGGCATGTTAACAAGGTTATTGTCACACGACAACAAGTTTCCTATCGTGTGACAACAACCTTGTTGACACGTGACAGGAGGTTTTTTGTCACGCGATAATAAGTTTGTTGTCACATGATAGCAAATATTTTTTCACCGCGTCTACAGGGCTTGCTACAAGTCACACCACTTGAAAATCAAGTGAAACATTTGCATACAACCCGCCAAAAAATCACCTTCTTGCGAAACCAGTTCTAGGGATATTAGTCAGGTATTCTCCACCTCCAATTTCCAAGAGGTCTCTTAAAATGAACCCTGACATGAGGGACGACGTGGAGAGGCCTATGCCTAGGTAGATTGATGATGCCAGAGTGACAGAAAAGTACAAATAGTGGTGGGTAGCATAGCTACGAGTAGTACCAGTGAGGCCGGGGGTAGCTGGACCTAGCTACCATCATAGTTCAAAGAGATGCCCTACAGGGGTAGGTGGTGACTCTGGTCACACAGTTGGGGATAGTGCACGGATAGTTGACAAGGTCAGAGGCAAAAGTTATTATAGCTCTACAGGCCCAGGAAGCATAGTGACAATGTACCTGTATAGGCACCTACATAAGCTTAGGTAGTATAGGGACAGGTACCTTCATAGGCACCCACACAGGCTTTAAGGAGAGGGTCCCATTTTATAGATAGGAGTGGGACAGAGGCCGATGGTAACCTACCGTAGATACTACCTATGGCTAGGTTCAGGGATTCCTTATAAGAGGTGAGGTATTATCAGGATTACTTGATGGTTGTAGGGATTAGATTTCCCTTCTTATGTATGAGTATAGAGCATAGCAGGCCTTTAATGAGAGGACCAGGTCACACATCCATAGTGTGGAGAGTACACATGGGGCCGACGAGCCCCCTGAGATAGGGTCAAGGAGAGGCTACCAATGTACGGAGGCCAACTCTAGTTGAGGTACCATCTAGAGGTTAGACCGAGGCCTGTGGTGGGCGGTAAGATGTTAGCAGGATGCCACATAGGAGTAGAGGAGGAGGAAACAGGTGAGACAAACATGGAGGATATACGATATGGGGAGATGCTGATTTTTATCGTGAGTACCTCCATATTTTTTTGTGTATTTTGAGATATACCGGTTTGCGTGCCAAAGAGAGTAAGGATGTACATGAGATTTTTTGGGATTTCTGGATCATATACCGGCTTAGGTGCCGAAGATGGTGAGGATGTACATGAGAGTTTTCAAGATGTTTGTATTTATTTGTATATGTGTACATATGTATGTATACACAAACTTTATGATTTATAGAGGATGGTATTTATAGGATGGATGGTGTACTTGCATTTAATTTCCATTATTATGTGTGTATGTGATGGAAAACTAGGTGAATTAGGCATGAGTGAGTCAAGGTCGTGTAGGCATCGCAAAGTGAGGTGAAATAGGCATGATGGAGTCAGGTCAATGTAGGCATGGTGGAGTTAGGTTGGTTTAGGCATGATGGAGTCAGGATGGTTTAGGCATGATGGAGTCAGGTCAGTTTAGGCATGATGGAGTCAAGTTGGTTTAGGCATGGTGGAGTCATGTTGGTTTATGCATGATTGAGTTAGGTTGGTTTAGGCATGGTGGAATGTCCAAGTTGGTTTAGGCATGGTGGAGTCAGGTCATGGTTTAGCCATGGTTGAATTTCCAAGTTGTAGGTAACATGAGGGGACAAATGGTGATGTATATGCAGGTTAGGGTTTAAATTTCCAAATATGTGCTATGATGGAAATGTGAAAATGATAAATGAATGATTTGATGATGTGGTAAAAAATCTGTATTTAATTGATGCTTGTTTGGTTAAATTTCAAGTTATTGATATAAAATGGAAACTAACTAGGGTAAAATGTGAATATGGAAATTGAAAAGGGGAATTGGTTAGGGTAAAGAGTGACCGAGCTAACCTCCAAGGGCCTCATGCCCTCGAAGTGCTACCTACATAGTCCCAATGAAAAGGGGCCTCAGGCCGATGTAGTTCTCCCATAAGCTAGGGAAAATTATGATGAAGTAGAGGAATGGGTTGGTGGGTGTTAGGCATGGTTGAATGTAGGTCATAGGCATGGATTGGGTGCAGGTCATAGGCATGGTTGAGTGTAGGTCATAGGTATGGTTGAGTTTAGGTCATAGGCATGGTTTAGTTGTTTTAAATATAGGTGTCGATGATCTAGTCCTGTATAGGATAATCAATAAGTACCGAGGAAGGTGAATGGTAAGAGGTGGTAAAAGAGCTACTTAATTGAGAAGATCCTTAATGAGTCTACCATACCACAGATGGGATAATGAACGTAAGACCCTAAAGGCCTTGCATAATGGACTATTCTAAGGGTGAAGAAAGTCACATAATCACGAAATTTTGTTGTTGCAGAAACTCCCTTGAGTAAAGAGGAAATTAGGTTGAAAAAGGAAATGAGGTGAGAATGGGTGGTTTAGCGTAGCCTAGTACATGATAACAAGTTTTTCTTAGCAAGAAACCTAGGATCAAAAATAGGCAAGTCCATGACCAAAATTTCATCATTTTCTTCATTTTTTTTTATTTTTAATAGACTGATCAATGCGGGAAGTCTATATGGGATGAGTATAGTATATCCTTAAGGTCTTCGTAAAGCTGATCAATGCGGGAAGCTTTTGGATATTTTTATTGTATTTTTGCAACGACTTTATATAGTTTATCCTTCGACGGAGCATCTATTTATAGCGGTGGAAAATAGAGTGAAGAGATTTCCCTTTTGAGGGAATCATCTTTTTCTGGAATTTTGACTCAAGGAGTTGTATTCCTATTTGTTTTTGGACGTTTAAGTCATGGAAAAGACTATATAGGAATATTAGGTTCTTGTTCAGAGAAACAAAACCATAGTACACATAGGATTAACTATGAAAGAGGTGGTTTTGAGTGATGAATGACCATGGGATTCCACCTTGAAGAAGGAATGAAAAGTATTCATGAAAATCATGCTATGAGTAGATTCGTGGTACTCATATTGAAGATATGGCTGAAAGGTGATGGGTAATCACATGATTCTTGTTTAGTCATGGATCCTCAAAAAATGGGTAATATGGAAGGTGAACAATGCTCAAGGGACGAGCAATCAACTGACAGAAAGTGATAGTGGACTTGATGTCAACAATAAAATGGTCGAAGATGTAAGGCATTGAGGGGCTCATGTTTGGGTTTACCTTCAAGTGAAGACAAACAATAAACACCTGATTCATAGGCATGGGTAATGATATAGGGTCCAATCCAATTAGGAGAAAAATTTTCCCACTTAATTTTCTCTTCTTTGGTTACATGTTGATTTTCCTTCAGGACAAGGTTTTCGACCTGAAATATTCATTCGTGAACACATTTTTCATAGGCACGTTTGATACATTTTTGGTAGATTTGGTGATGGTCAAGAGCATTGAGATGATGTTCATCTAATAACTCAAGTTGCACCAAACAATCTTGGTGAAAGTCATCGTCGTTGAGCATGTCTTGTAGTGAGATGCAAAGAGATGGAATCTGGAGTTCGAGAGGTAAGATAGTACCTCAGTACCATAGACCAATGAAAAAGGTCTGGCAGTAGTCGAAGTGATAATACTAGTGTGATAAGCCCACAAGGTGAAAGGAATGTGTGTATGCCAATCCTTCCTAGTATTGTTGACTACTTTCATAAGAATTTTGTTCAAGGTTTTATTGGTCGATTCTGCTTGGCCATTGGTTTGTGGGTAATAAGGTGATAAGAAACTAAGTTGGATGCTAAAAGTGTCACATAGCTTACATAGGGTTTTTTTTTTGAATTGCTTTCCATTATTAGTGATGAGGCAGTGAGGGGTACCAAAGTGACAAATGATGTGATGCTTAATGAATTCATGTATCTTCTCAGCTTTTTAGAAATGAGGGGGATAGCTTCTACCCATTTAGTATAATATTCAGTAGTGGTTATAATCCATTGGTGGTGTTGTGAAGAATGGGGATTAATCTCACCGACAAGATCCAAACCCCATTAAGAGAAAGTCCAAAGATCTCGTACAACCTGTAAGACATGACTAATGTGTGTGATGAAGATTAACTTGTTTTTGGCATTTCACACAACGTTTGACATAATCACAACAATCAACGGTTTAAGTTTGGCCAATAATAATCCAAGGCAAAGAATGTGTTTAATGACAGATAAAACACTAAAGTGACCTCCACAAATTCCATCGTGGACTTCCTTAATTGTGTAGGGAATTGAAGAGGTTGTAAGGCATTGTAAGAGAATACCATTGAATCCATGCTTATAAAGAAGACCACCCATGAAGACATAATGAGAGACAATTTTAAGAAAGGCCCATTGCCCATTACGAGTGAGATCATTAGATAGAATGGAAAGGGAAAGATAGTCTGTACATATTACTTATACTAAAGGTCACGTGGGTTAGGTGCAACGGTTATCCAATGGGAGCAGACCTCATGAGGTAAATAAGAGGGGTGATTGTAGCCTTTGTATTTTGACAAAGATTTTAGAGTCACCAGGTGAAGAAGGTATCTAAGAAGCCAAGCAGGCCATGGCATCCATAAATTTATTGGTATAATGTGGGGTTGGTTTGAATTTTGTAACAGTCAAAGGTGGTCAAAAGTATATCTACATGATGTTTATACTTTTGAAGGGTATCTCATTACAACACTGGTATATAACATTGAATTGGGTTTACAACCAGCTGGTAATATAAAATTGACACTGATTGAATTAACGATCCAAGTAATGGGAATCCTGAAGACCTAATACGAGTGCTTCATATTTGGCAAAATTGTTTGTATAATCAAAATCAAGTTTGGAAGACAAAGGTATAAGTTCAGCCCATCAAGAGGAATGAGGATAACACACCCCCACCCCCATGCTGAACTTGGAGTGAGCAAACAAGAGTGTCATTTGGTGAGAGGATTCGTCTAAGGAGAGGGTAGCTATGGATTCGTTGGAGAAATTGAAGTTTGAAAGTTGATTCCCAGAAAGAGGTGTGTCTGCTAGGTGATCACCGATAGTATGGCCTTTGATGGAATTTTGAGGAATAAATTCAAGATCGAGGTCGGCCAGAAGCATAAGCCAACGTACGGCATGTTAATGTTGATAGGGTTTGGCATACATATAGTGTAAGCCGTTAGCATTGGTGATAACGAAGAGTGTTTTGATTGAGTAGGTAATGAAGGAGCTTAGTGGCGACGAAAACTAAGGCTAAGCAGATTTTTTCGGCATGGGTGTATCTAGATTCGTAGTCTAGAAGGGTATGACTTATGTAATCAAACCTCTTAGCTCTCGGTGTTGATCATCTCGATGAGCAAGGATGTGCATCTAACTAATTGTTAGTGGCAGAAATGTATAGGTAAAAGTATTGGTCATCCTTAGGAGGAATGAGAACTGGTGATAGATGAAAGTATTGTTTTAAGGATTCAAAGGCTCGATGCATTCCTCATCCCATTTGAACGAAATGCATTTCTTGAGAAGATGATGAAATGGTTGACAACGGTCACAAAGCTGCGAGATGAAATGACAAATGGATTGCAACTTAACTTATAGGCTTTGAAGTTGGCGGAGGCATTTCTAGAATAATCTTGACTTTAGCTAGGATTGAACTTCTATGCCACGCAAAGAAATAATAAAACCAAGGAGTTTTCCTAAAAGTACCGTAAAGATACAATTATTTGGTTGAAGATGAATACAATACTTAATTAGGTGGTGATAAAATTTTACCTTAAGGACGTTCTGATGTCCAGTTCGATGTTTGGATTTAGAAAAAAGATCATCTACGTAATCTTCCAATATGTATGTGTGATGTCATGGAAG
This sequence comes from Taxus chinensis, assembly GCA_019776745.2. Lineage (NCBI taxonomy): Eukaryota > Viridiplantae > Streptophyta > Pinopsida > Cupressales > Taxaceae > Taxus > Taxus chinensis. Next base: position 637,724,532 of record CM034148.1, on the reverse strand, counting down.
ATGTAAGTCATTGGCTTGTTAGTATGTGGCACCAACATTTTTAAGGCCAAAAGGCATGACTCGATAATAGAAATTCCCCCAAGGGGTGATGAAGGAAGTCTTTTTCTGATCTTATGGAGCCACTAATATTTGATTATAGCCCAAGAAACCATCCATGAGTGATAGCATTTCATGGCCAGCGGTGAGATCAACTAGTTGGTCAATGCCTGGTAGGGAAAGTTGTCTTTGGGACAAGGTAGGTTGAGGTCACAGAAGTCCATGTAAATGCAAATTCCCCCTATCACCTTTGTGACAGCAATGATGTTAGAAATCCGTTGGGGATAGTCAATGGGTAGGATGAAAGAAACTGAGAAAAGGTGCTGAAGCTCTTCTTTGACTAGAAGAGAAATGCGAGGATGCATTTTCCATAGCTTTTGTTTGATGGGCTTGACATCATGAATGGCTATGATATTGTGAACCATGATTTTTGGGTCAATACTAGGAATATTGGCATAGGACTAGGAAAAAGTGTTGCTATGGTCCTGAAGGAAAGAGGTAAAAGCTTCCTATTGAGTAGCATCTAAATATTGGCCTATCTTTAGAATGTGAGGGTCTTCCTGAGTGTTAATCATGATTTCAATGGTCGATTCATTCAACATGGTTTGTGTCTAAGAAGGTAACGACTGATGAATATAAGAATCTTCCGCACCCAGGTAGGTGAGGATGGAATCATCCTCTTGACATTCAGCGAAATTAATAGAAGGTGTATCATCATCGATCATGTCAAGATACAAGAATGGGAGAGAAGAGGAAGCCTCTTCATCACGTTGATAGGTCAAAGGTCCCTGGGAAATTGTGTTTACGAAAAAAAAAAGTTAGGAGGGATAGATTTGATATATATGGACTCCGTGGGTGAAGATGGTGATATGGGTGAATGAGGTGGAGATGCTTTGCCTTCCTTAATGAGGTTTACACAGTCCTTCTTAGAAGGTGGTGCGTCAAAGCCAATGCCACTACGGTCATTGTGTTTACATGTGGTACATGAAATGATAGTATGGTGGCCTTGGTTGTAAAATCTGAACCGAAATCCTTTCCACGTGCACCGGTGAAGGAAAGTGTGAGTGAAGCGGCGGTTAGCAAGGGAGTGTAGGTCAGATGAAAATGGTTGTGTTTGAGATGGATTTTTAGGTGAATAAGTGGAAATATCAAGTCCCCCATATGTTAGATTAGTACGAAGGTGGGGAGGGTCATAAGGAAAAACCTTGCCTACGTGGTAGTCAGAACAAAGCTACTGATGTAGGTTTCCATATTCTTACGGAGTGAGGAACGTGTCGATATTATATAGGTGGTACTCCCCCAAAGTGAGGCATTGAAAAACACCTTCTAAGGGGTTGGTAGTCGATATGTGGGTAGCAGGGATCGACGAATTGCTAGATTATGGGGAAGTAGGTGAGTTAGCAGTAGAGGCTACGATGGTAGTAGGAATAACAGAGTTATATGTGGGATAGATGGTGGCAGTCTTAGTGGATGAGCTTGTGGATGAAGGTGAAGTGGGGGTAGTGACAGATGCCTTGATTGGGATAAGTACATCGTTGGGATGGTACAACATGTTACAATTATTGAAAGGTGATGGGTCATCTAGGATGGTGTAGTTGTGTCCTTCATGTTGAAATTTGAGGCAACGGTGTAAAGTCAAAGGGACACAACCCATGGCGCAGATCCAAGGTCTACCAAGAAAAAAATTATACTGTAACTCCCCTTATAAGACATAGAAAAGTTCTGGGACAGTGCGGGGACCGACGCAGACATGGAGAACAATGGTACCCAAGGTAGAGGTCATGACATCATTAAAAGAGTGCAACATAACTAGGTTATCATGCATGCAATTGGTAGGTATGTGTATTTGGTTTTATGCATGGGAAGAGATGATGTTAATAATAGCACCACCATCAATCATAATGCATTATATGCATATATTATTGATAAAGATGGAGATGAAAAGAGTGGGATCAGGATTGTCAGATTGAAAGGGGGAAATCTCTTCATCTGAAAAGTTGAGGGTGGCTACCTGGTGAATAAGTGGAGGTGTAGAGGAAGGTAATGACTTAGTGAGAGAGGCTACGTGATGAGGGGTAGTGATGGAGGCTACAAGCTTGGGGTCATTTGGTAAAAACTCAATAGATTGAAGGACCTCTATGAGGGCTTGATGATGTGACTCAGAGGTTTGGATGAGGTCATATAAAGACATTTTGAGGGAGGATTAGTGTAATTATTTTAACATTGTATGATGTGCGACCCCATCAAAAATAGGATACACAGGGCCTCGAATGGTGACTTTAGGTGTGGGTTCAAATGGTATGATTGGGTATAGGGTTGGTTAATGGGCTAGGGTAGTTTTTATTTACCCTTGTCATTTTGAACGCGGGGTAGCTATGTGAACCTTGTTAATCTCAGGGGAGGTGGATGGAGAAGGTGTGTCATGAAAACTCTAATGACATGAGGTGAAAAAATCCTAGTGGTGGATAAGAGCCATGTTAAATGATTAGGGAACATTGAAATTTCAGTGGTGGTTTGCCTAATTCCCTAACACAAACCATGTTGATCTCAAATGTGGGAGGTGGAGTAAATGGTTGTGGGGGTGGGAGATACTAGTTACTGAGTAGGAAATGGAAGAAGATTTGAGGAAATTGGTGAAGGTGGAACGGGGTCCTCATCAAGAATATCGTCATCATTAAAATTATATTTCAGGAGAACATAATTTAGATAAGGATAGTTTTTAAAGCTTTACAGTTCTCTATATCATGTCCTGACACACGATTATAGGTGTAAATTTTAGTGTCGTCAAAGCCTTTTAGTTTGGGTTTGAGCGGGTTGTAAGGCCTAAGAGGTGGTAATGTGATGATGGAGGTTTATGAGGATATTGGTTAAAATCTTGGCGTAGGACCTCACTAACGGACCGCAATGGGGGGTAAGTGTGGGTTTTGGTATAGATGTGACTGATTTTGAAGGAAGAGGCTTGTACATGAGTGGGAATGAGTTGGTCCAGTAGCTTGGTAAGTGGAGTGGTATTAGGTCTTATGGACATCTACTTGGGTATAGGTATGGTAGAAGAGATGGTGATGGAAGGTCTGGTTGGCTTTGAATACCTTATTCGAGGGTAGTAGATTCTTAGCTTTGGGTTGGCACCTTCTTAGGTAAAGGTGACATAGGAGTATGAGATGTATAAGGAAAAAAAGATGGTGTAAGGGGGCGAGTTACCCATGGGGATAATCACAGTGCCAGGTAGCAGGTCATTAGCAAAGATCACATGGAAGGTCCAAGTGGAAGGGAAGAGAGTGTCATGGTTAGTGAAGAATTTTATGGAAGCTAGTGGTGGTATGGGTGGTAAGAAGGCCATGGGTGATATCGCAGGGGTTTTGTATTGATTGCTTGTGTATATGAGAGGGTCGTGATGAGGAGGTGAGCTATTGTGTTCTTGGTTTACCAGGTGGAAATAATGTTGCTTGGCAAGGGTTGAGGGGTGAGGTCCTAGGATGGACGGATGGTGTGGTGGGTGAGGTAAGAGTGTATGAGGCCTAGGATGTTAGGTCTTCTTCTTAGGGGCCATGGAAATAAGTTTAGTGTTGGTTTGGGAAGATGTGGCTAAATCTAATTTAACGAGTGGGTGAGTAAGGATAGCTATTGGTACGAACCCTAAGGTAGTGATGGGTTTAGGTAAGGGAGATGATATAAGTGTGCATAGGTGTTTGGGTATAAGTGTGCATTTTCGGTTGTTGGCATAGGTGTGTGTTGGGTTATAGGAAAATGTTATGGAAGGAGTTCCAATAATCACAGTTATGTTTGATTTCATTGCTTAAAACACTTTTGGATAGATTTTTGGAGGTTTCGTTGAGTGACAACTACATTTAGGTTGAAGTAGGAAGTATAATACGTCCTAAAAGCAAGGCTCTATCGACATAGTCTAGGTGATTGACCAAGCATGAAAATGGTACTGCTGTAGGCGGGGCTGAGGTGGATTGAGTATCAATCCCTGTAATTTTTTTTTTTGAGAAAAATGAAAATGATTAACTTCAAACTCTGTGGGTAAGAGGGCCAAGAGAAGAGTCAGCAGGATCTTGGAAGGTCTAATGGAGAATGGTCACCTATAGGCAAAGGTGTCTTTATAGGATCCTCTATGGGTAAAGTATATGATAGGACTAGATGAGGTAGAATCTCCTTGCGATGGTGAAGGGAGTGGACATGTTTCTCCTTATGGGTAGGAGAGGTGTTACTGCCGACTACTCAAAAATTTGAGAGGCAAAAGTCAGAGCTGATAATTATGGGTTCTTTCAGGAGTGAAGGAGAGAAATGAAGAGGTGTTCCTTTGTGGGTGGAGGAGTAGGTGAAGTAGGTTCCTGTATAGGTAGGGGAGTTCTGGATAGGATCTCATCTATGGAAGGAACAAGGGGGAAATTGGGAAGTAGCTGGTATGTAATCAAAAATATTGTGGACCTCCCGGAACATTGCTATCATTAGTTGAAGTGTCTCCAGTTTAGTTGGAATGATGATGTGTGGTTAGGGAATAGTTTTTTTGAAGATATGTAGGTTTTTGGTTAGAGGGTAAATTTGGGCTATCCGAGAATATATCTTCGTTGTCTAACATTTCATGGATGATATTCTTAAAGGTGATGCAGTTACCATCACTATGACCTTTGACATTAATGATAGTTACAAAATTCATGTGCTTTATACCACGTAGGAATAGGGAGATTGGGGTCAAAATGAGTGTGTGGTTTTATAGGTGGAAGGGTAATAACACTAACATTAATAAGATTTTTCAAAACAAGAAGAATATTGATACCTTATTGAGGTGTACTTTTGTTGTTCTCATCTTAACTGGAAAGCTTGGATGAGAGAGAGATTAGAAGAAGGTTTGGCTTGGTTTGATGGGTGAGAGAGTCAAACCTTGAGAACTACGACATTGGCAGATCCTTTGGATTTTGAATAGTTGTTCTGGGGTTTTGAAGATGAAGAAGCATCATTCAATTTGAACGATGTGTTCTTATTACGTAGCTGAATTCTCTTCGCTTCGATAGCACAGATCTCCAATTTACGTGCCATGGTGAATGCCTCGTCAAGGGTTGGTGAAATATGTCTAGGACAAGCCCACGTAAACAACTCTATGAGATCATTTTGATGTAATTGAATTGTGAATAGACTCATCGTCATACTGCTGTGTGGAGTAAAGATCAGTCATGGTGACTTTATTGACAATGTTGATTGAGAAGTGGTCTAAGAAGGCTTGGGCTATTTGATTAAATGAGTAGATGGAATGTCTAGGTAGCCCGTTGTACAAGTCTAATGCAGGTCCTGTCAGGGACATTAGGAAGGTTCATAGGAGTAAGGCATCGTCATAGGCGATTAGGTAACACCCATGTTTAAAAGACCACAAATGTTGTTAGGGTTCTTATTTACTATTGAAGTGGTTGAATTTTGGCATTTCCCAATGTGCAGGGTATGAGCGAATAGGAATGGATAGATGAATGGGCTCATTATAGATTTCATCATATGTGAGGGAATTACATGAGCCAGAAACTGATGCTTCTAATTTCTACATCCTTTCCATAATTAACTTGATGAGGTCATTGGTAGGTTGTGATAGAAGGGTGTCTCCTATGGCGTAAGAGGGATGGTGCTGAACATGTGAATGTGGGTGGCATTCCATTATATGGTGATGCCGAATAGGAAGGTTGAGAATAGGGGACTGACATAGAGGGCATATATCTAGAATAAATGACAGACGAGATAGGGGGTTGGTGATAATATGTATATTTAGGTGGGACATTCAAAGTGACTCTAGTAGCGATTAGGGGTAGAGATTGCAGGATGGAGAGGACAAGATTCTAGAATGGGGTAGGGGTCACCAAAACCATGGTGGTTGTGTTGCAATTGGTTTATGTGAGATAATGGGTGCGGATGGGGTTATGGTCTGGGTGGTCAATGAAGGAACAAAAAATACTATAGGTGTGAGTGATGTTGCAGATGTAGTGGTCATAGTGGGTGTGGGGCCTAGCTACGAAAACACTAGCGGTGAATTATGTGAAGGTAATTCCGAACTAGTAGGGGCTGATGCAGAAGTGGGGATAAGGGTAAGAGAGATGGATACAGGCATGCCATATATCAAATGGCCTAAGGAATCTTGAGTGGATGAGTGGGGAAGGTATAATTGTAAGGCTGCGGGATTTTAATCGAGGAATCGTGTGAACTCCTCGTCTCTTGTAGCAATGGTGGTAGGCAGGGTTGGATCCATGGGTGACAGGATAGAAGGGAGTGAAGGATGAGGTGGGAGTGGTTAATGACTGGTGTGGAATATAAGAGCATTAGTTCACCTGCGAGTCAACACCATGTGAATAAGTATTGACCTGGTAAGACTGTATTCTGTAAGTGACACATAAAACAATAGAAAAAGAGAAAAATGAGGTTGGGAGGGTGACTTTAGTCAAGGTTGGAATTTTGAACACCAAACCAGACACCGAATCGCTCAGGATGACCGGTGACAGTTAATGGGGAACTGATGTCGGTTATAGAAACTGATGTCGAACACTGTAGAGAAACACCAGTTTCAAGAAATGGAACATGACTGATGAATATGTAAATGGGGAAACTGTGTATGATAGAAATATCAACATGGGTAATAGGATGATGCCTTGAGGGCCAAAATAGAACATAAGGACTAATGAAGGCTATTCCAGAAAAAATAACTAGAAAGCCAAAAGCCAACACCGGTTAGGCTTAACCGAAGATGGTCAGATGTGAATTGATGACAGTCGTTGGACTGACACCGGTTACTATGAAATGAAAGAGAAGTGAAGAAATTAGATTTTATGAATTTAAATCAAGTGAAGAGTCAAACTCAGGAATATGAGAATGAAATATGGGGTACTGACACACTCATAAAAAGTCAGAATACTCCAACTACGATGATGGAGTGTGCAAAGAAGAAGAATAATGTAGATTCATAGTCTCACACCTCAAAACACAAGTCAAGAAGGAAAACTAAGAAAAACATGATCCTAAGAGTGATTTTATTATGCTTGTTTATCTTATGCTATTTAGAAATGACCATGTGAATTCAGAATAGAGTTTTTGGCTGGGAAGGCATCCTACAAAGAGGAAGATCTAGAAGGTGAGGTTTTAGGTTATGTTATGGCAGGGTTAGGCCATCCTCTAAGGTAATGATTGGATAGAAGTAACCAACTGGGTGCCCACTTTCAATCCACTGATTGTGTGATCGTTGACAACTTCTTCCGGGTGAGATGTTGTTTAAGAAGATGTGTATTTTTCAATTTTGTGTAGTTTGGTAAGAGAGAGAGAGAGAGAGAGAGAGAGAGAGAGAGAGAATGTGCTTTTATATGATTCTTTATCTCAACCATCAGCTGGGGCATGACTTCCAACATATACGTTGCCCTCATTTTAATGTGATCTAAATGCAACATAAAAGGATGAAATGCAACCAATTTTAAGCCCAAATCGACAAATTACGTTCAATGAAGAAAATGGTGAATAGGAAGAGGAATGCTCTTTCACTAATGTAATGCGAAAAGAAAGAATAATGTGTTATTTTTTAAAGCACCAAAAAAAACGATTTTATTTTAGATAATAAAGAGAGAAAGAATAATTCCAGAGAAAGGAAAAAAATAATGTGTAAGCTTTTTGAAGGGAAAAAAATGCACAACTTTACCTAGGAATGAAGAAAATGCAAGGAACTTCGGATGGGTCCCCACCAGGCGTGCCAAAATGTTTCACCATTTTCTTTATGTTTTTGGAATGTGACGAAATAGATTAGAGGTGTAGGTCAAGGAGGAATCCACTGTTATGTTGGTCGGTTGGAGGTTGATGTGCACGTTCTGACTTCTTGATGTGATGTTGATTGTGAGAGATTCATTTTCGCTGGGAGGAAATACTTGTAATAGAAAAGCAAGACTACCAAAGAAGAGTTAAACACTATATGACAGTGGACTGCCTAGCGTGTGCCGGATCCGGGAAGTGTGGTACTCCCTAGAAGGCTATCAATCCACTTTTTTTATAAGACAAATATGAAATAACTGAAATGCGTACATAAATGAATCTAGAGCTAGTATTCTGATTTGGGCACCTCAGATCACTATCAACGTCGATCCAATTAAATTCTAAAAACTATACAAGTCAAAGTCTTCGAGGTCAGGTTGCAGGTTGTTCAGGCGGGCTCCAAGTCATATACAAGGTCTTAACAGGGTTGGATAAGGTGTTTGGGTTGTATCTTGGTTGGTATGTTGGTTATTGGTTTACACAATGTTAGCAAACACAGAGAACAACGTCGGTCGAAAGTATGACTGATCATGGTTAGGCAGAAACCGACGATGGCTATGGGTAACCGAGATGTCGGTAGAGGCTGGGGTGAGTAAAACTTAATAAGATTTGTTAGTGGGGTTTGATCTAAAGTTAGCCATAGATGATAGAGGGCATAACAAGGTGTATGGGGATCTTGGGAACACTCAGAAATGTGTAGAATTCGAGCTATAGGCGGTTTTATGGTGTGGGTGGAGGAATGAGTTAGGTTTACGAGAAGGTAGGAATGGTAATGGGGAAAGTGAGAGGGCCAGTAGGAAGATTGATAACAACATGTGACAAAGAACCTTTAAAACAAGATAAAGCTAGAAATAGATAATGCATGTTATACAATGTACTTACTGGTGTTGCATGTTCAAATGGCTATGAGGTGGATGATGGCAGTAGATCAGAGGAATGGAGCTTGGGTACTGCAACAGTGGTGCTTCCTAGAAATGTTATCTGTGAGTGTAAATACCTCTATATATGTCCTGGTGCTGGCTATGGATGTCTATAGGTGCAAAAATACTTTGGTTCTTCTTGCATGCAGCTCTCTTCCTTTCCTCCTCAATCTCAGAATGTGCCAACCCAGAAACAAGGTTGTCAAAGTGAATAAACGGTAACTGACGATGGTTGGAGGATGACCGATGTCAGATTTCAGGATGATCGGTATCGGTTAAGGCAGAGATTCCCTAGGTTTGCTAAAAATAATAGATCTCACAATAATTTAGGCCAAGTCTGTTCATTTATTCGCAGATCAGAATGGACGTTATGCTATTATGAGCGAGAAGGTGGTTAGAGGAATAATAGGCATTGATTTTTTATGCTTGAATTAAATCTTATTCATTTATGGAAACATGATATGAATAGGTCTATGGTGAGGTGTCTAGGTGAGGTGTGCATCCATTTAATTAAAGTAATTAAATTAATAATGGGGTGAGGATGGGTATTAATTTAACTGTAAATAATTAAATTAATGTTAATATAGGTCATAAGGGTCATGATTAGGTGAATGTGTTTAAGGTGGTTCTTCGACAAGGGACCAAGGGGAGTGTGACCCAATTTTAGTGTCTACAATACCACACACAATAAAACAACTATTCCAACTTGTTCATACAAACCTAGTGTAGTATTGACTCCACCCATCATCAAAATCATGAAATGATGTTTAGATATTATTTACCTCATTTATTAAAGAAATATATGTGTAGAATGACTACGGGTTACTTTTCTAAAAGAGAAATATAAAGAATTTGCAGACAATTAAGGCATACGAACTACTTAGTTGAAAATGCCCACTGGTATGAACCCCTAACGGTGCCCAGGGCTTTGCCTTACAATAAGGAACAATTTAATTCATTACTAAATTTCAAGAATGTTGAGAGCATCATTTTAATGTAGGAGTCATGCCTTATTTGCAAGGAATACACAGAGCCACAATGGATTTGTTGCATGCCATAAACATCATATGCTCCCACAAGCATTGCAATACCGATCAGAATAATCCTATCAATGATTCCCACCTTATCATTACAGCGAGTCTGGATCGAAGTGGTTTATCTGCAATAGATCTACATTCTAAAAAGAGGGAAATTGAGGAGGAAGCAAAAAGTCACCCATGGTTACCACCTGCTGGTTTTGTGTGAAGACTCATGCAATATCCTCCTCTAAAAATATCTCAGAGCTCCCGCAAGAGGCTTCCTCATCCTCATTCTTCATCTGCCCCGTCGACTTTCCAATATATCCACTTCCCAGACCACTGCTTTTAATCCGCCCTCCTTGGTCCCAATTCGAAAATCCTAAGGCATAAGCTCCGTGCCCTCATAAATTATGAGGCCTCAATAGGATCTTAGAAAACATCCTTCATCTTTCTTCACTTTCTTAGAGTTACCTATATTTCTATGTACCATAGGACAGTAGATTTTGTTTAGTGACTACATTGAAGCTTCCTTGAGAAGGCTTATGTCGCTTCCTTTTTAGGTTTCAATACTCATTCTTGCCCCCTTCCGCAAGGGGGAATAAATGCCTCTTCTACATGCACTGATGATGTTCTTACGCATCGACGGAACTTGCCTATGTTTCGAGTTCTTTATTTCTTGTTTGCATTCATCATACGGGCGGTCCTCCGCCTGTAACTTCTATGACGGATTGGACTAAATTTTGTAAACATGTCACCTCAAGGGGACCAGGCCGTTTTAATCGACGGAGTTAGCAGAGTCATGGAATATCCTCCTCTAAAAATATTCGGCAGGCGGCGCTCGAGATGAAATCATCCAATGCGTGGGAGAATCTTTCCAATATCGTCCCCTCCCGCTTGGTTTTGGCTGCTTGAGAACTGCGGGCTTAGTTAAGAACGTTTTGGCATGAATATAATATCATAAACTTATGATTTGCACTTGGAGGATCTTTAGGAATGTCAGGGGGGTTTTCGAGTGGCAAGGGTTACAAGATAGAGCTGGATGACTTGGCAGTATGATGTTATAGGTACGAGCTATTTTGATCGAATGCGAGACATTCGCGGATCCAGAGTCAGCCAAGGCATGATTCTTCAAGATTTTCTCACAGAAAATGGCGTGCCTTTCTTTATAAAATTCTAAGGGGGGAAGAAGTTTGCTGCTTTTACTTCTGGAAAGCTTCTTGATTGATATTAAGGAGAAATAATGCTACATGGGGAAAGTAGATCCTGCTATGGCTATGACATATAAGAATGGGTCATATAATTTTTGATAATCTAGCTGAATATAAATACTAAGCACTCTTATAAGAGTTTTACCAAAGATTGTACGAGACCATAAAACATTCTCTGCAGAATAGTGTTAACATAGGAATTATTTCAAGAGTTAATATTGAAGGCAAAGGAGTACTAAAAAACAAAGCCACTTGGATCCCACTGGTTCATACAAACGTGGTGTGGGACTATAGCAACTCAACCGCATGAAAGTTACGATTTGTAAAGGGAAAATATATCTCATAAGAATTAAACCACATGACCTTGCCTTAATGAGATGGAGTTTCATGGGTTTACTTATCTAATTTTGAAAGGGTAAAGGATGCGAGACATTTCTTGGCATTCGAAGCCTTAGTTGAAAATGAAATTGGTCTGAAAATAAAGTGCCAAAAATTTGTTTGAGGAGGAAAATTTAAGTCAAACCAATTTCAAAAATTTTGAGAGCATCATGGAATAAGGAGAAATTTCTTAGTTGTAAGGAATACACAACAAAATGGAGTTGTTGAAAGGAAAAATAAAACTTTACATGAAACAGATACAATAATTATCAATGATTCCAAGCTATCATACATGTTTTGGAGAGAAGTGGTTTATACAACAATCTACATTCTAAAAAGAGGGAAATTAGAGTAAACAAAAACTCACCCATGGTTACCACCTCCTGGTTTTGTGTGAAGACTCATGCAATATCCTCCTCTAAAATTATTTGGCTCCCGCTTGAGATGAAATCATCCAATTATGGGAGAATCTTTCCAATATATTCTTCCCATTCTTTTAAAAAGTACAAGTGGAAGAGAATTATTTCTTGGCAATAGTTTAGTATCTTGGTTAAGAAATAAACAGGTTTATGTTTCTTTATCCACAACTAAGGAAAAATACATAGCAATAGTATCTTTTTGTACACAAGTTCTCTGGATGAATCAATCATTGAAAGAGATCAAGGTATAATTTTCTCTTATCATTTCCATATTTTGTGATACCACTAGTGAAATAAATATTTCAAAGAATCTAGTTATGCACTCTAGAATGAAGAATATTCCTATCAAGTATCATTTCTTAATAGAAAACGTAGCAAACCAGAAGGTTAATTTTGAACACATTGCCATAAAATAATAGATTGTGAATATTTTTAAAAAACCCCTTCCAAAATATCCTTTTGAATATACCAGACAAAAACTAGGAGTGATATATTTCTCATCCATCCATTAAAGGAGCAGAATCAATTCAAGGGGAGCTATTCACTACATTATTTTTTTAGCTCCATAGTAAAGACAACACAGAGAAAGATCAGTTGATTAATATTCTCTCTGACAGACGTGACAATCCCTTTGCCATTAATGTCAAAGGGGAGAGTTATAGAAAGGGGGGAAATTACAACAAGGGGGGAATTATGTTCTTGTGATATTCACAGATAATTCCTATGCAAGATTACTATCAATGAAAAAGGGGGAGTTTGTTGGAAATATTGTCATCGATGTCAAAGGAATGATGATGTAAAAGAAATTAGCTTACATGATCCATATGTTGGGAATACTTTCCATTTATGTCTAATGAATGAATAAATCAATATTTTTTTTTTGAAATTTTAATTTTGCAAGCCACACAACAAAGGAAGTTAGTATGTAGTGTTTCATAGGTTTGAAGACATGTCAATACTGCATAATAAAGGGGAACAATTTTTGGTGTCTCATGGGTTTTTGGAGGTGAGAATGCTGTCGAACAAAGGATATGTGTCATGTAAGAAATTAAGTCATCCATAGTTTTCCGTGAATGGTATTTATTGATGACTATTCTAGAATGACATGTTATTTTTCTAAAAGAAAAATGTGAAGCATTTGTTTAAGGAATTCAAATCCTTAGTTGAAAATGAAACTAGTCTAAAAATCAAGTGCCTAAGATTTGATTGAGGAGGAGAATTTACTTCAAATGAATTTGAATAATTTTGTGAGCGTCATTGAATAAGGAGACATGTCTTAGCTGCAAGGATTCTACAACAGAATGGAGTTATGGAAATAAAAAATAGAACTGTACAGGAAATGGATAGAACAATGCTAAATGAATCTAAGCTATCATAATTTTTTGGAGAGAATAAGTCATCACAATGGTCTATATTTTGAACAGATCGAAAATTAGAGTAAAAATCTTATGAATTAAGGAATGAAAAACCAACAAAAGTTAAATATTTTAGAGTGTTTGGAAACAAATGCTACATAAAAAGAGATGATGAATACTTGGGAAAGTTTGAATCTAGATTTGATGAAGGCATCTTCCTTGGTTACTCTTCAAGAAGTGAAGCTAATATAGATGTTACAATATAAGAATGAACAAGATTGTTGAAAGTGCAAATGTAAAATTGGATGATGTCATCTATCAAAAGAATAAGACACAAGAAACTGATTATCCAAAGGAAGTAAGTTGTGAAGAAGAAGATGATGATGAAAAGGAAGAAATTGAACTAAACGATATAAATACACCATCAATATTTTCCCATAAAGGACCATTCTTAAATTCCAATTGTTAGTGATAAAAAAAATACTAGAGTACTGTTGATCAGTCAAACTCTGGCACTTAGTGAAGAAAATACAGAAGGTTTGCATGGGAGAATAGAGTGTATTTAAAGGCATGGAAGCATCGAAGAGGATCATGTGTAGAACAGAGATAGATTCAAGACTCAACCATTTTTCATGATAAGGATCTATTTTTAGATAGCGTGTGAAGCACTCAAACTGATTAGAGACCTGCACGTCACACATTGGCTATTTTTGGATGATCAACTGCAAAGCGCTTTACATGAATGCATGCTAAAGATAGAACTGTGAACTAATGGTTGACAAAGAGAGATATATTGTTATCACTCTTGCATGCAAGCCTATTTTTGTAAGGGCACGTGGCTAATAATAGCATGCGACCTATTATGGGATTAGATAAGTGGTGAAGGGCAAGTCCCCACCCTTATAAATATGTAGTGAATTATGTAGTACAGATATATAGAGAAAGAGCATAGATATACATGTGAGAACTAGGGTATAGTGATATTATGTTGCTAGATCTATTACACGCATGAGCGTGTACTACTATTATTGTAATGAAGCTTATATGTATTTACTGTAATTAATATAATGGTGATTATGGACTGAAACAAGGTATTTTCATGGTTATAATTCAGTATTGCATGCTTGATTCCATTATGGTAATTTTTTAGATCTGTTATGTTCTAGATCCATGTTTGAATATGCACTGTATGAAAGGTGTATCAGTTATAGCTCTGCATGATTAAATTCTTCATCATGCTAACATCCTAAAAAAACAACCCTAAAGAGGGGCATAGTACCTTTGCGTGCTTCGTGTGAGCACTTAGTCTAGGATGAGTGATGTGCCTACCTTCCTGGGCTTGTATTGCTAAATTCTAGGCTGCATCATTGGTTCCATTGTCGGGACCTCTTTTTTAGTTATTTTCAAGATGGTTTGTGATGAAGAGATAACGATTGGCCTTAGAAAGTGTTTTGGAGTGGATACACGATCTGGAAGAAGGATACACACAACGGTTCAGCACTGGATCTAAGTTTAACACACACGTGTGGGTGGAACAGAATCTGTATGACATTTTTTATGAGAGCTTCTTTGTTATCTTTCCAGTAGAATTGTACAAGTGGCTGATTGTGTATGTATCTAATAGAATTGGAGGTATTGCGCACTTTTCTGGACACAGGAATAATTCCAGGCCCTTTTTGATGCTGATCTGATTTGGACTCGAGCTGTGGATACATGGTTTCGTGGTGTTTTAGATAATTATATCTTGGAGTACTTAATTTCCACTTATTCATGCCCAGGGGTTGCTTAATTCCAATTTTTATGATATCCAAGGGGAACTTACCTACAAGGCATTCCACTAGCAATCAAGATCATGATGGTAAATTTTAATTTGGAGAGTAAACTGATGGCTAACTAAACCCCATCACGTGTGGGGGTAAGAGTAGTTTTCGTGAAAAGTGGCAGACCTAGTAGCAAAAAGGCAAAGAGAGGAAAGGCATCTTAAGTATAATGAGGCACACGAGAGGGAGGTACAGAAGCAACGTGAGGTTATAGAGAAAATGGCATTGTGGAGAAAGATAGTTTGGGAAGGAGTTGAAGTTCATGCAGAAGACATGGAACCCGAGCCTCAGGAACTCCCCCATTTGGGAAAATATGATAGGGAACCCTCCTCAGTCTCACATAGAAGCACAGCAGTAGAGATGAACTAGGCCATGGGAATGCATCTGAATCCACCTGGAAACCTTGCCCTTGCACTTGGTTTTCCAGCATCTAGTACAAAAAATAGTCAACAAATTAATTCAAGCAGTGAAAGAGTAGGAGTGATTCTTATGAAATGCACAATGATGGCAGTGCTAATGGATTTTTTTTATATGGGAGTACCTTTTCAGGTGTATCAAATGAACAGAGCTTAGGTGTGCCAATTTTTGGACTAACTTTTGGAAGTGGTAACACTTCACAAACTATCGGGGTATAGTTTATTTCTGCTATTGGGACACAGGGAAGCACATCTTCTAGTTCGATACTAGCTACAGGTTTGACATGTGCATATGTGTGAAATACTATGGCGCATAAAAGGGATCATGACTTCTGAGCATAGGGCAAGCCAATTTGCTACTACGTTACAAGGGCACACACACAACTAGTATAGAAAGTTTGACCCTGATCAGACTTGCATAGACTATACAACTTTACAAGATGCATTCCTTAAAGAGTTTCACATCCCTGAGTTTGAGCAGAAGAGTATAAGTGCACTCAAGGATATTAAGCAAGGAACTACTGAGAGTGTTAGAGAGTATGATTCCCATTTTAAAGCATTTTTATCTAAACTTTCTTATGATATACACATAAGCCAACATGTACAGTGGTTCGTTGGGGGCCTAATTACCCCTTTTAGAAGGGCATTATCACATAAGACATACACTAATCCATGCGAAGAAATTCAAGCAACCTTACGCGCTGAGGCAGTTGGAAGTATAGATACTGGGGTGACCCCATTTTTAGAAGCATAAACCACAGCTATAGAAAAATAGTTGGAGAAACTATCAGCAAATTCAGCACATGAGATGTGCACATGGATTTGGTGTACAAATTGTGAAGTAGAAGGTCACACAAAGGATATTTGTCCTCACAGATTTGTACTCTTGGTGTTGTTGGATTGTGAAATATGCCATTTAAACCATGATGCTAGATGTTGTCCATTATTACAATGCGTGATAAGGAAGAACATTTCAAGCTACTGTAAAGTCTACAAGTCCACGGATCATGACAGAGAAGGCTTCTGACTGATTGGTCAGATCCATGACACTATAGATATTGGTGTACGACAGATAAGAGTTTCAGATAACTCTAAAGGAAAGAATGAGCATCAAGACCAGGATCATAATCAGGCGTGCTATAATTAGAATGAAGGGCATTTTGAAGGCGGTCATGGAAGAGTTTGAGCATACCACGGTGGATTTAGAGGATGAGGCCGTGGTAGTGGAAGAAGTGAGTTTCCTCACGAAACATGTTATACATGTGGATCTCTTGACCACTACAGGTGTGAATGTCCTCAAAATAGTACATGTTCTTTTTGTGGAAAGAACCATAGCTATGAGGAGTTCCCGGACTTATATGAGCATCTTAGTAAACAATATAAACAAGAAAACAAAGGCATGGGGATGGTTAGGATACAACGCACTATTGAAAATTGGTGGATGCCTAAGTTGGAGGTAGACTCTAAGGTGTTGCAAGTGAAGATCACGACCCACGCTAAGGTGACATGCACCAGAGAAGCATTGCAGTAGAAGCCTACCATCACTAAGAAGGAGGTTCTACATGTACGGTATGTAGATCCTGCCCATCAAAAGGAGGTCTATTAGGAAACCATGGAAGTTCTTAGGAATCTTTAGGGTGAGATACAATACTTAAAAGAGAAATCACGGAAGATGGAGAAAAAGAAAGTATCAGAGATGGTCCACATTGATATAGATGACTGAAGGGAAGTGTGTAAAATGTTGCGTTAGGAAAATATCATTCCATTGTTAGGGGATTGGTTAAAGGGAAACACCCCACTCGTAAGTATTGAGACTGGATGGAAGATCATGCATGCAAATTTTCCCCCTCATAGCCTACATTATGACAAGGAAATCACTCTAAATTCTATTGTGGATGATTGGCTATTGAGTAATATACTGATTGATACAAGCGCGGAAGTCAATGTTCTTACCTTAGATGCATGGGTATAAATGGGAAGACCCCCATTGTAACCATCCTCTAATATATTGTTCATGGCTAATCAAACTAAGGCCACTCCCACTGGGGTTTTAAAGGATGCATCCATTACTATACAAGGGGTCAAGCTCATTGGAGAATTTGAGGTTCTAGCGCTACTAGAGTCATATAATTTCCCAGCTCTATTGTGGCATCCTTGGTGCTATGCAAATAATGCTTATCTTTGGTTTAACAAAGGCTATATTAGTTTCAAAAACAAGGAGGAGAGAGTTATTATCCCATTAACAGATGGAAAATTTGTGCCCTATGTTGAGCCCTTGAGTGTAGAAGATTTGAATAGGATTTATGTACGCGCCATGTGAGATCTAGAGATACTTGATCCAACTAAAGGAGTAATTTAGTGGGAGGATACACAGTCTATTAGTGATACTACAAGTGTTGATTGTGATGATTGGACTCATAGCACCTATGAGTTGGTAGGGCGCGAAGTAAAGAGCTTATTTCCTAGAGATAGAAAATTGCGTTATGTCAGGAGAATAGGTAACAACTCGATAACTTGTTACACTGGAGGAGGAGATCCTATGGTATTCCTATGTGCCATGGAATAATAGTGGATACACCCTTTGGAAAGAAGAAATATGCTATCATATACACTCCGTGGGACAATAGCATGCTGGTGGTTGGCCCATAAAGATAATCTTGTAGGATGGAATGAAATTAGGATTGCTCTTGCTACTAGGTTCCTCAGGAGCAATGCACCTACTCAAATATGTACTTATTATGGTAATCAACTTATTTAGCACCATGTTCAGAAGTGTGAGAGACTCTGGACAGAAGGGTGGGAAGCTTTACCACCTTCGCTATGGGTGCATGAGTTTTATTCCACTTTACAAGGATGCACGCGTGCTTGGTATGTATATGTCGAACTCCATAGAGAGACTAGAAATTGGTGGGATTTAATTGTAAGAATAACCTAGATGTTTGACTTATTCTCTACAAAGCCTCCAGTGGAAGAAGCCTTGAAAGTTATAAATTTCTTAACTATGGGAGATAGTGTCAAGGCTGAAGAACTCCTTCAGGAGTTATTAGATGAAGGAGCCTTAGGAGTACGTATTGTTGAAGAGATAGAGGTAGATGAAACATTACTTAAATGTACTTGCCTTGAGAAAGAAAAAAGAAAAATGGTCTACTTAGTGGATGATGAAGAAGTAGAAAATATGGATGTAAATCATTCAATGGGTAGGTGGGAGATGTTGGACAGTAGAGATAAGACCACGTGCACCTATCATAAACCTATGAAGACAAAGAAGGTGAATATTAGATCAGAGGATGACGTAAGGAAGCCATAATTGGGGACTATTGGTCAAACTCTGAAATGGAAAAAATCATACAGTTACTAAGGGATTACCAAGACTTATTCCCTAAGGGGTACCATGAACTTAAATGCATGCATGAATTGTTAGGGGAGATGAAGATTAAACTTAAAGAGGGTGTGCACCCAGTTAGTAAGAGACCCTATAGGATGAACCCCAACTTGCACAAAAAGGTCAAAGAAGAAATTGACAAAATGTTGAAGTCTGGAATTATCAAGCCCCTTGATGAGTCAGAATGGGTTAGTCCAATGATGATCAATATCGAGAAAGATGGATGGATTAGGATTTGCATGGAATACAGGGAACTGATTGTTGTATGTGTGACTAATCCCTTTCCTACGTAATTCATTGATGAAATACTAGAAGGCATTACAGGGCGTAAAATATATTCATTCACATATGGGTTCTCTAGGTACCATCAAGTTCAGATTGCCCAGGAGGATCAGGAAAAGACTACGTTTACTACTAAATGGGGTAGCTTCACCTATATTGTAATTCCTTTTGGTCTGAAAAATGTGACTGTTGTATTTTCGTGCATAGTTGTTCAAGCATTCAAGGAATTTATTCAAAACTTCTTACAGGTATATTTAGATGATTGGATGGTGTATGGATTAGTTAAGGATCATTGTGACAATCTATTCTCGATGTTTGAAAGATGTAGATAGTTGAGTATCTCATTAAAAAACAAGAAATGCATATTTGCTACACCATTTGGAATATTGTTAGGACACATAATTTGTAAGGAGGGTTTGTTGGTTGATCCAGCCAAGGTTGCAGTCATTATAGGTCTAAGGGAGCCTATCAGTCAGTGTGAGGTGTCGAGATTTTTGGGTCATACAAGATATTATAGGAAGTTTATCAAAGGATATGCCAAAATTGCCACAATGTTGGAAGAGTTACTGAAAGGTAAAGGTATGTTCTACTGCGGAGAACCACAATAGCGCGCATCCAGGATGTTAAAGGAAAAACTTACTATTGTGCCTATTCTATGTTTTCCTTCATGGGACCAACCCTTTCATGTACATGTTGATGCCTCTGGCACAACCATTGGTGTGGTGTTGGCTCAACCTGGAGAAGGTATTATAGATCATCCTATATGTTTTGCTAGTAGAAATTTGACTCCTACATAACAAAATTACAAAATATAGAGCACAAAGCTTTGTCAATGATCTATGCACTACATAAATTCTACTATTACCTACTAGGCACACCATTCTTATTTTATACAGATCACATGGCATTGAAGTATTTGGTAAACAAACCTATTCTACAAGGGCGCATATGTCGATGGGTGCTCTTATTTCAAGAATTTGATTTCACAATTGTGGTAAAACCAGGGAAAAATAATTTTGGACCAGACCATCTATCTAGAATACAGTCAGGAGAAGAAGCACATGCAATTGAGGATACCATGCCAAATGCACAGTTATATAGGTTACAATGAGCACAATTAGAACTATAAGACATTGTTGTCTTTCTACGAACAAGGATGGCACCAGAAGGAATGAAATCCTTAGAAAAGAAACAACTTGCTATACACATAGCCCCTATATGTTAATCAGTGGTGACATGTACAAATTAGGACGAGATGAAGTATTATGCCATTGTGTATTGGAACATGAGCACACAGATATTATGGAAGAAGCTCATGGTGGTATTACAGGTGGCCACTATACTGGTGATACCATTGCGCGTAAGATTCTACTCACTAGATTTTGGTGGGAGACCCTGTATAAAGATTGTAAGGAATTTGTAAGGCTTGTGATCATTGTCAACACCTTGGGAAACCAGGTCAATGAGATGAAATGCCTCTAAGACCAATTATTAGTGTAGAACCATTTGAGAAATGGGCTATAGATTTTATGGTTCCTATTTTACCAGTTGCGTGCATAATTGGATCATGTTACATCATAACTTGCATAGATTATCTGAAAAGGTGGGCAGAAGCAACACCTACAAAGGATTGTACAGTGGCCATAGTAGCCACGTTTCTTTGGGAAAATATTCTTACAAGGTATGGATGTCCTTTAAGTTTGACCAATGATAGGGGCACATATTTTATTAATGAGACAATGAGAATTCTATTGGATTAATTCATGATTGTACATAATAATACTACACCCTATCATCCTCAGGAAAATGGGACTACTGAGGATTTCAATAAAATTTTGAGCCAAACATTGACTAAAATCTATGATATTAGAAGAAAGGATTGGGATAATAAGGTATCTACAGTACTTTGGGCATATCGGACAAAATATAAAAGGTTGAACAAAGCCACACCATTTCAGTTAGTGTTTGGTGTAGAAGTAGTTTTTCCTATGAAATTTATGTTACCTTATTTACATATTGCACACACTGGAGGTCTTGCTGATGAGAAAGAATTAGAGGAATTCATTGAACAATTAATCAAATTGGATGAACGCTGAGCCATAGCACGTTGGAGTCAAAAACAAGAGAAGGCCAAGCAGAAAGCATGGCATGACAGGAACATCAGGGATAAAAAGTTGGAGATAGGAAATATGGTGCTCCTTTATGATTCTAAGTTTTTGTGACATCTAGGAAAACTCACAGTACATTGGTTGGGGTTATATGTTATCGCTCACATACTCAAATCAGGCACCTATTAGTTAGAGGCCCTTGATGGAATACAATTACTCGACTACTTCAATGGGAGTAGGCTGAAGCCCTACTATAAATAATTCCTCTTAGTGTTTGTAATAAGGTGGTATTCCCATTTAGATTAGGTTTTCAATTCAACATTTCCTTAATGTATTCATTTCTTTTTTGTTATTATTTGTCAATTTAGTTGGTGTGTTTTTGTAGTAAGCACATTTATGCGCCAGAAGTTAATTCCTATTTGAAGAATTTTTATGCGTAGAGGACTGCACGTACCCTTAGTGTGGGGTAGGTTGTTGATATTCAGGTACAGGACTATTGAAAATAAGTACGCATGAAAGGAACTATCTACAAGTGCCATTCAAGGCTGGAAAATTTTTAAAAAAAAGAAAAAAGAAAAAAAAGAGAGATTTCTTCTAGACATAAGGACCATAGATAGAGATGAATGAAGAAACAAGTATAACATGAGGTAAGCAGGGGCCAGAAAGAATACTAGTGGAAGGCTCAGTGATGAGGTACTCAGGTGCATGGAAGCGCGCTGAAGAGAAGTTCGTAGCCAAAAGGTAGGAGGGCATGTTAGAAGGTTATAGCTTGGGTGTGAAGATGTACCACACATAAATAATGAAAATGGTCAATTAATGGATGACGATATGGTGACAGTGTGCACAAGGAAGCAATTGTCATGGTTGATACACACACACATGGATGAACTAGAATTTGATGTATGTGAGGATTCTTGCGTTTCAAGGAGGTTGAAAAAGACACCTCATGCTAGACACATAATAGTAAAACCCACTGTTATGTTAGATGAACAGGTGAGCAATTATTTGGTGAAAGTGTCAATAGAGGTCGCACTTCAAAATATGGACAAAGCTGCCACAATTAGGGTGCTAAGAGAGGAGATCAAGACTAAGGATGAGGAAATAACACACCTGAAATAGGAAAAATATTTGGCATAGAAGAAGAATAATGAGTTTGTCAGCATGATAGAGGAGATTGGTGACAATGTCATGAATGCCATGCCACACTTAGCACCAAAGGTACCCAAGACATTTTCTTCGGAAATAAATTATGTGAGTACATTGGTGGACTTAGTACTAGAAGATGAACCTTTGTGCATGCA
Organism: Taxus chinensis; assembly: GCA_019776745.2. Classification (NCBI taxonomy): domain Eukaryota; kingdom Viridiplantae; phylum Streptophyta; class Pinopsida; order Cupressales; family Taxaceae; genus Taxus; species Taxus chinensis. The sequence continues at coordinate 637,702,118 of CM034148.1, read as the reverse complement.
TGAGCTAAAGGGTCCAGCAAAAGAAGCAAAGCATGAAAAGGATTCAGTGATGTGGAAGATTTCATCATATGAAGGATTGCTTCAAAGGTTACAGGACAAACTCAAGAAGGCGGATCAAGTGCTGAATATTTGTACATCGCTAGAGGTTGTTATAAGGACCAAGACCATTTTAGAAGATAATGAGGTCCTAAAGGCCATGAAGGATGAGACATTGGGCCTCACAGAATGGTTAGCACTTGTTAAGAAGAAGCATGAGGCCCTTACAACTACTTAGGAACCTCATTGGGAAAGGCTTGATGAGCTTGGCAAATTCATCGCTCAAAAAATAGATTTGTTAGAAGGAAGAATGACTGGCATGTCCAATATTGTGTTGGTATTATAGAATGAAAAAGGATATATTGTAAGTGATGAATTGGAGTAAATTGCAGTAGATATTCTAGAGAAAGCAGAGGCCACACTCAATGACTGGAAGACCTCAGAGGTGGAGATAAAAGAGGAATATCTAGAATTGGTTATTCAGGTTGTAGAGGAAGACACCGCATGTTCAATACATTCTTTTATTCATCAAAATTATTTTTTATTCCTTTATTCATATTCTTTGGTTCATTTTTTGAGACAACCATTTCCAGGGAGGCAATGAAACTAGTGTGGGGTAATGTTGATCAGTCAAACTTTGGAACTTAGTGAAGAGAATACAGAAGGTTTATGTGGGAGAACAAAGCATATTCAAATGCGTGAAAGCATCAGAGAGGATTGCATACAGAACAAAGATAGATTTGGGACTTAGCCATTTTTCATGATAAGGATCTATTTTTAGATAGCATGCGGAGCACTCAAACCGATTAGAGACTTGTGTGTCACACATTGGATATTTTTGGATGATCAGCTACGAATCACTTTGCATAAATGCAGGCTAAAGATAGAATTGTGAACTGATAGTTGACAAAGAGATATCTATTGTTAGCACTCTCGCATGTAAGCCTATTTTTATAATGGCCTGTGGCTAATAATAACATGCGACCTATTTTGGGATTAGATAAGCAGTGAAGGGAAATTCCCCACCCTTATAAATATGTATGGAACTATGTAAAAGAGATATATAGAGAGAGAGCATAGATATACGTGTGATAACTAGGGTATAGTGATATTATGTTGCTAGATCTGTTACGCGCATGAGCATGTACTATTGTTATTGTAATGATGCTTCTATGTATTTACTGCGATTAATATAATGGTGATTATGGACTGAAACAAGGTGTTCTCATGGTTATAATTCAGTATTGCATGCTTGATTCCATTGTGGTTATTTGTTAGATCTATTATTTTTTAGATCCAGGTCTGAATATGCACTGTATGAAAGGTATATTAGTTATAGCTCTACATGATTAAATTCTTCATCATACTAACATCATGTAGCAATAACCCTAAAGAGGGGCTTGGTACCTTTGCACACTTTGGGTGAGTGCTCAGTCTAGGTTGAGTGATGTGCCAGTGTGCCTAGGCTTGTATTACTAAATTCTAGGCTACATCAAGTACAGACAAGAACAAGATTAAGAAATGCATCTAAATATGTAAACCTATTATTACTACCTAAAATAGATCCTAATAAATTTGTTGAAGCAAATCAAGACAAACATTGGTTTGATGTTCTGGAAGAAGAGCTAAATTAGATTAAAAATAATGAGACTTGGGACCTTGTCCCAAGACCAAAAGGAAAAAATGTGATTGGCACAAAGGTAATCAATTTGTGATCATTAAAGAAAGATTAGTTTGTAAGGGATATACTTGAGTTCAAGGCATTGATTTTGAAGAAACTTTTGATCCTATTGTAAGACTAGAAGCTATAAGAATGTTCTAGGAATTTTCTTGTTTTAAGAACTTTAAATTTTATCAAATGGATGTTAAGTATTCCTTTCTCATTGAAAATTTAGAAGAAGAGGTATACATTGAACAACCAGAAGTATTCTTATTATCAAATGAGAAGGATTATGTGTGCAAACTAAAGAAAGTAATTTACGGGCTGAAACAAGCCCCTAGAGCCTGGTACTCAAGAATGAACAAGTGTCTATAGTAACAAGGTTTCAAAAAGGGAACTGTTGATAGCAATATTCTCAAAAATGAAGGAACATATCAATTTATTGTTGTGGTCTATGAAAATGATATCACTTTTGGAGGTAGTAGTGAAAAAATGTGTTAGGAATTTGCAGTGGAAATGCAAAAGGAGTTTGAAATGTCCATGTGAGTTTTCATTATTTCTTGGTTTAAAAATTTCTGAAGTTTACAAAGGCATATTTATTTCACAAAATAAGCGTATTGAGGAGATGTTGAAGAAGTTTAGAATGAAAGATTACAAACTAGTTAGTACACCCATGGTCACAGGCTATAAATTGAGCAAGGATATTGAATCTCCTAAATCAAATCAAAATATTTATGATCATCGATTAGTAGTTTATTATATCTGATGACATCAAGACTAGATGTTATGCAAGTAGTAGGTATGGTGGCATGATTTCAAGGTGCACCAAAAGAGACTCTTGTGCTGACAGTGAAAAGGATATTTAAATATCTAAAGGGCATGTTGTACTATGGCTTGTGGTATCCAAGAGGTGAATATTTCACTCTAAGAATGTATACAGATGAATATTGAGAAGGAAGCATTGATGATAGAAAAAGTACAAGTGGAGGAGAATTATTTCTTGGCAATAGTTTAGTATCTTGGTTAAGAAATAAGCATGCTTCAATTTCTTTATCCAAAGCTAAGGAAATATACATAGCAATAGTGTCTTATTATACACAATTTCTTTGGATGAATCAATCATTGAAATACATCAAGGTATAATTTTATCTTCTCATTTCCATATTTTGTGATAACACTAGTAAAATAAATATTTCAAAGAATCTAGTTATGCACTCTAGAATGAATAATATTCCTATAAAGTATCATTTCTTAAGAGACCAAGTTGTATACCAGAAGGTTAAGTTGGAACATAAAAGAACAGAGTGCAGATATTTTCACAAATCCCTTTCTAAAATACCCTTTTGAATATCTCAGACAAAAACTGGTAGCGATATCTTTCTCATCCCTCCATTAAAGGAGAAGCATCAATTCAGGGGGAGTTATTAACTACATTATTTTTTAGCTCCATAGTAAAGAAAACTTAGAGAAAGATCAATAGATGAATATTCTCTCTGACAGACATGACAATCCATTTTCCATTAATGTCAAAGGGGGAGAGTTACAGAAATGGGGATAGTTACAGAAAGGAGGGGCATTATGTTTTTGCAATATTCACAGGTAATCCCTATGCAAGATTACTATCAATGAAAAAGGGGGAGTTTGTTGGAAATATTGTCATTGATGTCAAAGGAATGATGATGTCAAATAAATTAGCTTACATGATCCATATGTTGGAAATACTTTTCATTTATGTCTAAAGAATAAATTAATCAAGAAAAAGTTTTTAAAGTTTGAATTCTGCAAGCTGCACTACAAAGGAAGTTGTTAGTGTAGGTTATTATTTATCCTTTTATTTATTTATTAGGATAATTCTTACACTTTTGTTATCCCTACACATGTTTGGTTAGCTTGCTTAGGTGTACTAGTTGTGTGGAGTTAGCTTACTAGTTGTGTTGAGTTAGCTTCTCAATTATCTGGAATTAACTTACTAGTCTATTGGAGTTAACTTAACTACCAGTATCGGTTAGTGGGAGTTATTCACTACTGATTTAGGTAGTATTTGCACTTACCTCCTCCTATATGTACATCTTTCTTATTGAGTAATTCAAGTCATTGTATTGTAATGTATTGAGCATTATGGATTATGATGGATTTCCATTTATGGTATTTTAGCTCTTCTATTTTACAAATCTAATGTGGTGTGCTATTATCATCTGAGATCACGGCTTGGAACAATATTCTTATCATTTATTTCATGGTACTAGAGCTATAGATGATGTAGACATCCATTTGTAAGTTTTTCTTTGCAAGAAAGGGTTTATTTTTTCATGTATTCAGAATTTGTTAGCAATTTTCTGCAGCATGCATTTTTATGCAAAACAGAGTGTGACATTGGATTTGGAAGGTGCCAAAACCCTAGAATCAACTATAAACTTGATCATGTTTTAAGAAATTCAAATTTGGATCCTCTTGGTGCATTCTTTTATCCATTGGATATAAGTGTGTACCTTCTAGATGCATTCTTTTACCCTCTGGATATTTCGGTTTTGGATGTAGTCTTTTATCCACTAGATGCAGATCTGTACCCTCTGGGAGCATTCTTTTACCCTCTGGATATTTCAGTTTTGGATGCAGTCTTTTATCCACTGGACACAGATTTGTACCCTCTGGGTGCATTCTTTTATCCATTGGATATAAGCGTGTACCTTCTAGATGCATTCTTTTACCCTCTGGACATTTTAGGTTTTGGGCGTGGGCTTTTATCCTTTGGTCGCAAGAATGTATCGTGTGGATGCACTCTTTTACCCTTTGGACATTTGGTTGTCACGTGTACCTTTTAAAAAAAAGATCAACATTAAATATTATTTTAATAGAAAAACCTTATAGAGATCATAACTTTTGATCTGTAGCTCGGATTAAGGTGATCTTTATTTTGAAATTGTGTATTTTTTTGAGATCTACGCATTGGTGAAATTTTTATACATATATTTTAAATGTAAAAGGTATTGTTACTCATTGTAATATTTACATGCACTCAATTATAAAGTGCCAAATTTGGGAGGGTGTTGAGATCACTTGTGGATGTAATTTTGGTTGAGCCCGACGTCCTAAACTTTTGGGTGTTGTATTCTTGTATCTATGAGTGTATACATTTATATCTCTCTTGTTTGTTGAGATATTTGGATCTGCATTTTTGACACTTTTTTTGGCATGTTGACAGTCTCTCTTATGGGGAGCTATTTTGGTGAATCCCAGTGTTAGTTTGTCAGTGTTCGATTAGTTGATTTTGGCAACTCATACAAATTTGTGGTATCACTCTACTCATTCAGTAGTATGGGAGGGTTTGGTGTTGATACTACTTCTTTGGGTTTCATGTCCTTACCTTATTACCTTGGCTTTTCTTGGATCATGGCACTCCTATTTATTTGGATCTCATGTCCTTGCCTTATTGCCTTGGTTGTTCTTGGATCGTGGCACACCTATTTGTAGCAATTGATCAAATTATGTTTGGTGTTTTTTTACATTTTTGACATCACTCCATTGACATTATCCTTGCATGGAGCTATTTTGTTGAAGCCTAGTGTCAGTTGTTTTTGAGCTATATGATCGAGTAGTGGATTAAGACCATAGTGCACACCACACTTCTTCAGTATTGTATGAGTTTTTGGAGCCGAGATTTTGAGGATATCTTGTAGCAAGATATATCTCTCTCTACTTTGTTATTACTGGTTTTGGGTACCTTGTGGTGTCCATTTTTTCTAGTTGTCGTACATGGGTACCTCATCAGGCCTTCTTTTCCACCCACCTAAGCTATGCTTATGGGAGGGTGTTAGTGTAGGTTATTATTTATCCTTTTATTTATTTATTAGGATAATTATTACACTTGTGTTAGCCCTACACATGTTTGGTTAGCTTGCTTAGGTGTACTAGTTGTGTGGAATTAGCTTACTAATTGTGTTGAGTTGGCTTCTCAATTATCTGGAGTTAGCTTACTAGTATTTTGGAGTTAACTACCAGTATTAGTTAGTGGGATTTATTCACCACTGATTTAGGTAGTAGTTACACTTCCCTCCTCCTATATGTACATCTTTCTTATTGAGTAATTTAAGTCATTGTATTGTAATGTATTGAGTATTATGGATTATGATGGATTTCCATATATGGTATTTTAGCTCTTCTATTTTGAAAATCTAATGTGGTGTGCTATTATCATCTAAGATCGCGGCTTGGAACAATCTTCTTATCATTCCTTTTAGAAGTTATTTTGTAGTGTTTCACGGGTTTGAAGACAAGTCAATTCCGCACAACAAAGCGGAACAATTTTTAGTTTCCCATGGTTTTTGGAGGTGTGAATACAACGGGAAAAATGATATATGTCATGGAACAAAGGAAGTGATCCATAGTGTTATGTGGATGGTAACATGTCTAAATATCTACATAATAAAGGATTAGGTCAAGGAAATCCACGAAGGTCAAAGAAGGGCTGCATAGGTCTAGGAAATCTGCAGAATGAGGAAGAAGAAAAGGAGTTATGGAGGTCAAGGTAAGCCCATGGAATAAGGAGAAGGATAAAGCAAGTCCGTTTAGGTCATGAAAATCCACTGAACAAGGTGAGAATAGAGCAAGTCTATGGAAGTCAAGAAAAACTCATAAATTTAAAATATCAGTCTGGAAAGGCTGACTCATGTCTTTCATTCAAAGGATGTTATTAGGTCGATCCTTGGCAAGAAGTCACACACTTTCAAGATTTGAAAAGGATATAAAAGGAAATATGGCTATAAATATTGTGAGAGTGTATGTGAGAGGAAAAACGATGAACTATTGAAGAAGAATGGAGCACAAAATAAAGAGATGAAGGTAGATTTTTGCAAGTAAATGAATGAGAGATTATTAAGAGCAGATTTTTGAATGAGTGGAATGAAATAGAAATCATTAAAGTTAATTAAGAGGGTATAACGAACTGATAATAATTTAAGCATATTTATTGAATGCGTAATGAAGTGTTGATAATTTTCAAAGAAAATTTCTAAGTGAAGTATGAAATGATTTAAAGGCAGATCTTTGAGATAAAAGATCATTTAGAAGGATGAATTTGAAAGGTGGAATAAAAGGAATGTATTTTTGAAGAAGTTAATGTTATTGATATTCATTGAAGAAGATTATTTGGAGTTTGGTGCCTCATAAGAAAAGATATTAGTGTTTCTTTCTAAGTTGGTCCTTAGATGTGGGGATTGGTGTCTCCATTAGGTTAGTGCCTACAAATTTCTAGCGGTGGGGATTGTTGGAATAAAAATGACTAAGAAGGGCGAGGTGAATTAGTCCTTTAAAAAATTTACTTCAATTGTGTTTAACCATTCAACATTCATCATCCATTATATGAACAATATCAAGTAACTTAGAAAACCATCAAGAAACATATCAACTATCCACATAAGCATAAAACAAGAGGGAACAAGTGAACACCATATTTAAGTGGGAAACCCTTGAGGGGAAGAAAACCTAGATTGAACCTCTGTATATATTACTCAACACAAAGGACTCCTATGAATATTCCACATCAAAAAATATTTCTTTAGTGAGACACCTACCCCAAAAGGAGTACCAACCCCTAGTTTAGTAGAACACCAACCACTAGTTTAGTAGAGCACCAACCCTACAAGGAACACTAAACCCCTATTTTATTAGAGAAAAAACCCTACAAGGAGGCTAAAACCCCCCAAGATGAACAAGCACCCACTCAACCACCTGAATATGAAAATCACCTGATGACCTTGTTGCTCAAACAACTGATTATGGTAACATTTTCAGCTCTCTTCACTTAAAACCCTCTCAAGTTTCTCTCTCCTTATTCACTCATGTATGCACCAAAATGTGTTTATTATATCATATGAACTTGAAGTTATGATCCTCTACTCTTCTCATCTTCTCATCCCTCTTATCTTATCTTCTCTAGATCCCTTTATGTTGGCCTCTTCACACACATATTCTTTCTCTCTCACAACTCCATCCTCTTCATAGACTCAAAGGAGAAAATAAAATTGACTTTTATACATGAATTAAGACTTAATTACATGTAGTTCAAAATTCATAAGGAAAATACATCATAAAAAAAATCCTAAATACATTCTACAAGAGACCATTTAGGTCAACATAATCCTTACAATACAAACTTGCACCACTAGGCCTAAAAACAAGTATTTGTCTCCGATGGTAAAAATGTGAAATTCAAGCGCACAAGGAAGCTTCACCATGAATCCATAAGCCCCACACCATTCATAAACATCCTCTCAAAACCATATGCATTAACAAAAAAAAATTCAACCTCCATCTTCAACATGAAACACTTCAATAAGAAAACTTCACCAATTAGGTCTCAAGCATCTAATTACTAGTCCTCAAAAGTGAAAAACTTCACACCTCAAAAAATGTTTTCAAGAATTATTGGGCACTTTTGATGAATATAAATGAACCTATCTCACTCTCCAGATCCATGAGATACTATCAAATAATGCATAAGGCTTCAAATACTACATCTCTCTTACCTCGTTTAAGCATGTTGATAATACTAAAAAATATTCCTTTAAAAACAAGTTGGTTTATACAACAAATAACCTATTTAAGTCACATGTGGAATATAAATAGAAATATATCATCCTCAAGAAACTCATAAGACTCATGGAAATTTCCAAATCAGGGCATAAGGCTCCAAAACACTTCCTTCTCTAACATTTCTCAAACCTTCTCTTAGGAATCAAGAACCATTCTTGACCTATATGACCTCAAACACCTCAAACTTCACTTATACATCCAACCACTACATGGAACACTTCACCAAGGACCTAACACACCTCCTAAAACACTCAAATTCATATGTCACATGAAGAACACCATACTTTCATACCTATTCTAACCATCATTCCTAACAAGCCTAATAAGACAGTTTAGGCCATTAGGGCTTAAGCCAGAATGCATCCCTTATGATCAAACAACAAGATCAAACACATCATATGTGACCTAAAAACTATTCATACTCATAAAACACTACTACACTATGCAAAACACCATAACACTATCATACCTCCATAGTTGGTTTTGACCTCAATAGACCATTAGTGATAGGAAACTTTGGGAGAATATGATCATGGACATTTATAACACATCCCAATATTGATCCACAATTGATATTTCATCATGACAGCTTAAACTCATGCATGTACATGAAAATATTCAAAAAATAGAGGTTTTGTTGTAGCTTATCATCACACTTGGAGCATGCCACCACCACCAAAATGATCTCTGATGAATTCTATACATTATTAAGCCAAAAAACAAATAAATTTATTACAATAGTTAGCCCACACTACAGGTCTCAGATCACAAACAACCACATTCTTTGGACAGACTCTAAAGCATTTAGTTTAGACTTTGAAGTAACTAAAACAGACTTCAGACACACTTTAAGCCACTCAAGGAAGGCTCTGAAGGATGTACATAATTCATCCAACTCTATTGGTCCCTTACTTAAGAAAAACCACAAATTTCAGACAAAACATGAAGCATTTGAACAGACTTCAGATAGACTCAGAAGCATTTGGTATGAGACACCAAAACAATAAACAACACTTTGTTTTCTTCAACTGGATCTTCTACACGTTGGTCTTATTGTTCCAATTGACTTACATACCTCTACTCATGTATTCTAAACCTCATTATCATTCTCTCTAATGCTCATCCATGTTGGATTACCTTTTAAACTCATCATGCACCCTAGCTTTCCCATACCTTTCTTGCCTTGTCTGCTTGCACTTTCCTTTAAAGGACCTTAAACATGCACTATACATCTAAATTATGACCTTGTACACCTTGTACACATGTTATGAACTCTCATAATAATCCTCACATGTGTATACTAATTTTCCTTGGCCTATTTTGCGTCATACCTCATGCCACTATACCATCTGCACTCACTAGGTCTAGAAATAGGCCTAAAATGGCTTGTATCACCACATGCCTTATGGAACCTAACATGTTTTTAATCTTGTAGAAAAAAATACACATTTGACACAACTCCCTGAACGTGTTAGACACTATAAAACTTCATACATCCTCTGAAGCTCACTCACTAGATCATAAAAGTTGAACCATGCATCAAGAAAATGCATTTGCACCAAGATGCCATGCCATTACGCTAATGCAACGCCTCATGACACCAAAAGAGTACACTACCAATCAACCTCCATCCATTTCACCTTATTTTACATAAATTAAAACATCATGCATTCACCTATGCAAACCAAGACACCCCTTTGACATCAATGATAACAACAATGACACAATGTCCAACAAGGATTGGTGTTTCTAGTAGGTTGTTGCCTACCAATTTTGTAAGAAATCAGTTTGTGACTCAATTTGGATAGTATATCAAAGAATTTCTTTCTCTGTGGTTTTCTTCCAAAAGGGTTTCCACATAAATCTTGTTTTTCAAAATTGTTAGATCTTGTGTGACTGTTTTTTATTGATATTAAGTTTTTAAATAAGTAAATGATTGTATTATACTAATTCAGCCTCACCTCTCAATATAAGTGTGTGTTCATCATAATTAATGTAGGTTTTCTCCTTATTTACATTTTTCCTTAAGTTCACACTTTGTGTTCCTCACAGTATAGCCCTTTCATGACATGAATGCTTCCTAGAGAGGTAAATATATATACACACCATTTCACATGTTCAATATTTTAAAATACCCAACTGATTACAAGGATCACCAAAAATATGAAAATATGTATTGAAATTATCACACCACTCACACATTTCCCATTTTTCTTATTTTCACCAAAATTAGTTCTTTCTAGCTTGCATTGTCCATCAGGAAGAGATGTTTTTCTTCTCCTCATACTTTTTGAACCCCTTTGGTCACTTTTCATGCTACTGTTGTGGTGGTTCCAATTATCGTAGTAGTAGTTCTCTCTCATGCCGCAACAGTTCTATGTTATTTTGCAATGGTTCTATATTAACACCATTAGTTTCATCTCCCACAACAGTGGTTGCGTAACCACCTCTTGTTGATACCTATAGTTCTGTCATGATTTTGTAAGTTTTTTCTCTTGATTTTTGTGCATGATTGTTGGATTTAATTTTGAATCATGCACATGTTTTTCTTAAAAGGAATGATAAACAGGTTGTACCAAGCCACAAAGAACTCATATGTTAATTAAACACCATGCTCAATAAGATGAAATTAATTCTCCAGAATAAATTTACAAAAACCTTTGCAAACAAATGAGCAGCAATATCATATATTATTATGGAACTATATAAAATACAATGATAAAGGGCCTTGCTTATATAGGCAAGGAAGATCAATCTAAGAACCAATCAAGGTCATAGATCAAGCCATAAATCAAGGAAAGAACTAGTAATAACAGCTAGATAATATCTTACTAATAACTAAATAAGAAAAAAGAAATATCCACACACATAAGTGGGTGAGGATATAATAAATTATATAAATAAAGTACCTAGGTGAACATGAGCTAAGGTAAATACCTACTCTAACACCCCCCTCAAGTGAAGTTATAGGCCTAAAATAAAAATGGCATATCCACAGTATGATTCCTAACAATTGGGCCTGATCAGGTACTCATGTACAATATATCGATGAAGATATATCAAACACAGAAGTAGGAAAGAATCTTGCTAGAAGGAAATAGAAAGAAGCAGAAGAATAAAAAATATGTTCTCACGAACACCCCCTAAGAAAAAATTCTAAAACCCCAAGTATGCCACACAAATCAAGGTAGTGAGGTGATGTAAAATGCTTCATAAAGATGTTTGCAACATTTTTCTGAGTCAAAATGTACTACAAGCAAAGAACTCCATCCTGAATGTGTTGATGAATGAAATGTATGTGTATTTCAATATGCTTGGTCTACTGGTGCTCAATAGGGTTGCGAGAAATGTTAATTTCACTTTGGTTGTCACACCAAAGTACATTCGGTAAATCCTTTGGGAATCCAAACTCTGTTAATAACTGTCAAATCCAAAAAATCTGTTGACTCACTGTAACTGCTTCCCTGTACTCTGCCTTTGAAGATGAAAGTGCAATATCCTATTGCTTTTTTCACACCTAAGAAATTGGAGAAGAACCAAGACAAAAAAGATAACTAGAAGTGGAACATTTGTCATCAATAGAGCCTGCCCAATCTGAATCTATATATCTAACCAACTGATTAAAAACCATAGTATAGTGTAGGCCAAAGTGGGAAGTGCCCTTTAAATAGTGTAAAATCCTTTTTATGCAAAATAGAGCCTTCTTTCAGATTCAGAAGGTGTTAAAATCCTAAGTATGACTGTAAACTTGACCATTTCTAAAGGAAGTCATTTTTGAGTTCTTAATTGTCACAGAGGCAAAAACACATATTGATCCACTTTGGAATCCATGTCAATGTGGAAGAAGACCCAAATAAATCATTCCTAGGTTTTGTGAGATCCAATCTGGGTTTTTCTCTTCTGTTCTGCAGCATTTTCAGTCAGTGTGGAGAAGAATTTTTATGAAGGGACACTTTTTCCTTTTTTTGACAGGTCACACAGGTTATTGTGCACGTTTTTTCATTTCGGGAAAATTCAGACACTGATATTTTTGGTGGAAAAGGTCATTTTCGACACTATCCAAAAATAGTAAATTTTACCCACCCATTGAAATCCTTATCCCCTGGTCATATGAGGACTTAAACTTGTGATTCCTATTAGTAGGTGCTTAACTCTAGCCCCTTTTTATTTTATTTGTGTGGTGAAGGAAAGAGCAATTTATTTTGTTTTTGTGGCAACTAAAATAAATAGTAGAGCGTAAAATTGAAAAGCTTGTATCTTTTAATCGGTAACTCAAATTTGAGTGTCGTTTTTTTGCCAAAGTTCTTGTTCTATTGGAACTATTTATTTTGAGAAACAAACTATAATTATAAAGTGTCATATTATAACACACACTAAATTATAAAGTGCCAAAATCTGGGGGGTTTTGTTGCATTGCTTAGCTCTTACTTTTTTTGGTGATTTTTGAGAATGGTGTCTTTATCTACTACTGCATTATATCATGTTGAGCCATTAACAACACATAATTACCACACATGGAAACAAGGAATGGAAACAATAATTAAATGGAAAGGATTATATCCTTTGACTACTTCAGAATAACCAATGTTCACTAGCTAATAGGAGAAATTTCAGTACCAGTGAAAATTTGATGAGTGTATGGGTTTGATACAAACTTATGTCAGTGATAGTCTTTTGTTTCATTTGGAAAAATGTGAATCTCCTTTCAAAATATGGGAGAAATTGGACGTTTTATTTGGTAATGTGGATCACATGAGAGCCATACAACTTGAAATTGAGATCACCTCTCTTAATCCTGAATATGTTCCATCAATTATAGACTATCTTAAAAAGTTCAAGCATTTGTTGACATAATTGAAGGGGATTGGAAGAGATAAGAAAGATTAAGAGTGTGTTCACTTAATTCTATCCAATTTGAGATAACCATCCCAAATATTTGCTTCTACCTTTTCTTTAGCATGGATGCCTTAGGTGACACATTCCAAATGCCTGACTTAGAAACATTTTGTGAAATAATTGCTAGGGAAGAATTCAAATTTTCTAACCTCGAGTCTTCCACCTTTGAAAAGGTATTAGTTGCATCTAATCCTAAGGAAAATGGAAAACGAAATCCACCCCTTCTCCATATCTAAGTGATCTTAAACCCAAAGAAAACAAATCTAAACCCAAGGAGTCTTCTAAATCCAAGAATAAGTGTATCCTTTCATGTTCTTTTTGTGGGGGTATTGGTCATGAATAACATAGGTGTTATAAGCGAATGTAAGAATTAGAAGATGCAATCAAGAAACAAAAAATTTCTATCTCCACTCCAACTCCTAATCAGCATGAAAAAACACTTAATGTTGTTGGGATACCTCATTCACCGTGCTTGCAGATAGATGGGTTATAGATTCTAGTACTTCTCATCACATGACTTCTTCCAAAAAGTATTTTGTGTCTCTAGGTTTGAGTTTTACTTCCAAAATTGAGGTTGGATATTCTTCCTTTATTTCTATTAAAGGAAAAGGTGACATACACCTTGATGGTGGAAATATCCAAGATGCACTATATGTTGCTAACATCACTACAAATTTGCTTTATGTGTATCAAATTTGTCATTTTGGTCAAGGAAAAACAATGAATTCTACACCACATGGGGCAGAAGTACAAACTTTTTTGGAGCCTCATTCACTTTTTGCTCAAGGTATTTTTTATCATGGTTCTAAACTATATCACTTTGAGGAATTTTATGACACTTCCTCTATAGGGACAAGATTGGTTTCTTATGTAGATTCAGAGAGTATTTTTTGGCATAAGAGATTTGGACATCTCAATTACATATATTTGAAGGAGTTGAGCACTCATGGTATGGTTGATGGTCTTCCTAGATTTTCTTGTCTTGAGGGAGTTTTCTTGGCTGTGCATTAGGGAAGAAAAACCAAGATCTATTTCCTAAGAATTTGTCCAAGAGAGCTTCTTTACCACTTGAGCTTGTGCATAGTGGTCCTTGATGGTTTTTCCTACTCCCTATTTCAATGGAGCTAAGTATGCACTTACCTTTATTGATAATTTCTAAAGGCATACTCGGGTTTATTTTATCAAGTACAAAAGTGATGTTTTTTTACACTTAAAATTCTTCAAGGCTTTAGTCAATAGACAATCTTCTAGTTACATAAATAACCTTCACACTGATAATGGGGGGAGTACTGCAGCAATGAGTTTTCTGAATTTATGGAAACTCATGGCATTATTCACGAACATTTTGTTCCTCATACTCCAAAATAGAATGGCTTAGCATAACAGAAGAATCAAAATTTGAAGGAAATGGCTAACTACATGATGAATAAAAAGGCACACAACAACAAAGTACAAACAAATCTCGAACATATGAATATACAAAAAAAAACCTTATTTGCAAAATAAAACTTACAGACAAATGTTAACAACAATATCCTGATCTGATACCATGAAATGAATGATAAGCAAATTGTACCAAGCCATAGATAACTCAAATGTTAATTAAACACCACACTCAATAAGATGAAAGTAATTCGCCATAATAACTTTACCAAAACCTTTGCAAACAAATGAGCAACAATATCATATATTATTATGAAACTCTATAAAATACAATGAGAAAGGGCATTGCTTGTATAGGCAAGGAAGATCAATCTAAGAACCAGTCAAAGTCATAGATCAAGCCATAAATCAAGGAAATAACTAGTCATCAAAGAACTAGTCAAGACCATAGATTTAGGAAAGAAGTAGTCATAATAACTAGATAATATATTCCTAATATCTAAATAAGAAAAAATAACTATTCACACACATAAGTGGGTGAGGATACAATACATGAGGTAAATAAAGTACCTAGGTGAACATGAGATAAGGTAAATACCTGCTTTAACATTTCTTTGTTTTGACCTCATTTCACTTCTCCAAGCCCCTCTGCCTCACTCCTTATTGATATAATCCTAACCATAAATTGAATTTTGATCTTGAGTTGAGATAGAGGTTTACAATAATGTTATCTTTCTAGAAACATTATGTGATATTTTCCAGACCCTTTTCCCAAATATTGAGTTTTCTAGAGAATAGATTTTTAGCTGAAATTTATCATCTAGAGAGATAGATCAAACCAAAAGGATATTGCTTCACATTCAAATAAGCCCTAAGGGAATTGTTTGTTGCTACCATTCAAAATCAGGATATAAAGGGTTTTAGACTAGTGTTTTGAGCTCCTTAAACCAGCCACAAATCTGTTATTATTTTGGATTCATCCCACATCCAAATTTTAACCTCTCTTTTCCACACTTCCACTACCACATTGGTCACATTGAGCATCTACTAGAATAGTTATATTGAGGGTATAAATACACAATTCATCCATACCAATTCTATCTATGGAAATGGGTTGGACTTGTAATTGATTTTGTTTATTAAATTAGTGTGTTTAGATTTGATCTTTTTTATAGACTTCATTGCTTATTTTTATTCTAAAATTTTTTGATAAAGAAAGTAAAAAGAAGAAGGTACACATATTCATTTTAAATTTCAATTTTTTTGTAGCTTAGGGTTTTAAAATCCTCTTGCTTTGGGATATTCTCACCCTTGGGATCAAGTTCTAGATTTATTTTTTTCTATCATTCATTTGTACTTAGGGCTCAAATCAGTTTTAGTCTCATATAAATCATTCATAAACCATAGAAGAAGAAAATAATTTTATTTTAGATTTGCTTTGAATTTGTCTTTGGGTTATACCACCTTCATTCTAAGAATCTTACATCCAAGATTTTTTCATATTTATTAGCTTAGACCAAATCAATTGCATATAGAGTTTAGATTTTATTCATTCATCCATTGTGTTCTTAAAAGAGCATCTAGAATATAAATTTGTACTTTATTTTTTGCATACAGCTAAAAAATTTCAATTGCACATAAGGAATTTTAGCTTTGAATTCTAGTTATTTTTGTGTAAATTAAATTAGTAGGTATCATCTTAGTTGCAGTTATAGATTTAAATATTTCATTACCCCTTAATCATTATAAAATTAATTGAAAATAAGAAAAAGATAAATTCAATTTGTATACCATTGATAGAGTGCTAAAAAGTGTTTCTTTGTTAATACTTGTTGTATGCAATAAAGTAAATTAACATTTAAAATTTTGATTTCAAGAAAGTAGTTTAGTTTCAATTATTAATCTACTTCATATCAAATAAACACTTGGAAACCAAACACCAAACAAGACACAAACATCATTCCTAAACCAGAAATTTCATTCAAAAAACACTACACTTTTCACTTCAAACAAGTGACAAAACTTCCCAAATACTAGATGTAGAAGCATCCAAGGTTAAAGGAAATCCTACATTAATTTTGTCTATGAAAGTTGGAGAGCATGCAAGAAGGAAGAGGAGATGACACATAACAAGGGGAAGTTTACGTAGAAGTGCATGGTAATTATGCATGATATGAATCATAGAAGGTGCAGTGTGGGAAAGTTTGTAGTAGGGGCAAGTGTTTCATTAGCATGCGGTAGGATTTCAAAAGGTTATGCAGAGTATATTAGGTGTAGATAAATAATACTTAGTGATGCACGTATGATTTTGGGAGAAAAGCTGAGAATTTTGGATAAGCCAAGAAAACTGGAGGCACACAAAGATTGCAAAAAGGTTAGGCCCAAAGACATGAACATATATTACACAAAGGATTGGAATGAAAAGGAAGCACAAATTTTTTAATGGAAGGCCCAAAAACCTAAGACTAGTGCATGAAAGATAGGTTAAGTTACAACTCAAATCTTTAAATGTACGTAAGAATCATGAAGTGTCTTGGCAAGGAGAAAGAAAGTTAAAAGTGGCAGTAGAGTAGGTGGTTGGTAGAAAGTAACAAAAGTGGTAAAAAATATTTAATCAAGGAAGATGACATTGAAATAATGGTTAGATAAGCCCAACAACTAGGTCGGCGTGACATGGAAAGGACACTTGAATGGCACAAATTTTGAGCAGGAAATTTGGAAGCGTCTAGACGAGGCTAACTAGGAGAGAGAATTGGAAAGGCACAGATAAAAAAGGTCACCAATTAGAAAGATATGGAAGAATTGTTTGTTAGTACCAAAGGAGAAAGGTTGAAAATGCCTAGAGCTAAAGTTTTTGAATTCTTGTGACACACAAGGAAACCAATCTAGGTTAGATCCTTAGGGAGGCACTAGGAGTCCGTAAAATACTCCATGAGAGAATTGTAAGCCTCGTGAGAGAAGCTACATGTAGGTTTCATGAAGTTCATTACACAAGTAAAATAAACCTTAGTGTTTCATTCCACTCTTTTCGACTCTACAAATGGCCTAGCGTTGTTTTTTTCCTGTGTGTTTTTGTCAAGTGGTATCAAAACCATGATACTTTCCTAGGAGTGAAGGAAGCGTAATAGATGACAAAACACAAAAATTTGAGCTAGTGACACAGGGGCATCACTTTTGGTCTCAAAAATATGCTATCTTTTATGTAATAACTTCACTAGAGGTGGTCATAGGATTCTATGAGGGTTCTAGGTGTCAAAATTGTCAAAAATTTAAATTTGGTCTAGTTTTCTATTTTCCCACCCAAATGGGAAATTTTAATTTTCAAATGGAGATTTAAGACATTTTGGCTCATTGGGTGTATATAAGGTTCCTTGGAGGTTATGATAGGGGTAGTAAGCGTATCTCATTTTTTGAAAGTGACTCAAAGGGGCAAAAGTGGTGAAAATGTTCTAAAGATGTAAAAATACCCCTTTTTTAATGTTGTGATATGACACATATCATGAAAACAATTCAGGGTTTTGAGAAATAGGTGAACATGGTGGAAGGAATTCAAAGAGATAAAAAATTTCATTCTATTCTCACGTGATAGCCCTTGAAAAATGAGATCTTTTGAAGAAGAAATTAAGAAGATTAAGGAAAGACTCTATTTTTGGACAGATAAGGGCTGAGTATGACTATCTTGTGGTATGATGTATTGTACATTTTTATTTAGTGCATGAATGAATTATGAGTTTGGGTATCTGAAAATATATTGTAAGAACACTATTTTAGGATATTTATACAAGGTTTTAACTATTAGTACTTTTTTTGGTAATTAGATCATTGAGCATGTATGAGAAATTTGTTTTCCTTATTTAAAGAAGACAGAAAATTGATTGCTTTTGAAGTTTTAGGGTGGTTTAGCACTTACTATTAATGTAAGAGTGTTTTGAAGACCAAATCAGACATAGGGATGAAATTTTAGGTTTTAAGATTGATTTTTATTGAAGTTATAATCATTTTCCTCTTTTGGGTTTCATATAAACCCTCATTAGGGTTTATCACAAAAATTAAGTTTCAAAGCTTCAAACGTTGAGACAAGTCTTGAAAATTTATACAAACCATCTGAGGGTCATGTAGAGACATATTTTGAGGGTTTCAATACTTGGTGATTCTCCAAAAAGGCATGGTTTATATCAGTTTGAAAACATGCCTGTAGATGTTCTTGAGAAGCCTATTTGCAAAAATTGGGCTAGTGAGTTGGAGAACTTTTCTTTAGGATGGAGATTTGAAAATTTACATAAATTATGAAGGGCAAAATTGGTAGCTTAATATACCCTTACATTTTTCTAAGTATTCCTAGAATTTTAAGAGCTATAAGCATTGGTCTTCACAAGGGCTAATTAGGCCTATTGGAAAACAATAAAATGGGAATAAAAGTAAATTGCATTATCACGGAGTCTTGAAACTTTGTAGGAATCTTAAGGAGGATAAAGGGTATTGGAAAAATATTTACAATGAAGGATAATTCCTTTTGAAATGTTATATTCATAAAAAAAAATCATTTGACATGGCTACAAGAAAGGAGACCTAATGGGTTGAGAAAAAGATAGAGAAAAGACATATACCTTGGGAGTTAGGTCATAATATTAAGCATGAGGCTTGGGGAGACAAAAGGGTATTCAAAACAGGTTTCATTTTGTTTTAGGTCATCATAGTTTTCTCCCAACACTAAACCACCATTAGTATTGTTCTCGAGAACAAGTGAGGACAATTTTGGCAAAGGTAATGAAGTTTGAATTTTTTCTTTGTTTTTCTTCATTTCGAGTGTTGATATTGCATGGAGCAGGACATATGAATAGGGTACATTGATAGTAAGTATAAATTAAGGCTAATAGATCTATTTTTTCAAGTTTGTAGAGCCATTTAGGCTTGTGTATAGTGGATCCTCTTACATGGCTCGAGGATAGTTTTGAGGTGATTGTTAGCACTACTTGTTAATTTATTTGTGTCCAATAGATATTTGCATCATTTTGGTATCAGATTTGGTTATATTTTTATAGGAGGAGGTGTTTATTCTAACAAGAAATTGTATAAGTGTATGTGGAGTTTTGACAGGTGGTAAGGAAGCAAGAAGGTAAAGGAGGACAAGGCAAAATCAACCTTAGAGTTACAAGGTAATAAGAGGAAAGAAGAGAGACTCTTGGTGAGTCTAGGAAGAAGTGAAATAAAGTTGGAAAGAAGAGCTCATTGAAATATCACAAAGAAAGAATCCAAGGTGAAAATACTTGGATACCAACAAGGTGAAAAAATACTTGTTTGGGGAAAGGAAAGAGATAAATAATAAAGGATGACAATTGGTATGAAAGAGGACCAATTAATAGATATAGTGAAATTGATGCAAGGTATGAATGAAAGAATAAGGGTAGAGGAAGATAAGACAAAGAGGGGATAAGAATCTATCCCTAAGGAAGAGCTTGTAGATATGATGTAGAGATTAGTGAGAGTAATCAGTCTTCTAGAAGAAGAGTTAGAGGAAGGATATGAAGATGAAGAGGCTACTTTGGAAGCATAAGATGAATGGGATAATGAAGCATATTTCAATGATGAAGAGGTAGTTTATTGTTACCTTGAAGAAGGTGATATGCTTGGAGAAAGTGATGAGTTATTTGAAGAAAATGAAGGAACAACACTTACAACAATAGGTCAACATGTCAGTGAAATAATGGAACAAGGTTATATGTAAAGTGAAGGATTCTTATTTAAGGGTATATAAGGTGAAGAAGAAATTAGAGATGAAAGCCCTATCTTTGATGAAGGCAACAAGCTAAAAGTGATTGAAGACATGTTCAATTCACATGAAAAAGAGAAGTAAATTAGTCCAAGTGTGTTGATGAGAGGTGAAAAAGAATTATTGCAGCAGGTATAAGAGGATAACAAAGAGGTGTATGCATTTGATGATGACAAGGTAAATATTTCAGATCTTAAAATTACTTGTTTGCTTAATGATGTTCATTTTTCTTGGGGTGAATTCCTTGATATTGTAGAACATGAATCACTTAGTGAGTGGGAAAAGTAAGTAGAGTATGAGGTAGGAAAGGCTGAGTTGAATGATGTCACTTCAGATTTAGAGCATAATGAAAAAAAAGGGTATGATGTTCAATTTCAAATAAGGGAAGTGGATGATATTTTGTAATATTTTTTGTGTATGATGGATCAAGAAGAGGTCAACAAAGGTGCAATTGTGAAAATTTTACCTATCTTGGCAAGTGTTGAGTTGTGGAGCTCAATTACTTCAGTTTAGCATGCAATGGAAACTTGCTGGAAAATATAGTAACCGTCATCGGTCAAGGGGGAACTGGTATCAGTCACCTAGGACCAGCATTGGTCAGGAAGGACTGGAAGCGGTCAGGAAAGGAAGAAACTGACATCAGTTAGGGATAACCGGCATCAGTTACCTGTGTGAGGATGTTTTAATTAACTCTCGGGAATTAGATCTATTTTTAGCATTAAAGTATATCTATTAATTTTAATTGCATGGCTAAGTGCCCTAATTCTATAAACGACTATATAAGCATAAAAGCTAAGGTTTAGAAGTAAGGGATGATTAACAAGAATTAGAAAGAACTTGAAATTTTTGGTAAGAGAGAAAATTTGTGGTGATGAAGCAAAAATCTTAAGGAAAGAAAGTATTGTACATCTAAGAGGTGTGGAAGATTTTAAATCTTTATTGTATATCTTATCAAAGATTTGGATAATAGATTGGCTTGTTTCTTGGTGGGCGTAACCCACACTGGGTGAACCATGTTAAATCTAGTGTTGATTTATGTCTCTTTTTTTGTATATTTCTTCTAGTAGAATATCTGCTTTTATTTGCATGTATGCTTAGACCTGATATATTATCTGTACAACCGGTGTGATAACCCCAACAACTGGCATCAAAGCTTTTTTGAGGGTTTTGTGTGCTGACAAATTTACTCATAGAGGGTTTTCTGATTGAGTGGAAGCTACAACAATGGCAGAAGAAAACAAATACAAGGAAGAGAAGTTTGACGGCCAAAATTATCAATTATGGAAGATGCAAATTGAGGATTATCTATATCAAAGAGATTTGTATTTACTGTTGGATGAGAATTCTAGAGCTATGAAGAAAACTGATGAATAATGGAAGATTCTTCATAGAAAGGCTTTGGGATCTATAAGATTGAGCCTGACAACATCTGTGGCTTCCAATATTACAGAATCATCTTCTACGGCAGAGTTAGTGAAATCTCTTACTAATTTATATGAAAAACCTAGTGCTTCAAATAAAGTTTATTTGATGAAGAAACTATTTTGTTCTAAGATGCATGAAGGTGGATCTACATCTATTCATTTAAATGATTTCCGATCTATTGTAAATCAGTTAAAATCGGTTGCAATAGCATTTGATGATGAAGTAAAAGCACTTTTACTCTTATGTTCTTTTCCTAATAGTTGGGATAACTTGGTAATGGCTATAAGTAATACAACATCTACTAATAATATTTTGAAGTTTGATGATGTGGTTAGTATAATCTTGATGTAGTTTGATGATCTGATAATAATATTTCCGTTTTTGATATTTAGAGAATTATAAAATTATTAGGAGTCATGATGTTAAATGGAATGAAAAGAGAATGTACAGGGATCAAATTTTGGTACCCAAGGATGAACCAGTTGATAAGTTTGTGAATGAAAATGAACTCTCTGATTTAAAAGAATTACTTACAGGGTTACACAATAACCAGTGTCAGTTGACCCCTAAACAACACCATTCAGACGAACAAGTATCGGTTACATAAGATCCAAATCGACATTAGTTAGAGGTGACTGGTTTTGGTCACTGTCAGATTTTGATAGGAATGTGCAGGAGGTCTAAATTGAGCCTCCAGTACCCCAAACTCCTGTGAGAAGGTTACAAATGGTAAGTAAACCTCCAGAAAGATTTACACCTTCTCTATTTTATTTTTTATTGACTGATAATGGTGAACCAGAGAGCTTTAAAGAAGCAATGCAAGATAAGACCCACGTCCAGTGGGAGCATGGCATGGATGAGGAGATGGAATCCTTGGAATAAAACTAGACATGGGATTTGGTTAACTTTCCAGCAGGTAAGAGAACATTGTAGAATAAGTGGGTTTACAGGATCAAGGAAGAAGAGGGTGGACAGAAAAGATACAAGGAAAGGCTTGTAGTAAAGGGATTTACACAGAAAGTAGGTATTAACTTTGGTGAAATATTTTCTCCTATTGTTAATATGAATTCTATTCGTACTGTATTGAACTTAGTTGCAGTAGAAGACTTGCATTTAGAAAAACTAGATGTGAAGATGACTTTCCTTCATGGTGATTTGGATGAAGAGATTTATATACATCAGTCGTTTGGTTATGAAGTCAAGGGTAAGGAGAAATTAGTGTGTAGGTTGAAAAAGAGTCTATATGGACTCAAACAAGCTCCAAGGCAATGGTACATGAGGTTTGAT
Organism: Taxus chinensis; assembly: GCA_019776745.2. Lineage (NCBI taxonomy): Eukaryota > Viridiplantae > Streptophyta > Pinopsida > Cupressales > Taxaceae > Taxus > Taxus chinensis. The sequence goes on along the minus strand of CM034148.1, from coordinate 637,679,070 downwards.
AGTTTTATGCAAGAGAATGGTTACTTGAGATGTGAATATGATAGTTGTGTTTATTTCAAGAGGCTTGAAAATGGGATCTATATTATTTTGTTACTATATGTGGATGATATGCTTATTGCAGGATCTAGTATGTAGGACATTGGTGAGCTTAAGAGAAAGCTAGCTCACACATTTTCTATGAAGGATTTAGGAGCTACAAAAAGTATCCTTGGCATGAAAATACACAGAGATAGGAAAAATAAGAAATTGTATTTGTCTCATGAGGATTATATCTACAAGGTGTTAGAAAGGTTCAATATGTAGAATGCAAAACCTGTTAGCACACCTATGGATGGACACTTCAAATTGAGCAAATATCAATGTCCATCATCACATGAGGAGGTAAAATACATGACACGAGTTCCATATGCTTCAACAGTTGGGAGTCTCATGTATGTTATGCTTTGTACTAGATCAAACATTGCACAGGTAGTGGGAGTGGTGAGTAGATATATGGAAAATCTAGATAAAGAGCATTGGAAAGCAGTCCAATGGATACTTAGGCATTTGAAAGGAACATCTAGCATGTAATTATGCTACGGAGGTTTGGGTATTTCATTATGTGGCTATGTTTATTCGGATATGGCTGGAGATTTGGATGGTAGAAGGAGCACTACTGGATATATTTTCATAGTAGGTGGGACGACAATTAGCTGGATTTCGAGATTACAAAAGGTTATGGCTTTGTCTATTACAGAGGTAGAGTATTTTGCAGCTACAAAGGCTAGTAAGGAGATGATATGGATGAGTAGGTTCATGGAAGAGTTGGGAAATAAGCAAGATAATTGTAAATTGTTCAATGACAATCATATTACAATTCATTTAGCAAAGAACTCAGTGTTTCATTCAAGAACGAAACACATTTAGCTGAGGTATCACTTCATACGGCATTTATTGGAGGATGGACAATTGAATCTAGAAAATATTCATATGAGCAAGAACCCTACGGATATACTAACGAAGCAATTAGCAAAGGAGAAGTTGGAGCTACACTCCACTTCTGTTGGTCTTCAAGTTTAAGACTTGAAGAGGAAGAAACAAATCTAAGGAAGGATCAAAGAATGATGTTGTACAGGTATGGTACAATAATTAATCTCCAAGTGGGAGATTGTTGAGTTGTGGAGCTCAATTACTTCAGTTTAGCATGCAATAGAAACTTGCTAGAAAATACAATAACCGTCATCAGTCAAGGGGGAACTAGTATCGGTCACTTAGGACCAACATTGGTTAGGAAGGACCGACATCGGTCAAGCAAGCAAGGAACTGGCATCGGTTACCTATGCGAGGATGTTTTAATTAAATCTCAAGAATTAGATCTATTTTTAGCATTAAATTATATCTATTAATTGTAATTGCATCGCTAAGTGCCCTAAGTCTATAAACGACTATATAAGCATAAAAGCTATGGTTTAGAAGTAAGGGATGATTAACAAGAATTAGAAAGAACTTGAAAAAGTTGGTAAGAGAGAGAATTCTTGGTGATGAAGAAAAAATCTTGAGGAAAGAAAGTATTGTAAATATAAGAGGTGTGGAAGATTGTAAATCTTCATTGTATATCTTGTCAAAGCTTTGGATAATAGATTACCTTGTTTCTTGGTGGACGTAGCCCACACTGGGTGAACCACATTAAATCTGGTGTTGATTTATGTCTCTTATTTTGTATATTTCTTCTGGTAGAATATTAATTTTTATTTGCATGTATGCTTAGATCTGATATATTATATGTACAACTGGTGTGCTAACCCCAATAACAATAAATGATCTATATTATAGTGACCTTATAGAAGAATCCATAAGAATTTATCCAAAACAAGATAACAAGTTCGTGAACATAAAAGAGAAAGCATTCAAGGAAAGAGAAAGTTATTATGGACAATTTGTAATCTTTTCAAGAAAATAAAATCATGATAACATCAAGGAAAAGTGTTGTACAAGGATGAAAAACATAGTGAATCATGAAAAAGAAGTTGCATTTGTTTTTGTTTTTCTTGTTTGTGCAGGTATAGAAGACTTATAGAAAGTGAAGATTAAACACAAGAGGAAAAGATGCATTCTTAAAGAAAATGCAAGAGTGAAGAACAGACCATGAGATCCAAAAGGATATAGAACAAGCAAGGTCAGATTGAATGAAGTGGAAGAAAGATCAAGAATCATACAAAGAAGTTATGGTTCACTTGGAGAAGTAGTTATGCAAGCATCATGTATAGGGGTACATGATTTCTTTTCAATTCTTGGGAGTATGATGCAAGGGCATAAATTTTTGTCTCAATAAGAAGCTATTTTGTATGTAAGATCCTCACTAGAGGTGGTCATAGGATTCTAGGTGTCAAAATGGTCAAAAAAATAAATTTGGTCTAGTTTTCTGTTTTCCCGCCCAAATGGGAAATTTGAATTTTCAAATGAAGATTCAAGCCATTTTGGCTTGTTGGGTATATGTAAGGGTCCTTGGTGGTTAAGATAGGGTTAGTAAGTGTCTCTCATGTGTTGAAAGTGACTCTAAGGGGTAAAAGTGATGAAAACTTTCTAAATATGTAAAAATACCTCTTCTTTAATGTTGTAATATGACACATATCATGAAAAACATTTAGGGTTTTGAGCAATAGGTGAAAAGGATAGAAGGAATTCAAAGAGATAAAATTATTCATTGTATTCTCACGTTATATCCCTGAAAAAAGGGGAGCTTTTGATGAATAAATTAAGAAGATTAAGGAAAGACTTTGTTTTTGGAAAGATAAGGGTTGCGTATGACTATCTTGTGGTATGAAGCATGATGTATTATACATTTTCAGTTAGTGCATGAATGAATTATGAGTTTGGGTATCTAAAAATAGATGGTAAGAAAAAAATTTCAGGATATTTATGCAAGGTTTGAAATATCAATACTTTGTTTGGTGATTGGATCATTGACCTTGTATGAGAACTTTGTTTTCCTTGTTTAAAAAAGAGAGAAATCCGATTGCTTTTGAAGTTTTAGGGTTGTTTAGCACTTATTGTCAATGTAAGAGTGTTGTGAAGACAAAAGAAAACATATGGATGAAATTTTAGCTTTTGAGATTGAGATTTATTGAAGTTATATGAATTTTCCTCTTCCATGTTTCACAGAAACCCTCACTAGGTTTTATCACAAAAATTAAATTTGAGACCTTCAAATGTTGAATCAAGGCTTGAAAATATATACAAACCATATAAGGTTCATGAGAGAATTTTTTTAGGGTTTTAATACTTGATACTTAAGAAGGCATGGTTTATATCAGTTTGAAAACAAACATATAGGTGTGCTTGAGAAGCCTATTTGCAAAATTTGAGGTAGTGCGTTGGAGAACTTTTCTTTAGGATGGAGATTTGAAATTTTGCAAAAAGTATGAAGGGCCAAATCTGTACCTAAATTTACCATTACATTTTTCTAACTCTTCCTAGAAGTTTAAGAGAGATAAGCATTGGTCTTGAGAAGGGCTAATTAGGCCTATTAGAAAATGGTAAAATGGGAATAAAAATAAATTGGATTATCATGGATTCTTGAAACTTTGCAGGAATCTTAAGGAGTATAAAGGGTATTGGAAAATCTTGAAAGTGGGGGATATTTCCTTGTGAAACGTTTTATTCATCAATTTTTTCCATTTGATAGGGCTATAAGAAAGGATACGTAATTAGTTGAGAACAAGATAGAGAAAAGACATTAACCTTAGTAGTTGGGTCATAATATTTTGCATGAAGCTTAGGGAGGCAAAAGGGTATTCAAAACAAGTTTCATTTTGTTATGTTTCATCATAGTTTTCTCCCAACAATAAACCGCCTTTGGTATTGTTCTTGAGAACTAGTGAGGACATATTTGGCAAAGGTAATGAAGCTTGAAGCTTTTCTTTTTTTTTTCTTCATTTTGAGTGTTGATATTGCATGGAGGATGACAAATGAATAGGTTACATTGATAATAAGTGTTAATTAAGGCTACAAGATCATTTTTTGCAAGTTTAAGATCCATTTAGGCTTGTGTATAGTGGATCCTCTTGCAAGGTTAAGGACAATTTTGAGGTGATTGTTAGAACTACTTATTGAATTGATTTGTGTCCAATATATCTCTACATCACGTAGCTAGTGTTATCTACTATAAGAATGGTGGGTAGAGGACACAAATAAGGTCCCAAAGTGTAGCATCCAGAGGAGACCCGGATCTTACATATAAGGAAAGATGTTGCCAAGAAGGAGGGACACGTCTAATGTAATATTTGTGAAAATATTGGAGGATATGTTGGTGGAACTCAAGGGTATAAGGAACAAACTATAAAGTGTTAAAAAATACCACTAACGAAGAATGGGTCTAGTGGCGCAGAATGTCCAGAAGGAGACAAAAGACTCAATAAGGAATAACCAATGCAAATAAAATTGTGTGAAGAAAGTGTCAGTGCAGCACTAGAGGAGAGAAGAGACGTAAGTAGAGTCACAACTAGAGAATGCACAAGAGAAGAAAAATAATGCATGTGATTACCTCTGAGGAATACATGGAAAATAACGCATGGAGAGAGCTCACGAGTTGAGCAAAAGGAAGAAAAAAGACAATTAGAGTTATGCAACAGTGCAAAAGAATATTGTACCAAAGAAAGAAGTTGTCAAGGAAGAGAAGATGGTCACATAATAAATTAGACACCCCTAAATCATTCCTATTAAAATAATTAAAGATAAATGGATTACAATGTCATTGTACATTTTTTACTATGCATTAATGTGTAAAATAGTTATGATACTAAATGAGATTATTTTCCACGAGTAAAATAAATGATTTTTTTGAAAAAAATGAATAGTTTATAAAAATATGACCAACATCTTAGGATAAATGATACAAACAAATTGTTTCTTATGGTCATTGAAGGCCATAAGTGCACGAAGGATTGTACAAAAAACACAAATAGAAGTGGAAGGATAAGAAGAAAGTATGAGTGAGGAGATTGTGCAACCAAGGATTGAAGAGAAGACAAAAGGGGTCCTAGTACGAGGACTAGAGTATGTGGATGGTTGTGTAGATGAAGGTGATTGTGGAAAAAGGAGCATCATTATAGAGGAAATTAAGGAAGGAGAGGGAGAGGTTTCCTTGAGGTAAACTGAAGTAAAGCATTCCATAGAGGATATTGCGAGAGTACGTGTGAAAAAGAGCACACCAAATATAGAAGGGTTCCATGAAGGTATTAAGGGGGAGTGTGCAAAGGAGTGCGCCAGGGGAGGGGATCAAAAATTTAAGGAGCAACTACTCATGGAAGTAGAAATCAACCCAAAGGTAACCAAGGAGGATTGGTCCAAGGAATAGGCTATAGAAGTGTGTAGTGTGAAAGACACATAGAAGAAAGAATGCACAGAAATGAAATGGAGTGGAGGCAGTGTGGAGACACTATAGGGAGGTACAAATGTTTCCCTTAAGGAAACACAAGAAATAAGGAAGTATCGTAAAGAAGAGGATATAAAAGTGGCTAGAGAAGAGTTTCCCAAAGAAGAGGGAAAGAAGATATGACATGCAACCATCACAACCAAATGTGTGGAGAAGAAGCAAGAATGATGTCAAGAGGAAAGGAACCAAAGAAAAGGATAAGGTAGTAGAGTAACCATGAGGAAGTAGGAGAAATACATCTATGAGTGAGAAAATAGTGGTTTGAAAATGCATAGGAAGATGGAGTGTGATCTAATAGAAGATAAGAAAGGGAGAAGTGAAGAATAATCCCACAAGAATACCTTGGAAAGAAGCCAAAGAATGCAGTCTTAAAAGTTAACACCACATAGTTGGGCACGCTGGCACATCACTCAAACTGATGTTCAAGTTTTTATCCGAAGCGTGCACAACATACCTGGTCCCTCTTTGTTTATATCATTCAAGATGTATAGTTAGCATTTAACATTGCACAACATAGAATAGAAAACAATATAATAGAGATTCTAATAAGACAATAATAGTATGGAGCTTTAATCATTCATTCCTCAACATATATAATAAAAAACAAGATCTGAATGCCAATAATACCACATTCATCTCTTTTAATCATGGAAATCCATATTAAATTTTCCATTATAGACAAATATCAAGATCTGAAAAAACTTTACAAACTCAGCATAATGCTCATACAACAATCTCTCATACGCTTTTCTCTTCCAGTCATGGATAAAATTAATTACATATACATGAAAATTATATATAGTTGGTGGGAACATGTCCTTCGCCGCTTTACACTACTTTAAAATGTAAATAGATTACCATGTACTTTATCTGCATGTAACTTTAATCTACGCCTTAGACCTCAACTGGTTTTTCTATTTCCATCTATGTTATTAATAGATTACTTTATCCTCACACCATGTTATATATAGTTGTATCAATTCATGCATATTATTTCTTTATCCAATGCTTTGCATGTTCTTTATCCTTGATTTTATCAATTTATAGCTCTTTCTTGCTCATCACGCCAACTTGTGCATTTCCTATTTTTAAGTTTCTTTTACTTTTCTCCCAATCTCCTGTTTTGATTGTTCCTGCATGCAACCCTTTACACGTACATTCTTCACACTTCTATGCACATCTTCATGCACTATCTTATACTTATGATATTTCTCCATTTTTTGTATGCGTGAACCTTTGCACGTGGCTTATACTTAGCCATTTTTCTCAGTCTAACATTACCCCATACTAAGGATATTTTACATACTCAGAAATGTAAAGAATGAAAGGATATTTGAAAGAATGTGGTAAATAACCCTATGAAATCAAATAATAAAGAATTTGTATTCCTCAACATCCAAAAATTAAACTCATGGCGATGGTATAAGTTCTTAGAACTTTAGGTTGATGCCCTTCTCTAGCTACTTCCATTCCTCAAGTCCAATGTATACCCTGTCCGATGCTGACTCAACAATATCTAGGATTTTTCTAGAATTAATACATCAACCTTCTCTTGCAACTCTTTTCATATGACATCCCACTCTTTGGCTATTGCCTAAAAAATGTCTACCCTTTAAATCACCATTATTTGTACCTCGCCAAGCCGTTGTTATATCCTATTGCACTTAGCTTTTAAGGACTCTTTATTTTCACTGAATTCCTACATAAATTTTACGCATGCATGCGTATTTTTTGATAATGAGGCCTTTAGTATCTTCAATGCTTCCTCATCCTTTGAAATTCACACGTTTAAGATCATTGAAGTATCTTGAAATCTTGCAAAAAATTTCTCAACCTTCTGTGCAGCTTCCTTCAGTTATGCACCAAGTGATATATACTCTTCTAATTTTTGGTTCACCTTGACCTTATTTTCACTAGCCAACTCTTTTGTTGTAGGCCCCTACCCACTACTCATTTTTACTAGCAGTAGTTGTACACATTATTCCAAGTATTCCATCTCGGTGTTACAGTATGGTCTGGCCCACGTCACCACATTTGGACATACATGCAAAATATTATTGACTAGTTTGATCCTTATTATACACCTTTGTCATCCTTTTCTTTATGTTGTTCAACTCCTCACATATCTCCTTATTCTTCCTCTTCCCTATCTCCATATCCTTTTGTGCACTATGTAATGCGACATGTTTATCAGCATTTCTCTATCCTAAATTGACACCCATTTTTATTAGAGCGTTGCTTTCTTGCTCAATCGAGAGTAGAGTAGATTATACTATTGAGAAAACCTTTCATGGTTGTCTTTGTCGGCCATTTTGGGCTTGTGTTGTCATTGATTTCAATTCCCATTGATGGAAAATGGTGTCATGATTATGTATGGGTCTCCCTATGATGTTATTAAGTTGTCATGTATGTTGTTCATATGGTTTGTTGAGCTCAAAAGTGTTCTAGTGCATGGTATAGTGGCTTGAGTCACATTATGAGGTCTCTTAAGCCAGTTGGAGTGTTTTATGAGGTCAAACATGGTCCATATGAGGTGTCATGAGTATTCATGGGTCTACATTTTGTCAACATGGTTTTTTCATGGTTGAGTTAGTCATTCCATGCATGTTTCTAGCCATGGAGCATCAAAATTGAGGTAAAGGTATGAGATTTGGACCATATATTTATTGTTGGAGCATAGTGGTAGTGTACTTGAGGTGTATGTTGAGTTTTAGGTCATAACTTAGTGGTTTGATGTGTTTATAGGGTCTTTGGGATGATACAGGTGAGAAACATGCAAGTTTACATAGGTAAGTCACCGTGGATGGAGATTTTGAGATGAATTTGAGCTATGTGGTGAATTTGAGAAGTTATAGCATGTTGTCACGGTGCTTCATGCCAATTTTTAGGTTAGTATGAAGAATATTTATGAAGTTATGCAAGTTTTGGTGAAACTGGGTAAGTTGCAGTGTGTTTTTAGAGCAAATGTTGACCTTCTGATGCTCGTTGTGAACTATATGATTTTTATGGGGACCTAAGATCTTAGGCATAACTTATATGTTCAGTTATTAATCTTTCAAAAAAATAATAAGGTGGTTTAATTGTCACATTTTTCTGAACGAACGTTAAGAAGGTAAAGTGGCTTGAAACCCTAGCTAGAAGTGGTTTACAGAGACATTCTTGTAGAAGCCCAGTTTTGATTGTTAGTGCAAATGTGATGATTTTATGTTATATAGGACTATTCCAGATTTCTATAAAGGTATGTTTGAGCTTGTGACCATATTTGGGCCCCACCTAAAAATAACAGTTTCTGGAGAAGAAGGTTTTAAGACAAGATGGTCCAAAGGAGTAGCATTTGAAATTGATGGTGCATGATGTATCTGATATTTTATTGATGTACATGATGGTTTTATGTCATGAGTTTTTAGGTACATGTTGTTTTGAGGCTCAAATAGGTTTAGTGATCAAAGGGAACTTTTGGGGTCTCAAATAGTAGGGTCTAATGTTTTGGTCATAACTTGAGCTATAGGTGGAATTTTGAGGCGATAAATTGTGTTGGAAATTATATTCTATAGTGCCCACGTTTTTATAGCTCCAGTTATCTGTTGATTCCTTTATGCATAGACATGTTTTGATTGAGACTCTGCTAGATTTTGGGACATTTTACAATGATATTTTATCCTCATGGACATTATGGTATTTTGGACACGTAGCGCCAATTGGACTAGATTTGTATACTGATATATTTCTTATGATGTTGATGACACTAACAGGGTTATATGATAGATCTATTGGTTATATGTTGGTTCTTGTGGTCAATTTGATTAATGATATAATTTTCTAGATTTAATAATGGTAATTTTCATGCTAGCCTAAGTGTATGTCATTGTAATTTTATCTATGGATGATTTGTGGAAAACTATCTGAATAATTGTATGCATTGCACTATCAATTGTTTAATAATGTTAGGGAATTATAATTTTGATTGAAATTATGAGTCTTAGATGATGTTATTATATTGGACAAAGGTGGTTAATGTGTGCAATGAGTGTGCAAGTGACATGTATAGGAGAGCATGGGTTTTAAGGTAGCTACGCAATTGTACACGAGCGGCCCACGGGTTGAGGCCTAACCATGCTAAATGTTTGAGGCCTTAGAATAGGTGTTGGGCACCATGGGTGAACCCTCAATTGTAATGTAATTATGTCTTGTAAAATTAATTATGTTTAGGGTGTGTTTTATGAAGTAAACTAGTTTAGGGGTTTAATGATCTCATCTTAATTAAAGTGATGGTTTTGGGTAAGTGTGTGTGTGTTGGTAGAAGGGATTGGGGACCATATGTGAACCTTGGGTGGACCCCACATTCTCTACCCTTGTGCCCAAGCATGCCAAACCTGAAATTGGGTTATTTTGGGCATTTTTAGGGACCCCTTTTGAGTTTGGGAGTTCCCTTAGTATGAAAATGGACCCTTGGACCCTACCTAATAGGTAGGGGGCTTATTTCCAAGGTTTGGAGGGAGTTTCCCTCCCATTTTCCCCTCCTTAGTCACCATCCATGTAAGATGGTTCGTTTGTGTGTATTTGTTAAAAAGTTGCTCCACTTTGTTTTATTTTACATTTTAGTATTTTGGGTGATAAGGGCTAAAAGGTGAGTTTACTCTTACTTATTTGATTTTTGGAATCTTTGACTCTTGAGAGGAGAGGGGGTGACACTTGTCACTTTCCCATTGGTGAGGAAACTTTTGGGTTCCTCTTCTTATTCTTCCTCATGTGAAAGGAAGGGGTCTTCTTGGCTCATTTTTTTTGGAGAACTTGGAGAATTTTGGGAGCTTGGACAAAGGGAAAATCTTTTAGTCTTGGAAAGCATTGTAGAGGTAGGATTCCTAACCTTTTTCTTCTTAGTTGTGTTTATCTTGTTAACTATGCTTTGATTAATGAAATGATGTGTTTTGAAGTTGTATGGTGAATATAGATGTTTGCTTGTTCTTGTTGTCTTCTTTTGTTTTCTCTCCACCATCATTTGGATTGATGGTCTTTGGAGAATGTAGGGGAAAAGAGAGGGATTTCCCTCTCAAACATCATGGTTGTTGGTCAAGCCATGAAGGTCCCTTCTCATCCCCTCATATGGTTTGAGGCGGGAGAAAGGTTCATATGGCTTGAACCCTTCCCCATTCTTGGTGAGGAAACCCTCCCAAGAAGGATTACTATGACATAAAGGAGGAATAAGGAATTTTGTAAACATGTTTTATTGGTGCTCCTATGGTTGGACACCTTTGATCTGGGCATCCTATTTCTTCTCTTCTCCCTTGTGAGGTTGACCTTGTTATCCTCATGTTGTTGTTTTATCATGTGTAGTATGTCTAAGTGGTTAAATGGTCTTATATATTTCTTGTTGTGTTTTATCCCTTTTATACTTATGCACATTGTGGTAGTTTTTTTCCTCTCTCCCATGGGCTTGGGGGAGGCTAGCATGGCTTCCAACCATGGAAGGCATGTGATGATGCCTATTGGTTGGGTGGTAAACAAGCCATGTCTCTTGATTCAACACTCTGAGAAGAACACTCAAGGTGGAGACTCAAGGATGAAGTTTTAGTTGGAGTGGAGACTTTGTCTCTTTTATCCTCAAATCATTGTAAATATTACACCTCTTTGTAACTATGTTATATGGTTGATTGTGGATAGCCTCATCTTGTAAACTTATCCTATTGTGATTTGGAAGTCTTGTAATAACATGTCTCTTTTGTCTTGTAACTCTTCTCTATTGTAAAAAAAAAAGAAAAAGAAAGATGACAACATAAGATCATGAGTTCTTTATTTTACTTGTCTTCATTTGAAATAATTACTTTGTTTGAAATCTGCAATATCTAGTAAGCATTACATGTTAAATCTGAAATTTTTAGTGTGTTTGCTTTAAAAATGGAAAATAAAAATAAAAAATGATGGCACTACATTTTGGTATCAGAGCCGTGGTTCAAACACGCAGACTCTTGGGTAATTAGTAGATATTTTAGTCTTGCATTTAACCAAAAAAAAAATACATGGATGTTCTTAATGTAATCTCCCTTGCATGAAAATCTGAAATATTTCTTTAGTTAGTATTGCAGAAATTTGAAATACCATTTAGTTAGTTCATTTGAAGGAAAACTTGTGGTCATGGAGTTTTAGGTTCTATTTTAATGGTTATATTATCATTTTTTTATAATAGTTTTTGTCTTGCAAGTTGGTAGGATTCAACAAAAAAAAAAATCACATTATATATATATATATATATATATATATATATATATATATATAATTATTATTTTTTGTTATTTATTTATTTTTATTTTTATATATAAATAAAAATTATATATATAAATAAATAAATAACAAAAAATAATAATAATTATATATATATATAATCCTTTAAAGTATAGTTTATAATACGATTTAGTTTCAGTATTAATACAAGCATATATATATATATATATATATAATATATTATATATATATATTATATATATATATTATAGTATATATATTTTATACTAAATAATATATAGATTTGAAATATATATTTATATATATTTGTTTTATATTAAAAAACAATTACATAACTAATAATAATAACAGTAACTAAATAATATATAGATTTGGAAAATATATTTATATATATTTGTTTTTATATAAAAAAATAAAATAAAATAAATAATAATAATCATAGTAACTAAAATAAAAAATTTAGTTTTAAAACTTAATACGTTTTAAAAAAACAAAACAAAAAAATTAAAAAAAATCAAACAACTGTGCTTTGGGGGGGTTGAACCCCCCCTGCAACACCCCCCTGTAACCCCAAACCCTACGCTTGCCCCCCCCCCCCCCCCCCCCGGACCCCTGTTTCCCCCCCGCGCACCCTGCGCACCCTACCCTGTGCCCCCTGCCCCTCCACCCTGTCCCTTCACCCTCAGCCTACGCTATCCCACCCATCCTCCTCTCCACATTACTGTCCTCCCTACCGACCATCCCCTACCGCTGACCTCCATCAGGCCGACCCTGCCCCTGTTCACCTGTCCTTCACACCACCAAACAAAAAATAATATATATATATATATATATATATATATATATATATATATTTTGCAGTAACAAAAATAAATAAATAAATCAGATGACCATGTGGGTATGAGGGAAGTGCCAAATCTAAGAAGATCCCAGATTGTGGTAGGCATACAAAGGAGATAATAATGAAATAATAGTATGATCCTTCTCAACAAATGAGAGATTCCATGAATTCATCTCTCCCTTAGCTCCTCCACAACCTGCACATTCAAATGACAACACAAAACAAAATGAGGAGAGGAAATAGAAAAGAGGGGAAAACATAGACATATTTAGGGCAACTTTAGGGTAAAATTTCAATCTAGGGTCAATATTAGATTGATCCTAGGGCCCTTATTCAACCTTACACACTATAAGCCATTGGCATTATTATGGGTTTGAAAAATAAATTTTAAAGGCAAGTGTGTACAACTATTTAAAAAAAAGGGGGGGGGGGGTGGGAACTAATTTAGTTAAACAGAGGTGTGGTTTTAATTTGGAAACCTTAGTAAGTATTTTAGAAATAAATAATGAAATTATTATTGGGTTAGTGTTTATTAGATTTTGGGTAAATTAATGATTAATATAAATTAATTATCATCATGAGAGGCTTAAGCAAACATTAGTAAATACTGATCACTTCAAAAAAAAAAAATTAACGCCTTCTGCAACTTCTTTTTTTAAAAAAAGGTTCATAAACCATTTTTTTTATTATTTCTTTTTATCTTGGGTTCAGGATGGCACCCAAGAGGGGATGATTGGCACAAGGCTCATGATGTAGTACACCTATGTGGGAGACACCAGCCCCTGATTTTGGGCCTCAGTTATTAGAGACCCTACAACAGCTGATAGGTGTTGTACAGGAGTGCCTTCCACCACCACAAGAGCCAAGAGAGGAGGACATTCAATTAGGAGATGAGGAGTTGATTGGAGAGGATGCACATTCAAAGCCACCTGAGGCACGATACCTTGAGACGAGAGAGGTCACGTAGCCATTCCATCCTTGGCGAGAGGGGTGGCCTCGTTTTGTCACAACCGATCAGACAGCTTCGAGGGACCTTTTGGAGATAAGCAACCCGTTTCACCTATTAGACCACATATCGCTAGGATCGACACATAGGAAATGTGATTTGAGACCTTCTTCACATTACAGCCACCTACATTTCACTAGTTCAATAGATGGCTTTGGGGTAAAGTCCTGGCTCTTTAGCCTAGATAGCCGCTTTGGCTTGCACTCGCATGAGAGCAATGTCAAATCCAGGTTTTCCATACATCTCCTCTGAAACACAGCAAGCATTTAGTGGAGGAATGAGGAGCGGAAGCTCCATTTGACTCGAGATACAATGACCTAGGAGTTGTTTGAGGAGCGGTTTAGGGCTCAGTATATGTCAGAGAATTTTTTGAAGAAGAGGATCGATGAATTTCATGACCTACGGTAGGGTTCTGGCATCAGTGGTGCAATATGAGAGCAGGTTCTTGGATATCTTGCAGTATGTAGACTACCTGTAAGATGAGAAGTTGTAGGTAAACAGGTTCATTTGGGACCTTGAATGTAAATATAGCAGGAGATGTTAGGATATTATCTCCTCCCACACTTGAGAAGGCCATTGAGAAGGCCTACTTAGCTGAGGAGAATAGGACCAAGGCATAAGAGCACCGGGATAGAAACAAGAGCAAGTTCCAGAACAGGATTTAGGCATTTCAGATTCAGAGGGCACGACATACAGCACCACTCCCTGGAGGAGGATTCTGGTCTTCTCCAGCAGCATCGAGAGCTCCACCCCACCCATCACAACAGACACAGCATCAGGGACACTAGCATCAGAGGGGTAGACGGACTCAGAGTTTTTAGTGAGATGGATCTAGAGGTGGTTTTGGTGGATCTAGGGACAGGAGGCCATGTACTCATAACTCACAACCAGCCCGCTCGCAGCAGTCTGCTAGGGTTGGACTAGCAGGTTCAGTTCACCAGAGTACAGGAGGGACCCCATCTCAGAGGGGTACATGAAGATGTCTTATTTTTGGGGCTCTATACACTTATGTGCATATGTGTCTACACAAGCCCACTACTACAGATATGTAGAGAGCTCCTAGATCTGAGAGGACGGTGGGTGACGAGGGACACGCCCATTGTGTGTATGCAGCGGTTGACAACCGCCACGCTGAGCATCAGGCCACAGTCATTGAGATGACAGGTACTATTAGGGGTATTTCTATCTCAGTACTTTTTGATTCAGGTGCTTCAGATTCTTTTGTATCTCCTTCTGTAGTGGACCAGTGTGGGCTAGTGGTGGCTAGGAAACTGGATAGTTGGTAGGTTGAGTTGGCCTCTGGGGCTAAACTAGACGTGGAATCATATGTGGAGAGTTGTGTACTTGATTTGGGAGTCTTCTCCACTACACTTGACCTCCAAGTTATTCCTTTAGGATCCTATCAGGTAGTGTTGGGTATGGATTGGCTCGAGGCTCATCGAGCCAAGGTGGATTGCAGAAAGAACGTCATTGAGTGTCAGGATGATCTTGGTATTACGGTTGTGATTTCAGGGATGCATAGACCTATTTCCTTGCGTATGATCTCAGCTAAGAAACTCAAGCGGAGCATGCATAAGGGATGTTAGTTGTTTTCTATCACTATCAGTGATCCTTCTGACAGTACTCCAAAGCATTCACCACTTGATGATCACACAGTTTTGAGGGAGTATGCAGATGTGTTTCCAGGAGAGCTTTCAGGTTTACCACCTAGTAGGGAGGTGGACTTCACCATTGACTTAGTGCCTGGCTCCGCACCAATTTCTAGGGTACCCTATCGGATGACAACTTCAGAGATTCATGATCTCAAGATTCAGTTAGAGGAGTTATTAGAGAAGGGTCTCATTCGACCTAGTGTATCTCCTTGGGGAGCGCCAGTTATATTTGTGAAGAAGAAGGATGGTTCTCTCAGGCTTTGTCAACTTCAGACAGCTCAACAAAGTCACAATAAAGAACTGTTACCCATTCCCCAGGATTGATGACTTGTTTGATCAGATGCGGGGAGCTAGAGTGTTCTACAAAATCGATCTCAAGTCAGGGTATCATCAGTTACGCATTTCAGATACATATATTCATAAGACAATGTTTCGCACACATTACTGGCATTATGATTTCACAGTGGTTCCATTTGGTTTGACCAATGCCCCAGCTGTCTTCATGAGCCTCATGAATGGAGTATTCAGAACATTTCTGGATCACTTTGTTTTAGTGTTCCTTGATGACATATTGATTTATTCTCGTTCCGAGGAGGAACATGAGGAGCATTTGAGGTAGGTACTTCAGGTTTTGAGAGAGCAGAAGTTGTATGGGAACTTGGAAAAATGCAGCTTCTTTCAGACAAAGATTCAGTACTTGGGTCATATCATATCAGGCAGAGGGTATCTCCGTAGATCCCTCTAAGATTCGGGCTATCATGGATTGGCCAGCACCCACATCAGTGACGGAGGTGAGAAGCTTCATGGGTTTAGCATGGTATTACCACAGGTTTGTGCAGGACTTTTCTAGGATTGCTCACCCTATTACTTCCCTTCAGAGGAAAGGGAAGAAGTTCGACTGGTCAGAAAAGTGTGAACATGCCTTCAATCTGCTTAAGGAAAGGTTAACCATGGCACCTATCTTAGCAGTTCCAGACCTGACAGAGGATTTTGTTATTTGCACTGATGCATCACTATAGGGTTTGGGAGCAATTCTTATGTAGGAGCGTCGGGTGATTTCCTTTGAGTCACTTAAGCTCAAGGACTACAAGCTTAAATACCTACTCACAACTTGGAGCTTATAGCAGTTGTTCATGCACTTGTGCATTGGTGACATTTCCTTGTGGGTAGACCTTTCATCCTGAGGATAGATCATTGTAGCTTACAGCATATCTTCTCTCAGCCAAACCTCAACGCTCATCAACGGCGTTGGATGGAGTTTCTATGTGAGTATGACATGGAGGTACAGTATATCAAAGGAAAGGAAAATGTTGTTTTAGATGCACTTAGTAGATGATGGCATGTGCTTGCTTCTTTGACACTGCAGTCAGATTTGAGAGGCAGGATACTTGAGCATCTTCTAGAGGACAGGTTTTATGAGGGTGCTAGGAAGATGTTGGATTTGCATGGTTCTTTTGAGGGTAGATATTCAAGATGCATGTTAGAGTCAAATGGTTTACTTTGGTTCCATAGGTGCATTTATGTGCCTAAGGTAGGTGATCTACGTAGTTTCATCCTTACTGAGGCTAATCGAGCCCCATACGCAGCACATCCAGGAGTGAAGAATATTCATGCCGATTTGAGAGAGTTATATTATTGGCTGAGACTTTGTCGGGACAGAAAGTTTTGTAGCACGTTATCTTGAGTGTCAGAGAGTCAAAGAAGAGAATTTTCATCCCGCAGGAATCTTATACCCTCATGACATTTCCAAGTGGAAATGGGATGTGATCTCCATGGATTTCATAGTATAACTTCCTATGTCCTCTTATCGTCATGATTCCATTATGGTCACTGTGGATAAGTTGACCAAGGTTGTGCATTTATCGCCAACCAAGGTTACCTATAATGCACAGGCCATCTTCAAAGTGTTTATGGAGGACATTGTTAGATTTCATGGGATCCCGAAGATGATCATCAATAATAGAGACACCATCTACACATCAGTTTTATGGACTTCTTTTCAGGATGCTTTGGGTACACAGATTAATTTCAGTTCGGCATATCATCCAGAGACAGGTGGACAGACAAAGAGGGTTAATCAAGTTCTTGAGGACATGTTGAGGATGTATGTGATGGACCAGCAGAAGAAGTGGGAAGATTATTTGCATTTAGTTGATTTTTCCTACAATAACAGTTATCATAGATCCATTCGCATGGCTCCCTATCAGGCTTTGTATGGACGACCTTGCAGGACACCTTTAAGCTGGGACAGACTAGATGACAGGATTATTTTGGGGCCAGCTTATCTTCAGGATTTAGAGTAGTAGGTTGTTCTAATTCGGCAGCGTCTTGAGCATACTAGAGCACACCAGAAGACGTATTCAGACACCAAGAGGATCAATCGTCACTTCTCTTTGGGTGACAAAGTCTTCTTGAGGGTTCGTCCTCATAAGATTCTGATCCATTATGGAAAGGGTTCTAAGCTATCACCTCATTTTGTGGGGCCTTTTGATATTCTTGAGGTCATCGGTCCAGTTTCCTATCGTCTAGATTTGCCACCACGCCTTGCACGGGCACACGATGTTTTTCATGTTTCTGTACTTCGTAGATATGTGCCAGATGTTTCTCATGTTTTGGATTGGTCGGCATTACAGGTAGAGGATGGAGGGTAGTGGAGACTGGAGCCTATACGCATACTGGAGCACTAGAGGTTGGCCCTTCGGGGTCAAGATTTGGACCAGGTTAGAGTCCAGTGGGACCGATATGACGAGTCATTAGCTACCTAGGAGGATGCTACACCACTGAGGGCTAGATATCCCTATCTCTTATAATGACTTCCAGGAGAAAGTCTAATTCTAGGAGAGGGGGATGTAGTGCCCACGTTTTTTTATAGCTCCAGTTATTTGTTGGTTCCCTTATGCATAGATATGTTTTGATTGAGACTCTGATAGATTTTGGACATTTTACTATGTTATTTTTATCCTCATGGACATTATGATATTTTGGGCACGTAGCAGCCAATTAGACTAGATTTGTATATTGATATATTTCTTATGATGTTGATGACACTAACAAGGTTATATGAAAGATTTATTGGTTAGATGTTGGCTCTTGTGGTCGATTTGATTAATGATATAGTTTTCTGGATTTAATAATGGTAATTTTCATGCTAGCCTAAGTGTATGTTGTTGTAATTTTATCTATGGATGATTTGTGGCAAACTATGTGAATAATTATATGCATTACACTATCAATTGTTTAATAATGTTAGGACATTATAAGTTTGATTGAATTTGTGATGTGTAGATGATGTTTATTATATTGGGCAGATACGGTTAATGTGTACTATGAGTGTGCAGTTGACAGGTATAGGAGAGCATGGGTTTCAAGGCAGCTACGCAATTGTGCATGAGCGGCCCACGTGCTGAGTCCTAACCATGCTAAATGTTTGAGGCCCCTTAGAATAGGTGTATTTATTTGGGCACCATGGGTGAACCCTCAATTTGTAATGTAATTATGTCTTGTAAAATTAATTATGTTTACTGTGTGTTTTATTAAGTAAACTAGTTTAGGGGTTTAATGATCTCATCTTATTTAAGTGATGGTTTTGGGTAAGTGTGTGTGTGTTGGTAGAAGGGATTAGGGACCACATGTGAACCTTGGGTAGACCCTACACCCTCTAACCTTGTGCCCAAGCATGCCAAACCCGAAATTGGGTTATTTTGGGCATTTTTAGGGACCCTTTTTGAGTTTGGAAGTTTCCTTAGCATGAAAATGGGCCCTTGGACCCTACCTAATAGGTAGGGGGGATTATTTACAATATTTGGATGGAGTTTCCCTCCCATTTTTCCCTTTTTAATCACCATCCATGTAAGATGATTGGTTTGTGTGTTTTTGTTAAAATTTGCTCCACTTTGTTTTATTTTAGTTTTTAGTATTTTGGGTGATAAGGGATCAAAGGTGAGTTTACTCTTACTTATTTGGTTTTTGGAATCTTTGACTCTTGAGAGGAGAGGGGTGACACTTGTCACTTTCCCATTGGTGAGGAAACTTTTGGGTTCCTCTTCTTATTCTTCCTCATGTGGAAGGTAGGGGTCTTCTTGGCTCATTTTTTTTGGGAGAACTTGGAGAATTTTGGGAGCTTGGAGGTGAGCTTGGACAAAGGGAAAAGCTTAGAGTCTTGGAAAGCATTGTAGAGGTATGATTCTTAACCTTTTTATTTCTTAGTTGTGTTTATCTTGTAACTATGCTTTGATCAATGAAATGATGTGTGTGAAATTATGTGTTGTGAAGTTGTATGCTGAATGTAGTTGTATGGTGAATGTAGTTGTTTGCTTGTTCTTGTTGTTTTCTTTTGTTTTCTCTCCACCATCATTTGGATTGATGGTTTTTGGAGAATGTAGGGGAAGAGAGAGGGATTTCCCTCTCAAACCTCATGGTTGTTGGTCAATCCATGAAGGTTCCTTATCATCCCCTCATATGGTTTGAGGTGGGAGAAAGGTCCATATGTCTTGAACCTTTCCCCATTCTTGGTGAGGAAACCCTTTTGGGTTTGAAAATCCTCCCAAGAAGGATTTCTTTGACATAAAGGAGGAATAAGGAGGATGAATGATTAAGGGGTATAAGGAGTTTTGTAAATATGTTTTGTTAGTGCTCCTATGGTTGGACACCTTTGATTTGGGCATCCTACTTATTCTCTTCCCCCTTGTGAGGTTGACCTTATTATCCTCATGTTGTTATTTTATCATGTGTAGTATGTCTAAGTGGTTAAATGGCCTTATGTATTTCTTGTTGTGTTTTATTCCCTTTATACTTGTGCACATTGTGGTAGTTTTTTCCTCTCTCCCATGGGCTTGGGGTAGGCTAGCATGGCTTCCAACCATGGACAGGCATGTGATGATGCCTATTGGTTGGGTGGTAAACAAGCCATATCTCTTGATTTAACACTCTTAGAAGAACACTCAAGGTGGAGACTGAAGGATGAAGTTTTAGTTGGAGTGGTGACTTTGTCTCTTTTATCCTCAAAATCATTGTATATATTACACCTCATTGTAACTATGTTATATGGTTGATTGTGGATAGCATATTCTTGTAAACTTATCCTATTGTGATTTGAAAGTCTTGTAATAACATGTCTCTTTTGTCTTGTAACTCTTCTCTATTGTCAAAAAAAAAGAAAAAAGATCACAACATAAGATCATGAGTTCTTTATTGTACTTGTCTTCATTTGAAATAATTGCTTTGTTTGAAATCTGCAATATCTAGTAAGCATTACATGTTAAATCTAAAAATTTTAGTGTTTTTGCTTTAAAAAATGAAAAAAAAATTTGATGGCACTACATATTCAGATAAATTTCCTTTTATATTTGCATTTACTAATGATGAGTTGATTTGACAAGGAAGAAGGTTTTTGGAAGTTCAAGATAGGATCTATTGTTGTGGAAGTTTTAAGTTGTTTGAAGCATCAAATGGATTGGGTGATGATTCATATCACCTGGAGAGTGAATAGGGATGTATTTGGAATCTATTGAATCAATTTATAGGTCTTTAATTCATGTATATTGTATTTTATGAGCTAACTGTTGACAATTTTTACACTTATGCAAAAATGGGCAACTTGAAACTTTGTTACGATGGATAGAATAGGTGAAGTATACCTAAGCTAGGGGAGATTATATTATATTATGTCATTACTATTGATTTATTTAAAAGATTTTATGAAATTTGCAACTATGTGTGCTGTTATAAAATGTAACAGATCACATAGTCTGCAATTTCATGACCATCCTCAACAAAAGAACACAAGTCCTGAAGGACAGTTATGTTATCTTGATGAGGACATCCAATTATAGATTAGGTGAAGTGTAAAGTTTTGGAACATCAAACATAAGTGCAGATCATAGAAAATCAAAGTTCGTTATTGAATGTTACAAGTTCTATTTAATGTTCTTTCCTTCATGATTAAGACATTAAATTGTGTTACTAAGTTTTTAAGTTCATTATACAATCAATACAAAAAGTAGAAATGAAGAAAGAAATATACAACTCATTTATAGAATTCAATCTTATATTCATAAGGAGTTTTGAAATGTTTCCCACACAAGCCATGGGATGTGACTAAAAAGTAAATTATAGATACTGAAAAGAAAGGTACACATGCATGAAAGAGAAAGCAATGGAGTATGAGTGAACCCATCATTCCCTTGGGGATTTCTTTCTTTGATTGAAGTATCTCTACTCCAGCCTTTTCTTCATTGAAGAAGCCCCTGTACCTGAAAAGAAAAGAGGTTAACTGTCAGTTATGAGCTCAGGGATCAAACCATATTCCTACACTATCCTACTTCATGCATATGAATCTTCCCCTAACTAGGAGATGTATTCTACTTGAAGGACAAACTACATGCATGCTTTATTCACTCAAAAAGAAAAAAGTGAAAAGAAATAAGAAAACATGGACATAAGAGAGGCCAAAAAGCCTAATCATTTTCTAACTATTTTCTTGAGTGTGTAGGTGGGAATGTAACTACAAGTATGTGTGAGACATTAGGGGCAGATGAGGTTGTGTTTGGGGTAGTCGTCAAGGGTACGATGGATGTAACGAGTGCCACAGAGGTAGTAGAAATTGGTAGTCATGGCGGGTATAGGATCCTAAATGTGAAATTACTAGGGGTAAGGTCGATGCGAGCAGCACAGAGCTAGATGGGGTCGATGCAGGAGTGGTTATGAGAGTCGGGGGGATAGATACGTACATGTTGTATATCAAATGACCCGAGCCATCTCGAGTGGATGAATGGGAAAGGTAAAACTGTAAAGCGGTAGGGTTCTGGTCAAGGATTCATGCGAACTCCTCTTCTCCGGTAGTGATAGTAATAGGCTAGATGGGATACATAGCTGGTCATACAATAGAAGGTGGTGAAGGACTAGGTGGGAGTGGTTGACAACTGGTGTGGAATACAAGTGCGCTTGCTTGTCTTCGAGTGAACACCATGTGAACAAGTACTAATCAGGTAGGGCTACTTCTCTATAAATGACACAGAGAATAGCAAGAACAGGTAAATCTGGTGACAAAAAGTGGATTAAGCACCAAATGGTGACTGGAATATGAAATAGGTATAACCGATGCTGGTTAGGGAAAACTGACGCCGGTGAGTGGTAACTGCGTTGTTGGTTACTGTAGAAAATGGACAGTGAGTAATTAACGAGGTAGAAGGTAAAATATGACAGGTATTCCAAATCTGAGGATGTTTAAAACATCAATAGGAATAATGATAATGACAGGGACTATGAAAAGTGGAATAAAGTGAAGTGGAAATGTCCTTGTTGAGTAGGTTAGCAAAAGGACCTGGAACTGACGTTAGCTGGGTATAACCGATGGTGGTTAGAGGTAACTGATGATGGTTACCGTGAAATTGAAATAGTGATGAAAGAAAGTGGTTATGAATTAAAATCTGATGTAGAATCAGACCCAGAATTTTAGAGAATGATGATGATATGGCCCAGGCACACTTAAGTGAATCCAGAATACACCATCTCTGATGAGGAGTGTGTAAGGATGATCAAAAAAATAAGTGATGAACGTGATCTCTCACCTCAAAATGCAAGCTAAGAAAAAAAACTAAGATAATGCGATCCTAGGAGTGCCCTTTCTATTATGTTTGTTTATCTTATTATATTTAGGGACTAACATATGAATTGTGAAATAGCGTTTATGGTGAGGATGGATTCCTACAAAGAAGGAGATCTAAAAGGTGAGGTTTCAGGTATGCTATGGTGGGGGAAGGCTTCACTCTGAAGTATGACTTGACAGAGCAGCGAGCTGGGTGTGCACTATTTCTGTGATCATGTGATCACCTACAACTTCTTCCAGGTAGGATGTTGTTTAAGAATGTATGTATTTTGAATTTTTGTTGTCAGGTTGGGTAAGACTCAGAGAAAGATAAAATGACATAAGTGCTTTTTTATGATTTATTTGTCAACCATCAGCTGGGCATGAATTCTAGCTTATATGTTATCCTCAATTAATGTGAGCTAATGTATTAAATTAGAATGGAATGCACTTGTTTTTAAATCCAAATTGAAAATGTTAAATTAGATGACACAATAAGATGAAGAGGAAGAGGGATGCTCTTTCACTACAATGCAGAGAACATGACGAAATGGTTCTTTTTAATTACAACAAAAGAAAAGTTTTTTTTAGAGAAAATAGAAAGAAAAGGTGGGTTACCATGAAATAAAATTAGTGTGTACACTTTTTAGAAGGGTAACAAACACACAATTTTTTCCTAAGAATGAATGAAATGAAAGGAACCTGAATGGGTCCCACTGGGTGTGCCAAAATGTTTCACCTTTTTCTTAGATTGTTTCTTTGAAGTGTTGGCGAAACAAATAGGGTAACGAGTGTAGGAGGAATACCTGTTCAAATGTTGGTTGATGGGTTATTGCACGCGTATGACTTCCGAATCCACAGCTGATCATGAGAGCTTCCTTTTGGCTAGGAGGAACTACCTGTAATGAAAACAAGACCACCAGAAGAAATAAAACAATATGGGCAGTGAACTTCCTGGCGTAAGCTAGATCTGGGAAGTATGATACTTCTTAGATGGCTTTCAATCCACTGTTTTAAACAGATTAATTTTGTAAACAAAGTAAATCCTATTGTTATTTTGAAATGATTTAGGTATCTCACTTAAAACACAATAAGAAAATAGATCTAATCTAACAGGCTAAGCTAGAATAGAATACAAAGGTCAAATGATTGGTTCTAGGTCTCTCCAGGTTTGATAAAGGTCTCAGGTCGATCACAAGTGAATGAGGGTGAGGTAAAATTAGGTAGGTAGGTCTTTGTTTAAGGTTGTGTGGGCAAACACAGAGACCGGTGTCGGTCATGGGTGACTGACGGTGGTTAGGTATAACTAGTGCCGGTTACTATGAGATCTGGAAATGTCACAGAACAAGGTTTTGGTCTCCTTTGTGATTGTAAAAAGAATTTTGGTTGGTCGGGACAAGGTATTGGGTGACTGGAGTAGACCTTTGTGAGGTTTTAATGGGTCTATGGAGGTGAAAATTTTGGAGAAGGTCAATAGGGAGCAAGATAAACAATGGGTTATAAAATAATGATGAAATGAAATAAACCAGAGAAGTATGACATTATACTTACTTGGATTTCGTTCCTAAAGGTCTGTGTGTGAAGGATGGAGGTGTTGATGATGGGTTTGAAGGTTGTAAGTGATCACCAACTGAAGAAAATCTTCTGCATGGGCTGCATGCACACTCCTCTTTTCTTGGATAGATCAGATCGTGGCTAGGATGACTGTGTAGGAGAAGATGCTCAATCTCCTTCCTTGGATGTGAGTTTTTACTGGAATTGGCTCTCTGAGATGTGTTCTTGCTCGTCAACTTTCTTACTTCCAAGTTCCAACCTCCAAGTTCCAACCTTGAGAATAAGGTTATTTTGGGTTAAAAGGGGTAACTGATGGCGGTCCGTCTTAACCGGTGACGGTTAGGGGTAACCGATGTTGGTCAAGGTGGGATTTCCTAGGTTTACTAAACTAGGGAGATCCTCTTGATTTCCTTGGATCTTGTGTCATTATCCCATGGATTAGACTCAGAGCCTCTTGTGAGCATGCAGGAATGTGGTTAGAGGGAATGTAGGCATTGATTTTTAGGGTTTGGGTAAGTCTTAGTTAGTTATGGGAACTTGCTAAGAATAGGTCTTAGGTTGAGTTAGCTTGGTGAGGTGTCTAAATGAACTATGTGTAGATATTATTTAAATAAGATATTTAAATAATATATATAGTGAGGATAAAGAATTAATTAAATTAAATTAATATTAGTGGGGTGAAGGGTGTCATGGCTAGGTAAATGTAATAAAGGGTGTTTATATGTCAAGGGACAAAAGGGGAGTGTGACCTAATTTTAGTGTCTATAATAAGAAGAAGAAAAGACAGGGAGCAAGTTTGATGCTCACTTTCCTGAAAAATGAAAGGTATTTCTCAGCTTTGAGTCTCCAATTTTCATGTACTTGCAATGTGGCTGAATATGAAGCATTAATTCATGGCTTACTTTGGGCTAGAAAGAAAGGTATCGGCACATTGTAAATCTTTGGTGATTCTGAGTTAGTTATCAATCAAGTAAAAAACTTCAATGTTTGTAAGAATCCACTAATGAAGTCTTACAGACATAGAGTTTCAGATTTAATGGAAGATTTTGAAGCTATTAATATTCAGTCTATTCCTAGAGCTAAAAACAAGCATGCAGATAGACTTGCAGTAGTTGGTGCTAGTTTTGAAGTGTTGGAACAGATTGAAAATAGCAAAATTCAGCCTCATATTAAGATAATTATCAGGCCCTCAATACCTAATAATGACTTAAATTGGTAGATTTTTGAAATTGATGATCAAATCTGTAGGTTTTTGCAACAAGAAGTTGAGTTCTCTGCAGTTAATCAGGATAAGTTACAACATATATATGGTGATTAGATTGTTTAGTTAAAGACAAATAAATTACCTCATGGTCTGGTTACATTGGAAGACATCTTTAGTACTGATGATCAGATATGAAAAGACAAAACTAAGATGTCAACACATGCTGATAACTATGAAGAGATTTCAATTGATGAAGGGAAAAAGTTATTTCTTGGAAAGGTATGTTCCTCAACTGAATAACAGTCATTTATTAATCTTTGTAAAGAGTTTAAGGATATCTTTGCTTGGAAATACCAAGACCTGAAAGGATTTGATACCAATCTAGCACAACATACAATCAAGTTACATCCAAGTGTTAAGCTTGTAAGATAGAAACAGAGGCCTGTAAATCCAAAAATAGAACCTCTGATGAAGAAAGAGTTATCCAAGTTGATCGAATTAGGTATTATTTTTCCAGTCAAGCATTCAAGTTGGGTAGCCAATCTTGTTCCTGTTAGGAAGAAGAACGGTGAAATCAGACTATGTGTAGATTTTAGAGATCTTAATAAAGCTTCATTAAAAGATCATTACCCACTTTCGAATATGGATCAGATTTTGAGAACAGTTTAGGTTCAGATAGACTATCTCTTCTGGATGGTTACAGCGGCTATAATCATATTTTAGTCTGAGAAGAAGATAGATACAAAATAGCTTTTACAACCAAGTGGGGGTACCTATGCTTACAAAATAATGCCTTTCATTCTTTCAAATGCCTGTGCAATGTTTCAACGTGCAATGGACATGGATTTTTGGAGCTTGTTAAATAGATGCATTCTTGTCTATTTAGATGATGTTTCTGTATTTTCAAAAGACCCACGAAGAACATCTAATGCATTTAAGGCAGACCTTTCAGTTATGCAGGCAGTTTGGAATATCTCTGAATCCTCTGAAGTCTATCTTTTTAGTGCATCAAGGTAAATTACTTGGTCATATTGTTTCGAAATAGGGTTTAACAAATGATCCTTTCATAATCAAAGCTATATCATAGCTATCACTGCCTCATCATAAAAAGGCATTGCAAAGTTTTCTCAGAAAAATCAATTGTGTTAGAATATTTGTTCCAATTTTTGCAACATTGGTTAAACCGTTAATAGCTATGTTAAAGAAAGAGAAAATTTTCTCTTAGACCAGTGAAGGAAGGGAAGGTTTTGAAGCAATAAAATCAGCTATCTCTTAGGCTCCTACTCTTACAAACCCAAATTTCGATAAAGATTTTACAATGTATGCACTTGCAGGAGTTGAAACAATATTAGCTATCTTGACCCAGGTTAATGATGAAAATATTGAGCAGCCAATTGCTTTCTTTGGGCAGAGTTTGCATGATTACAAAACAAGGTACACATTTCTTGAAAAACAAGTACTTTCAGTAGTCAGAGGACTAAAGAATTTTAAGTACATGCTTTCAAATAATAAAATTCACGTTCTTGTTTCTCATCCAAGAGTGAAAGCTTTCCTTTTAAATAAAGAATTGAATGAGAAAAGAGTAGGCTGGATAATGAAGGTTATGGAATATGATGTTGATATCCGGGTTGCTAAGATGGTTCGAGGTAAAGGTTTGTGTGAACATCTAATTGCTGATATAGAAAAACAACAAGCTGCAGAACCAGATGATTCAAAACAACATGCTGAAATTACATATCAACAATAAAATATTATGGTCCAACCAGAAACTCAGCAACCTGAACTTACTCGAGAGATTCAAAAATCAAGGTGGATGACATATTTGGTGAACTACTTACAGCATGGTACCTATCCGGAAGGTATGGATAAGAATAAACGAAGATATTTCAGATTACAAGCTATTCCTTATCTTTTCGTTGACGGTGTATTGTTTAAAAGGGATATAAATGGGATCTTGTTGCGATGTGTTGATTATGATAAAATTTAGAAAATATTATCGAAATTTCATGAAGGACATGTAGGAGGTCACTTCTCAACATATACTACAACTTAAAAATTATGAAAGTAGGTTACTATTGGCCTATCATATTCAAATATTGTTTTGAATGGATTAGAAAGTGTAAGAAATGTGCTTTCTTTGTTGGAAAAGAACATCTTGCTTCATTTCCTTTGCAACCTATTTTATCTGATCAGCCTTTTATGCAGTGTGGTCTTGATTTTATTGGCATGATAAACCTATCTTCGTCTCAAGGACATAGGTGGATCTTAACTTCTACGGATTATTTTACATGATGGACTGAAGCAATAGCCTTGAAAGATGCTAATGAAGTTTTGATACTATCCTTTTATGAAGGCATAGTTTACAGATTTGGTGTTCCAACAACTATCATATCAGATAATGCTTTAGCATTCCTTGGTGCAAAGGTAACAGATTGGGATGTCAAACATAGAATATATTTGAGTTCTTCATCTAATTATTACCCACAAGGTAATGGATTAGTTGAAATTACTAACAAGAATCTGTTAAGGATCATCAGAAGAACACTCAAGGATAGTCAAAGAGCTTGGCATCTGATGTTAAATTTCACACTTTGGGCTGATAGAGTGACTCCTAAAAGATATGTTGGTAATTCACCATACAAGCTTGTGTATGGGAAAGAAGCAAGAATTCCTATTTCAGTTGAGTTACCCGCATTAGATTTGTTGCATCAAATGGAGATACTTGAGAATGAACCATTGCAAGTTTGTTATGTAGAGTTAATGGAATTGCAAGAGCTGAGAGATCAATCTCATTTAAATATAGAAACAAATTAGAAACAAATCAAGAAGACTTTTGAAAAGAAATCCAAATTCGGAGTCTTCAATGAAAGAGACATTGTGTTAAAGTGGGATGGTGATCGTGCAAAGATGGGAAGACACTCAAAGTTTGATACACTCTGGAGTGGTCCTTACATGATTTCAACTTGCAAGGAACACAACGCTTTTTAGCTTTCAAAGCTGAATGGAGAGGAACTTTCCATTCCTGTGAATGGTATGTTTCTTAAACACTGTTATTAAAAATCTTACAGTGATTGTTAGGGTAGGATTTCCCTTCAATAAGTGCAGTTTTTGCACATTGCATCATTTTTCAATTCAATAAGTGCATTCGTGCATGTGATCTGGTTTACCAGATCCTTTCCCAACTTTAGTTTTTTTTGGAAGGGTTAGACCTTTCTGGAAGGTAGATTTTGGTTATATGCTTTGGACTCCTTGCCCAATGGACAAGAGCAAGGCACTGGTATATAAGCTAGCAGGCAGCTTTCCCTGTAGGATCGCCAGAAATGTTGAAAAATTTTGCACTTGTGTAAAAATGGGTAACTCAAAACTTTGCTACGATGGATAAAATAGGTGAAGTATACCTAAGCTAGGGGAGATTATATCAGATTATGTCATTACTACTGATTTATTTAAAAGATTACATAAAATCTACAACTATGTGTGCTGTTACAAAACGTAATAGATCACATAGTTTGCAATTTCATGACCATCCTCAGCAAAATAACACAAGCCCCGAAGGACAGTTATGTTATCTTGATGAGGACATCCAATTACAGATTAGGTGAAGTGTAAAGTTTTGGAATAGCAAACATAAGTGCAGATCACAGAAAATCAAAGTTCGTTACTGAATGTTACAAGTTCTAAAAAGTAAAGTACATCTGTTGAAACCAAAGGTACACATTGCATGAAAGATAAAGTAATTGAGTATTAAATGTTATTTCCTTCATTATTAAGACATACAATTGTGTTACTAAGTTGTTTAGTTCATTATACAATCAATACAGAAAGAAGAAATGCAGAAAGAAATATACAACTCATTTACAGAATTCAATGTTATATTCATAAGGAGGGATTATAGCTGATAACAGGATTAGACTGAGAAGATTCTAGAAAAAAATTGACAGGGCTTTACCATTTGAAATGTTTCCCACACAAGCCATGGGATGTGACTAAAAATTAAATTATAGATACTGAAAAGAAAGGTACACATGAATGAAAGAGAAAGCAAGGGAGTATGAGTGAACCCATCATTGCCTTGCTAGGTTTACAATACAAGGATTTATTTCTTCGATCATAAGAGGTACCCATAAGCATTCATTTCAGAGCAAAAGAGGTACCCATAAGCATTCAGATCACAATCTTACAAAGAAAACCTTGAATCAAAGTTACATGCACATTCAGGATAAAGAAAGTTTCAAAGTTTCTTTCAGAAGTCAACATTCCCATTGAAAATATTTTTCAAGTTGCAGATCTAAGAGAGAAAATTACAGTTTTTGTCTTTAATCAGAAAACCCATTATTGGGTATCAAAATTAGAACAAGTACCTACTAATTAAATTGAAGTTTCAAGATAATCTTACAAATCCCAACTATTCTAAGTTGTAGTTTCCAAATGAAAAAAGTGTCCCAGATGATAAGGATCAAGCTCATTACAGTCGACTGAAGGAAATCTAGTTTATCAAACAGTCATGATTTGAAAGGGTAAACCAAGCAGGTACAGTTGAAGAACATAAGCTCTACAAGAAAAGACTAAGTAACAAATAGTGTAGGGTTGAATTATTAGGTCGTGGTTAAGCCTTTCAAAGTATTTTTCCAAGTATAAAGAAGATGGAATGTAGAACATAATGAAGAATATCCAGGGTTTTTTCAGAAAAGGTTCAAGGATTAACTGCGAACAAGTTTAAAATCAAAAATAGTCATACATACCCAGGTCTGAGAAATACTCAAGAGTTTTAGAAATTTTTCATTCACATTAAAACCATATTCAAGATGCAGTATTAAAGTAAAAGGGTACATATCCTAGCCAATGAACGAATACCCATTAATGATTAGCAAGGAATCAGAGTAAGAAATAGAACTCACCAGTTAACACGGAACTATCAAGTCCTCAAAAACCATCGAATTCAGAACAGGAGAAAACCGAGTCTTAAAACGACCACAGGGAGATACTGAATGCTGAAAGAATCAGAAAACCCAAGCCCAAAAAGCTCAATGATGGCAGCCAAGAGAGAAGGTAGCTTGCAGAACTTACAGGAAGGGCTCTAGCTTAGAGATCACAACAAGGAAAGGGACTCAGATCACACAAACTTTTCATAACCTAGAGCTCAAAAGTAATCAAAAATGATTTCTACTACGCATTACAAAGAGTTCAAGAGCCATGATTTGTAAATAATGAAAAAAAAAAGATTCAATACCTATTTGCGGTGAAGTCCGAGCTTCAGAAAGAACAAAAATGGCCTCCAAGAAAAAATTTCTAGGGCTTCGCCTGCATACCAGAAAACCGAATGAAATGATCGTCAAACCCAAGCTTTCCTTTACCTCCCGAGCCTAAGTATGCTTTAATTTTGAACTCAAGCATGATTTAGGATCAACGATTAGGCTTCATCAAGAACAAAGATCAAATGGCCGAGGATCATGCTCAGAACTCAAAACAAACAACCAAGGTTAGTTCTCACAGACCACATTAATTACAAAGTTACAAACCCTAACCACAGGTTAGAGATCGATAGCATCATGCCAATCGGTACAAAGATCAATGGTGCAGGTTCCATTTCAAACATCAAAGAAAACTCGGCCTAGGTAAGATTGCCATCGACAAAGCGTATGAGAGGTGAGTCACCGTGGAGAAGGGGACAGCCCACGTGTCCATCAAACAAATTATCATGACTTTCAAAGTCTAAACCATAGTGTATGCCTTCAATCAAAAGTTGACCAAATTATGCCAAATGATCACCAAAAAGGTGAATTTCAAATTATACACTACCAAACATGCAATGACCAACACATATATACATGTGTGTATTTATCAAAAGGGGGCAGAACTATATTATGACATGTAATGTAAAATGGTCACCTTTTTCATATATACTTGTTATGTCCACAAAAGTGGCCAAACCTGGTAATGTAAAGGTGGTCCCCACACTAAGGAGTTGAAGTGGAGTTGTAAGTGTTATCCATGTGATCACTAGAAAATAGAATGAGTGTTAACATCAAAGACAAAAGTGGTCCAAGTCAAATTGATATTTGGATGAATTATTTTGCAAGTATTGCAATTAATGTATTTAATTTGCTCATAGGCAGAGAATTTTTTTTTGCATGCTTTACAAGAAGATAGAACAGAGAAGAGACAAGTTGCATGCCATGGAGAGAGACTTTCCTAGCAAGCAATTTTATTTTTGGCAAAATTATTCACCCATCTTTATTAAAAATATAACAGTCAACTTCAGTTGACTAAGATGTAATCAAAGGCTATTAATGCCTCTTGTACTAGTTTGTATTATTTTATCCCTTTATTTATTATTAAATAAAGGATAAAATTAGGATGCATGGGCAAGTATAGCCTTAGGTTATTTTTAGGAAGGGTGGGAAAATTTATTTTGCTATATATTGTGTGCCTTTGCAAAGCACAAGATTCATTCCTGGAGGACTTTTGGATATGAGTACTGAAGCAAATTTTTCCATTTTTTCCCTCTGAGTGTGAAGTATTTTTTGCAGTCCTGTGTATGTTACATTAATCTTATGAATACAAATTCTAGGATTAACCATCTTACCCTGCTACAAATTTTAGTCTTTTCTGCTTAAATTTTAATGTGTATGCTAACCTATTAGTACTGTTGTGATCTTCCCTCAGTGCAATCAAGTGTTTTGCCCTTAGAAATTCTACAAAAAAACTATTGGTTTGTGCATCAAGAATCCTTCCCAAATCAATTGTGCATATACTCAGTCAAATCCCTAATAAAAATTTGGTGTATCACCTTAGTTTTATTCATTTCTACAGTCACCTTTTACCCTCAAACTCCCAAAAAGTAGTTTAGTATATACCAATAAGGAACCGGCCTTGATACCAGAGACTCACCTCGAAATAGGTATACCCATAGACTTGAGGTGTTTCCATTGTATCTATGAAAGAGAGAGAGAGATCATTTGTGCAAGCCTAGAAAACCTGCAGAAGTGCTCTACAGGTTTAATAATTTATTTTGAGTGGTCACATGGAATTCTTTGGTTCAGTATACGTTATTTGGTGATCAGATGATGTTTCCAGGATGCTGAAGGGTGAAGGAAACAATTGTTTTTGGAATTGCTAAGTGATCTTAGCCCATTAAATAAAATAATATAATTTTTTACCGCAAATAGTGACCATAGTTAATGTTTAAATTATGTATTTATCATGTTTGATGAATATGGGAGATTGAATAAGCATATTTTGAAATGAGGATAATTTTGGCATCCCAATGCATGTATTTTAGTGATTTTTGGATTATGAAATGAAGGGTTTTTGCTAGGACAACCTAGTTGGATCACTTTTAGCTATTGTGGAAAAGTTATGGGATGTTTTTAATGATATATGGGTCAAATTTATTATTACTTACCTACCTCCTTTGGGTTAGAAAGAAGAAATGCATATAAAAGTGATGTTTTGGCTCATTTTGGGAGCTAGTCTTGCATGGGGGTGTAAAATGACCTAAAGGGGAGTTGATTACAGGTATTAGTGAAGATTTTGAGAGATGATTTGATGCATGAAAGTTTGAATAATTATTGACATCATGAGATAAAAATGTTAGAGGCAAGACAAGTGAAGAAAGAAGGAGAAAGAGAAAGTTTGATACCCTAGGGTATGAGCTAGAGTTTGTGAGCTGAATTAGTGGTCTCAATCAATTGTGGAATAAGAATTTTCAGAGATAAAATATATTTACATGAATTATTTGGTTCTTGGTAATATTTAGGGGGTTTTATCCTCCCTGCGGATTGGGTGCTTCATTAAATTAAGGGTTGGTGCTCCTTGTAGGGCTGGTGCTCTACTAAACTAGGGGTTGGTGCTCCTTGTGAAGTTAATTCTTCACTAAATTACTTTGTTGTGCATAATATCAAAAAGTTTCAATGGGTTTTCTTTCCCATGAGGGTTTCCCACTTATATATTGTGTTCATGTGTATGCTCTCTTGATTGTGTTTATGTGGTTGAATGTTTAATGTTGCTAATCACACATTGATGGATGAATAAATGTTAATGGTGAATGTATGGAAATCTAAAAAATTATTTTAACTAATTAAAGGAATGACTCACCCCCCCTCTAAGTCCCTTTTGTTTCCAACAATTAGTATCAGATCAGGTCCTTAAGAATCAAGTTTCACCACTTTAAGGAGATCCTAGAAGCACAAGATGGCTATAGAAGAAGGAAAGTAGATGAGGGAATCAAGAGAAAAAGTCAAAAGGCTTTTGATCCAACTGGTGGAAGTAGATGCAGACATAAAAAAAGTATGAAGAATTGTGAAGCAATTCATATGAAGAAGATGATGATCATCATGAAGAATATGGCCCCAAAGTGGAAGATGGTCAAATGAATCCATTGATCAGAATGAGGGTTTGACATACGATAGTCCATATATGAGTTATGAAATCCTTCTCCTACAAATTTAAGTGATGGTAGTTCTTGTGATTAAGGAAAAACATGTTTATATGTTGATTGCAAGGAAAGATTCCCTAAAGATGGAAATGAATAAGATAACAACACTAGAGAGGGAGAAAAATGTTCCCTACAAGTTAAGAATGAAGATGATCCAGGAGATGGTATGAAAAGGAGTTCATATGAGCACAAGGCATGATGAAATAAGAGAAGTCCATGTTTCCTATATGAAAAGCCATAGGAATAAAAATCACTATGTTTGTGTAAACTAAGAAAATCGTGATACTCTCAAGGGATCATCAAGGAAAATATTCTTCATTTCATCATATAAGGTATGTTTTTGTGTGCCATGAACACTCATTCAGAATCATAAAATGTGATCATAGGACTCTGGATAAATGGAAAGAAAAATAAGGTTGTCAAGTTAGTATTCTTTATCAATAAGGGTCTTTAGTCTTGATCCAATGTGTCAAAGTGTTGTGAGTTTGAAAGTAAGTGTCTACATAGTACTATTAGGGCTTGTGTCAGGAGTCTTAAATGTTTCAAGAAGTCTGTATCAGCTGAGTTTTTTTGTTCAAAATATATCAACATACAAAGTGTCTAGTTATGGTTGCAGGTCATGAAAAGATCTATGGGATTCTTTGTGTCTTTGTCATGTGCTTGGTAAATGTGCATCATTAGGTTGTGTTCCTTGTCTCATGTATGAGAACTAAAATTGTGTGTGAAGGCTATCTCAAAAGGTCATCAGTTAAAGGAAAGGAATCTATGGAAGAAATTGAATTTAGATATGTATGTAAAAAGCTCTAGAAGTTGATGAGAAAGGGTTTCCATGGGTTGTTTGTCCCTATGTTCTGATTCATGACCATGGTCATGTCATACTTTGTAATGTGACTCAAAAGTATTGTTATTAGCTTGGTAAAGTCTGTATGAGTGTGGCATGCATGTTCAAGGCTTGAAATGTCTATGTCATTGCCCATCATGTTATTATCTTTGTATGATATGAGTTGATTGTCAAGTATTGACCCACAGTCTTGAATGAATTAAGAAGGTATATGAATGTTTATTAGTATATCCTTGTTCATGAGGTCATCAGAAGTTTTTTGTAGCCTCTATATGTCTAAGTTCTTGAATTAACGTTTGGTTTCTTTGTTTTCCATCTAAGGATGCTTTCAGAGGCAGAGTGAGTATGATTCATGTAATGAAGTTCATGAAAGGTGTAAAGGTCCAAATGTGTCAAAATTTTAGTATTGAAGGTCTATATCACTGTCTCCTGAGTCTCAGTAGTCTGAGTTTTTTTTAATGTCTATAAAGTCATGTGTCAGTGCAATATGTGATGTTGTGTCTCTATTCTCAAATCTTCAAGTGTATGGTGAAGAAAATTGTTGTCAACTATTGTGAGATGAGTGTATGGAATAGTCATGGCATAAGAAAGGCTTCAAGAACTCTGAGTTTGGGTGTGTTAGGACTGTGTTTGTGACCTTAATCCATAGGTCAAAGGTCTTCTAAGACAAATGTAGATGTTGTAAGTTAAAGGATTGTGTGAATTAGTGTATCTTAGGGGTCTATGTGTAAAATTCATGTTAGGTGGTTTAAGAGTGTACTTGGTTGGAGCTCTGTAACATAAGTAAGGTAAAATAATCTATGTAAACCAAGATATGAAGGTGTGGTTCTAACTGAGCAAGATGTATATGCATTCATAGACTTAGTTCGTGGATAGACATATAAAGATACATCTGTAAGGTTATTGTGTCACTTCAATGACTTAATATGACTTAGAAAAACTAAGAAGCCTAGAATGTATGAAGACTATGATGAGGCATATAACATACACCTACAAGTTTGGAGTTGGTCATTTGAGTCAAGAGGATCTAGACTATAGAAGTATGAAGATTCAAAATGCATTTCAGGGTGTGATCATGGATCAAGGGTTTGTATCTTGAAAATCCCACTCAGTTACTTCACTTTCATAAGAGCCTAAAAGAAGTGTAGGTGATCTCAATGGTATAAACATATAAAAATAAGGTGTGACAAGGATGAACTACCATAAACTCCAAGTGTTACAGGTTGTAGAGTTTTATGGATTCTAGATGACTGGGATAGAGCCCAACTGGTGACAAAAGTTGTAAGGAGGTCAGTGCAACCATTAAGAGAGGAAAATCATGTGACTCAAATAAATGGAATAGGAAGGACATGATTGCACCTACAGGCCAATGTGAAGGAAATTTGATAATGGTGGCTTGTAACAGTAAAATAAAGAAGACTATCAAAGTTGACTCTGAACATCATTAGTTGACTCTTTTCTCCATGATGGTGTGTGAAATGATAATTCGATAAAATTCATAGATAAGTTATCTTTCATGACTTTCATTGATAAAGGAAGTGTCCCTTCATAGGCATGGGTTTAATTTCTTGATGTCTTTGATTTGTTGTTGACTGAAGTCACTTGTTTCTTCTCTACAAAGGTAGTGTACTCACTGAGTCTATGTTGCATTTCTAAGCTCTGAAGTGTCTTTTCTATCCTCTGATGGTGTAATTAGGTTAGTCTTGAGTTATAAAAACACTTTTTCAAGTATTTCTAATGATTCATAGTGATTATGAAGTCTTGAAGGTGTCATGGAGTTCATAGTTTTCAATTCACGTGTATACGTCTTAAGTCTGAATTTGTATATTGTTTCATGATGTTTGGAGCTTATGAACATGTTGAAAAGGAAAAAATGAAGCTACAAGTCATTGGAAATTAATTGAAAACCATAAGGCTTGGGAAGACAAGAAGATGTCAAATCTAATGATTGTGAACTGTGTTGCTCTGCTAAAATTCCTTGAGGTCTTTGAATAAGTGACATGATCCTACTCAAGTACAAATAAAGATGTTATAGGAGAAGATTCTATCAAATGGTCTAAATTCAAGAAAGCAATGCATGATTTGAGTACTTACAGGACCATTCTAGTCAAGAGAAATTTAAGGGAATGAGTTCCAAGGTGATACAAGAATATATGATCTAATCTTGTCATGAGCATGAAGATTTGCTCAAGGGAGATTTGGCTGAGCTATCTAGTATGAGGTATGTGGTCATATCTATTTGGTGTCAACTGAGTGATTGATTCTATGTCCTATTCCAAGTGATGTCAATTGTCTCTAGTCTCAATCAAGGGTGTTCACAGTTATTGTATCACCTTGGTAAAAGGAACATATCAATCTACAATAGTGTGTAAATTAGTATTTCAAGATCTAAATTACCTATAATAAAGAAGATGTTAGGTTTTGAGGTCTGTAGTCGGATTGTAATAAGTTCATAGCTTCTTCAAGTGGAAGGTAAGGGTATGTAAGACACTTGTGAGACAGGAGGATTTTGTAGATACTGAGAATGCATGAATTTGAGAGATTGTTCTTTAAAGATGTCATAGAAAGGTCATTACAACAAGGGGGAGTTCATCTTGACTCCAAATAAAAGAGCATGAGAAAACAAAGCCACAGGTCTGATATAAAGTGAAAAAGTTGAGGGGGAGCTTCAGAGTCTAAGGATTCAAGAGTCTTAAGTTTTATAGAGGTCTGAAAATGATTAAGAAAAGGGTCAAAATGAAAGGGTAACAAATTCAAAGGCTTGAATCTATCTTAAGAAAAACATATTTTGTGCAGTCAATGAGGTCTGAGCTAGAGGTCAAATCAAGGGGCTTTCCTAACAAAATAAATTAAAAGAAGTTGTTAGTCCAAATATGGTGTCATAGTATTGTAAAAGGTTGCTCAAGAAAAGAATTTTTTTAAGTTGTGACAAGAAAGGAAAGTGTCTAGAAGTTCCAAGACAAACTGAGTTAATGTGATTGATCCTAATACAAGATATGCAATTAATGAATGATGGGATTTGTAGGGACATTTCCTTAAAATGACAGTCATATGTAAAGAAGATCAAAATAAAATGAAATAAGGTATGAAACAATGAAATAACTCTTTAGAGACTAAGGTTGGTCACCCGATCATAAAAATGGTATGCATTCAAGGTGTGAGCCTAAAATATTTGCATTTCTTACTAGAGATAGGTAATATAGACTCAGGTGGAGCTTTAAGGCAGAGTTTTATGAGCAATGATGAATTTTATTGGCTTGAAAATGTTGTCAAAATACACTAAAAACATGTTTTAGGGACAATAGACCTAAAGTGGATATGCAAAAATTAGAGGCAAAATTGGTAGTCTTGAGCATAAGAGAGACCTAGAAAGGTGATGTTGCAATGTGAATGAAGGAAAATAGAATAAGTATATGCTCAGGGGGAGATTTGTACAGGTTCAAGAGGATAATTTTTGGTGTTAGAATCAGAAAAGAAGAGATTACAGTTCTAGGGGGAGCCTTATGAGTCAAGTAAGTCATGTTTGCATTATTTCCATTGTGCATTGTCTTGAGTTATCATTTCCATATATTTTTGGGTCATTGTTGTGTTTTTCATAGATGTAAAAAGGGGAGAGAGACATCTGAAACATGGAGTTGAGGTCATGTAGGTGTTTATCATGTTGGTTTCCATCAATGTTTCTGAATGATGGTTTCCATCAATGACAAAGGGGAGATTGTTGGCCATTTTGGGCATGTGTTGTCATTGATGTCAACCCCCATTGATGGAAAAGGGTGTCATGGTGATGTATAGGTCTCCCTATGATGTTATTCAGCTATCATGCATGTTGTTCATATGGTTTGTTGAGTTCAATAGTGTTCTAGTGCATGGTATAGTAGGTTGAGTCATAGTATGAGGTCTCCAAAGATGGTTGGAGTGTGTCATGAGGTCAAACATGGTCCATATGATGTGTCATGATTATTCATGGGTCTGCATTGTTTCAGCATGGTTAGTTCATGGTTGAGTCAGGTCATTCCAGGCATGTTTCTAGCCCTAGAGCATCTAGATTGAGATAGAGGTATGAAATTTGGAACAAATATTTCTTTTTGGAGCATGGTTTCAGCATGGTAGAAGTGTACCTAAGGTGTATGGTGAGTTTTAGGTCATAATTCTGTGGTTTAATGTGTTTATAGGGTCCTTGGGAATCTATAGATGAGAAACATGCAAGTTTGCATAGGTAATTCACTGTGGTTGGAGAGTTTGAGATGCATTTGAGCTATGTGGTGACTTTTATAAGTTATAGGATTTTTTCATGGTTCTTCATGCCAAGTTTTAGGTAAGTATGCTGAATATTTTTGAAGTCTATGCAAGTTTTGGTGAAACTGAGTAAGTTGTAGTGTGTTTTTAGAGAAAATGTTGACCTTCTAATGCTCATTGTGAACTATATGATTTCCATGGGGACCTGAGATACTAGGAATATATTATATGGTAAGTTATTAAGCTTTCAAAAAAATAATGAGGTATTTTGATCAGTCAATTTTTTATGAACGATCGTTAAGAAGGTAAAGTTGTTTGAAACCCTAACTAAACCCTAACTAGGAGCGGTTTGTAGAAAAGTGCTTATAGAAGACAAGTTTTTATTTCTAGTGAAAAATGTGATGATTTGATGTTGTATAAGAACTATTCTATATTTCCATAAAGGTATGTTTGAGCTTGTGAATATATGTGGGCCCCACCTAAAAATAGCAGTTTCTAGGAGAAGAAAGTTTTAGGAAAAGATGGTCCAAAGGAGTAGGTAATGAAAAATTGATATTGCATGATGTAATGGGATTTTTTATTTAATATCCATGGTTTTTTTAGGATTATTTTAATCCAGGTACATGGTGTTTTGAGGCTCAAACAGGTTGACTGGTCAAAGGGCAATTTTGGTAGTCTCAAATAGCAGGGTCAAGTGTTTTGGTCATAACTTGAGCTACAAGTGCAATTTTGAGATGATTAAAGTTGTGTTGGAAATAGGATTAAGAGATAAATTTAAATTTATATATGGAATTACCTCATGATTAGGTCATTTGATATGGTTTCCAAGGCATTCTTTCAGCAAGAAGGTTTTTGGCAGTTCAGGACAAGATCTGTTTTTGTGGAAGTTTTATGTTGTTTGAAGCATGAAATGGATTGGGTGATGCTTCCTATCACCTGGAATGTGAATATGGATTTATTTCGAATATAATGAATCAATTTATTATATATTTAATGCA
Organism: Taxus chinensis; assembly: GCA_019776745.2. NCBI lineage: Eukaryota > Viridiplantae > Streptophyta > Pinopsida > Cupressales > Taxaceae > Taxus > Taxus chinensis. The sequence continues at coordinate 637,639,063 of CM034148.1, read as the reverse complement.
TTTATATAAGTGGATTATATGAGCTAACGTTTGGAAACAATGTTTTTGGTAGGTTGATTTGGTGAAGGAAAATATTTCTTTGGTTTGAAGTAAAAGATGTTTCATGAATTATAACATTATTTAGAATTGATATACAAGTTCCAAAATTTATTTTGAGTGGTCACATGGCATGTTTTGTTTCATTATATGTTATTTGGTGATCTGATGAAGTTTCTAGGGTGTTGAAGGGTGAAGGAAACATATTGTTTTGAGAATTGTAAAGTGAACTAGGCCCATTAAATGAAATAATATGATTGGTTAAAGTAACTCAAGACCATATTTAATTTTTAAATGATGTATTTATCATTTTTGATGAATATGGGATATTGAATAAGCATATTTTTGAAAATGAAGAGAATTTTGGCATCCCAATGCATGTGTTTTAGTGATTTTTGGATCATAAAATGAAGGATTTTTGCTAGGCCGACCTACTTGAGTCACTTGTAGTTGTTGTGAAAATTTATGGGATATTTTTTGAGTGATGCATGGGTCACATTTATCATGATGGACTGACCTCCTTTGGGTTAGAAATAATAAATTTGCATATAAAAATGATATTTGAGCTCATTTTGTGAGCTAGTCTTGCATGGGGGAGTAGTGCGACCTAGAGAGGATTTGATTGCAGGTATGGGAAGAGTTTGAGATATGATTTGATGCATGTAATTTTGAATAATTATTGATATCATGAGAGAAAAATATTAGTGGCAAGACAAGTGAAGAAAGAAGTATAAAGAGTAAGTTTGATACCCTAGGGTATGAGCTAGGGTTTGTGAGTTGAATTAGTGATCTCAATCAGTCGTGGCAGAAGAAGTTTCAGAGATCAAACATCTTCAGGTGACTAAGTTGGTTATTTTTCATCTTTTGGTGGTTGTAGCTTCCTTTTGGAGTGGTTACTTCACTAAATTAGGGTTCGGTGCTCCTTGAAACATTACTGCTATATTAAACTAGGGGTTGGTGCTCCTTGTGAAGTTGGTGCTTCAATAAATTCCTTTTTTGTGCATAATATAAAAAAATATAGTTTTTTTTCTTCTCCATGAGGGTTTCCCACTTATATCTTGTGTTTATGTGTATGCTCTCTTGATTGTGCTTATGTGGTTGAATTTTTTATGTTGTTAATCACACATTGACGGATGAATAAATGTTAATGGTATATGTATGGAAATCTAAAAATTATTTTAATTAATTAAAGGATTTATTCACCCCTCCTCTCTTAGTCCCTTGTGTTTCCAACACTCTTTTCCCCTTTAATTTCAAAATTGAATCTTTCTTCACTTCAAACTCTGGTTCCTCCATATACGTTTGTAATGCCCAATATAACATATTACATGGGCACAGATGGGCCTTAACCTTATTAAAAATGTCCAAAAAAAATAGTTCCTCAGACTTCACTTAGCTTCTAAAAGTTGGCCCTGGGAATCTTTTTTGTGTAATTTATGTACGATATCTCTGGGGGTACTTGTGGAGGTTTCCTAGGCCTTCGTCCCGTCATGCATTGCATGTGCAGTGTCGCTTGCATAAAATTATGATGCACATGACCTATTTACTCACTCGTGCATGGTCTTCTCCCAAGTTCCTGTCCATGTACCCGTCAAATTAGATCTCTTCCGCCCAAGTCTTGTACATTAGGATCAGTCAAATTATCTTCCCATTGACTTGGACCTTTTCCTCCCAAGTCTTATAAATCAGGACTCATCAAATCATAGGTTCATCAAAAACCTTTCTATCTACTCCATTGACTTGGACCTAATCCTCCCCTGTCTCGTACATCAGGGCCAATAAAATTCTCTTCCCATTGATTTAGACCTCGTCCACCCAAGTCAAGTGAATCAATACCACCCACATCATAATTTAATTGAAAATATTTTCATCCACTCCATTAACTTGGAACTCGTCCGCCCAAGTCTCATAAATCATGAACATTAAACTTTCCTAAACAAGGAATTCCATAACAATAATTCCATTCCAAACCCTCATTCGACAAAAACTCATAAAAATCAGAAAATGTAAAAAGAGAATAAAAATCCATATCAAACTTGTCATCAATGTACTATACAAAAATAAAAAAAGTATAAGTAAAAACATCTTATCCACATGTATTCTCCACACTAGGGGGACCCGCTTGTATAATCAACTTGTTAGAAGCACATAGTGGATTGAGGGGGGGTTGAATTAGTCCTTACAAAAGTAATTCAATTTCAGATTGCTTACTTAAACCATAAACTAATTAATCATCCATTAATACATGCACAACATCATATAACATGCATTCAATCAACCATGAACAAGAGTGACAACACCATAACACAAGATATAAATGGGAAACCATCAAGGGGAAGAAAAACCACTAAATTTTTTGATTACATTACAAAAAACAAAATAATTTAGTGAATCACCAACTTCACAAGGAGCACCAACCTCTAATTTAGTAGAGAAACAACCCTACAAGGAAAACCAACCCCTATTTAGTGAAGCACCAACTCCACAAGGAGGTTACAACCACTTAACATGATCAAGCAACCACTCAACCACCTTTGAAGAAGATATGTGATGTCTTTGTTTCTGCAACAATTTATGGATATCACCTATTCAGCTCACACTCCTTGAAATCCTTGTTCAAACCCTTGGTTCTCGAACTCACTCTATCTCTCACTTTCTTCACTTCTCTTGGCTTTAAACTCTTGCACAAACACTTCCAAACATTATTCAAACTTTCACACACTCTCTTAAATCTTAAACTCATCCTTCATACCTATTATACACACTTACATAGGTCACACTTTTTTCCCCTCTCAAATAAATAGTTTAAATTTGAACTTAAACTTCACTTTTATACCCTTCTCTTGATTCAAACACACACACAGTTGGTTTCCCTTCTTTGGTTTGAACAATGGAAATTGAAAACATCCCAATTAAATCATTACAAAAATCACATATGACCCATATAGGTTGGTCTTTCCCAAAACCATCAAACTTGCACAAAACAAGCTCAAAACCCCATTACCTGGATGAGTTAAAACCACAAATCCATAATACATGTGTAATATAACATATTAACACTATTCATGGTCATTAAATTATCTTGTACCAATTAAAATTTACATAACTAATTCAAGAAGAACGATATCCTTCTCAAAACAATTATTTCCAACCCCTTGTCTTCACCTTTGGGCATCAATACCACACCAAAGAAAATAATCTATTGTATGTAATCACTCATTGGAATACTCAAGACATGTATATTACTTCCATGCATTTTATACCTCTTTAAACATCCATGTGTTCAAACCAAAACAAATGTTCTCTTCACCAAATTAAGTTGTTCAGAAAGTAGTTTTACAAATTCAATTAGTTTTCACCCTTATTGTCACTTCTAAGATTTCCAAATTCCTTAAATAGGAAAAAAAATCATCCCTCTTCACTCTCCAACATATTTGAATCATCAACTCATTTCATTCTTTCAGCCAAAGCAATCTTATCTTGAAAACCAAACAACCTTCTTCTCTACAAACTAACCTAGGTGACCCATCAAAATTTATCATCAAGACACAAATATTATACCACTAGAAATCCATCTAAATCCTATTTCCATAACATATTATAAATCATTCTAAATCCAAGTGGAAGACCTTCAACCAAGACAATCTCTGAAACTGCTTCAGAACTGTTCCAAAACTACCTTTTGACTAGTCTTCACAAACAGGGTAAAATTTTCCATTTAGAAGCATCCCCATGACCTAAAATTATCATGGACATCAATTACAATTCCCATGATGAAAACAATGTCCATATATTTTGCATATCCTTTTGAAAACCTTTTCCCAAACTAAAATTCTTCAGAAATAGGCCTATTTGAATGGTGTCCACTCATTGCCACATACTCTACCATAGTTTTACAGAAACCTGGAGGAGTCCTCTAAATCATCCAATCATCATACTAGAACTAGAAATAAATTTGGCACACTTATGAAAAATATATGTCCTACTTCTTTTGAGCTAAGGTTTCAAACACACAAAAATATGTTTACCTTATTAACATTCGTTCATAAAGATGTGAAGATGAAATGACCTCATTATTTATGTGAAACCTTATTAGTTCAATTTATAAACATCCCTGAAAGCCACAAGGTCCCATGTAAAACACACAATTCAGGTGAGCATCATAAGGTGCATTTCGAGGTATAAAACACCCTTTCTTGGACATTGTTTCACATAAAACATCATAACTTGTAAAATCCTCTTCAAAACGACTCCAAAATTTTATCACACCTCTATACATCATCATCATCTCTATCATCATAATGTCTCAAATAGTTCTCCATATTCTTATCCCATCTCATTTTCATGAATATCCCTTAAGGTTTTGCATGGTTTAGGCTAGGGTCAACTGAAAGAACACTATAACTCATCATAAAAAAATCTCTGAAAGGTCCTAACAACCTTAGTACATCATGAAACACTTACCTACATGCATCCAAGAGATCACTTGTCTCTACAACTCAACCTCATGCCTCTAAACACCTAGACCTAGTCTAGATGAGTAACTGAATCATGGTCTTCAACTTGTACCTGTACTCTGAAACTCATGTGAGTGCCTAAGAACTACCAAATCATGTCTCTCCATATTATCAAGCTCCTCAAGTCACCAAATAACTCAAACCACCATACACCATCATACCTAGGAAAGCTAGGTCACCTGATTGGGCTTGCAAGACCAAGCCAATCTCATTGAAACAACTCATGCTACCATGAAAACAACTGAATATCCATGTCACCAACCTACTGAGCATCCTCTACCACTTCACCATTAACCTATTTGTCATTAATGGTCTTTTACATCAATAACAACACCTAGAACACAACATGTCAACAATCTCCCCCTTTGTCGTTGATGAAAAACCTCCTGAAATTTTCCCACTTTTTACATTAATGACAAAGTACATACCTAGACCAACTGATCAACATCTTTCTCAGCTACATAAGATCATCTCTTGGTTGGAAATATCAACCAAAGTCTTCATTTTAGCTCACAAACTTGGAATTTCTCAAAAAAATATGAAATTTTCCTTCTTTCTAACCATGAGAACACTATAGCATCCCTAGAACTAAAGCATACACCATGTAAACATACCAAAAATCATGACTTGAATCCAAAAACATCATCCATACCTCTTGCTTAACCTATCTCAACTAGTCAATGCTCAAAAGACTAGACTAGTTTCTTACATACCTTGACTTTTCACTTCCTTGAGGATTGAGTTCTCAAACTACAACCTTCAGAGCATCCTAGACCAAACTTTGACAAGCCCTAGAAGCAAAAGCATCCTATGAAACACCTCCTTATGGCTCCCCCTTGGCTTATGCCATACCATTCTAGTAGAAAGAAACAAGACTTTGGCTTCTTACCTTGTTCACTTGTCATGCAAATGACTCAACCATCTTAACAATGTCCTAGACCTTTTTCTTAGTGTTATCATCCTTATTTTGAGCTAATGTACCCTTCTTGATCATATAACTTGCTTCTCAAGTACTCAAACTTGTAATTTATCTTCATTTTTCCTTTCTAGATTATTAACCATCTAAACAAACTTCATACATTGTTTATGAGTGGAAAATGACCACCCTTCCTTTAAATACCTTGTCAGATCTATACAATGCATTTTTTATACCGTGAAGTCATGAAAAATTCACTTTAAGCAAGCTACTATCCATATAATTCTGAAATCACCATCTCTGTGTCAAATAAACTAATCTAACCACCTTTCAAACTTAAATGACTAAAAAAGGAATCTCCCCCTATCTTGGAGACAATTCACAAATTTTTAGCTTCACAAGTTTTCATCCACATCCCTACTATGGCTCTATCATGTTACTTAGACACAACCATGAACTGATAGACCTAGTTAAGAACCTTTTTATCATCACACCTCCTCATACACCATTCATAGCAACAAAAATACCTAGTAATCCTCAAGAATGACTCCCCCTGACTAAAATGCCACCTATATACCTGTAGGATGAAATTTTGGATCAAGATAACCATCTACATTCGTAGTAAAAACCTACTTACCTTCACAGTCTCCAAAGTATCTAAGAACCCTAGTAAATATCTCATACATTTGATCAAGGATCAAATAGGCTTACCTTATCTCAGTATACTACATCACGCCTATAGAATGTCATATGATCTTCACTTACTCTTCGCATAGACATCTTGAATTGGAATCTTACCTGCAAAGAAGTATTATCCACTGCTATACATATATTATATGCATTTATCTTCAACATATTTTAGAGAATTTAATTTTGCTCCCCTTATCTTCTTGGCCCACATATTCACCTTTCACTCCAGTAGCAGCTCATAACTAGCTCTAATCTCACAGTACCTTTATTCTCATTGTCTTTAAGCAACGTTTTACAAGATCCAACCACCTTGTCACACCTATTTCTTCTTTCAAAAGTCATAAGTACCTTTAATATGCCTTAACCATCATTCAAGATTAAAATTTTTGATTAATAGTTAACATATCTCATGATCATATTTGTAACATTCATTTTGCACTCGCATAATCTACTAGCCCTACATCAGGTGAAATCCACATATAACTTTTTATTTATTCACTTATACATAGAAAACTTACTTTATTAGAGCATCCATTTTCCCATTCAACCTTTTTTATCAACCTTGTAGCATAATCATTTATAAACTCTTCCTAGTTTGCATACTGCCTTTATCAATTAGGGCTTCAAAACCCTATTTCAGGCTAATAAGAAAATGGAATACTGTACAATGTCAAAAATCCTTAAAAATCTCAAATTTATCTCCTTATAATGTTGAGATCAATCATATGGTGAAAATTTCAGAAAATTCTATTCACTCCATCTCCTTCTGTAGCAATTTCCTCATAAACCCTAGATGAGGTTTTTCACAGTGCCTAAGAAATATCATTTGATCATAGCACTCTTATTCCAAGGTTTCAAGAGCCCAAATAATACATCAAAATATTTTTATTAACCTAAAGTAACAAACTTCTTTACACATTTCTCAATGAATCACCATGAATACCACCCAACAAAGTGATTTTCTTCTAGTTTTCAAAACTTACTATCAGAACTAGAGCATTACATGAACAATATACAACTCATCGTTGCTTAAAATTCAACAAAAAAGACTTGACTCATACTTTTACATATAGGAACAATGACAGACACCCCTTGACACCATACCATGAAACATACACAAGATGGTCTTTTTATAGACCACCAAAACCTTAAACTTGGACCCAAAATAATAACTTAACCATCAGACAATAACACACTCAATCCTTTATATAACATGATGTACATACGTGATCAAAAACTCAAGGAATTGACTAAGCACACCATTTAAATTCACCACACTCCTTTTGATAAATAAATCAAAACTCGTATCTTTCTACTCCAATAACAACTTATGACCTTCAAGATGCTAACTTGACTTTTGCTTGAATAGATTAACCAACAGAACTCAAATTAGCAAAACTTGAAACATACCTTCACAAGATGACGTGACACCCTATTGATACTCATTCTTCATAGCTTCTTGGAGAAAATTAGTTCCAGTTCTTGCTCCCTTTTTCAAAATACTTAACCATTTTAGGGTCTGCAAGGTGTTGAGATTACTCCCAACCCTTCCCTTAGATACTCTAAGGTAGGTTTTGGCAAAGGATTTGTCAATATATAAACTACTTCTTCCTTAGTAGATACATGTTCCAAATTGATGCATTTCTTGATTAATTGATCTCTCAAAAAGTGATACTTAATATAGATGAGCTTTGTTTTTAGAATGCAAAACTAGATTCTTTGACACATTGATTGCACTAGTACTGTCACAAAAGATAGGTGTAGGTCCATCACACTTTACCTTGTAGTCCTCTAAGGTTTTTCTCATCCACATAACTTGAGCACAACATTCTGCATCAACAACATACTCAACTTTACATGTTGAAAGAGCCACAAGAAATTGTTTCTTACTTGACTAAGAAACAAAACATATTCCAACAAAAAATGCACCACCACTAGTACTTCTCCTATCATCCATACTACCTACCCAATCAACATCAGAAAAGGACCTTAAATCAAATATTTCACTCCTTAGATACCACAAACCAATTTCAATAGTCCCTTTAAGATATTTAAAGATCCTTTTTACTGCTTAAAGATATGACTGTTTAGGATATTCTTGAAACCTTCCAAGCAGTCCAAAAAATTGCATAATATCTAGTCTTAAAGTAGTTGCATATGGAAGGATACCAATCATGGATCTATATACTTATTGATTCACTTTGGTGGAATCATCTTCCTTGCTTAGCTTATATCTTGTAGCCATGAGAGTTCCAACAGGCTTGCAATCATCCATTTTAAACTTCTTTAACATATCCTTGATATACTTGGTTTGAGATATGAATATACCTTCTTTTAACTGATTTGTTTGTAGTCCTAGGAAGAAAGATAACTCACTAAGCATAGACATCTCAAATTACCTCTTCATAACCTCTCCAAATCCATGAGTCATAATTTCAGTGCTTCCTCCAAATATGATATCATCCACATAAATGACTACAATCAACAAATTATCTCCTTCCCTTTTGATATAAAAATTTCTATTAACAAATCCTCTCTTGAAACCTTGCTTAATCAAGTACCTGTCAAGCCTTTCATACCAATCCCTAGAGGCTTGTTTTAGGCCATAAAGAGCCTTTTTCAATTTTCATACATATTATTTCTCATCAATTAAGGAAAAACCATTTGGATGTTCCATGCAAACATCCTCATCTAAGTAACCATTCAAGAAGATTGATTTTACTTCCATTTGGTAGACCTTAAATCCATTAAACCATGCATAGGCTAAGAATAATGTGATGGATTCCATTCTAGCTACAAGAGAATTTTTTTCATCAAAATCAATTCCCTAAACTTGTGCATACCCCTTGCAAACTAATCTAGCCTTGTTTCTTATTGACTTCTCCATCCTTATTGATTTTGTTTCTAAACACCCATTTAGACCCAATAACATTATTATCATTTTGTCTAGGTACCAATTACCAAGTCTTGTTATTTTCAATCTGATCTAACTCTTCATTCATGGCTTTTACAACATTTATCAGATCTTGCTTCTTCTACATTCCTAGGCTCAAATTTTGATTAAAAAAAATACATAATTCTCTTGATTTTGAAGATTTACCAATCTCCTTCTTGTATTAATTCCAACATATTTCTTTCATAAGATCTAATTCTCATGATGATATCTCCCAATCTACCTTGATGGATCCTTGGTGTCTAACCTTTCTTCTTCATCATCTTCTCCATCATTTACTTAAGCAACATCATCTTCTTCTTATTTAGGATCAGTCACATGAAAATTCTCCATTGACTTGTGAATGTATCTCATAGGATAAGATTGATCAAATTTCACACTTACACTTTCAACTATTGTTTTAAACTTCTTGTTGTAGAAAATATAGGTTGAAATCCTTGAAGAATAACCTAAAAATTAAACCTTCATCAAATCTAGAATCAAACTTAGCTAGATTTTCTTGAGTCCTTTTGATGAAGCACCTACTTCCAAAGACTCAAAAATGTTCCACATTGGCTGCTATTCATTTCCGAAGATCATATGGAGTCTTATCATTATTTACTCTTAGTTGAAATATATTAAGAATGTAGAAAATAGTAAAAATTGATTTCTTCAAATATCCATCATGTAATTTAGATTCATTTAAGTTAGTATTCGCCATCTCTTGATCAATCTAGTTCTTTCTTTCAACCACTCCATTTTTTTGAGGAGTTCTAGATACTGAAAATTGTCCCTTGATTCCATGAACTCTACAAAACTCATCAAATGAATCTCACCAAAAATCACCTCCATTATCTGATCTAATACACTTGATATTTCCTTTTTATCATTCTCGATGAGATCTTAAAAACCTTGAAAACATAAAAATAATATATTTTGTTTCTTAAGAAAACAACCCAAGTATATCTAGTATAATCATCAATAAGAAACATAAAATAGTAATCACCGGAAGAACTTTCAATTCTCATAGGCCCACAAAGATCAATGTGAATCACTTGAAGAGGACTAACGGTGGAATAATGCTCATTGATATTGAACCTCCTTCTAGTTTTCTTTCCATGAAGACATGTTTTGTATAATGTATCCTCTGGATTACTGATTTTTGGCACATTTCTCAGACAATTGTTAGAGATGATTTTGACAAGATTATCAAAGTTTACATGGCCTAACCTCTCATACAACAACCAAATATCATTCATCTTACTCATATGGAAATTTTTCTATTGTTCAATTCCTTAAGAATATACATGTTATTGTTAGTCCTCTTAGCCTTGACAACCAACTTACATATTTCTCAATTCTTAATCTTACACCCCTTATCATCAAAAGAAAGAACATGCCCTTGTTTTCACATTTGAATTACACCTGAGTAGATTGTGCTTCAAACCTTTAACATATAGAACATCCTTGGTGAGGGTTTGTATTATTTCTTCTTGATCAAACCCTGGATGCGCTGGCCCGTCACTTAGACAAATTTAAGTGCTCACCCAAAGTGCGCAAAGGTACCAGGTCCCTCTTTTAATTCCAAAATTTTCAAGGTGTTAGCATGATCATACAAGTATTCCATATTCATAACAAGTAATTAAAGGTAAAGCATAACAAGAATCAGAACACAACCATAGTGCATAATGAATCAAACAAGGATCAAGATCAGATTTACCATACAATAACCAGTAATGGAGATGTCAGTAACCATTATCCATCCACAATGATCCATTATATTAATCCATCAAAACACATTAGTTGAATACATTATAACATCATCATCACAAATTCATGTACGTAAAGTATACCAACAACATAACTCTGTTACAATCTCATGTCATACATGATCCTAAAATATGAAAGTGCAAATCAACACATACATATAGGTAGTGGGGGCCTTCCCTTCACTACTCATGCACTCTCAAAAATAAGGTTGCATGCTAATAATAGCCATGCACCACTAGAAAATGTAACTAAGGAAGCATGCAATCTTCGCCTAATAATAGATTACCTATAATTAACTCTAGATATAATCCTATTATTAGGTCTTGAACTACACATGACTCTTGATCTCCTTCTTCTTCCCAAAATAGCTTGGTGTGTCTTCCAATTATTCTCATTTGAAACATGTGTTCATTACTCCATGCATTTTTATCCTGTGTATGAAAAGTGGATAAGTATTGAAATCTAACTTTCCTAGGTAGGAAACTACAAGGCACAAATTGATCTTCCAACTCCCTATCATCTACTTACGTGTCCCTAATTCATGCACCTTCAACACTTAGGAAATATTTTACCAACCCAACATTACCCCACACTAGCTTCATTGCCACCCTGACAATGGGTAATCATTCCTTAGCTCTCCATAGCATAAAGATTCAAAAAATATCCTTACAAAATAAATAAATAATGTAAGCATAATTCAACAACCTGGATGCTCTTATTCCAAAGGTAACAATAGACTCGGGGTACTCATTCTTTATATCTACTTCTAACTCATTCCACCCACTGAGTCCCTTCCTTTCCTTGTTAGGAATGTCACCAAACACCCCATTCATCTCATCCATTGTCATATCTATCCCCTTCGTTCTTTAAAACTCTGATAACATTGGCCAGGGAGGAAATCATACCTTCCATTATGTCCATCCTCCATGCTATTAACTTACCAAGTTCTTTTATCCTCTCCTTGTGAGGGTCCCAGGGCCCCTCACTGTAAGCATCATTGCTTCTCTGCTACCAAGTGTGAGCCTCTCCTCACACCCAAGTGTCTCATTCTTCTTTTCCGCAATAACTTCATCTTCTTCAGCCAATGTCCTTGTCTTAATAAATGGATCTGGATCTTCACACATTCTCATCTGCTAAGTCCACCCTATTCAATTCATTCTGAAAGGTTTCTAGTAAGGCATCAAACTCTACTATTCTGTATGTTATATGTTTCTTCATCTTCTCTAATTCCATGGTAACATATTTCAGCTCCACTACTGCATGTTCTACTCTACCTTGCACCTATAGTTTGTTCTCATCTAAAACCAAATGAACATGGGTGTATAACCAATGTAATGCAGAGGGGAATTCTCCAGACACCTCCTTCTCATATTGTGGTTGGGCTGCTAAGATCTCGTCACCAATCTCCTCATCCATGTCCAAGACAATGCATGCTTTCACTTCTGCTTTTTCTTTTTCTTCTTTCAAGCATGCTGAATTTCCTCCTCCTTATCCTTCTTATCCTCCAAAATTGTTCTCAGAGTAGCGTCCTTGTCTATATTTCTTTGCGTGACCTTGCAACTATCTTTGTCAGTGCATTACTTGCTTGTTCATCCAAAAAATCTGTTGGCTTAATAGTTATGTGTCTTGAATGAGGAGGATTCTTCATTCTTCTTGATGCACATGAATCCTCTGCACATGTCAAACATATGCTCATCCATATGGGTCTACATACTCCATGAAAATTGCTTTCTGGTGTGATGTTTCACCATTTTTGGGTCCATCATCTCCCATCCATATAACTTGTCCTTTTCAATGGTGCTCTGGAACCTAGGCGTGAATAATATTTGTTCAGGTCATCAATGTACCCAAGGTTTTGCATCCACACCACCTCTTCTTCCCTTTGCTCATAGCGTTCTCACCTATATGCTCATGTGTTCCAGTGCCCTCCTTCTATTTTACTTCATCTTCACCCTCAGGTCCCTTGGTTGGGTGCACAACATTTTCTTCAATCTTTGTATCTCCACCAGTGTAGCTTTATTCTTCAGGCCCATGCATGCTTACACTGGGGATGTCTTCATCAAACAATGGTTTCTTTCCACCTATTTCTTCATCTTCTCATACCTCTAGGCTAGGTGTGGAAACATCCTTGTGCATGTCTCACCTGATGGCATCTTCTCCTCATCACTGTCCTTAACTGGAATGTATTTGTCCCTTCTCTTCCTTTCTTCCTCATCCTTCTTAACATGTGTTACATCAGTGATATCCTTTAAATGGTTATGAATGGGTCATACACCAGCATCTGCACCTATGCACCTTCTATGTAAGTGTCTTCTCCCATGATCAAGTGCAGTACTTGTCTTATTTATCTTCTTCCATCACACTCAAGCACATTCTCCAAGCCTTATTCCTCCTATTTGGGGGTGTTTGTTCAAGTGGCCTTTTTGTGCCCATATCTACCTACCCTTTGGAGGACTTGGTAAAGACAAGTCCTCTCCTGCAACAAATTTACCTTCCTTTAAACTGCAACCTTAGGTACACATACATGTGCATGTGGGCTTAATATTTCCTACAACCATGACCTCTAGAGTGATGTCAATGTTTTCTGACTCCATTGTCTTCTACATATGCCTCCTTATTGGGGTAGACATATGTCTTGCGTAGAATAATGATATTTACGTCCACCTTGTCAGAATCAAACTGTAATTTACGTGCATTTTTATAACCTGTTCACCGAGTCTTGAAAGTAACGAGCAGTAAACATGAATGGTAACTTACACCATGGGCTCTTCTCACCTATCTTCATGTAGAAATTAAACCAAGAAAAAATGATGATATGCCATGAATTCTACCTGATCCCCCAAAACACTAGGTAATTCACGTGGTATGCACCACTCTCCCTCAAATGCTTGGCACATCCTCCTGAACCATTTCTCTTGGTGTTGCTTATAAGTATTTGAAATTGAGCCATGACATGTATACTTGGAAACTTATTCACAAGGGATTTATTTTCCAAGGGATATTCCCATACCTTTTCCTTCGGGCCCATCGGGCACACCAATTTCACTAAACACAATTAAGAGTAAAATGGCACCCCAGGTTATCTTCTCACCTTTATCAGCCTGGGTACATGACTTCTACCACTAAGCTCTCCACAATGTATCCTGTAATATTGTAATAAGTCTTATTCTCCATCTTATGTGCTATGTGTAACTAATTCTTGTTAACTTCCATCCACCTCTCTCGAGGTTCCCAATCTACAGCCAACTAGGCGTTCCACTACCCTTGTAGCTAGGTCTTCTATATGTGTGACATGAATGATCACCTCCCTTCTGGTAGTAAATGTAGCGGTCATCACCTCTACTCCCTCATCATCTAAAAAATCTCCTGTAATTTCTAAACCAGAGTTACGCAAACCTGTAACTTTTTCTACCAATTTCACCATAATTCACATCCTCCTCCCCGCAAAGTAGAAGAAATATTCATGCATATGTGAACATCAGCCATGGGTACAAGTGATCAGGCTTTCCAAAATATGGATAGCTCATATAATTTCATAACTCCAATGCTCTCCAAAAATTTATATACCAAGTTGTCCATAACCCTCTTTCCATCTGTAGTCCTCCTATTGGTCTTCCCTATAGTCTCTGCACTAAGATCCTTTAGGGTTTTGTTTGTTCTGGTGATTGAAATCACTAATCTTACATTTGGTTAACTGTGAAGTCCATGGCCTTCCTTCAATCACTTCCTCTGGATATTGTATCTCTACAAACCACTCTTATGATGCTCCTCATTTCCTTCTCAACTACCAAAGCTCTCCTTGGTGGCCATTTACTCTACTCAATAAGAATGTGCTTCAAAAACTTGCAATCTTTCACTACCTTTCCCTTGTACTCTCCAAATATCCTTTGGTTCCTTATATTTCTCATGCCCTAGTGTTCCCTAGCTTCAAATCTTCCCTCTCAAAACCCTAACTGTGAACCCACCTTTTGTACACAACCAACTAGCTCAAACACACTTATTTTGCGGAGCTCTGTCAATGTTGGGCCATGATTTCACCTGGTTCACCATTCGAAATCACTCACTCGTCTACATACTTCACACACTTCACACCTTGAAAACACAAAGGTTACAAGGTAACAATAACATTATAAGCATAGAATCTTATAGGTTTTTTAAAATAACCATACATTAATTTCTCCTCAACTACAACCATACACGACATTAATTCCACTCCATGCTTTATCTGTGTGTCACGCCTTATTCTTCCATGCCTCAGTCATAACCTTCTGGCACACCCACTACTTCTTGGCCACAGATTTCCTCATGTGTGCCTTCATGTGCCAAAGTACCTATCCAATGTGCCTCATACCAAGTAGTTTCCAATGTTGCAGCCTACCTCATGTTACACTTCTGCATCCATCTATCTACGCATGGTCTTCCATACGAGCAAATTTTTTTTGTAATTTTTTCTCTTTAACCATATTTACTCTGAGTACTTGTAATTTCATCATGCACACCATATCTGCATCAAGGTACCAATCACTTTTTGATCCACCCCACACTAAAATATGTGTGTCCTCTTTGCACATGAATTCAATAGATAATAATCAACTACTGGAGTGCGCAAACACACTTATTGCAACAAAACATGCTAAACTAAATGGACAAAGCATAACGATGATGAAAGGAAACACATATAAAGAACATGCATAGAAAGAAAATCCTTAATCTAACTAGAAATACTGCCTTATTACAAAACACCAAGAAGACTTATTTATAGTAGGGATTCAACCTACTTCCCATTGAAATAGCTAGGAAACCATGTTCCATCCAGCGCATCTTCAATGACAAGCACCTAAATTAATTATATATGTCACCACATACAATCCCAACTAATGCACCTTTAATTTCCTAGGGTGGCACACAAACTTGGAGTCATAAAGAAGAACCATCTGTCCAACTTCAATTTTTTATTCTTAATGTGCCTATCATTTATGCCTTCTTCCTGGCCTTTTCTATCTTCTAGTCTCCAACGTGTGATTGTGTGCGCCTCTCATCCAACTACATCATTTTATTAATGCACTCTTCAAGTTTCTTTCTCATCATCTGGTCCACCTTGATAAGCAATACGCAGGGAGGATAACATAAATTCCATTGGTAAAATAGCCTCCATTGCTAAACACCAAACTGAAAAATATGTGGCTTTGTTTAACCTTTTTGTAAGTTTTCCTGTATGCCCAAAGTATAAAAAGACTTTATCATCCCATTCCTTTCTTCCAACATCATAGATCTTAGTCAATGTATGTCCCAATAATTTTGTTGAAAGCCTCAGAAGTCCATTGGTTGGTGGGTGATAGGGTGTTATCTTATGATGTGCCACCATAAACTCAACCAATAATACATTCATGTAGTCTCATTCAAAAAGTGTGTGCCCCTATCACTAGTCAAGCTCAACAGACAATCCATACCTATTGATAATTTTTTCCCATAAGAAACATGTTATCAGTAGCTATCATGCAATCCTTCGTAGGTGTTGCTTCTTCCCACCTTGTCAGATAATATGTACATGTTATAATGTAGCATGAACCAGTCTTGTGGTCCAGTGGGGAAAATAGATCACACAAAGTCAATTACACATTTTTCTAAAGGTTATGCACTTGCAATTAGTCTAAATGTAATTTCATCTCTATGCCCATCCTTTTCAAGGTGCTAAAAATGAGCACACACTATGGCATACTCTGTGAAATCCTTATAAAGTGTTTCCCAAAAAATTCCTACAAGAAAACTCTTGCACACGGTAGCATTTCCTACATTATGTCCTCCTACAATCCCACCATAAGCTTCCTCCATTATATCTTTACGCTCATGCTCTAGTACACTCTGGCATAAAATTTCATCACAACCTAGCTTATATAAATCTCCACTAATTAACATGTAAGGCGCAACGTGTATGGCAAGTTGTTTCTTCTCTAAGCTCCTCATCCCTTCAAGTGCCACACTAGTATGCAAAGACACAACAATATCTTCTAATTGAGAGGGCACACAGTTTAATCTGAATATATGTGCATCTAGAATTATTTCCTCAACACTACGTGCATCCTCGCCTAAGTTAATTCTTGATAAGTGATTTGGTCTGGAATTACTCTTTCTTGGATTTACCACCACAGCAAAGTCAAATTCCTTAAACAAGAGAATCCACTGGCATATGCGCCCCTGAAAAATGAGATTATTAACCAAATACCTAAGTGCCATATGATCTATATAAAGTGTAAAGGGGGTTTCTAATAAGTATTGTCTAAACATGTGTAGCACGCAAATCATGGATAAAGCTTCACGCTCCGTAGTTGTATAATTATGCTCAATGGGTGTTAATTTCCTGCTTGCAAAATAGATAGGGTGATGTACAATACCTTCACCATGTTGTGCTAACACTGTGCCAATGGCCATGCTAGAGGCATCAACCACTGTACATGAAATGGTTTATCCCAAGAAGGAAAGTGCAGAATGGGCATAAAAGTAAGTCTTTCCTTCAATGTCTAAAATGCTAGCTATTGTGCCTCATCCCAATGAAATTTTCCTTTACTCCTCAACAATTCTTCCAAGGGCACAACAATCTTATCATATCCATTAATGAACTTCCTATAATATATTTTTTGTCCTAAGAACCCATGTACCTCGCTCTGATTGGTAGGATCCTCCAGGCCCAAGATAATAACAACCTTTGCAGGATCTACCAACAGACCTTCCTTGTATATAATATGTCCCAAAAAAGATCCAAAAGGTATAGCAAAGATACACTTTTTAATATTCAATGAGATGCTTAACTACCTACATCTTTCAAACACGAGTCTCAAGTTGTCGCAGTGATATTTTACCAGCCCATATATAGTCCAATAATATAAATAAACCTGTAAAAAATTTTGTATAAAGTCCTTGAGTGCTTGCACAACAATGTGTGAAAATATTGTAGGCGCATTCTTCAACTTAAAAGGCATAACTGTGTATGCAAAACGGCTAAGTCCCGACAACGGAACCAAAATGTAGTTTATTTTCTTGATCAAACCATAGATGTGTTGGCCCATCACTTAGACAGGTCTGAGCACTCACCTGAAGTTCGTGAAGGTACTAGGTCCCCAGTTTTAATTCGAGCTTTGTTAAGGTGTTAGCATGATCATAAAATTATTCCATATTCATAACAAGAAATTAAAGGTAAAACATAACAACCTTGATCTCATGCGCCTCTAGCACTTAGGAAATATTTTATCCAATCAACAGGGTTTTTCCATTATCCAAACTCAAATAATCTCTCTTTGCAATCTTTATGGCACAATTATCACCAAACCTAACAGATCTTGAAGCATTATTTCTTAAAGAGATGAACTTACTCTTGTCATCTATCATATGAGTTGAACACCTACTATCAATATACTATATCAAATTTCATCTTGGCTATGAAAAGAAGTTTGAGAAATTCCACAAACTTCATTATTATTCAAAGTAGATGAGGATGATGTATATACTTCAGAGATAAAATCCCATATATAAAACCTTAAGTGTTTCGAGTAAGCCCTCATTCTGATCATGGGAAACATTTCAGCTTGCACTTTACTATTGTCCATGATAGTGCTTCAGAATATCTCCTTTCAAGTGATTAAACTTTCTCCAAAAGGACCTAATCTGATACAGATTGTTGGAAGCATAATTGACTAAGCAGGGGGTGAGTTAGTCATTACAAACTTAATTCAATTTCAAATCTCTTACTTAAACCATAAATGAATTAACCATCCATTTATATGTGCACAACATCAAATAACATGCATTCAATCAACCATGAACAAGAGAGACAACACCACAATACAAAATATAAGTGGGAAACCCTAAAGGGGAAGAAAACGCACTAAAACATATGATTTTATTACAAAAAGAAAAATAATTTAGTGAAGCACTAACTTCACAAGGAGCACCAACCCCTAATTTAGTAGAGCAACAACCTTACAAGGAACACCAACCCCTAGTTTAGTGAAGAAACAACTCCACAAGGAGGCCACAACCCCCACCCATTAAACCACCTTTGAAGAAGATATATGATGTCTTTGTTGCTGCAACTGATTGAGATCGCCTATTCAGCTCACACCTTTTTTCAAACCCTTACTTCTCCAACTTGATCTATCTCTCACTTTCTTCACTTATCTTGGCTTCAAACACTTGCACACACACTTCCAAACATTCCTCACCTATCACACACTCTCTCAAAACTGAAACTCAACCTTCAAACATGTTACACACACTTACATAGGTCACAATCTTTTCCCTCTCAAAGAACTAATTCAAATTTGAAATTAGACTTCACTTTTATACCCTTATATTTATTAAAACACACACAAGGTAGGTTTCCCTCCTTTGGTTTGACTAATATAGATTAAAAACATCCCAATTAAATCATTACAACAATCACATATGACCCATATAGGTTGGCCATGCCCAAAACCATCAAACTTGCACAAAACAAGTTCAAAACCCCATCACCTAGATGAGATAAAACCAGAAATGCAAGAACCTTGATTAGTAGATACCCCAAATTCATCATAATGTGTAATTTAACATATTAAAACCATCCATGGTCATTAATTATCTTCCAATCAAAAATTACATAACTAACTCAAGAATACTCGTATCCTTCTCAAAACAACTATTTCTAACACCCTGTCTTCACCTTTAGGCATCAAGACCACACAAAAACAACTCAATTGTAGCATGTATCCACTAATTGGAATCCTTGGGATGTGAATATAAATTTCATACATGTTATACCTTTTGAAACATCCATGTGTTCAAACTACAACAACTTCAAACCACAACTTTCCTCTTCACTAAATCAAGTTGTCTAGAAAGAAATTTTACAGACTCAATTGGTTTGCACCCTTTCTGTCACTTACAAAACCTCCAAATTCCTTTAAAAGGAAAAAAAATTGATCCCTATTCACTCTCCAACTAATATCAAATATCAAATAATTCATTTCATGCCTCATCCACTTCATTCTTTCAGCCAAAGCAATCTTGTTTTGAAAACCAAACAACCTTCTTCTATACAAACTTACCTAGGTGACCCATCAAAATTCATCATCAAGAAACAAAAATTATACCACTAGAAATCCCTCTAACCCTCTTTCCAGAACATATTATACATCCTTCTAACTCCAAGTGGAAGGCCTTCAATCAAGAAAATCTCTAAAACTGCTCCATAATTGTCTCTTGACTAGTGTTCACAAATAGGGCACACTTTGCCATTTAGAAGCATCCCCATGACCTAAAATCATCATGTAAATCAAGTACAAGTCCTATGCTAAAAAAAATGTCTATTTATTTTGAAACTCCTTTGGACAACCTTGTCCCAAATTGAATTTCTTCATAAATAGGTATGTTTGAGTAGGGTCCACTCATCACCACATATTCTACCATACCTTTCTGGAAACCTGGAGGAATCCTTTACATCATACAATAATCATACTAATAATATCAATCAATTCTGAACACTTATGAGCAATATCACTCCTACCACTTTTGAGTTAAGGTTTCAAACACACAAAAAGTTGTTTACCTTCTTAAAATTGGTTCATAAAAATATGACGATGAAATGACCTCATTATTTATGTGACCTTCTTAGTTCAATGTAGAAAATCCCTAAAACCCACAAGCTCCCATGCAAATCACATAATTCAAGGTGAGCATCAGAAGGGCAATTCGAGCTAGGAAACACCTTTTCTTGGACCTTGTTTCACATAAAACACCATAACTTGCAAATTCCTCTTTAGAATGAGTCCTTTTTTTTTCTCACACCTCTAGGAAACCTCTATACATCATCTCTAATCATCATCATGTTTCAAATAGTTCTCCATCTTCTTATGCCATCTCATTTTCATGACTACCCCTTAAGGTTTTGCATGGTTTAGGCTAGGGTCGATTGAAATAACACTATAAATCATCTTTAAAAAACTCTTCAAAAGGTCATAAAAACTGCATTACATAATGAAACACTTATTTACATGCATCCAAGACCTCACTTGGCTCTACAACTCAACCTCATGCCTCCAAGCACTTAGACCTAGTTTAGATAAGTACCTAAATCTTGGTCTTCAACATGTACCTACACCTTGAAACTTGTGTGAGTGCCTAAGAACTCCCAAATCATGCTCTCCATACTACTACCAAGCTCCTCAAGTCTCCAAGCAACTCAAACCACCATGCACCATCACCTAAGTAAACTAGGTAACTTGATTGGGCTTGTAAGACCAAACCAATCTCACTGAAACAATTCATGCCACCATGAACACATCTGAATCTCCATGTCACCAACCTACTGATCATCCTCTGAAACTTCACCAACAACCTCATTGTCATTAATAGGATTTTACTTCAATGAAAACACCTAGAACACAACATGCCAATATGACTCATCTAACAAAAAAATTGAATTATTTCATCCATTGGCAGATATCTCAATCATAACATTATCATATCATCACACTCTTCAACTATAAGACATAGGTTAATATTTTTAGTCTTAGGCATTATGTGTGTCATCCCTATTATGGTTCTACCATTCCATATCTTTTTACCTACAATTTTTGTCTAAAAGCTTAGTGATGGAAAATCCTCCTTCCAAACAAGCTCTCTCCTTAAGAGAAAGTACTAAACTCCTTTACCCCGACATTTTGAATCTCCATCTCATTATACGGTGTTGAACCCTTACGTCCTACTAGCCGCATCCGGTTGAGATTTAAGGGAAAATATTTCTTCCCAACAAGCACAATATCAAAAAACAAGGAAAAGCCAATCAAAAATATTAAAAAAGTCACTTATTACGCCTTTCGTCCTTCCCAGTATTTGGTGATGAGCCCACATTTCTTACTAATAGTGTGAGACTGGGAATGGAGGAAGGTATC
The DNA here is from genome assembly GCA_019776745.2 of Taxus chinensis. NCBI lineage: Eukaryota > Viridiplantae > Streptophyta > Pinopsida > Cupressales > Taxaceae > Taxus > Taxus chinensis. Next base: position 637,617,277 of record CM034148.1, on the reverse strand, counting down.
CTTATTCACATATGGTTTGTCTTAATTATTGAGCATTTTCCTCTTACTGGTGGCATGGGGCAAGATGAGGGGTCATTTCAAAAAACAATTACACAAAATAAAGGCTTCAAAAAATTTGAATCAAAAGTGCTTAATCATATGCATCCCAAAAAATAAGTTAATTAATCATGCTAAGAGAGACAACCATTCTTTAACGCAAATCTATCTAAACAGTAGGTTATCAATGGATCTAAGTCTAGTCAAGATCTATAACCTGAAATCATCTTGGAATCGGTAAGATAATCTTGACTAGAGATGAGTTACACATTTCTAAATGGATCATTGTTACACCTTTTGTCTTTATATCCATCATCCTCATTTTCATATCACTATCTCCTTTGTCTCACATCCTTATTTGCTCTTGATGTTGAGCCCTCACATTTTAGTAATTACGTGTAGTCAAGAGCGTAGTCGGACATCCTATATCATCTTCATTATGTCCATGGACTGAAATATTTAAAATTGTTTGAACATGAGTTTGGACAATGCACTCTTTATTGAGACAAAAAAAATCATATAAAATCACAAACACAAAAAAATCAAAATATTACAAGAAATCCCATAACAATATAAAATGTTCAAAATCCAAAAAAAAAAAAAACAATCAAAATTAAAACATTCAAAAAAATGTTTCACAAAAGCAAAAGCGATGGTTAACACAATTAAACAATATTATCGGTTAACTATAATCCTAGTGATCGTTCCAACCATCTTACGACTATCACAACAAATCATCTTATCCCTTACATGTTAGTATCATTTCTTAGGGAAAGTCAAATCAATCATTTCCCTTGCATGTATACTCGCTCTGGAAAATATCATCTCTCATTCTCTTCCTTGCATGTTAGTATCCTTGCTTAGGGGAAATAATCCTTTTTTTCAATTTCAGATCATTTTCAACGGGATCCAATAGGAGTATCCTGAGGATTAGTTACTTCGCTATTTGGTTCGATCCAATTCCCTTACATGCCAATATCCTTGCTTGGGGGCATCTACACCTACTTAGTTATCATTGTGGAACACATTAGAGGCAAAGTTAATTGTCTTTATTTACATTTGTGTTGCATTGTTATTATTTCTCGGCCAATTGCAAGTATTTCGTTATCATTTTGGCTCATTTCTAGCCATGATGCATACTTCTACTGTGTATATTGTGTTTGTTTTCCTTTTTATCTTTTTCTTTGTTTTAGACGAATTACAAGTATTATGTTAACATATTGGTTCATTTATAACCATGGTACATACATCTACTGTGTATATTGGGCTTGTTTTACTTTTTATTTTTTGAATTTTGTGTGTTTGTTTACAGACATAATGGGTTAAATATCACGATTCTTTCATAATCATGGTGACAACTCTATTGTGCAATAACAAAATAAGGCTGCTCTAACTTTCACTATCTAAATGGAAGCTCATGCTACTGGAAAAATCCCTCCCATCCTCCTATTCATTGAATCCTTCGCCCTTTCCTTCTTATCAAGTAGTTGTCCACCATTTTGTTGCATCACACATCTGCTTGAGGGGGTATCCCCTTAACATCCACACTCGCTGGGGCATCTAAATTCTTCACTGAGGCATATCACGCAGGTCTACCATGCTTCCCTCTCTTCTGCTCACTAATCTACATGTGTATATTATCTTTAAATAATTATTACTTCATAATAACTCTTTAAAAGGGGGAAAATGTAGACACCCTAAAAATACATACATATTTCTAACCTATTCTCAGTTATCCATATCCTTTGCATAATATGTCAATCTACATCCTTTTAAGAATTAATTAAATTAATTTTATCATATTCACCCACATCCCTTTAGAATTCATTAAATTAATTATAATCATGCTTAAACTATACTCCTATGTCCTTTGGCTAATTTAATTAAATAGTTAATTACCCACTCACATCCCTTAGCTAATTTAATTAGTTATTTAAATATAAATAAATCTATTTATCTACCCACACTCCACTTCAACTATCCTAGTCACTCAAGTCAAACTACCTCACTCCACTCCACTTCTAGAATCCTACAAAGATGGAAGCAACAAAAATGCACGTACAACCACCTTCCTAGATAAAAATTTGTTGTCAACTGAAAATTCAGTGCCCCTCAATGGATATTCAAATTACCATAACCAAATCCCATGGCTATTTTGGGAAAATGCATTCATGATCTCATTATGAACATTGATTCACTCCATAACCTCTCCTTCCATTATAAATAACATGTTATATCCTTCACAAAACAATCCTTGGAAGCTTTAATCAATTACAACAAATCTTTTCTCGTTTTCCATTCAAATTGCATACCGAAAGGTTGTCCATGTGATTCACTAACTTGCTCGTAGCATTCCTCTTCCAATTGGAAGAAAACTTAGAGCACCCACAATCAAATTATTCTAAGAGATTCAACAATTGCAACACTTCAACAATCTCATCTTGAGGTTTGCAAGAAGAGTGTAAGGGAGATTTTATTTTCATTATTTGCTTACTTCTACTTTTGATTGTACTTTTCATTGCTTATAGTGACCTAGAGATTATTTATCTTATTTTGATCTCCAACATTTATAATGGTCCTTATAATATTCAACCATAATAATAAATATGTATGGAGATGGAAAATCCCCATCTAATCCCTACTTGGCATTTGAAGAATCATGATGGAGAACCATTTATTAAGATAGAGAAGATGAGGCTTCTTATACAGTTCAATGATAAGATCACACTAGTCTTAATTTTTCCACAACTCTCCATAAAAATTCCTAATTTCCTTGATCATAAACCTTAGTTATGTCTATCTTAAAAAACATCCCAACCATTTTTTTAAATTGTCAAGTGCAACGTTTCATGGGCTTAGAGATTATACCAACATAGATCTATTTATTCTAGATGAAGGCTCTGTGCTCTTTGAAGATGATTCTTGGAAGGAAAAGACTTAGTCTATTTGAAAACACTTTCACAATAATTTTGAAGGAGGTGTTGTACAAAGAGATTGATTGATAAAGAGTTAAAGGACTTAGTCTATTTGAGAACACTTTTGCAATAATTTTGAAGAAGGTGTTGTATAGAGAGATCAGTTGATAGAGAATCAAAGGACTAAGAATGTTATGTTCTTGGAATTGACATGATAAAAGTGGTGTTGAGCTCATGTAAGATGTTCTTTCAAGAGGTTTATTCTAACACAACATCCAAATGCAATTTATATTTGTAGCCTAGTATGTCTTACTTAGCCTTTGGATGCTTTGTCCCAGCTTCCCGCTTCATTTTCCTTTGTTTTTGGCCTTTAGTGTCAAAACCACCACCCTTCTTGGGCGGCGGTTTTGTAACCTGCCACCCAGGCAGGGCAGTGGTTTTGTAACCACCACCCTGAGGAAGGGCAGTGGTCCTATAATTTCCACTCTGTGTTAGGTGGTGATCCTATGCAATTTTCCAGAATGTTCACTCGTCCTTTGAACGCATGTAACTCAACTCCAATTCAATTTTTGGATGCATTTCTCAGTCAAATTTCCTAAATTTAGGCTTGATTTGTTCATGCTTTAACTCCTCTTTCACTTATGATTGTTGATTGCATAGTTAACTGCCTCTTCATGTGATGATTTGGCATCTCATTTCTGCCAAGTGTGCTTGTGCACTCTACAACTAACTTTCTATAAATTGATCACTTGTTTTCAAGCAAATGGCCAAAGAATTATTTTGTGCATCCTTGCAATTGTTAAGTTGCCTTCTTTCCTACTAGAAACTACATAGCCAATCTCAGTTCTATTGTGTTATCTTTCTTCCACTTGCATTGTTCCAGACTGCCAATTCAAGTTGCCCATTGCTCCAGCACTTTCCTTCTATTGTTGTCACTACATTCCCAACCTCCTATGACTCACATGGACACACAGGAACTGAAAGGATAAACTGAGGGGACCAAGTACTTCACAACTGGATTACCACTGTTTTGTATTCCAGGTTGGAGTTGTTATTTTTTTCCTTCATTTCTTCAAATTTGTCAATTCTGAATCATATTGTTCAAATTATTCATATCAAATAGAGTAGAGAAATATTTTTCATTGTTGCAATCATCAAGTAATTACAATAGATCATATCATATTAGAAAGTCTCTATAAAAATCCTCTCTTTATTATTGTTGGGAAGTTGCAGGAGAAGAATAGCTTCTTTGAAGCTGTGAAGTTTCTTCTCATGCCTCTGAGGTAGGATTGAGGGTTTTGATTAGAAAGGTTTCAATTAATTAATTGCTTTAGGTTTAGATTAACACAATTGCACAGACAATTAGCTACATCCAGTTATTGTTCTGTATTAGATTTATTTATTTAGATTAGAAGCTTTGTTTTCAGAATATCATAAAAGAACCAAAAACATTTACTTTCATTAGATTAGTTGCTTTTATTTCTTTATTCAGTTTATATATTGAAAAATAAAAAACATAGTGTAGATTTACTTTGCTTAGTTAATTTGCTTCACTAGATTAATTCAATCATTTCTTGCATGACAATTACAGGCCTAGAGAACCCAGGGATTACATATTCGAACCAATAGTGCCTCAGCCAAATCTTTCTAGCAGGTACCATTAGTAGATATTGATCAAGGTCTTAGATTTAACATATTTCGAAACAACCAGAGATCTACAAACAATCACTGAACAACTAGACGTGTTAAACATTGAAGATGACAAAGCATATGAATTTTGGTCAAAACAACCCAATTATAGATTGCCTTAAACATCTACATGACCATAAATGGACCTGAAAGAGAACAAACATTTGGTTATGATCCATTAGTTCCACAACCAGATGCAGGAGACCTTTTTACTGACATAGATACATAGCATTACACATACAAGTTGCTAGAACCCCAGTAAGGTATTCCAAGAAGATCACACAACTCCTTGTTTTAAACATAGAAGCTGAAAAATATTATGAGTATTGGATAGTTGGAAATAGAGTTTGATCATTTACATGACCATACAAGGACCCCAACAACCAAGAACATTTTGTAGTGATCCTACAGTCCCACAACCAAACTTGCCAGAATTATCACTAGACATTGACACAAGTCTTTGCACATTGGTTTTCCATACATCACCATTACCACCTGACATCATATCACAATTGAACATTTCTAAATGAGGAAGCTCACCAATCCCTCACATTTTGGACCACTCCCACCAACCAGATCTAGATTTTGTGAAACCAAGCCTTTCTCACTTGTTCCATGACCTTGTCTGGACATATTTATGAGGCTCCCATTGGTTTCCCATGAATTCCACAACCAGTAGAGAGGATATCTGTAGAGCTTGATATTGACTGGAGTCTCTACATTTCCATCCTTTCTGATCCATCCATTACCCATCTAGGTTAGACATGATTTCATTGCACTCGATGAGAAGATTCCCATTATTGTGAGTTGAAGACATTGTATTTCCTTGACAATCTTCCATACCATTTACACACACTTTCATCCACTACCACATTTCACTACCATTTAGCCATCCATATTTCCACATCCGGCTGCCTTGGCACAACCTCAAGGGGAGTCGAGTGCAGGTGAAGGTCACGTGTCAATTTTCATCTGTACAAATTGGTGAACCCAATGTGAAGAGCTAGTCTCTTTTCATTTCCATCTTCTTCATCCACCTTTCCTCTCTCCCATTATTCTATGGGTATTTATATACCCCCCAAATATGTCGGGATACGATGGATACAACCGACCCATTTTGGGTCTAGAGGCATACTACTATCAAATGGGAAGACAACAACAGTCACCCTCGCTATCTACATGGGCAGACAATTACTCAACCCATCTGCATGCCTCTCAAACTCCTCCTCCTCAGGGACCAACAATGGATCCTCAGTTAGGATCGAGGAAATCAGACCAACTTACACAAACACAACAAACTAAACTCTCAAGCTCTAATAACATGAATTTTACTAGAGAGTCAAGCTCATCTCCTTGGGTTTTGTTTAGACAGCCAATCAGTATGTAGTCTGAGAAACTCCCATTTTTAGATGAGGAGTACTTAGCACGTTACACCCAAAGTGAACAACGATTTCAAAGTATGAACCAACCTTTAGATAGGGCACAAGGACATGTAGATGTCTTGCTTCAAAACAACACCACTACCCCTCCCATAATGGAAAATGCTCCTAAAGAGGGGTGGAAAAATAAATGAACAATTTATAGCAGGATATCATACTCCTTTGCAACCTACCAAGGTTCAACAGTACGCACCAAATAAAAATGCCACACCATCATCAACCGAGGTCATCTCAACATTAGTGGACAAGGTTAAGGAATTAGAACTTTCTCAAGTAGCTAATGCTTCATATGTCAGGCAAGGGAAGATTCACCATCATCAACAAACCTATGGCCAAGTGCCTACTACACCAAATCCTCTTTTTACACAGGTGCTCCTAGCCCGGGGATCTTCTCACTAGGTCAAGAACCTTGGGTATGCCCCCCATGCTACATACAGATATCCACAAACAGGCACTAGCTGGAAGTGCATTCTCAAATGCCATCCCAACTGGAAATGTAACATTCCCTGGCTTTGTGCCTCCAAATCCATACCAAAATAATGTTCCCCCTACGTACACATGTATTCTAAGTCATCACAGGGGGACATGTACTCTTACCCATATGGTCAGCCACAGGGGATTCCTTATGCCCCAACAAATGTATATGTTGCACCATACCAACAACCAATTCCACCTCCACCTCCCCAACAAGGATCATCAATGGTTGAGTCCTACGTGGTAGGTACCTACTCAGAATATCTCAAAGATCCCCTTGACTTTTCCATACGGAAGTGTCATGCTCCCAAGGCCTCTACCAGACCTTCCAAAATTTAAAGGGGAGGGAGATCCCAATGCACATTTAAGGCATATGCAACTTCCATTCGAGAGCTTCTCCCATGGGATGCAGTCATTACAAAGATCTTCCCTAAGACTTTAGAAGGTATTGCTCTCGACTTGGTATTACAGGATACTGGAGGCTTCAATACACTCTTTCAAACAACTCATGTCTGATTTTATTAAATATTTTGACATGAATAAATTTCTAAGGACAGGAATCAGGGAATTCCTGCACATAAAACAAGAGCATAACGAGTTTGTGCACATTTCATCCAGAGATGGTGGAAAGTCCTCTACTCTTCAACAAGCACACCTAATATGGATCAAACAGAGCTCTGTGACTTATTCCTTCATTCTCTTAACTAAGGAAACAAAGGAGGAGGTCCAAAAGTTCCCACTTAGAAGCTATGAAGAGGTGCTAGAGGGTGCTCTTTGGATAGATCAAGCAGCAATAGACAGTGGTCGCAAGACCTAATGGCTCTAACAAGAGGTTGATCACTCCCAATCAAGGTAACTCAAGTTACCCAAACAATACAAATAACAACCAAGGACCTAAGGTCCTCAATAAAAACCATGGTGTTACAACCGACGGTGTTACTGATCAAGCAAAGAAACCCAACATTGTTAATACCCCAAATACAAATAATGCTAATAACAACAATAACAGTAATAATCAAAGGAGTAACAATTTTTCTCCCACAATTAATGCAGTGGACTTCAATCATCCACCACCAAAAAAAAAAAACAAAAACAAGTTCAGGCTCAAGGCCCTAGCCAGTATCCAAGCAGGGTACCCAAATCAATTTCCAAATCAAGGGCAACGGCCTCCAAATTTCAACTACAATAACCAACAGCTGAACAATAATCAGAACTTTGGGCCACAACAAAAACAAACCAAAGACCTTGGGATTATGATCCTGAACTTATATTGTGGTTTCCATAGGGTCCAAGGACATGATGCCAGAACCTGTCGGATTGTAACAAGTTTTTACAACACTTACCCGAAGACCAAAGACAACTCTTTATTGACATGTTTTTGGAAAATCCTATGGTGCCTACTCAAAACACTTGCATGGGGCCTGTGTCCCCCCAAAATTTCCCACTCAGGATCTTCAATGATCCTCTCCCAACACATCCCAATAATGGTAAGTTAGACCCCAATGGATCAAACAAGGGTATCATGGTGGGAAGTAATGATCATGAAGCTTCAACTTCATCAAACCCATCTGTGGCACCTCCATTGGATGGCCATCAGCAAACTAAGATAGTGGGTCTTATAGAGCTAGAGATTGAGCCCCAGATAAATGCTTGCCACTAGAACTAGAGATTATTCTTCATAACCTATTCCAATTTACCCATCTATATCAGATGATATTCATGAGATGCTTGCAAATCTGGTAGGGGCTTATGACTTGATCAATGACCTAACAAAGACCTTTTCTCACATCTCCTTCTTGGACTTGTTGAAGAACTCCCCTACTCATAGAGTTGCTTTATTAGAAGCATTGGGTCTTGGACATTTGATCAACATCACTCCTCCTCCGGAGGCACAGATAAACCATATAGACTTTGATGTCTATCCTCCTAGGCAGCCAGAAAGAGATGTCAGATTTGTATTTGACATCAGTAAGATGCCCACAGATGCTGAAATAACATGTAGAGGTGATCTGACTTTGTATTTATAGGTTTGGATCTACAATAACTATGTAAAGTGCATGATGATTGATGATGGGGTAGCATAGTAACATTGTCCCCTTTTCTTTTCTCCAGAAGTTAGGTTATGGAGAAACTAACTGTTCTTCAATGAGAAACACACTAAGAGGTTATGATAGCCTCAAGGAAACATCAATTGGAACTATAGTCCTTCCAGTCACCCTGGGACCCAAGACATGGTCCTCACATAGTTTTATATTATAGACCAGGAAACCAACTATAATATGATCCTCGGTCCATCCTTGGATACACCGCATGAAGGTGATTCCCTCCACTTTGTTTCAGGAAGTAAGATTCCTACACTTGGGGAAGGTCTTCATTGCACAAGGGTGACCCAAAACCCTTCGACATACACCTAGCTAATATGAAGAAGAGACCAGGGGTACATTCTGAGTTTGAACTCCCTGCAAACCAATTAAACAAACCAACTAGTTCAACACCCAAAACAAAACTAGTTCCTACAACGGAGTTAGAAACTACTGGCTTGATCAAGGGGATTCCTGCAGTCAAGGATGAAACTACTGTCATAGAGACAATGTCTCAACAGAAACCACAACAAATATTTTGAGCTATTGGAGAATGATTTACCCATTCTCCTTCCATTTGATTCCATGGGCATAGGACATGCCCTGGGACTCGGCTCTCTTCCAGCTGATGAGATTTGCATGGTGGAAGTTTTAGAAGCAAAGGAAGAGGATACAAAGAATGATCCAACTTCAATCTTCCCAAGAAATTGTTGGACTCTTCACTTCGATGGAGCAAAATGCCACTTTGGCACTGGGGCAGGTGTGATCCTTACTTCTCTGGAAGGGAAGGTCATGCCTTTTTCCTTCAAACTAGATTTTGAATGCACAAACAATGGTGCAGAATACGAGGCTCTCCTTCTTGGTCTCATAGTAGCCAAAAGGATGGGTGCTTGTAACATTAGAGTAAAGGGTGATTCACAACTAGTCACCAATCAAGTTTCAGAAGTATATGAGACTAGGGTTGGAACACCTACAGCTCTATAAAACTGTGGTGCTTAATTTGACAAAAGGTTTTGACTTCATCTCAATTGAAGCCATTCCATGAGAACAAAACCTTCTCACAGATTCCATAGCCACCTCTGCTTCTCACTTTTGTCTGAGAAAGGAGTTAGAAGAAAATAACTTCACAGTTTTAGTTCGTGCAGAACCCTTAGTGCACAAAGTACCAACAAACCCAATCTTGGCATATGTTGAGGCCAAGAATGAGCCTGCAACCCTAGACTATGCAGAAAATGATGAAGCTATCTTAGGGTATCTTAATGCCTACACGGATTTACATCCCCAACACCATAAGAGAGGATTTTCTCTCATTCCTCACTCATCCTCCTATTTTGGAGATCACATGATGGATCCTTCCTCCTCATAAGGCCTAGAAATTTATGAGGTAGAAGAGGAGGGGGAATTAGAATTACCTCCAGCCCCACCTGAGTTTGAAGAGGGTAATGCCTCTTTGATCGAAGGAACAATTGACATTAACATCAGGATGGAGGAAGACCAAAAATTCTGAAGCTAGGTTCTTCACTAACCCCTGAAGAAATTGAGAAATACACATGAAAATCCTTAAGGAGCATTCGAAATCCTTTGCATTCAATATACAAAGAAATGACAAGAATTTCTCCTCATGTGGCAGTTCACAACCTAGTGACCAAGTTTGACGCTAAGCCCATCAAGAAGAAGTCTAGGCCAATGAAACCAAAGGTGGCATTGATGGTCAAAGAGGAAGTGATGAAACTCCTACAGGTGGGGTTCATTAAACCAGTTGATTACTCAATGTGGGTATCTAACATCATCCCCGTTCTAAAAAAGAATGGTAAAATTCCGTATTTGTATTGAATTTTGGGACATCAACAAAGCATGTCCCAAGGATGATTTCCCACTCCCATCCATTGATGTCATCATTGACACAACAACTGGTTATGAGTTGTTGTCCCTTATGGATGGATTCTCTAGGTATAATCAAATCAGGATCTCCAAGGAAGATCAAACAAAGACTACATTTATCACTCCTTGGGGAACCTACTGTTATGCAGTCATGTTGTTTGGTCTCAAGAACGTTGGTGCCACATACCAACAGGAAATGACTTACATATTCCATGATCTCATTCATAAGATTGTGGAATCCTACATTGATGACCTTCTAGCTAAGGCCAGAAAATGAAGCGATCACCCTGAGGTGCTTCGCATCATCCTCTCTCATCTAATCAAATACGATGTTACACTAAATCCTGAAAAATGTGTGTTCAGTGTGATGGGAGGGAAATTACTGGGATACATCATCTCTTCACGAGGGATTGATGTAGATCCAGCCAAAATCTGAGCAGTTTTGGAAATGATCCCACCATCAGACGAGTCTGGCATTAGGTCTTTCCTTGGAAAACTCGATGTAATCCAAGGTTCATTCCTGATTTGACCTTCACCATTCATCCAATAAATAATTTATTGAAAAAGGATTGCTGCAACATTTGGATGGAAGAGTGTCATGAGGCATTTGAGTCAGTCAAATGATTCCTACTATCACCTCCCATGCTCATGCCTCCTAAATCAGATCACCCTCTAATTTTATATTCACGGGCTACATAATGTCTCATTAGCTTGCATGCTAGCTCAAGAGGATGATGAAAAATGAGAGCGTGTTGTCTACTTTCATCATTCAAACATTGTTCAACTATGAGACACGCTATACACAGGTAGAGAAAGAATGTCTAGCTATAGTTTTCGCAACGAAGCGGTTAAGACACTACATGCTTAACCAAGAAACAAGGGTTATTGTCAAGACTGATCATTTGTGAATGTTTCTAACACAGGGTTCGTTATCCAAGAAAGTTGGACATTTCATAACTCTGATGGGTGAGTTCGAGCTAACATTTGTTAACCAAAATTCCATCAAAGGACAAATCATTACAGACTGGTTAGCTGACAACCCATTAGATGGAGGTGATTTAGTTAACATGGATTTTCCCTGATGAATGCATATATTATGTTGAAACCAAACCCCCATCTCTGCTGTGCCCATGGTATACTGATATTATTAATTTCATTATAGACCATGCATACCCTGAAGGGGAAACATCACAACAAAGAAGATGGCTACACGTCATAGCCACTAAATACATAATCATAGAACAAGTTCTCTATCCGTAGAGCCTTCGATGAATGTTGCTGAGATGTGTCGATGAAGAAGAATATGAAAATATTCTCTATGAATCCCACAGCAGAGTGTGTGGAGGTCACTTCAGAGGCCATGCCACCACTCGAAAGATACATCGGATGGGCTATTTTTGGCCTACTTTAGAACATGACGTGGTAGAGTATGTGCACAAGTGTCACAAGTGCCAAGAGTTCTCTCATGAGATCCACATACCTGCACAAGCTCTACAACCAATTGCAACACCATGGCCCTTTTCCACGTGGGGCCTAGATTTGATAGGGAAACTCTCTCCCTCATCAACAGATGGTCATAACTTCATAATCACAGCCACATAATACTTCACTAAGTGGGTAGAGGCCATGCCTCTTACCACCATACCAGGATGTGTAATTGTAAAATTCATTTTGAACCAAGATTATCTTGTAGGTACGGTGTCCCACAAGTCATTATCTCTGATAATGGCACATCTTTCAAAAATGAGGAAGTGCGTGAACTATGTGAAAAGTTCAAAATAAATCACCACACAGCTTCTCTCTATTACCCTCAGGCCAATGGACAGGCTGAGGCTAACAAACAAGATGTTAAAGTCCATTCTCCTTAAAACTGTCAAGGAGAACAAACAAGATTGGCACTTAAAGCTATTTCTGGCCTTGTGGGCCTATCAAACATCGGTAAGAACGCTGATGGGGAAACCCCCTTTTCTTTGGTATTTGGTGCAGAAGCGGTTTTACCACTTGAAGTTGAATTACCTAGTCTCTGTATCTCACTACAAGGAATTTTGGGAGAAGAAGGCTATCGAGAGGCATGACTCTCTCAATTGGAAAGCCTCGATGAAGCTCGACTTAATGCTGAGCAATGACATAGAGCTTACGCTGACCGGATGTGCTCGGAAATATAACAAGAAAGTTTATGAACATGAAATATGTGAGGGAGATCTGGTATTAAGACTCGATAGTTGAATAGACAAAAATACCGGCAAGGGAAGGAAGTTCAGGCCCAAGTGGTTGGGCCCATATCGAGTCATAGAGGACTACAAGAATGGGGCATATCACCTATGTACACTAGAAGGTGAGGAATTTGGTGAATCCATCAACTCTCTTCATCTAAAAAGATACTACGCATGATTCACCAACATTTCCATATGTATATTACTGCATTCTCATTGCATTACCATCTGTCAGCTCATTCTATGTAAAATTTGTAATCAAGGAACTTATTTTCAAGTAACTCTCAAAAATTCTACAAAACATTGGAAATCTTTTCAAATCATATCTCTTCAAACATTCATGATATTATCATCAACTATTTCTTATCACTTCATCAGTTCAACAAGATAAGACAAAATTTTGACACTAATCCTACCAAGGCCTGCATACTTGGTTCTTCCTATAGCTTTCTTCTAGCATAGTTGTATTTTCCCATAGTCAATTCTAGAAGCTTCATGATGTCATATCTTTCCCTAGAAAAATCCTCTTTGGTACAAAAACATTCTAAACATTTTCACCTGGGACGTTTGTTCGCCTATCTCAACCTTTGGTGTTGAGCCCTCGCATCTTACTGGTTGCATGGGGTTGAGGCTAGGGGAAAGCCTCCCTTCCCAAAAGCACAAATTAAAGTTCAAAGAAAAAAAACAAAAATATATATCTCAAGTCAAAAATCAAATCAAAAAATTTATTTACACACTTCTTTTCCCCACCAACCTTCGGTGTTGAGCCCATGCCTCTTACAAGTTGCGTGAGGTTGGGAAAGGAGGGAAGTGCCCTTACTCACCTATGCCTTGTCCTTGGTGATGAGCCCATGCTTCCTACTGGTAGCATGGGGCAAGGTGTAGGGGGTCTCTGCAAATAAACTAATAAATTAAAAGAAATTTCATTCAAATAAAGTGCTTTGAAAATCTTAAAATCCCAAGAAAAATGAATTAGATGTGCATGTTCCAAAAGAGAGTTAAAACCTTAAAACTAGATTTTGTCAATCAAGAGGCCATCTTCAGATCTAAGTCTAGATAAACTTACAAGAAATCACATTCTAGGTTGTGTAGTAAAGTTGTATGCAGAGTTAAGTTGTAGGTTCCTAATTGGGTTTATGTCAAAATCTTGTCTTTCTCTCACCATTTCCATCTCTATCAAAACCATACAATTCACGTCCCTCCTGGCTCTCAGTGTTGAGCCCTCACATCTTACTAGTTGCATGGGGTTAGGAGTGGAGTGAATTCATTTTATCATCATATCATTATTCATCAAACATTTCCAATAAACAAAAAGAAGTACTAAAACATTACTTGAAAAGCTAAAGTTCAACATTACATTGTGTCTACATAATCATCATATATCAACATTACAAAACAACAAAAAGAAAAGTCATTCTGTTAGCATACATCATCCATTGCATACATTCTAAAAATCATACAAAATTGGAAGTTCTAAACATCTAGAGTACACATGCGAAGTAACCACAAATGAAAGTCAACTCTATGCAAGGAATAACCGAACCAAAAAGAGGTATATGTATATATATATATATATATATAATAAATCATGAGTTTGTGTACAATGCCATCACACACTAGGCATGGTCAAAACACTCACAATGAGCCCAGAAATACAAAAAAAATCATATATGTGCCTCAAAAAATGGCAACGAAGAAATAAAGGCTCAATAGCCTATCAATCCCTATGGGATCCCTAAGAAGGTGCACACCTGACTCCAAGGACTCCTGTTATGGCTATGGCATCGTGAATGCACTTAGTGGTGTGAGTGGTCATGACTATGGCCACTAGTCTGTGGTCTCACTACGTGAATGGCTCTGCCTCGCTCTCCTCTCTCTCTCAGCTGCCTCATACCCCGCAACCCTCATCTTCAGATCAAGAATGGTCTCTGCCGCCTTCTAAAGAGGCACAAAAATGTTGGTGTGGCATCCAGCCTGCAAAGGCTGCCCCACATCCTCCAACATAGCTCCACTCTGGTCTTCCCCATAGGGAGCAACAAGGTATCCACATAGACCCAACAAATAAGATCTCGCCACTCCTAAGTAGTCGCTGCAAAATAAAGAAACAACGACAAGTTAGAAAACCACATAAAAAATAAAAAATATATAAAGTATGATACATAGTGATTAACATTTCTAAGCTAACAAAGTCGAGAAAAGAGTAAATCACATACTCAGATCTCCAGGCACCCATGTAAGGTCCGCCAGTGTAGTTGGTATGGTTTCTGTTGTGAGGTGCCTGTTATGTACCTCTCCTCCTCTTGAGGCAATGCATTGTCCCATAACCAACTCCTCATCTCCTCCTCCATCACGAGGAAGTGGTCCTCTGAGACTAATGTCTCCATCTCTACATCTGCCTCCTCTCACTCAACTCTAGATATCTCCTGAGTGTCATGCCACTCAGTGTCATTATCCTCCTCATCATCCCCTCCCTCTACACCTACCTCCTATCTTATCTCCTCCTCATCAGTCTCCTCCCATGTCTCTGCCTCAGTCTCAGGAGTCTATATCAATAGGTGTCCTCTTGCTCCTCCCCCACTGTGAGCGGGTGTGACCTCAAGTAGGAGAAGTGGTGCAGGTCTAGCTACTCGACAAGCATGGACAACCCATCTCACTATAATGGGAACTCCTGGGGTCACAATTGTCCAACCATGATCACCTGCAGGGCCACCGAGACTCCCTAACACTCCTATAAACCACTGACATAGGAGGAAGAATCAATGTATGGTAGTCCAAACTATTGAGGAACTTTACCAAATGGATGGGTCTCCACCTTAGATGATCTGTCAACTAACTGGCTAGTGGTGGAACAAGCTATCACTGTGTTCCCATCCACCCCCATAATCCTGCCATGTCCTGGTAGGGCATAGCAACCAAGTCATCCATAGTCAAAGTGGCCACTGGCTGGTGTGGTACCCTAAGCACTGACATCCCATCCACCTCATGGCCCTGATGGCCCCTAGATCCTGTACCTGTACTCCCCTCTGATAAGGGATAATCCTCTCATAAACCCAACTCATCACAAGTGTGGGATGACTAAGTGACTGACCTTGTAGCCTGACCACATGGTAAAGATCATGGTATGTGGTGCCCAATATATCTTCTCCCCAGGCATAGGTATGCCCATACTGCTCTATCTGCATCACTATCGGGGCCCAACAATACAACAACTTGTCCCTGCCCTTATCCCCTATCAACCATGATGCCAAGATACCTATGATGGCCTTGCGGAGTGTAGGGATAGGAGCTAGAGGGACATAAAGAAGCCTCATACCCAATTTGGTTCCTGGTGACACCCCATCATCTCCCAAGTAAGTGGCCCAAAGTTTGGCCCTGTCTATAGAACCTGTCGTCTCAAGTGTCAATCGTCTGCCAAGTATGGGAACACCAAGTATCCTATATACATCCTCAAGAGTGATAGTCCACTCTCCTCTAACCCCTAGAAAACTGGAAAGTGTTTTGGTCCATGTCCCAATAAGAGAACAAGTCACATAAGATCTGACTAGTAGGTACAATATGAGGTACCCGTGCAATCCTCCAGATCCATTGCTTTGTGAAGTGTGTCTATCTCAGACCTGTGTCAGCTTGGTCGAGTATAGCTGGTAGCCACTCACACTCTCTCTCCCAGCTCCAGCGGACATACTCCTTCTGCATTCATAAAACAACAAAAAAGTGAGTCAGTAACATCCACGTAACCTCTGCCTGGTCCTTTCGACATGTGCCCTTTCTCTGCCCTCTCTCTGCCCTGCCCTTAATGGTATCTACGCGCGTCATTGCTCTTGCTACACGCAAGCCTGTAAACCCTGTTGATCCATGAGATCAGTCTGGAGCTCTTCAGCCAATCAGTGGGGGCTCGAATCTAGCTTCAGGGGTTTCTCCTTGGTCGTGGTATCAACCTCACCTTTCCCAATGTTGTGATTGTACGTTCGGATGGTTCTACAAACCCTAGCCATATTCAATCACCATCTGGGGGTGTTCCTGGGAATGGCGAGGTTCGTGGTGAACTGAAACAGGGAGATCTACCTGTTATTCCAATGCTGGATAAAGAGATTAGGCGTGAGGTCTCTTGAAACCTCCTTCAAAGACGTCTTAAAAAGTAAGGAATCCTCCATGAAACCTGCAAACATCACCCCATGTATTACATTTGGGGAAGATGTCATTTCATCTGAGATTTACTACAAAGAGCATGCTTTGATTTGTAGATTCGGGGGGTTTATGGCCCAACCTTCCTACTCTTCACGCGTGGATCTCCAAACATTGGACTCCATCTTTAACTGGTAAGATAGACTTATATCCATGTGCTAAAGGCATTTTCATTATGGTTTTCTCTTCAATAGCTGATAAAGACATCATTGCTTCCAAGCTCTGGACTTGCGAGTCAAAATATTTGATCATGAAACCTTGGTTCCCATCCTTAACCCGCACACAGAGTCATTCTCATGGAAACCTGTTTGGATCAGGCTGCCCCATTTACCTCTCCAATTCTGGAGTCATGAATGTCTGACAACCATTGGCAATACCTTGGGTACTACACTCCACATAGATTCTCAAACAACTAATTACACCCATACTACCTATGCCCGGATCCTGGTGGAACTCGACACTGATAAAAATATTCCTACTACCATAGACCTTAGAGTGCAAAATAGAACTTGGTCACAAACTCTTGATTATAAAGGTCTACCTTTTCGATGTAGAAGGTGTTTTGGATTAGGACACACCTCTACTGCTTGTGGGATGGAAAAACGTCAACATGAGAAGTGCAACTAGTGGAAAGATGCACTCCCGGAGCACTTGACTTTTGTGGATAGAAAGGATCTTGAATCTAAAGCAGGTAGCGGAACCAGAGTCAACGAAAACCCCTTTATCTGAAACTCAGATTGTTAGAAACATGAAAAATACACAAGCTGTTGAGGGGGCAGCATGGAAAATGATAAATATCTCTCTCAGGATAACAACATGGCTGTTCCATATGGGACATATACGACTAAGGAAAATACTCCTCCTTTGTCTTCTTCTCCAACCGCGAAGGCTCCATCAGGGTGGGTTACGGTCAGCAAAAAGAAAAAATCTACCACTCTGAAGGGTAACGCTTCGCCTTGCTGATTCTTATCTCTACTATTGGTTGGCTGGGTTTCATTGGTCTCATTTTTCTTGGCCGGATAGCAGATTGCTTCCAATGGTGTTGTTATGCCATTGCTGTTTGTTTGCTGTACATCTGTTGTTTTTTTGTTGTTGCTTGTCGGTTGTTAGTTTTTATTTTGTAGACAGTTCTCTGCAGTCAGGCTTAATTGGTCTATTTGGATTTTGATCCATCTCTTGTGCTTTAACTTTCAATTCTAGCTTCTGAGCCTTGGTGTACAAGGGTATAATCCCTTTCAAAAACTATTTGCCAATAATAAAAAAAACATAGGAAAGCTCATAAAAAACATAACAAAATGAAACAAAATCCAAAAAAATAGTCTAAACATGCTAAATTTTCTCACCATCACAAAAATGCCAAAACCGTCACCCTATGAAAAAAAATGATTTTGTAACCACAGCCTTGCTACGGTAGATATTTTGTAACCTCCACCTTGGCAGGGTGGCGGTCTTGCAACTACCACCGTACACAGGGTAGTGGTCTTGTCAAAAACCATCCATTCGTCCCTTTAGCCCTAAAACTCCAAAAAAAATGCAAAAAAAACCATTTTTTTATAAAAGAAAAGACTACACCATGTGCGCCCTAATAGGGATCATTTCAAAACAAGAAAATTTCAAAAATCTCCCCCCCAGGCTTATTTTTTCAACTTTTTTATATTTTAGGTTTCAAAATGAATAACCGAGAAAAAACTAACATTTTTCTCAATTGCAGGGTTCCTCACTCTCGGATCTATCTTCACCTCATCACAATGGTCATTTCGACTATGATCACTCATTTGAAATGGTTATATGTAGGCCCATAGCATCAAAAATTGTCATTAAAGATATGTGTAAATGATTTGATTTGGAACAATGAGTTATTTTGATATATATATATATATATATATGTATGTATGTTTAATATTCATTTATATAGTGTATGTGATCATATATAGTTATAGCATATAGCATAAGGTATATTCCTTATCCTATGTTGCAAATGGTAAGTCCATCTTGTCGTTTTGATTTAGGGTTTATTTTTCGCGCATATTTTATCTATCTGCACTTGAAGTTCTTCTTTCGTCTTCCAGGTAGTGGGAGCTTGGACGGTGACATTTCGGCACACGGGCGTGTCAGGTATAGCTTCTAACTCCCCATTTCAGGAACGCCATACTTGGACTCTACATTTTACGCCTCTTCATGGCTAAAACACTTCTTTAAGGGGGCAATATGTACACACCCAATTTTACACATGTTACATTGTTGGAAATAGTTACAAAAAGGTCCCAATGATTATTCATATCCTTTCAGAAGGTGTTCAAGCTCCTAAAACTTACTTGTAGTTTATATTTGTAGCCTAGCATTGTCTTACTTAGCCTCTACATGCTTTTTCCCAACTTCCTGCTTCATTTTCCTTTGTTTTTGGCCTTTAGTGTCAAAATCGCTGCCCTTCTTGGGCGAGCGGTTTTGTAACCATTGCCCAGGCAGGAGACAGTTTTGGCGGTGGCAGTCCTGTAATTGCGCACTCTGCATTGGGTTGCAGTCCTGTGTGAATTTTCCAAAATGGTTCACTTGTACTTTGAACGCATGTAACTCAACTCCAGTTCAGTTTTTGGACACGTTTCTCAATCAAATTTCCTAAATTTAGGCTTGATTTGTTCATGCTTAACTCCTCTTTCACTTTTGATTGTTGATTGACATAGTTAACTGCCTCTTCATGTGATGATTTGGCATCCCATTGACTTCCAAGTGTGCTTGTGCACTCTACAACTAACTTTCTATAAATTGATCGATTTGTTTGCAAGAAAATGGGCCAGAGAATTATTTTGTGCATCCTTGCAATTGTTAAGTTGTCTTCTTTCCTGCTGGAAACTGCATAGCCAATCTCAGTTCTATTGTGTTATCTTTCTTCCACTTGCATTGTTCCAGACTGCCAATTCAAGTTGCCCATTTCTCTAGTGCTTTCCTTCTATTGTTGTCACTCGCATTCCCAACCTTTGGACTCACGTGGACATGAGGAACTGAAAGGATAACTGAGGGGACAAAGTACTACCCAACTAGATTACCATTGTTTTGTATTCCAGGTTGGATTTGTTTTTAGTTTTCCTTCATTTCTTTACAATTTTTGTCAATTCTGAATCATATTCATTCATTATCAAAAATAGAGTAGAGAAAGTATTTTATTGTTGCAATCATCAAGTAATTACAATAGATCAGATCATATTAGAAAGTCTCTATAAAAACATTCTCTTTATTATTTTCAGGGAAGTTGCAGGGGAAGAATAACTTCTTTGAAGCTGTGATTTCTTCTCATACCTTCTGAGGTAGGATTGAGGGTTTTGATTAGAAATGTTTCAATTAATTAATTGCTTTAGGTTTATATTAACACAATTTCACAGTCAAGCTAGCTACATTCGGTTAATTGTCTGTATTAGATTTATTTATTTAGATTAGAAGCTTTGTTTTCAAAATATCAGAAAATAGTAAAAAATATCTACTTTCATTAGATTATCTAATTTTTATTGCTTTATTCAGTTCATGTCTTGGAAAATATCAAAAAAAAACATAGTTTAGATTTCCATTGTTTAACTAGTTTGCTTCGTTAGATTAATTCAGTCATGTAGCTTGCATGACATTTACGAGGCCCAGAGAACCTAGCATATTTTGTATTTGAACCAATAGTGCCTTAGCTAAATCTAGTTGTACCATTAGCAGTTATTAATCAAGGTCTTCTATTTAACGTATTCCGAACAACCAGAGATATACAAATAATCACTGAACAATTAGATGTGTTAAAGATTGAAGATGACAAAGCATATGAGTTTTGGTCAAAACAACCCAATTATAGATTGCCTTGAAAGCATTTAAATATTCACATGACCATCAACAAACCTGAAATCAAGAAAAAAACAATTGGCTAGTGATCCAATTGTTCCAGCAACAAAACTCAAGACAATCTCCTTTTTACTGACGTAGACACAATGATTACGCATAGAAGTTGTAGCTAGATCTCTAGTATGGTATGCTCAAGAAGATTGAATAACTCCTAGTTTTAAACATAAAAGCTGTAACAAGGTATACAATTACTGGTTAGTTCCTGGCCGTAGAATTTAATACCTTACTATATGACCATACATGGACCCCATGACTACCAGAGAATTTACATTGGTAGTGATCCAACGGTCCCTCAACCGAATGGGACTGAGAGCCAGTTATCACATAGACCTTGACACGATTGTACGCAGCATTGGTCTTCAAGTACATCATCCATTTCCACCCAGACATCATATCAGGCAATTAAATGTTCTAAATGAAGAAGCTCATCGAGCCTTCTCATTCTGGATCGAACCTTCCAACCATTCGGATCTAGATTCCGTGCAAGATTCACGCCTCTACTCACTCTGTCCCATTACCTTGTCTAGAAATCATTTACGAGGCTACCTATTAGTATTCCACGCAAATTCCACAACCGTTAGAGAGGATAATCTCCATAGATCTTGAAATCGGTTGGAGTCTCCGTATTGTCTATTCTTTATTAGTCGTTCCATTTGACCCATGCAAGTTAGAGATGCTTTCATTGCACTTGATGAGCAAGATTCCACTATTGATGAGTTGAGGACATTAGTATTGCATTGACAATCTTTCCATACCATTTTCGCACACTTTCGTCCACTACCACATTTCACTATCCATTTAGCCATCACACATTTTCACTCTAGCTACCTCGACACGACCTCAGGGAGTCGAATACAGGTGAAGGTCACGTGTCGATTTTCATCTATACATTACCCTTTGGGGTATTAAACTCTATGATAGAGCCCCTACAAAATCTTTTCAAAATAGTTCGTGGAATAACTTAATATTTTTGTCTCCTTTAAGCCAAATGGTTCTAGATTTCAATTGCCAATAGATTTCCTCTTTGGGAAGTACCAGATTCAATTTTTCCATACCTCTACAACTTTTTTTTTTAATATCTTCCATATGTTTTATAATACTTTGCTTTTGCGAAAAGAAACGCTTCCAAAAACCATTTTCTTCCATATTCTCAACATTTGTTTCGTATAGTTGAGTTTATTGATCAAAATGAACATTTTGGACCCAATAGAGGTAAACTCTTTCCCCCAACTTCCTATGGAGGTTTTGAGATCTGTTGGAAAGAGCTAGCTAGACTGGGTTGGAAACTATTTGAATTCTTTTTTAATATTGAGAAGAATCAATCAAGGATCTAATCCAACACCAGGGAGAATATACCATTTAATTCGAAATTTGTATTCAATTCATTTATTATTTGAAAGGAACCTATCAAGTCTCTTTTCTATAGTACCTTCCTCTGATCTTATATTCATCCATTTGTGAGTGCCATACTTGGGATTGACATCCCACAGCTTTCCATTTTCTACAAGATTAATGAATTCCTTGTCTTGTTCATTCCCTTTCCTTTCTTGAGGACTGAGAATGGCAATCAGGGAAACCTTGTTGAAGGGGTGATATTTCATGTTGGTATCTCTTGCCTCTAATGGAGTTAGGTGCAGAAATATTAACCAAATTAATAAGAAGTCATAAATCTATCATTTACTTTTTTCACAAATCCAGTTCCTATTTTTACTGACCATTTTACATGTCATATTTTTGGAATTCCAAACAATGGCAAGACCTCTAGACTGTCTAAATGAATCCACCATCATGTCCTTCAGGCAAGAAAATTAACTTCCATGCATTTTGCTTTTTATAGCATTAAAATGTTTGGATTCCGTAGTCTAACGTGCTCTTTCAGATTTCTCCTCCAAATAGATCCATAACCATTCAATCATCTGCAGTTCCAAGAGATGCATATCAATGGGATTCAGGAACCTCTTGATAGGCCTGATCGAGCCTTTTTGACAGAGGAATCTATTCAGAGTTGTTTCCCTTGAAAGACTGGGATTAATTGGATCCTCTTGAAATAGTAGCTCTTTTTTTGCTTAATTTTTTTGAGTTTTTGTTTTTTCCATCATTTTCTCGAGATTCTACAAGAGTTTCTGAGTGTTTTGTGGGGGGGGTATCTCCAACAATCCTTCGCGTCTGTAAATCTGGGGAAGCTGGATCTGGTCCTTCTGGAACTCCGAAAATTCTTCGTTTGAATCTATCCCCTTTCCCAAATACACGATTACATCCATTTTTTAGATTTCAAAAGATCACAATAATGCGCACTCATCCATTCAAGCACTTTCACTCTTCTTATGAATTCACGAGCATCTCGAAAGAGAAGAAAATTCAGTATGTTTCCATGAACATTCAAACAAATTAAAGTACACACGCAGATCAATACATGAAACGGATCTGCAAACGTATGGCTAAATTAAAACGATGTCGAAATAAAGTAGCGTATTGGATAGATCTGCCCGATTTACCCTTAGGGTTTTGAGGGATTCATTAGGGATTTGAAATTAAAACTATGTTGAAATGGAATAGCGTATGTGAGAGATCTGCCCGATTTACCTTCAGGGCTTTGAGGGATTCATTAGCGATTTGAGAAGGGCATCCTTGTTTTTCTTGTACTCCTGCAATTCATCGTAATACAAGTCCCACACGCAGGTTTCGCATCCGCTTCCACAGCAATCTCCAGGGAGGGGTTTCTCTGGTGGAACCCCTAAAATTCTTTCTATTTCTATTTCCATTTCCATTCTCCTTCTCCTTCTCCTTGTTCTTCTTCGCCTCTTCCTCTGCCTCTGCCCTCCTACTGGTATCATTATTATTGTTCTCCTCTGTCACTGTCATATTTTCCATCTCTCCGCTTAAGGTCGATAGCGGGAATCGGAATTTCCCAATGAAACGAAACGGTGCACAGCAAACCCCAGCAGTGCGCGATAACAAGAAGAACGTTGACATGTAATTATGCCGTATTCAAACAGGTTTCGACCACCTCTCCATTATTTCTAGTTTGTTCGAGATTTGGCTATTTGTATTAATTTCTAGTGAGCACCCAAGTGATCCCTTTCTAGTAATCAAATGGGCTAGTGAAACTCAAGTCTAAATATTTCAAGGCTTGGTGGTGTTTTTTAAGAAGGTTGTTCCTCTTATTTGAATTAACATCGACCCTAAATTTTTTATTTTTGTATTCCTCAAATATATCTAGGATGGAACCAACTCTTAAAACTTCCTCATGCTTCGCTTTGATGTCCATGTACCTTGGACATTCAAAGATGAAATGCTCCTCCATTTTGACTACCCTATAGTGTATAAAACATAAGTCCTCTCTTCCTGTAGTTCGTTACGTGTTCTCCATCTTTCTATATACATTATTTTTCACTTTATTGGCTTTTGTTCTTCACACATAACATTGGCGTATTAGCTTCCCTTGAATAGTGTCCTCGGGGATGTTGTCGAGAGTAGGGAGTAACCAGAAATGGTTATGTGCATCCTTTGGGTTGTATTGGGTTGGCCAGCAATAGCTCTTATGAGAGAGTTTGATGTGTTGTCTAATTATATCATATATTACACATGTTGTCATACCATTTATATGTCATCTTTCACATCCTTTATCACCATCTTTTATGGTCTCCCTTTGATATTGTCTTGTTATCACCTTTTGTTTTCTCCTACACCCACTTACCTTCATCATTATCCCTCTTAGTACTCTAGAGCTTCTTCCTCGACAATCTAAGTTGCTTCTCTGACCTCCACATCGGCATTGACCGTGGTTAATGGTGTTTGTTGAGTGGATTTCCCTTGTTGATGGCATTGACCATGGTCGATACCATCAGGTTAGCATTCTGCCACAATCGATGACATCAACAAAACATAAAACTAATGCATTTATTTTAGGTTATTAATATTAGGTTGTTGAGTGTCGTTTCCATAACACTTTCATCACACATTTGTTCTGTTAGCACTCGTTAAACCTACTCTTAAGGCTTCAAAAGTTCTTGATATTACTCTTATTTATCTTTATTAAAGTTGACACTTGGAGCATTAGTGATCAAAGGATCATTTTTATATCAAAAATTCCCTAAACATCCCTAAACTGTGTCATTGTAGAAGATCGTTGCAAGATCTTTCCATCGACTATGATAACGCGAAAAACGGACATCGGGAGCTCTAGTTATGTCTGGTCAAAGTTCAGTCAACATGAAAGTCAACTCTGGTCAACTGGTCAATATTGGACCAATGGCACTGTGACATGTGGCGAAAAGGAAAAGGGAGTCGTTTGTTGGTTTTTGACCTCCATGATCTTTGACAAGGGATAAAAATTGGTGGTCGTGACAAGAGGCTCAACTTTTTTAACGGAGGGGAGCCCGACCGCCATGTGGACTATGGTATTATCGCCGATGTGGTGGGTCCACAAGCCACCACGAATCAAATTTGCTTGATTTTGCCTATCGAGAGATATTACAAGTGGACTATATGTCTTATACCGAGTTAATTATTTTCTATACCACAATGTATGGGTCAAATTTCTATTATCTTGGTGAGTCCACTTACAACCCAATTTACATGCCACATGTCTAAGTGGGCAGGTTTTATTTTTAAAGCCATGTTTTAATGCAAAGTGGTAAGTATTAAACTTAGTAACCTGGTCACTTACCCACATAACCACCAAACATGTTATGTTAAGATCCACATGGTGGATAGGAGATGAAGTGGTGGGGCATGCAAAGCCCATGTGTGGAACGATCCACACGAGAAGGAGGTGGGGCGATAAGGTTATGCCTCAAGTGGTCCCATGACCACCTAAGGCATGCATGGGAAAGGATTTATAAAGCCTTAAACATTATCCATCCCAATCAAATGTGGGATATAACCCACTTAAACATATTCACCCCAACATGGGTATTTATCCCATTAAATAATGTAGTCCGCCCACTATGGGATATTAACCCATTTTACAAAGCTACGGGCTAGGATAATAATAGCCTTAGATAATTTTTAATGCATTATTTTAGGGCCCTATTTTTGTATAAATAGGGAACCCATTTCTTTGTAATGGACACACACGACACACACTTGGGAAGCTCATTCCTAGAGCTTGAAAAGGTGGAGATCGAGCTAAGAGGAGAGTTAGATAATATGCCAATGACATAGTTGTGTGAAGACCTAATTTATTTAGGCATTATTATTTTAATTATTATTGACCTATTATTTTTTAGGTAATAATAAATTAAAATTATTGTGGCTAGGAGTTATTAATACTACCTAGTCAGCCCATAGCACGCACACCAAATTATTGTGAAGCCTGGAATATCGACCAAAGTGCCATAGGGCATTACAAAGTGTCTGGAAGGCCGATCGAGAACTGAAGGATTCCGAACAGTGGAGCTAGTGCCATCGAGCTTGCCGAATACGCCAAGAAAGGGGAAGTCGGGTGCTATTTTTCACCCTTTTCATCTGAAGGTTTGGTTATTCTTCTAAGCAGGTTCTAAATAGTTTCCATTAGGTTTTCTTGTGAAAGTACTATTGTAACTTACAAGTTTTGACTAGTGGAATAGTTCGAAAGAACTTGGAGACATAGGCAATTTCCGAACTCCATAATCAATCATTGTGTAATTGTCTTTATTGTCTTGCATTAATTTTAAATTGATTACTTAAAAGGAGAAAATTGTCGGTAAATATTTAAAGCCTACAAGGGTCCGAGATCAGGTAGATAAAAACTTGATTATTTTCGGAATCTCCGAGAAAGTTTGGTATCAGAGTTGGTTTAGCTCCATTTTTGCTTCAGTAAATCTGATTAATAGAGTGATTACTTCAAGATTGGTGCAGTTGGTTCAATTTTTGTGAACAGGAACAAGTGCACTATGGGCAAGATGTCTAAATAGGAAAAGCTTGAGGAAATTGAAGCTTATAATCACCAGATCCAGGAAGATAACTCTCTCCTGTATCAATGTATTACTCCTTGGAAGAGGAGAATGCTCGTTTGAAATTAGAATTGCAAACCAAGGATGAGCTCTTGGCAAGGTTGCAGTGTGGTGATCAGAGAAAGGAAATACCTTCAACTTCAGATGCAGTGACCATGGCAGATGACTGCACTGTAATTTGTTCACCACTGGAATCTTCTTCTTCCTCCCATTCAGTTTCAGATTCAGGTAATGAAGTCTTTGGTTTGTTTGAAAAGCATACTAGAGGCATTGGATCCAAATTATTAGATAAAATGGGATTTGATGGAAGAGGCCTTGGTAAAAATGGCCAAGGCATTCTAACCCAATACAGGTGAGGATCGTCCTCATTTTGTAGGTTTGGGTTTTCCTAGTGCGGGAATGGATATTGGAGAATTCTCCAAGAACACTGATGGGAGACAAGCTTCTGAAAGCAAAGTGATACCCCACTAGTCCTGCAAGAAGATTTTGAGCAGGAAAGCTTGTGCTTCGTCATCACAAGCAAGGATGTGGTAAGAGAAATCAACGAAGAGGTAATGAGATTCCACCTCCAATTTCTTACCATAATCATAAGCATAGTAAAACTTTTGATCCACTTTTCCAGCTTAAGAAGTATGGTTATGATTTTCAGAAGATGTGGAATTCCTTTCCATGTACTTTTTGTGGATTGCATAATCATTTTATGGCTAGATGCTGGAAGAGAAGGACATTGATGAAGAAGTTGATGTCGTTCGTCAGGAACAAGGAAAACCAGAAAGACCAATATTGTCATGCAGAGTCGAGAAATGGCAGAAAGAGTTCCTCATCCCAGAAGAAGAGATTAAGAGGAATTTTTGTGCTCATTGCCAGAGGAATGGGCATCGGGTGGAAAATTCCTAGAAACTACATCCATCTCGCCATCAGGGTAATGGCAAGACAAAGATGGAATGGAGGCCTATTGCAAAGGCAAAGGAAGTTTCTACTCCACCACCAGTTGACAATTCAACCCAGGACCAGGTAATACCTAAAAGTGAAAGTCCTTTAAAATGGGTAAGTCAACAATTTTTCAATTATATATTGCATAATTCAAATTGATGAATAGTATGCAAATATTTGTTTGGAGATAAGATTCTGTGAGAAAATGTTGAGAGAAAGGTTTACCATACTCAGTGGATTTTCTTACTTAGAAAATTTGATTAATACTCCAAACATATCTCCTAATCAACTTGTGAGTACCTGTTACAGCTTGGATACATGATTTAACTCATATAAAGCTTGGAGATTGATCTACCATTTGTGTAGACAATAGAGTTCGTAGGAGTCAACTTGGAACTTCATTCTATGTAGAGGCATTGTGACCGTGCAATAGAATGGTAGTTGAATCACTGTTGGCATTGACATCGGGTCGGAACTTCATTCTGTGAAGAGTGACATCATGGGCAACTAGCAGAATGGTACCTGATATAGTTTGTCAAAAAAAGGAGCTCTCAAAAGATTAGCTCATTGAATGAACCGTCATTCGAGTGTCAAGGCATTGCGACCACACATTCAAATGGTAGCTTGATCATCAGAACTTAGCACTGCATAGCATCAGGCGTTGAGGTCTACAAGAGACTTAGCACTACACAATGGAGGTGTTGATTAACACTACACAACAGTTTAGGTCTGAGAGAGACTTAGCACTGCACAATGGAGGTGTTGAGGTCTGTAAAGAGACTTAGCACTGCACAGTGGAGGCATTGAGGTCTGAAAATGGACAAGTCATTTTCGATCATCAACATAACATCAGATCAATCATAGCTCTAAGTAACATGGAGTTCCTTCAAACTAGTTTGGATTCTATGGAATCAACTCGGAGCCAAGAGCTGTGTTATAGAGTAAAAAGAAGATCCTTGTTGTCAAATATCTGGAAGCTTAGCACCACACAATAGGAGCTTTGAGGTTTCATTTAGAAACTTAGCACCATACAGTAGAGGCATGGAGGTCTTCTTCAAATATCAGAGTGGCACGGCAGAAGCATCGTGGGCCCATAGCCCATAGGTCTAAGATAAGAGTAAAGTTGTCAAAGTGAGAAGGTTGCAGGAGAACAGACCCAAGGGTCTACTACAGACAGACACTTCTGAGGTGGCAGCAGAGTTTCCAAATTCAGGACAGGATGGCAAAATGTTCCAATATAAGCTTTTTGGGACAAAAATCCTTTCTCAGTGGGGAGGTGTGATCAGGGGATCATTTTTTATATCAAAATTTCCCTAAACATCCCTAAACTATGTCAGTGTAGAAGATCATTGCAAGAGCTTTCCATCGACTGTGAGAATGTGAAAAACGGACATTGGGAGCTCTAGTTATGTCCGGTCAAAGTTCAATCAACGGGAAAGAAACTCTAGTCAACTGGTCAATATTAGACCAATGGCACTGTGACATTTGGCGAAAAGGCAAAAGGGAGTCATTTGTTGGTTTTCAACCTCCAGTCTTCCACAAGCATAAAAGTTGGTGGTCGCGACAAGAGGCTCAACTTTTTTAACGGAGGGGAGCCCGGCCGCCGTGTGGACTATGGTATTATCACTGACGTGGTGGGTCCACAAGCCGCCATATGGCTTGCAACCACTGAATCGAATTCACTTGATTTTCCCATCGAGAGAAGACAAGTGGACTATATTCTATTGACTGAGTAAATTATTTTCTATACCACAATGTATGGGTCAAATTCTATTATCTTGGTGAGTCCACTTACAACCCAATTTACATGCCACATGTCTAAGTGGGCGGGTTTTATTTTTAAATCCATCTATTAATACAAAGTGGTAAGAATTAAAATTAGTGGTCAACCTCCACTTACCCACATAACCGCCAAACATGCTATGCTAAGACCACGTGGTGGAGTAGTGAGGGCATACAAGGCCCATGTGTGGAAATATCCACGTGAAGAATGGGGGGGATAAGGTTTCATTAAAACCTTCCCAAAATGCTAAGGCCGTTAAATGTGGGATATACCCACTTAAACAGATAAAACCGCCCACTTCAAACATGCCACCCAATTTGAGATTTTATCCCATTAAATAATGCAATCCGCCCACTATGGGAAATTATCCCATTTTTCATGCTACGGGCTAGGCTAATAATAACCTTAGATAATTTTTAATACATTATTTTAAGGGCCCTATTTTAGTATAAATAGGGAAACCGTTTCTTTGTAGACACACAACTTGGAAGCTCATTCCTAGAGCTCGAAAGGTGAAAATCGAGCCAAGAGGAGAGTTAGATAATATGTCAGTGACATAGTTGTGTGAAGACCTAATTTATTTATGCATTATTATTTTAATTATTATTGACCTATTATTTTTTAGGCAATAGTAAATTAAAATTATTGTGACTAGGAGTTATTAATACTACCTAGTCAGCCCATAGCGCCACACCAAATTATTGTGAAGCCTGGAATATTGACCGGAGTGCCATAGGGTGTTACGAAGCATCTGGAAGGCCGATCGAGAACCGAAGGATTCTAAACAGTGGAGTTGGTGCCATCGAGCTTTCCGAATACGCCAAGAAAGGGGAAGTCAAGTGCTATTTTTCACCATTGTCATCTGAAGGTCTGGTTATTCTTCTAAGTAGGTTCTAAATAGTTTCCATTAGGTTTTCTTGTGAAAGTACTATTGTAACTTACAAGTTTTGACTAGTGGAACGGTTCGAAAGAACCCGAAGACGTAGGCAATTGCCAAACTCCGTAATCAATCATTGTGTAATTTTATTTATTGTCTTGCATTAATTTTAAATTGATTACTTAAAAGGAGCAAATTTTCGGATAAAATATTTAAAGCCTACAAGGGTCCAAGATCAGGTAGATAAAAACTTGATTATTTTCATATCAATTAGGTACTTAGGATCTACAAGTATAGGAGTTACACTTGTCATGGTCTACCAAGTCTTTAGAGTCATTTGAAGTCTTTAATCAAGGGTCTTCCTAAGTCTCCTTCAAGTTGTTTGTGGTTCCCAATATCAACTCTCTCTCATAAGGTGCGGCCAACCCTGGGGGAAGTTAATGCACCAATGGTTCCTTCATTAAAGTAAGTATTTCTAACCTCTCTTGTTCCTTTACTTTCATTTCATAGTTGTATATTGTGGATGTTTTCATGTATAGATTAGGATAGGGTAACATATTCCTTTTTATTTAATTATCTACCTATTAGTTCTTACCTTATAATTCTTGCACAACCCTTGATGTTACGTTGCAATCTCTTAGACCTCACTTGCCATCCATACAACTCTTTCCTAACAACGTCTTAGAATCTCTTATCTCCTTACAATCATTTAGAATCCTTGTATAACCCTTGATCCTATTTTGGAAGCAATTGAGCCTCACTTTCCATCCTTGCAAGTATTTCCTAACAACATCTTGGAATATTTTATCTCATTATAATCCTATTTATAACCATATTATCGTCATGTTATATTCATGAGCTAGTTAAATGCCACTAGCCTATTATAGGCTTAGGTTTTGGGACCGAATATCTCATATAGAGTGTGGAGTAATTCCTTCCTAGTTTTGCATCCTAAAATTTCAATCTAAGTTATGCATCATTAGTGTTTCCCATTTCATATCCTAGTCTAGAATACCTCAATTATATAGAGACAAAAAGGAATTGATGTGGGACCAATCTTTATTCATGTACACTCTGGCGAACCCAACGCAAATCTTACTCCATCCTTTGATGGATTCATCTTCACATTTCTTTTCTTTCCTAAATCATCCTAAATAATTTCAAAATCACTCCACTATAGATACTTTCTATATCTCTCACTATAACAACACTTCCCAAGACTAATATTCCTCAATCAAGTATATGCCCTTCTACTACGATTGTAATATGGCTAGCACCAATGCTAAAGAAGTGACCCAAAAAAACAATAATATGAGGATAACTCTATTTAATACCAAATATAAAATCTCATACCTAGAGCCTGAGCATGAGGAAGAAGAGGAAAACAAAAAATATGTCTATACTTTCTGTGTAGGCATTCATCTTAACTTACCCCATTTATTTCCACCAACCTCCTAAATCCATCATGGCCCATATGGAGGCATACACTATCATCTGGGAAACTTTTTTAATACTAGTCCTTCTCACACAACAGACACTGACACAAATGTGTCTCAAAATTATAATCCTAATCCTAATTCCAATTCTAATTAACATTCATCTTCCAATTATTGCACTCATCTTATCTTACAACACATTGACAAAATGATCTTGAAACAAGATAGTGTTAACAATAAAATTCTTCAAATATCACTTGTATGAATACTAGATTGTAAAAAAATTAATTGGGTACGCCATATCAACACCCTCCCCCACCTCCTATAGTTGAACACAATGGAAATCTAATTGTACAACCTCCCATAACTAATAAGGCACTTCAATTTATTCAAAGAGAAATCCTTGTTTATTATATAGCCACTATGGATATAAGAGGTATCACCCCTTCTATCACTTACAATAGCTCAATCGACACAATATTTCACATAAAAGTCTTCAACAATCTCTACAAATATTGGATCAAAGAAAACTCTTATACAACTATCAAGATCTTAACCAAAACCCTCATGAGTGATGTTTTAGATTGTTACAATTCTCTCTCCTAACTCCGTCACCGAATTCAAGAGGTTAGTCAGTCTTCTACTCAAAGAATTGCCTTCTCAAAACTTTCCTAAGAACAACTTGAACATCTTCATTAATTGTAAACAATGTGCTAATCAGAATGTTCAATCCTTCATTAAATGATGAAAAAAATTGTTGGGCCCCAATTTTATCGAAGCATAGTAGGATTTTGGCTAAGTATTCCTTTCCTCAGTGCATAAGGCACTTCTTTTCTATAGTGCATACCTTTGTCTACTTACCAAGTTTTGATGTCATGTGTTATCACAACCACAAATGAACCCAATTCTGCTCATGCAGAAGATTTAAATGGAGAATTTAGATTGATGCATGATTTTTATACAGGGTCTACAATTCTCACCCTCATGAAGGAATCATACTATCTTAAATTTGGTCTAAGCATACGAACTTTTACAGAGCTCCAGTTAAGAGGAAGAACAAGAAAAGTTGAGTTTATTTTTTTGAGCCATGTACTTGTTAAGGATTGATGGCATGTGAAATCAAGGAAGAGGGATTTCACTAATGGAGTGGAGTACTTGATGAGATAGAACCTCCACTTTTGGCACAAGGACACAGAGTGGTGCCATTTGGCATGTGCATCTAATATGCCCTTAGTCCTATAGCTTCTATTAGATATGTAATACCAACTTGTGGCCTACATAATCTCTCTTCTTGTCATATGTTATTCAATTATGCTTTCATATGTTTAGTAGGCCAGCCTTGTTATTTTCCATAGCATAGATTTGGTATATATAAGTGGTAGTGAGGAGTAGTTAATCATCATATTGAACATTTGAGTCTTATTATATGGTTTGGAGGTTTCCCCCTCGAAGTGGCTAAGCTATTTTACTTGCATATTGAGATCATTTATCTGCAATATTATGTTATTTGGTTTTTTTATTGATGATGATAATCATATTTATACAAGTAATTTTATTACAAGTGGTATCAGAGTTGATCTCGGCCAGTGCTGTGTCAATCCCTAATTTTGAATTTTTGGCTATATCTCAAAATTGGTAGTGAATTTTTCTATAATTTTTTGGGTGTGGCGTAATTAATCAAGTAAGCTCCTCTCCAAATTTCAATAATTTTTGACTTGTTTTGCAAAATTTATAGATGTTTTATGTTTTTTTATAATTCGGCTACCAAGGTTATAATTTTTGGAATTTTTCTAAGTTTCTTATATTTTCATAAATCTTTCCAAAAATTAGCTACGATTTATTCTTTATGATTTCCTCTATTCAGCCAGTAAATTTAGGAAATCCCAAACCCTACAGTTTTTCCCTATTCCATCTATCTGGGTCCCAAAATATACATCATGACTGGTAGATCAATTCGAGGCCAAGGGAAAGGTCAAAAAACTCTAGGAATGACCCCAAATAAGGAAGATATATATTTAGAATCGTTTGGTTTGGGAGTATCTGAGGTAGTCATCCAAATTTAGGAAAGGGTAAATAATATGGTAAGGACGACCTCAATAATGAGATTCTTCATATGAAAGGTAACCTTAGGGGTGAAATTCAAATGGATTTCCAATCAATTAAGTAGGAGTTGTTTCACTCTCTTTCAAACACACATCCCAATTCCAATCATATGGGTTCCTATAACAATACTCACACAAGTCTAAATACTCCAATCAAGGAAGATCCTTTACACATTTAGGGGGATCTCCTCACTAATGGTGGGGGATTATTCCAAAAGTGGAAATGCATAAATTTGATGGAAAGGATCTGCTCAATTAGATTACCCAAATGGAGAAGTTCTTTAATCTCCATCATATCCCATCGAGACAAAAGGTGACCATGGCATCTATATATTTTGAGCCTAACCAATTTATCTGGTAGAGGTGGTTATGTGCTCAAAGGGATAAGAATGGTCTAAATATCACATGACAAGTTTTCACTGAAGACCTTCAATTACACTATAGTTCTATTTTGTTAGAGAATTACTTCAGCTAATTAGCAAAGTTAAGAAAAACAATTTTAGTAAAGGAGTATGTCCATTAATTCCAATATCTTTCCTTGTGTGTGTAGGATATTACAGAAGAATATCTAAATGAACTATTTCTTTGGGGTCTTAAGGACCAAATTAAGCATGAGGTGCACATGTTTAATCCACTCAAGGTTTTTGATTCTATTATCATGACGCGTATGGCAGAGGAAAAATTTGTTTCTAGCCAAAGGCAGTCCTTCACTAACATAAAATAACGTAGGACCTTACCTCCATTGTACCCTTATCCAGTTCAGTTGAAAACTCAACAAATTGAAGAAAAAAAGGAAAAAGGGTTATGTTTTAACTGTGGCAGCAAATATGGACCAAATCCTAAATGTGCTAGGAAAAAAATGTTCTACATTGAAGGGATGGGTGATGAGGAAGAATATGATGAAACTCAAGTGAGGAAGTAGAAATATCAGAGGAAGAATTTGAAGATCCCCAACCTACTATCTCATGCCATGCTTTATCAGGTATTAGTACTCCACACACCCTTCATGTCACGGGTTATCTTAAGAAGCAGAAGGTGATAATATTGATTGGTTTGGGGATCACACATAATTTCATCAATCATAAACTGACTGCAAGGATAAATTGTTTCATCTACCCAGCACCTGAATTTCAAGTCATGATCGTATATGGTGGCATAGTCCAATGTTTAGGTAAATTCCATAAAATTAGACTTATGATGGGTGAATACACATTGGAATCTATGATGTTTTCTATTCCCATCGGCAGGGCTTATATTGTCTTAGGTGTTTAGTGGCTCACAACTTTGAGCACCATAGAGCTAAATTTCTAGGAATTTTTCATGTGATTTCATTTTGAGGGTAAATAGTTTTAACTTCACAGAATATAGGAAAAAAATCCTCAAGTGGTTAGTTCTCACCAAATGTAGAAGATTCTTAAAAAAGGGGGTTGAAGATTTTACAACATGATTATTTTCCATGGAATTTCAACCACCAACAATGGTAGTGCATCCTGATCTTTACAAGGTTATTGATCAACATGTAGTTGTCTTCAAGGATCCTAGAGGATTTCCTCCTGAAAAAGTTCATGATCATGTCATTCAGTTAATTCTAGGAAGCCAACCCCCCAACGTAAGGCCTTATAGATACCCATATGTGTAAAAGAGTGAGATCGAGAAGATGGTGGAGGAAATGTTAGAAATGGGTATTATTCATCACAATTAGAGTGTTTATTCTGCTCCAGTGGTGATGGTGCACCACAAGGATGGAAGATGGCGCATGTGTCAAGACTACAGAGAACTCAAAAAGTACACTATCAAAGATAAGTTTCCTACTTATGTCATTGATTATTTATTAGATGAGTTGCATGGTGTAATTTATTTTACAAAACTAGATCCATGTTCTCGGTATCACCAAAATAGAGTAAAAAAATAAAAAATTCATAAGACAACCTTCATAACTCATCAACGAAATTATGAATTTCTAGTGATGCCTTTTAGTCTTACTAATGCACCATCCACATTTCAAAGTTTGATGAACTCAATATTTAGACCATTCCTATGAAAGTTTGTCTTGGTATTGTTTGATGATGTCCTCATCTACAACAAATCATGGGAGAAACATTTTCATCATATCAATACAATATTGGAAGCCCTAGAGAAATATCAACTATTTGTTAAGCCTTCAAAGTGTTCTTCTAGGGTACAGGAAGTGGAATACTTTGGCCATATTTTTTCTCATGAAGGTGTTAAGGTGGATCCTCACAAGATCTAGGACATGATGGAATGGGAAGTCCCAAGAAACCTCAAGCATTTACAAGGTATATTAGGTCTCATAGGGTACTATCTTAGATTTGTAAAAAATTATGGCACTATAACAACACCACTTATAAAATTATTGAAGGACGACTCCTTTCATTAGAATGAGGAATCTTCTCGGGAATTTAAAAAATTGAAGGTGGCAATGTGCACCACTCTAGTATTGTCAACTATATATTTCTCCAAGACCATCATAGTTGAATTTGCTACTTTAGGAAATGGGATTGGAGCAGTAATCATGCAATAAAGACATCCCATAGAATTTGAGATCTGAAAAATAAAAGGAAATAATTTGTTGAAGCCCACATATGAGAAGGAAATGATGGAAATATTACAGACAGTCAAACAATAGAGACCATACTTGATGGGTAGACACTTCAGGGTAAAACCTGATCGAAATAGTTTGAAATACTTCATGGAGCAATGAATATCTTCATAAGAGCAACAAAAATGGGTCACTAAGATGTTGAGGTATGACTTTGAGATTGTTTATAAGAAAGGGAAGGAAAATGTGGTCACTGATGCTTTATCTAGGAGGGATGAGTCCACAAAAGCATTGTTATGTGTCATCTTTATACTAAAGGTAGATCGGGTAGATCAAGTAAGGGAATGATGACATAAATATGAAACAACCCATCCTCTCATTTAGAATCTCTAGAAAGATCCAACCATATCAAAATAATTTATATGGAAGGAGGATACATTGTGGTACAAAGACAAGTTATATTTTTGTAAGAAATATTCACTTAAACACCATGTTCTTTCAGAGCTCCATTCTTCTCCACTAGGTGGCCATTATAGGTTCTTGAAAACTTATCATAGAGTTAAGCGAGATTTATTTTGGGAGGGGTTGAAAGGATATGTTAAAAAAAATTTGGTAGAGTGTTTGGTGTGTCAACGTAAAAAGGGAGAGACCATTAAGGCAATAGGTCTCCTCCAACCTTTGTCTATTCCTAGCAAGAGATGGGAAGAGGGATCAATGGATTTCATCATAGGATTTCCTAAATCAGAAGGGAAAAACATCATCATGGTCATGGTGGATAGAATTACCAAGTATGCTCATTTTTGTGCCAAGGCTTATCCTTTCACATCTTGTAAAATTTCCATCTCATTTATGGACATAATTAAAAAGATCCATGACACACCCAAAATTATAATAAGTGATCGTGATCCGATATTTACAAGAAAATTTTGCACTTATTTGTTCTCTTGTTTAGGTACCCAACTGGCCCAGAGTTAATCTTATCATCCTCAATCAGATGGGAAAATTAAGGTGGTAAATAAATGTTTAGAGGGATATCTTTGATGTTTTACTTCAGATAAACAAGAACGTTGGGTGCAATGGTTACCACTTGTAGAATGGTGGTATAATACTTCATTTCATACATCCTCCAAAATGTCTCTATTTATGACACTTTATAAGTACCATCCTCCATCACTCATCTATATCTTAAAGGTCAAACCGAAGGTGAGAGCAATCAAGGATCACATTTGACTCCATCACGAGGTACTCTCTAGTCTTAGAGAGAATTTGGCAAGGGCACAAAACCACATGAAGCAACAAGATGATCAACATCGTAGTGAGTGACACTTTGAAGAGGGTGACTTTATTTTTGTATGGTTTTTGCCATATAAGCAGTTATCATTAAAACAATATAAGAAGGATAATAAGATTGCTTGTAAATATTGTGTTCCTTACCGAGTGTTGCATAAATTTAGTAGTGTGGCATATAAGTTGGAGCTCCCTCTAGGAATTAAAATACATCCATTCTTCCATGTTTCTTTCTTGAAGAAAGTTATTGGGCATCACATTTCCACCCAGTCAGTGCTTCCTTAATTGGATGAGGAAGGAAGATTCATATTGGAACCCAAATGTATTCTTTAGACACACACCAAAATATTGAGGACCAAAGTCATCATCAAGTATCTGATCAAGTGGAAGAATATGAATATTGAGGATGCATCATTGGAGGAAGAAATATTTGTGCAGCAACATCCAAGGATTCCCAACATTGGGGAAAATGTTGCTTTAAAGGGGAGGGGCATGTTATTCCATTAGTCTTGGGTAAGTGCACCAAGTTGAGGGGCCTAAAGGGGGTCTTAAGTGGACAATTTTTTCTGAAAAATAAAAATCTTCAACTTCTATGAGTTATTTGAAATAGTCACACTCAAAATTAGAAGATGTTATAAGAACATGAATCATAACATTTTGAGTCTAGTTTCTAAGATAATCATTTTTTTAAATGGTTAATTTTAAGTGGGTTAAAGAGATAAAATACCAAAAGGTGCTCTTGTTTTTGTTAAAAAAACATAGTAGACAGTTGGTCGTTCCCCCCACCATTTTTAGCACTATTCAATATAAATTTGAAAACCCTTTAGTAGAAAGATAGATAGGAGCATCTAGTTTGGGCTAGATTTTTTAATATATTTTTAACGATTATTTTTTTCTATGATTTTTCAAGTACAAAATTTTTTAATTTTGAAAAATAACATAGCTCCGGCCATGCCCCCTAACTACCTCAAAAAATATCGAAAATTAGATTTTTTTAATATGTATAGAATGAGTCCTAGTTTGGGCTAGTAAATTTTTTATTCAATTTGGAGAAGTGAATAAAAAAGATACATGACAAAAGATAAGTATTTACAATCACTAAAAATAGAGGTATAAAAGACATAGTTTGAAATAAATATAAATGGAAACCTAAAAATGGACATAAAAATACAAAATTTACATATTTAGAAAGATGATAGTTTTCTTGATGTGGTAGGCAAATTTTTAAGAAATATAGAAAATGTTTTTGTAGGATTTAGCATGCTATAAGATGATTTTTTGCATATTTTTTCAAAAACATGTAGGTTGTTGTGTTGTTGCAGGTATGAGTCATAGGTTTGGAAAACCAAAGCAATTCCAAGGCTGTAAATTCTTGGTTTTGGGGGCATAATAGATGGAACACACACATTATAATGCATACGCGTTCTATAAAGTATAGTCATTATATGTGTTTGTGGCATGCTTCTATTTACAAAAATAAATTTTTAATTTTATTATTTCTTATACTTTAAATTTATTTTAGTAAATATAAGAAATTAGGGTCACTCTGCACCTTATGAAACTAGCCTCACAGCTCCACGAGTTACGGTTTAGGAGATAGTTGTTTATAATCTAATCTAGTTAGTACATAGGTAATTTTCAAGATTTTAACATTCATCCTAAAACTTTTAGCGTATAAATTCTACAATCGATGTCTATTTTGGCAATGAATATAGTCATTTTTTAGGTTTTGGGCCTTTTTGATTATTTATTGACATTTTTAGGAGTTTTAGATGTGTCAAAATTAAATTTTACAAACCTAAAAACTCTCACAGGAAACAACATCTCCTCAAATATATGCACTCATGAAATGCCTTATAATACATAATAAATCAAAACACATGTGTTGGACATAATGTCATTGGTTTTTTACATAATGTCAAGTTGCATAGATGGAAAAGGGTATCGAGGTGGTGTAAGATTCAACATGAGGTGTCAATCATCAAGAAACATGAAGGTTAATTGGTAGTGCCATGTTTTGGTGTCATGAAGTGTTGCATTGGTGAAGTGTTGGTTTGGAACCAAAATGGGCAGCTTCATTGTTTTGAAATTATTTATGACACCTTCAAGCCTTAGAGAAAAATGGATGTCTCCAATATTTATAGGATTTACGAAGCTTTCGAATGTCTATTTTTTTCCCTTCTAAATATTTACAGAGCTCTTTCAGAGAAGTTAGGTTTCACCATTAGAGTGTTTGTTCCCTACTCCTAGAAAAACTGATGTTGAGAAGATAGTCCTTAAATGATCAAACCTTTACTAAATCTTCCTAAATTACTTTCAACACTTCCAAGATTCCCTGACATCACCTCTAAATGCTTAAGATCTTTCCTAAACGCTCTCAGAGGGTGTTTTAATATCTCTAGAATGACCAAAATAACTGGCATGGAAATTGAAAATTTTCAAGCGTGACAACTAATCCCTAAATTGAAAAGAAGGATTCTCAGTCATTGTGCATCCTTCCTTTGGTGATGTAGGAACATCTTGTTAATAATCAATTTTGGCTTTTTTAGGTGACTATGGGTATCTTGAGTCCACTTGAGATGGTCATAGCTTGTAGTAGTCCATTTGGACTCCATAGGAAAGAATAGGAAGTTTCCCTCTAAATGTATAATTTGAATATTTGAACTACCTATAGGTATGTTGTAGGATTAGGTGTTAAGTGACACAGTTCTCTCAGACCGAGATATCATATTTGGAGGTTAGAGACAATTTTGCAAAGCATTTTCAAGTGTAAATATCTTATTTTGGATTATCTTATTATCTATAATGGTGTTCAAGGCTTCATGGAACCCTCATAGTGTCCAGGGAATGGAAAATAGATAGAAATAAAAACTTAGAACAAGTTATACCTATTTTAAAAGTTTAGTAGTATGTAGCATGAACATAATGATTCAATAGAAACATTGAGTCTATTTCAGGGCATTGATCACAAGGAATTGGTGTTGTAAAAGTCAAGAAAAGGTAATAATCCATATAAAGGAGGATTTCTTAAATTAAAATTTACTTTCACAATCCTAACTATGTGTGCCCAGTCTTAAGGGCCTAGAGTAGAAAATTCATTGTAAAAGTTAATACTTATGCTTGGTAGAGTCCTTGATAAGTGTGGAGGAAGGTAATAAGAAGACCAAGAGTTTCAAAACTAGTACAGGTTGGTATAAGACTAAAAGTAAAGGAATGTGTAGATACAATTTACTAGTGTTAATGCCCAATTTGAGGCCTAGGAAAGATGTACTTTTAGAATAATAATCTTTACTCCATGTATTTTAAGTTGGTGGAG
The DNA here is from genome assembly GCA_019776745.2 of Taxus chinensis. Classification (NCBI taxonomy): domain Eukaryota; kingdom Viridiplantae; phylum Streptophyta; class Pinopsida; order Cupressales; family Taxaceae; genus Taxus; species Taxus chinensis. Next base: position 637,576,264 of record CM034148.1, on the reverse strand, counting down.
CCTCTTAAAAGTTGGAGGAAGGCCTAAGGGAATTTTGGACTCATAAAATCAGGGCATAAGGCCAAACTATTGAGTGGTTAGTAGGTAAAGGAAGCAATGTACAATCATGCTTATTTCTTGTGACTTTCAAAACCAACCTTGAGAAATGGTTGTCTTAGGAAAGAAACTCATAAATAAATTGTATCTATCATTGAGGGAGTGGTGTTAGAATGTTTTGAATCCTTGAGGAACAAAGGAAAATCCTTATACAAATTTAATCAAGAAGACATATTGGTTGTCTTGCATAGTTCCATAAAGAAGCCTAGAGAGAGTAAGGGTTTGTATGGAAAGCCTTAAGTGAAAGAGGAAGAGTTGAGTGATATGAATTAGTGATTCAAAGAGGGATAAAAATAGTGAGATGAGTGAAAATAATATTGAGAAATCTATATTGTTTAGAAGATTGTTCAGAGCTTAAGCAAACAAGGAGTCTTAAAAAGCCAAAAGTTGAAAATCTAGCAATATGAAGGATAAATGAGTATTGGAGCATTGAGGTGTGCTTGAGTAAGGTATATGGGTGTTTTGAAAGGTGGATGTAAGGATGAAACATGTGGTAATCCATTAAATCCTTAATTTTTCTTTCAAACCCTAACTAGACCTACTTAAAACAAGGGAAAAGGAGAAAGTTGAATTAGGGAAGTTGTATTTTGAGTTGAAGTTATATAAAGATGATTATAGGGTACTTTGTATCATATATCCACATTTAAGTTATAAAAAATATGATTATGATATTTTCTCCATGTGACTTATGGTTATGAGTACTTGGGCATGTTGATAGGGATGCCCTTAAAGTGTTCCATGTGGTGGAAGAGCTTAGAAGTGAAGTTTGAGGTGTTATTTCATGTTGGTCTCAAATTCCACTCATTTCCCTGACCATGATTGGAAATATCATAATATTAATGGAAAAAAACATTCTAAGATCAATGTAACAACTTTCAAAACTTGATTTTTCTTGAACCTAAAAATTTGGGTTCATTTTTGTCTAGAACCAAAAGGGGGAGCCAAAATGTCTTGAAATTATTCATGAAACCTTCAAGCCTTAGATAAAAATGGATGTATCTAACATGTAGAGGATTTAAATAGCTTTCTAAAGTCTATTTTTCTCCTTCTAACTCCTTACAGATCTCCTTGAATCTTTTGGAGAAGTCAAGTTTCACCATTAGAGTGTTTATTCCCTACACCTAGAAAACTCGTTGTTAAGAAAATAGTCCTTGAACGAGAAAACATTTCCTAAATATTCCTAAAATATAACCAAAACTTCCAAGATTCCATGACATCATCTCTAGATGCTTAGGATATTTCATAAACTCTCCTGGAGGGTGCGATTAGCTCTAGAATTGTCAAAATAACTAGCATGAAAGTATTGATGAGAGACTACTTTCACTGAAGGCCTAAAAAGGCCATTATGTAGCTAATTGAACACCCTATGGAAATGTTTAGAGAAAATATAAAGAATATGAGGGTGATTTAAGAGAAAATTGAAGATGTTTAAGTAAATTTAGGAAAGTTTAGGAAATAAAATTTCATTCAGAAGCAATCTTTTTAAGAATGGATTTTCAGATGCAGGGAATGAAAGATAAAACAATGAAAGATGACTTCTCTGGATGATTACAGGAGTTAAAAAAAGAGCTTTGATAAAAAAAGGCATTGGAAATATATTATAATACTCTATAAGTTATAATAATCAATATTGATTTAAGTCTCAAATACTTCTTTAGGTATATCAAAACTTTGTAGTTGCCCTTCCTAGTTTAAAAATGAAATTCCCAAAATTTGAGTTGCAAGTAGAATTATATTTTTATAATAGTTTCAATTATCATAAAATTTGATTTTATGTGTTTTAGTGAAGTATGGAGATCAAGAAAATGTAACTCATCCTCAAATTTCATTGAAGGATTCATCCCCTATCTAGAGGACGAAACCCATTTCCACGAGGAACAACTTTAGGTAAAAAGTGTCCAAGTACCTTGAGCATGATTCCACCGAGGTGTCATCTTGGTCAATAAATTGAATTGTGAAGGATTCATCATGTTAAAAGGTGAAATGTGGAGCTCAAGAAGTGACCTGATGATCATCATATCCTGACAATTTCATTACACCCAAGTCTCTCCAAAGAACAAGATAAAATGAGCTAGTCATGCCACCAAGGTATCCAGGACCACCATGTGTGAATTATTAAGGCATCATCTATTTCCATGAGAGACATATGAGAAAATATGTGTATGATAAGAATTTATTTGATTCCATCAAAGGATGATTTTAGATCCATGAAAGGTGAGAGGATGATCTTCATATGGAGCACCCTATTTGCAAGAATAACCAATCCTCGCAGTTCACTTGGTGTAGTGTTATTAAAAATTTATTCAACACCTAGTAGTGTGATCACACCTTAAGGAGGAAACACATTAAAATCACCTCATTTTGGTCATAGGACAAGAATCCCATTTAGGGAGAAATACTCTACAAAAACAGTGAGGACCTTGTTTCAATAAGAAGTAAATAAGCATAATAGAGTTCATTCATTGTCACTAAAGTGAATTGTGGACCAAATTTCAAAATTGATACCAATTCGAGCAGTGGTAGGGCCTGAATCCAATCTAGGAGGTCAAAAAACCTACAATATTACTATATGTTTTCTTGAAACAAAGATTGGATACAATATATATGCTCTGGAAGCTTTAGGTCCTTGCTGAAATCCTGAAAATTAGCAAGTACTAACCAGATTGGATTTTGAAAAACTATTTTCTAGCTTATAACTATTGGAGCTACAAGACTACTTCCATCAGGTGGTGAGTGACCCTAATTTCTTATATTTACTAATAAAAGTATAAGAAATAATAAAAATATAAATAAATAATAAAATAAATCTTATACTTAACATTTATTTTAGTAAATATGTCCCCTTCCCCCTTCTAAAAATCATAAATCTAGAAACAATGCATACACATTTTGGGTTTGGGAATTACTAAACCAAATAAAATAAAATGTGTACATGTTATTTAAAAATGCGTACGCATTTTACTTGTTTTTGTATTTTTGTCTACTTTTTGGCACCCCAGATTGGTGCACTTACCCTCCTATAGCTTATATTGGATATGTAATGTTGAATTTTGGATTACATAATCTCTCTTCTTGTCATATGTTATTCATTTATGCTTTCATATGTTTAGTAGGTCAGACTTGGTGTTGGCCATAACATATATTTGGTATATATAGGTGTTAGTGAGGAGTAGTTAATCATCATATTGAGCATTTGAGTCTTATTGTATGGTTTGGTGGTTTCCCCCTCGAAGTGGCTAAGCTATTATTATTTCATATTGAGATCATTTATCTGTAATATTGTGTTCTGTAGTGTTCTATTGCTACTGATAATCAGATGTATACAAGTAATTTCATTACATTGTCACCCTCTTAATTTAGAGTTATATGTTGTAAATAGGACTTAAGTTCTAGTATAACTAATGTTGAACTAACAAAGGGTAAGATGTCATCAATATAGATACCCCTGTAAGGGTTACTGTAAAAGGTTGGTTAGTTACATTGGCTATTAAGGTTTCTCATTGTTTTATTTATCCATGTGTGGAATTAATATTATTAACGATAGAGCTAGTTGTCCTTCTTTAAGTGTAACAACAGTTGATATATGAATGATAAGAGACTATATTGATTATATTAATTATAATTGAGAACATTGAGACACTATGTTAATATGATATAACATTGATATGTTATTCTCTGTTCATTTATTTATTTAAGAAACTATGGTAATGGTGTGAAATTGCATTTCTACACACTAGTATTAGGGATTGCATAGACTCAATTACAAACTTGAGGAAGGAAAAGTTTTAATCACTTTATGATACAACTCAGACTTGATGAGAACTGGCCTAATATTGTGCCTCAGGTGAGCGCATTATGGTTATACCTAGTGTGGTATGTTGTTGTGGGATGTTTTAATAACTTGTAACGTGCAACAATTTAGTATTCTATTACACACAAAACTAAGTTTGAGGAGGGGAAATTAGACACAAATTTTTGGTTCTATTATGGGACACACTAAATTATGTTGATATGATGAGGGTCAGGAACAATGTTTTGACTCACTCAAGATAATATTGATCATTGGATTGACATAGTGGAATAAATATTTGCATAGAAGCACCGTAGTCGTAGGTATTTCTCACCTAGGACTTGGGTAGAGAAACATATTTAAGACTTTCTCTATGAAAATTTATTTAACAAGTTACCTAGAAATTGATATCTTTGGTTGTATTTGTATTATTTACACAAAAATTTTAATATATGGAAGAAGTGTAGTTGGACTCTAGAGCATATTAGAATTCTAGTGGTAGATACTCTCACATTGATAAGAGGGGAGGAGAGTGTAATAGAAGATGTGGAGGCCATAGTGGGGATAATGGTTGGAAGAAAAAAATTTGGAAGCAAAACCACTGGGGGTGAATCAATGGTTAATCAAACTTTCAATCACTTTAAACATTTACATCCATCAATTATTCAATTAAACTTAATCATTAAGCATGCATGCATTAAAAACCTAAACCATCGAAGAGAAAATGAGAACAAAAGTACACACAAACACCAAATTCAAGTGGGAAACCCTCAAGGAGAAGAAAAACCACTAAAACAAAGCTTTATTAGAGCCATGATTCAAATTTAGTTAAGGAGTATCAACCCCTAAGTTTAGTGAGGCATAAACCCCTATATTTAGGAGAGCACCAACCATACAAGGAAGAACCAACCCCTACATAACTCAGCACCATTCAAACCTGATATGTTTTTCATCTCTGAAATGTTTCACCAACAACTAATTATGTAACCTATGAAGCTTACTTTCTCTCTATCTTCCTCAAAGTTGCCTTCTAGCTTTCCTTGCACAATAACTTCTTCCTTCAAGTTGATTAGATCATCTGGCCTAGCTTTCCCATATATGATCACACTCTAGAACATCAAGACACCATATTTACCTCTCTTGATGGTCATAAAGACCTCTTACACCTTCACAATCTGCCTTCTAGCATGCACTTTTCATCCTATCACTATACTTCACAAATAAGCCCTCTTTACTTGCTTTTATACATGAATTAAAACCCAAATATAGCTAGAGGTGACCTGTGCATAGTAGGAGTGATGCCTATAATTTTTTCTTGGACATTTCCTTTTCTATAGCATCTTTGTGTTTGATATTACTTCTCATTCCATTTGTATGTTTCCTTTCATCAGAGTAAGGTAGGACTTGCAAAAGAAGATAAGTGTATTCAATGTTCATGATAAATGAAATTGAAATTTACCATAATAAATGTGAAAATATAAATTCTTATTTGGAAAACAAGTGAATTAAGAATAGATTACACCTGTATGATGTGAGAAGAGAGATACACTTTGTTCATGATGTTTTCTTCCTTCTAGATAGTTGGAATAATACAAAGGATTTAGGTGTTTTGTCACCAAATAAAGAGTATTGGGAGAGCTGTAGGATTTTTCCTCCAAGTGATAACACTTCCTCATGGATAAGTTCCACTACATATGATAAAAACTAGTTTAAAACTTTCCATGGGTGATACATTGTTCTATACATATTGTTATCATGCATATGCATTAGGTGTCACTTCCTAATTTGATCCTGAGAAAGAAAAGTAATTAGTTCCCTTATAATTTTCCACCAATTTTTTTCTTTTTAGTAACTAGTTGCAATATGTAATTGAGTCTGCACTATTGGAATTGGAGAAAAATTTTTATTGGAAAAATGTTTATCTTGTGATGTTCCTATTTCTATCCCTGGGACATGAGCCCTTAGGTGGGTCATTAGTGCCCATCGGTCATGTTTGAGTTGGGCACTTCTTTCCAACATTAAATTTTGGATCAAGTATTGGTTATGATTTTTCTTAATCTGTATTTGGTTTGTGGACTACTGAGAGGGTGAGATAGTCACTTGATGATTGCCCCCACTCATTTGGAGTGCGTGAGATGATTCAAGGAGACTGCAACCTAAATGAGGAAAGATGAAACTGATGTGCACATCTGAAATAGAAATCTTGTAAGGGGAATACGGAACACACATGGTAATAACCATGACATATGCAAATAATGGGGAAATGGCTAGCCAAAATTGTTAGTCACAAAAAGCATACATGATGTAATAGAAACACAATAACATTGCAAAAGACACAACCAATAGTTGGTTAAATACATAGGACACCACTCATAATTTTGCAAGACAATCAAAGCCTTCAAGGTGCTATAAGTAAATGAGAAATGAATATAGGTCATAACCTACAAATAATGAAAATTAGGACATAAAAAAAGAAGACAAGATATAAGCAAATCAGAGAACCACGATTAGAAGTAGTCATACACGAAAAATGTTACACATTGAGAACCCATTAACATGTTATAAAATTGATAATATGCCACATTCTATACAACTGAGAAATAAGAGTGAACGTAGTAAATTTTGTGATGATAGAACCTAAATATAGAGAAAATAGGAAAGGTGGATGCCCCTAGGAGCCTCATTAGGACTGGTAAGGAGCAATGCCAAACATCATGCATTATGTAATAACATGTAAGAAATTTTCATTCACCTCAAGAGTATCATGTGAACACACATGTGTGTATGGAAAATATAGAGCATATTATGAATCAAGGTAATGTGATAAGAAATGTGCAACATAGAATAGTATAATCAAGCAAGAGTATATCCAATCAAGATCTAAGATACCATTTTTATTTTTGTAAATATGTGAACATGACATAAAAAAAATATGAGAGGGGAGAAAGTCCACCCCCAGTGTATGTGTGAAAATTGAGGTCCATGATGGTAAGTACACCCTCAATAGTCATGTCTGGACCTATAATAAGAGTGTTTTATGGGGTAATGAGGTGGGAATAGTATGCGCCAAATGTGTGAAAGTTATAGTGATCTACCCAATGGGTTCACCATCCGCTAGTGTAAGAGGGGTGTACATGTGATCATGATTAAATAGTCTATGGCCACTGGGTAGTGCATGTGGAGAAAGAGACCCAGAAATGGACCTATAAGTACTATGGGTAGTATGTTCTCTAAGAAGAGACCTATGCGTATGGGGTGGACTAATATACCAATGTATCCATCATGAACGAGAAGCAAAAGCTAAAATTGGAGGAAATCTAATCATATGTGTAAAAGTAACACTAGGAATGGTATGTGGAAAAGTTATGGGACCATTAATAGGATATGTAGAAATAGATACATGAGTGATATAAGTAAATGAAGGTGTAGTAGTAATAGATTCCAATGAAAATTGAGTCCATGGTGGAATGAATCAAGTAGTGATAATGTGACTGCCATGTACAAACTTAAGACACAAGTGAACTATGGATGGTACAAATTTGGAATCCCTAAGCCAAGGGAGTCCTAAGACCATGTCACAATGTGTAATTGTATACCAAATAGTGAACATCATAGAGATAGCGAGAGTCCCAAAAATGATAGGAAGAGTAACATGCCCATGAGAAGTAGGAGACTGATGAGTTATATGAGATAATGGAAATTTGATAGCTTATAAGAAAGATAATGAACATATTGTTCTTATAAGTAGGATGTATCATAACATTGTCAATAACATGAGGACTGACAAACACATCAATGTGTAGTCTATGTGATGAAAAATAGACATGAAAATCAACCTCAGTAAAAGTAATGACAAGGGAGGAAGATCAGTAGTACCAACAAGAAATCCAATAGGATGATATGAAGCTGAAGGATGATAAAAAACTTGATAAACATGATTTGAAAAGGATTCAAGAGCTGATTTTTTTGTGTTTAGGTAAAGGATCATTGAATATTTTAAGTTTTTCTTTTTCATTGGTAGATTTTGGAATAGAATCACTAGACTTAGGCAACTCAATGTCATGATTGTCAAACAAATCTCATCCTATATGTCTAAGCTTGAAACATTTATTAGTAGAATGACCATTATATCTATGGTAATCATAATTTGTATTTTCAAAAACATTATTTCCACGAGGTCTATTAGGATCTAGCTCAAGAGGAGATATAAGATAAATTAGATTTATTTGTAGGAGTTGAGATAACAACATAAGTGGTGAATATGGAAATTTCGTAAAAATACGAAATGTAGGCTATGATTGGAGCTTTATAGGTTGAGATACAACATTGAAAGTAGGAAAGTAGGATTAAGCTCATTAGTATTTCCCTTGAAGGAATATTTTTTTAGGAACTTTTAGTGGATTGATAGGAAATATTAGCACCATATTTAAGTTTTCCCAAAGAAAGTACAACTTGATTTCGTTACTTTTCAAGTATGACATAGGTGATCAAAAGAGTGAAAAGAGACAAAGAGTACACACTCTTGTAAAGGTGGTAATATGATTTGAATGAAAAGATCTTGTAATTAAGATTCAGCCAAGAGATTATTCATTTTAGAAAGATTAGTCTTATAACGCAACACATAGCCACTAAGATGCTCATTAGTTCCTTTCCTCATTTATCCATTTGCACATATGATATATTTGTACCAATATTCATAGAAAAATGAGCTAAAATAGATTTCTAAGAGTAAAATATCAAATGGAATGTAAAGGAAAATTGTAAAAATATCATAAGGCATAGTCCTGTAAACTCCTAGGAAACAAATTTATTAAGAGTGTGTCATCATAAGTATAATCCAAGCATGCATCATAAAATGATTGAAGATGCTCTTTGGGATCTCAATGTCCATCAAAAAGAGGAAATTCAGGCTAGGTGAAATTGAGAGGAAGTGGATAAGAAGAAACCTCTAGTATAAGAGGTTTATGAAGAAGAAGAGAAGAATAAAGAAATGGAGAAGAAGAACAAGAGGCCTATTGCAATTGATGAATTATAGCTTGAAAATCATGATACAAAGAATCTAAGGCATGTGTCCCTAAATAAGTGCTAGGATGGATGTGAGAAATGAGAGGAGTGGAAATATGAGTGCTAGGTGTAGAAATAAGAATATGACTAGTAGATGATCTCACATTGACAATAGAGGAGGAGAGTGTAATAGAAGATGTGACAACTATAGTGGGGATAATGGTGGCATCTAGAGGGGAAGAGGAAGAGATCTTCCATAATTCTTCACAAGAAGAAAATATCAAGAGATCAAAATTTTTAGGATGATAAAAAAAGGTATGTATTTAATTCATTATGATTTTTAGTGGTAAACTCGTGAGAGAAATTATCCATGTTAGATATAGAGATACATGAATGGGTGTGTAAGAATTGGGTTCACCAAATTATTTAGATAAATTTAAATATTTATTAGACGACTGGGAATAAACATATAAACACAATACTAAATAATATCTAGCATGAAAAGTATAATTAATTATAAAATATTTCAATGCCACCATTTTCAAAACCTGATTCTTCTTCCTCTTTGAAATTTAGGTCATTTTTCGATTTTGGTTCACTAGAAAGTTCAACTACCACAAAAAAAAATCTATCCTTTTTCCAACTTAACTTATGGAGCATGTGGAGAGTCCCATTTGATATATTTTATATTTTGAATCATCCTCCAACTCTCCTTGGAACTCCTAGAATCCTTAGTTGAATCTCCACCAAGATTGAATGTCTTTTTCCACAATGTTAGGCCCATATCTAAAAGTATGATCCTTATAATCCTTTGAAACCTTTTACACAATGAAGTAGTAATCCTTATATTTCTAATGAATATCTTATTTATTTGAAAATCCTCCTCAAGATCCTGGTATGTTTGAAACAAGCCAGCTAGCTTTTTCACTGCTTTCATTTCCTTAGACCATGCTACAACGACCCCGGTGTTACATAACTTGTTCCTAAACCTGATGTTTCTTGCAAAAATATCCTAAACTACCATAGATGATTAGATTTATATTCCACACACTTATTTTATGCTTTATATTTTCCTAGTATGTTCCCGAAGGGTATTCACCAAGTGACAAATGCCAAAAAACAACCCTTTCAGAGCCTCCAGAAGCACTTATCTTATCTTGGGTCTAGATTTATTTATGAATCAGATTGAACAATATCCCCTACACATGAAGCACACTTGAAAATTAGATTATCAAGTTCCTCTTGGCCATTATGAGGGTAACACAATGACTGAATTGGCCAGAGGATAAGTTTACATTGGCCGGGAGAGGGATTTTCAAATGTGGGTTAGGTTGGTATGACAATTTTTTTGAATTTTTTATGGTATACATTTTGCATGAAAACAACTAGATATTTCTTGGGGACTTGTTCTGGATTAAATGTAGTGAGGATGACAAGTAAGAACTCTAAAATCTCAAGACACTCTGTGGACCTATTCCTTATCCATTGAGCTATAGAGAGTCACACTAGAGATATACAATGAACATTCCTTTATTGAACACACACACACAACAAGAAATTAACACACAAAAGAAATGGAAACACACAAAACTAAAATCACCTATGATACATGTGGGGGACAACCCAATTTCACTCAAAGCATTTTTCATCTTTTGGAACATGTTACCCTTAAGGGTAGCATTAGGTGATGATGCTTTGCAAATCCATTTACTAGTTTGAGGAAGTATCCTCTTTCCTCAACTACTTATGAAATTCAGGTGCTTTCATGAATGTCTGTATACTTGGGAGGAGTAACTCTACATAATTACTCCAATGCTCAGAGATTCATTTAAAAAGTCCATTGTTCTTACTATTAGTCTCAGATTGTAAATTCTCTTTTATGTTCATCCACATTATTGATTTCCCATTTTGTATTTCGCCACTGTCCTAAGGCTGATTTTTGATTGGATTTCTTAAATGCTCCAAGTGTTTCTCTTTTCCACATTCATTCTTATTAAAAAAATTTCACGAGAAGCATTGAGTCCATCCTTTTTTCCTATTTCACCATGAAACATTTGGGCAGCGAATGAAGAATCAAACTTAGCTTTATTCCTATCATGCATAAACATGACATGAGCCAATATATCAAGACTAATATCAGGATTTTCCATTCCTTCCACAATTTTTATTATTTCTTGCACATACTCCTTCAAAACTTCCAAAATCTCACCTTCACATTCATTTGGAGAATCTTCATTTTGAAATTCAAGGAAACAATTTGGAAAAATTTATTCATCATCCTGAATCTCATTAAAATTCATTTCTTCATTATTTGAGGCATCATCTCCAAATTACTCAAAGAACTTTGTTTCAACCTTTTTATCATTGAGAGAATCCTCCTCTTCAAATCGAAAAGAGAAAAATTCACTTTCATCATCACATCCATCAATCATTTTCTTAAGAGAAATAGCATATTTTTCATCTTGATCTAGTTCATCGTGACAAGTTTTTGAATCAAATGAGAAATCATAATTGGATTCATACCTATCTTGAAATTTCATGGCTTGCATTAAGAGTTCAAGACTGATCTCAAGATCTTATATTTCTTTAGAAAATATCAACATTTCTTGCATACATTCTTCTTCCAAATCATCCAAAGGATCATAAAAAATTAGCCTCTCTTCTTCAAAGATGACATATTTAATGATATGTTTAAAATATGCTTTATCAATACACTAATCACTAAGAGAATCCTCTTCTTACAATGGAAATAATAACACCTCTTCTTCAAATACAATGGTTGATTTTTCAATTCGGAACTCATTAAGAACCACTTCATCTTCTCTATGGTCTACATCATTTGGAAATTCTAGATTATTCTCTTGAGACTCAAGATCTTTCCACTCTTCATCATTACTAATATCCAACTAGAAAAGAATGCTAAGTCCTATAAAGATAGGAATTTCATCCTTATGTTTGGATGTTATGAAATGATTTCAATTCCCGCTTTCCTGGTACAAGATATTAGCTCTTGGATCTTCTGACATTTGTACCATGTATCTCATCTTTCTTACTGGAAGATAATTTTCCATCCTTACCTTGACCAAAATGATTTCAAAATACTAAAATTCATTTTAATTTTACTTCCCAAGTCCCAATACAAACTTATAGTTAGTAACATTCTGAACGATGTCAAAATATTTACTATCAAAATTGTTAATAATACTTTCTTGTCTAGAAAGTTAGTGAGAGCTACCTGTGTATCCTTGATCCACCACACAAATGGGAATTCCTCAAACCCCATGGAGTAACAAGAGCCATTATCCCATTTCAAGGTAATTCTGAGAGCATTAGAAACTTTTATGGGCATCACATTATTAAAATCTCCCAAATCTTTTATACAGTTATGTAGTTGGTATCCTCCAATGAGAAAGGAGAGATAGAATGGATCAAATTTATTAGTATTTGATGGACTCAGAGAAATAATATTCTAAGATGGAGGAGTAGGTGGAGTTGGTAGTCATCCTTTAGAACTAGGAACCATGATATTAGGATTTGAACTACTACCTTTGATATAGTGGACAATCCTATCAAATTGTGCTAGGTGAGTCTCGTAAATATTCATATTCAGAAATATGCACTTTAGAATTATTTACATGTTCTATGATAGTTAAAGAGGTGATTACAGATGTTTGGAGAGAAGTGACTGATTTTTTAGGTACACTAGAAAATTTTAAAGGACTAGCCTTTGCAGAAACATAATTAGAACTAAGGGGAGCATTGGGAAACTTACTTGGAAAAATATATAACCTCTTGTTTGCCATGAGATCTAGCTTCTTCTTTGTATAATCCATAGAGGGTGTAAGTGGATATCCTAGATTGATTATTTTATTATATAGAGTCACAGTAGGAGGATCATCAATCTTATTATTTTTTAGAGCTGCAGTGAAGGAACTTCCTTTCTGAGATTGAGATCGGGTGAACAATGCACATGAGAAGCTAGGTGCATCATCATCAGCTTCTCCTTAACCTTCTGAATATTTAAGGAGTATACTTTATGCATCATCCTTCAATTCTTCAATCTCTAGGACGTTTTTGTCCTCACTTTCTTGTTCTGTCACTATAAATTCTTCTTCATCTTATTTAGTTCTACATATTACATTGATTGATGGAGATTTCAAGGAAAGCCTTCAAGGTGTTCCTCAAATCTGATTTTTGTTCTAGTTTGGGTGGGATGGTCATTGAGAAACTTCCTTCTTCAACATTATCAATCCATTAGCTAACCTCTGTAATAATGAATCAAATCTTTCACCTTTGGAATATTGGGCCTTATCCTTAATTGAATGATTCTTGATATTTCTTGACAAGGTAAGGTCATCTGCCACTTCAATGGAAATTTCTTAAGCATTGTCTAGATCTCTTGGTTGAACTTTCTATAAAATTAAACTAAATTTAGGAAATTGGGCATTCACAAAGAATCTTTTCAAATTATCTATAGTAGAATGGGCAATAGTGGTAATCTTGTTGAATTTTTCCACGAAGTCTCTCATGGAATCTTAAGGTTATTTATTCATTTGAGTTAATTGAGCAAGGAGGGAATGAACATCTTATACAATCTTGAATATTACTTCAAAATTACTTTTCATGTTTCCCTAATCAGCAATTGAATGTGATGGTAAATAGTAACACTAGTCTATAATGACATCATGTAATGTTTCCATGAATAATCACAATGTAACATCTTCATGTTGTACCCCAAGAATGCCACATGATGTGATATTTTTGGATATCCAAATTACACCTGTCTTAAATCATGATGATCTGAGGCTTTAAGGAAACATGGGACTATCTCCAAGTTTTGGGAGCTTGCACTTAATACAGACCTCCGGAGAAGACCAAATTCCTCTACTGAGTTCTACTGGTACAACTACTCCTATGAAGGGAAATGCAAAGTTGTAGATCTACTCTATTATTCTAAAGGACAAGGGTGAGAAGGAGATGCATAAATAAAATCCTAAGCTAATGGGATGTCATAACACCGGAAAGAAGGAGATGAAAACTCTAAGATGAGTCAAAATGAGGGAAAATGCTCATAGAGATGACAAACATACGTGCCAAAAATTATAACAACACTCACTCTCATTTCCATGAAATGAAATAGAAAAGGGACCTTGCAAAAGACATAAAATATCAACACTATACCAATAATGAAAAATAAGGAATATAGATGCAATAAAACGTGAGATGTGGCAGATAAATGTGCAATTCAAGATAGGGCAAATAGATGCAATAAAATACTCCCATTTCCATTCCATCTTGTTCTTTTGAACTAGTATTCACTTATTTTTTCATGCTTTCTTGTAGTGCATTCACTTGATTTTTGTTTTTTACTATCCACTTCTTTCTTGTCATGTTTTTAGGTTGGTCCTTTGTCTTCATATAAGCTGCATGCTTTCTCTCATAGCTTGAACTCTATCTTACATCAACTTTCTTTTATTCTTTAGCTTGTGTACTTGACTCAAAACCTTTGCAAACATGTCCTTCACTTGCATTCCTTGTCTTTATATTATTCCTAAGAAATATAGGATCAATGTAACCATGATTCATGTCTTTTTTTAATGGTAAATTTAATGTTTGTTCTTAGTTCATTATATATTCCTCTTAATTTCATTAGAAGTGTCTTTTATACCTCTTGCATCTACTTCCTTATCCTGCAAAATATAATTCACTTCCCATATTCCTTTGTTAACATCTATTTCTTTCCTTTTGAAACTTCCCTCTTCCTTCAAGTAGCTCTCCCATGCTTCATAATATGGCAATTGGTCTTCATGGTCTTCATGATCAGGTTTATCACCTTCCAGTTTGTATTATTTTCCCTGTACTATCTATAATTACATCATCTTAGCCTCATCTTCTCTCACTTGGTCTTATTTTGACCTTACTCTCATCCATTTTTAATTCTCCTTCTTCATCTTCATCATATTATTCTTCATACCTACAAATACCCATTCAAAAACATAGTTAGGTGATAAAAGTAGAGCCCATAAGGCCCACATGAATTTATCCTTCATCTTCATTCCTTTATTTTCTCTTTTCACATTATTCTCTTCACATATTTTCACATCTTCCTCCACTATTTCTCTATCTAGAATCTTCATCTTTTGTCTTGGACTCTTCTTCATGAGTAGCCTGATTGGTCACTTCAATTTCTTCTTTAGTCTCCACTCAAACCTATGATCTTCCATTCCCATCATGACTTTTATCACTCCTTCTAGTCTCTCAAATATTTCATTTGCCTCTTATTTCTCTTTTTATAAGAACAAATTTTCCTCTTTCGTGCTTCGTTTCTCTTTGTCATAACTTCTTCCTTCTTTCAACACATTGGACTTGTTTTATCTATCTTTAATCTCTCCATATAACCTTCTCTTTAATCTTGTTCACCTTAAACCATTAGTCTTCACCTAGGTCTCTTTCACCCTATTCTTATAGAAAACTTGTTCCTTTAACTTCTTATCCTACCAATCATTCACCACTTCAACACTTATAAGATACAAACATGCCTCAGGATTCCATAACTTCTTCCAACACTTTTTCTAAGAACAATTTTTCCTCTTTTGTGATTCTTTTCTCTTTGTCATAAGTTCTTCCTTCTTTCAAAACCTTGGAATTGTTTCCCATATCTATCTTCAATCTCTCCATATAACCTTCTCTTTAATCTTGTTCACCTTGAACCATTAGTCTTCACCTAGGTCTCTTTCACCCTAGTCTTATAGACAACTTGTTCCTTTAACTTATTATCATACCAATCATTCACCACTTCAACACTTATTATATACAAACATGCCACATGATTCCATGAAAAGTGTCTAATCCAAAATGTTCTAAAGATATTCAGTCATCAAAGCACTTAAAATATCAAGAAAGTTTTAATCTTCAAAGTCCAACCTTATTAACTTAGCATGTTCAATGCAAGTTATAGAAAAATTAATTCTTGAAGGCTATAATTAAGAATAATTATTCTTCAAGGCCCAATTACTGCAAATACAAACCTTTGAGACATTATATCAGTATCAAAAAGTATGAAAATCACCTTCACTAACTTCATTTTTCATTTTTTCTTCCAAAATTTGGTTCCCTCACTCCTGTAATTTGACAATCACAATCATTAGTAAAAAATATGAATGTAATATAATCTATTTCTCCCACTATGATACCACATATGGTGCACCCTCAACAAAACTCGGACCAAGTGAATTAGAAGATCCTATATTGATCTATGCTCTGCATTTTTAGCTTTAAAACCTTATTAGCATGCCTCTAAAAGTCTAAAAACTAGAAAAATCATCAAATAAAGATACTAGGTTCCTCCAAGCACCTTCTTCTATCTCAACACCTTGCAATAAATTTCATTCAACCCTTAGTATTGTTCACCAAGCAAGAAAAAGATCACTTGTTAGGTTGCCTAATCTTCCCTTAGTCTGCTAGTCTAGCTACTAGACCAAAACTTAAAATTTCACTCGTTTAGTCTCCTTGTAGAATCTCCATTCCTAGGTTTTTGTTTTGAATTCTTCATATGCTCCTCATAACCTCATTCCAACCATGAAATAGCCCATCCTTCTTTTATTATACCTTGATAATTACTTACTTCTAATTGGCTTTCACCTTCTCTTCACTAGTCCTTGCAATGATAAGGAAAATTATCTAGTTTAACCTTCCCAAGTATCTCTCATCAATATTCTTCATTCTCACATTCAAGTTACTGTTAAGAGGACCACTTTGTTGATTTATAACAACCCAAATCACTAGAGTGTTATACTTTTCAAAAAATTGCTGATTTTTCTCTAAAGACAATGGTTACTTGCTTTAATCATGCTCCTAGGTTTTTAAGGCTACTCAGAAGGTATAGTAAGCTCCAACAATTACCTTTTTCCATTTCAAAAGTGATCACAAAGTATCACCACCCAAATATTTATTTTTCTCATACTTTGTCACTTTTTGCATTATAGTTTTCAAACCCTCACTAGGTTTTATAGACCCTTCTGTCATGCAAAAATTATCTTTAGGGGACATTTAAGGCATACAACTAGGTGTGTAAAAAAATACTAAGGTCAGGCCTCAAGTATAACTAGACTTTCCTTTGCAAAATACTTCCTTCTAACTAAGTTTTCAACTGTGTGCACTATCATGTTCCAAACTGGTAAGAAAATATTTGAATTCCATCAGTGAAAACCCAAATTTCCTTCTAAGTCTTCTTCAGTGTTCCTATGATATTTTTTGTACAAAATTTCTTGACTAATGTCATCAGTTAAGTCTGTCAAATCACTATACCCTAGCATTAGTCTTCCTCTAGGTTGCAATACTACTTGAGAACCATACTTGTGTTATATTTTTTTTTAAAGATTGGATTAAAGACTCCAAATTGGATAGGAAGGACTATTGTGAATCACTTTCTAGGTTAGCTCTTACAATGAATTATTATAAGGCCATGATCCACACTTTTGATGTAAGGGAGGTGTTCAAAGACTTAGAAAATTAGGGTTTTATGATACAAGGTAGAGTACCTGAACTTGAATGTATTTTTCTTTTATTTCAAATTCTAATCACTTGATGATTGGTTATCCTCAGGTTTCTAACTAAACTCTCAACCCATACTTCGTACAAAAATAATATACAGTCACTTCAATCAAATGGTAGCTCCCTAATTTGGCTTTCTTTACCCATCAAGGGCTTCTTGCATATAAAAGAGTTGACAAGTTCTTACCTTATGAACCATGCCATACAATACCATTACTCCACTTCACGTACTTGACCTTGAATTATACCAAAATTTGTCCCAATTCAATATATTTTGTGAATACTCAGAATATAGATTATCACAACCTCTTGATCTTGACTTAATGTAATATGCAAGCTTCTAGATAGAGTATAAGACCTCTAACTCTTACTTTTGATTCTTCAGTTCCTAAGAGAGTGTATCATACCTCTTTCTTATGTTATCACAGTCTCCACCTTGTATATATCGTTCAGTGAAATTAATATTATCAAAACAGAGCAATAATACATTACAATAACTTGGAACAATACAACTAATAGAATTATGTGGACATTTTGGATAAGTTACCATTTCTTAATGCAGACTCAAAGGTATCCTTCAAGAAATGATATCAAATTATATTAATATTATAACTCACATTCAAAATCACCATATTTCTTCCATCACAATCCTTCATACAAAAATTTCTTCTCCTTCTTCCTTCATAGTTTCCTCTCATCTTCTCCATGAGGAAAAAATACCTCCCTCTCTCCCTAATTTTTGAGGTAACTAATTCTTGCATTTGAATTCTCTTTTTCTTATTCATTCTCTTTCATGTTTTTAAAACCTAAATAACTTCACTCATGGTCTTTACATGTGACCTTACAGACACAAAGATAGTGATTTACATTATTTTTTCATTTTCATGACTCTCATTATCACACAAGGGAACTTACACTCACATTATGACTCAACTAGAACCTTTCAAGACCTTACAACCTCTAACAAATCCTTAAAACTTATAACAACACCTTTTGAAGACTTAACCACACATTTCCAATCTTGGCACATTCACCTTTTCAAGTTTAAAATTTGAATTACATGTTTTGGAGGGAAAGTTCCATTTTTAAAACTAAGGTTTCTAGACCACCTAGACTCACTCTCGCTTGACTCCACACACCTAATTTTACCTTCTTAACTTCATGACCATAAAAATAGGATTTCAACGAAGGTGTTTAGTGATGCTCTTGCATCATATACCCAAGGTGGTGAAAAGAAGCCTTTATAACTTTGTTTGGATATTCTTGTTTTCAGTTGAGTCTTTGCATTGTTTGTCCTTTCTCTCTTCATTCTCACTATCCTTGTATGTTTCATAATCTCCTAGGTCCCATAACTTGTTTTTCATCCTTGCATTTTGTTTGAAATTGCATCTTTGGTTCTTGAATTACACCTTTATCTCCATCATCTTCATATTTCCATTTCTCATACCTGCACATACAATCATATCAAATGCAAATATAGATAGTTCTTCATCTTCTATCACCTCTTTCATCCATTCATGATACATATCCTTCTTGTGATCATCTTTCTCTTTGTCAAAATATGCATTTTTTTTTTTCCTTTTTTCTTGCTTGCTAGCATTCTTCATTACCTAAAAATGCTCTAAACATGTATCTCTTTATTATTTGTCCAAGAACTTTTTTCTTTCTTAGCTGTAACTTTCTTTCCCCCTTCTTTTTCCGTTACACTAGGAAAATTTGAAGATAGTTATTCTATCTTACTCATGCAAAATTGATCATCATGCTTTCTAAACTCATCATTCTGAGCCATCCAATCTTTCTTGATTTTTCCATGCTTCCCAAATGCACTATTAGAATATTTTGGCACAATTTCTAGGATTCCATTTATAAAATATTCATTATCAAGTAGTAAATCATCAAATACAAGTACCTTTTCTTCATTTTTGTCTTGTAGAAATTCTGAGGAGTTAAAAATATCATCTATTGTGCACATTTATTCTCTTATCATGAGAATGTCTTCTTCACTTATAGCTTCATCAAACTTAGGACTGTAATTTTAATCTTCTTTAGCACAATTTTCATCTTTCTTCCATGCTTGTTCTTCATTTTTATACGAACATCCACCAACTTCCCATGTATCTTATTTGTTCACTTCTTTGAAGGATATACATTCATCTTTCCTTTCTTCATTCATTGATTTCAAGTTACCATAATCAAGTATATCATCAAAAATTTCACAATCTACTTCCATACATTGAAGTTTGTCTTTATTTTCTTAATGAGTTTGTTCACGCCCTTGAAAAATTCTTGGCTGACATGCTTGAACTGGTTTCTCCATTCCATCTTGTTCTTTTGAACTAGTGTTCACTTCTTTTTTAATGCTTTCTTGTAGTGAATTCACTTGATTCTTATTTTTGACTTTACACTTCTTGTTTGTCATGTGTTTAGGCTAGTCCTTTGTCTTCATATCAGCTGCATGCTTTCTCACATATCTTGAACTCTATCCTATATCAACTTTATTTTCTTCTTTAGCTTATGTTCTTGACTCAAAACCTTTGCAAACATGTCCTTCACTTGCATTCCTTGTCTTTATATTATTCCTAAGCCATATAGACTCAATGTAACCACGATTCATGTCTTCTTTTGAATGGCAAATTTAATGTTTTTTCTTAGTGCATTCTTTCTTTCTCTTAATTTAATTAGAAGTGTCTTTTACACCTTTTGCATCTTCTTCCTTATCCTGCAAAATATGATTCATTTCCCAAATTCTTTTGTTAGCATCTATTTCTTTCCTTTTGACACTTTCGTCTTCCTTCAAGTAGCTCTCCCATGCTTCATGAAATGGAAATTTGTCTTCATGGTATTCATGATCAGATTTATCACCTTCCATTTTGTCTTCTTTTCCTTGTACTATCTGTAATTTCATCATCTCAGCCTCATCTTCTTTCACTTGGGCTTCTTTTGACCTTATTCTCATCCATTTTGAAGTCTTCCTCTTCATCTTCATCATATTATTCTTCATACCTACAAACACCCATTAAAATACATAATTAGGTAATAAAAGTAGAGCCCATAAGGCCCACAAGAATTTATCCTTCATCTTCATTCCTTTGCATTCTCTTTTCTCATTCTTATCTTCACATCTTCCTCCATTATTTATCTATTTAGAGTGTTCATATTTTGTCTTGGAATCTTCTTCATGAGTATCCTAATTGGCCACTTCACTTTCTTATTTTTTCTCCACTCAAACCTCTAATCTTCTATTCCCATCATAAATTTTATCACTTCTTCTAGTCTCTCAAATATGTCATTTGCCTCTTTCTTCTCTTTTTCTAAGAACAAGTTTTCCACTTTTGTGCTTATTTTATCTTTGTCATAAATTATTCCTTATCTCAACACCTTGGACTTGTTGTCCATATATATCTTCAATATCTCCATAGAACCTTATCTTTAATCTTGTTGACCTTGAACCATTAGTCTTCACCTAGGTCTCTTTCACCCTAGTCATTTTAGACAACTTGTTCCTTTAACTTCTTATCCTACCAATCATTCACCACTTCAAAACTTATTAGATAAAAACATGTCTCAAGATTCCATGAGTAGTGTCTAATCCAAAATGTTCCAAAAATATCCAATCATCAAAGTAATTAAAATATTAAGAAAGTTTCAATCTTCAAAGTCCAACCTTTTTAACTTAGCATGTTCAATGCAAGTTCTAGAAAAATTAATTCTTTAAGGCTCAAATTAAGAATAATTATTCTTTAAGGCCCAATTACTGTAAATACGCACCTCTGAGACATTATATCAATATAAAAAAGTATGAAAATCACCTTCACTAACTTTATTTTTCATTTTTTCTTCCAAAATTTGGTTCCTTCACTCCTGTAATTTGAACATCACAATAATTAGCAAAAAATATGAATGTAATAGACTCTATTTATATTGCTCTGATACCACAAATGGTACACCCTCAACACAAATCAGACAAAGTGAAGAGTTAGAAGATCCTATATTGATCTATGCTCTGCAATTTTTAGCTTTAAAACCTTATTAGCATGCCTCTAAAAGTCTAAAACTAGCAAAATCATCAAATAAAGCTACTAGGTTCCTCCAAGCACCTTCTTCTATCTCTACACCTTGCAATCAATGTCATTTAACCCTTAGTATGGTTCACCAAGCAAGAAAAAGATCACTTGTTAGGTTTCCCAATCTACCCTTAGTCTGCTAGTCTAGCTATTAGACCAAAACTTAAAATTTCTCTCTTTTAATATCCTTGTAGAATCTACATTCCTAGGTTTTGGTTTGGAATTCTTCAAAGGATCCTCACAACCTCGTTCCAACCATGAAATAGCCCATCATTCTTGCATTCTACCCTAATAATTACTTACTTCTAAGTGGCTTTCACTTTCTCTTCATTAGTCCTTGCAATGATAAGGAAAATTAGCTAGTTTAAACTTCTCAAGTCTCTCTCATCAATCTTATTCATTCTCACATTCAAGAACTGTTAGGAGGACCACTTTTTTTATTTATAAAAACCCAAAACACTAAAGTGTTATACTTTTCACAAAATTGCTTATTTTTCTCTCGAGACAATGGTTACTTTCTTCAATCATGCTCCTACATTTTTAAGGATACTTAGAAGGTCTAGTAAGCTCCAACAATTACCTTATTCCATTTCAAAAGTGATCACAAATTATCACCACCCAAATCTTTATTTTTCTCTTGCTTTGTCACTTTTTGCAGTGTAGTTTTTTAAACCCTCACTAGGTCTTATAAACCCTTTTGTCATGTATCTTTGGGGGAATTTTAAGGCATCCAACTATGATTTATAGGAATCCGTTATGGATTTCTAGGTGTGCACAAAATTTCAAGGTCAGGCCTCAAGTATAACTAGACTCTCCTTTTCAAAATACTTCATTCTAACTAGGTTTTCAACTATGTGGACTGTCATGTTCCAAACTGTTAAGAAAATATTTGAATTCCACCGGTGAAACCAAAAATTTCCTTCTAAGTCTTCTTCAGTGTTCCTATGAGATTGTTTGTACAAAATTTATTGACCAGTGTCATCAGTTAAGTCGGTCAAATCTTGTACCCTAGCATTAGTCTACCTATAGGTTGCAATACTAGTCAAGAACCATCTTTGTGTTATATTTTTTTTAAAGATTGAATTCAAAGATTTAAATTGTCTAGGAAGAACTATTATGAACCAATTTCTAGGTTAGCTATAACATTGAATTATTATTATTTTATTATTGGCAAATAGTTTTTTGAAAGGGACTATACCCTTGAGTAGAAGAGAGGGCCTAGGAGCCAGAATAGGAATGAAAATCAGAGAAAAAAGGATCAGAATCCAAGTATGAAAATTAAGCCCAAAGTAGCCAAAAAATAGCTACCCAAAAAAGTCTGCACAAAAGCAGCAAAGAAACTGCAAAAAAAACAACAAAAAAACAAACAAAGAGCAGCTAAAGCACCTACAACTACTTCTTGGCAGCTTTGTCGATGCTGGTTTTGATGTTCTTCCAGGATCTAAACATTCCCAAAGTTGTCATGTGGTCAGCATCAGTCTTATCCAGCTGATCAATGGTCCTTTTTCTTTCCTTATCATTGCCCCAAAGTGTTGTCGGAACTCCATCGAGATTGGAGACACTTCTGACATGTTGCTCAATGAATTCCTCAATCACACTAAAAATGGCCATATCATAGTCATGACGAGTTTTGGCCTTCCCTAAATGGGAGTCTAAGGAGTTCAGCTTCTTGTAGATATCTTCAATCTAGCTGTTATCAATATCCACCTCCTCCTCCTTCCTCTTTCCTTTCTACTTTGCCAAGTTCTTAACCTCATCCTTCAACATCTTCATTTTAGCTTCTAAGGCATCCAACCTTTTTGTAGAGCTCTCCATATGCAAATCTCGGGGACTAGCACTACTAATATTCTGGAGGTCATGTGCAATTTAAATTTCATGAGGGCCCTTCCCCGCAGCACGAGGTTAAGCCTTCTAGATGCCCTGGTGACTGGTCTGGCTGAGGTGGAAGCGAGGTGGGGGGCAGGAGCAGTAGCAGGGGGAATGGAAGATGAAGCCTGGATGACCGGTAGGGGGGTGACAGCAACGGTGACGAGGGTAGAGAGTGGAGAAATGGGGCTAGCAACAGCAGAACCCAGGCATAAGGGGAACAGAGCTAGGAGAGGAAGGGAGACCAGGATACCTAAGAAGACAAAATTTATGCAGCAGCAAAATGAGCCCCTGGTGTAAAGGAACCGCCCAGGTATGCTTTTGAAACTCCAAAATGGAGTGCTCAAGAGAGTTTAGAAAATAATGGGGGGAAACAAACCCAGTGATTCCTACGGAAGTGGTTGAGAAAGATAAGGTGTTTAGCAGGTACGATGAAAAACCTCCCTTCCAAAGAAATGAATCGTATCATCATCGCGTTGTAACCTCATCATAATGTGGAGGGATCGAGCTAACAAGCAGGCCCACGGTAAATATAGATTAGCTTCTTAGATCCCTCCACAAATCTCCTCTCTTCAACATCTCTATCGACCCTTTTGTTAAAAAAAATGGTAGCCCTCCATGCTAAGAATCGCTTCAGCAATAAGCTCCTCGTTGACCAAGATCTTCTGCCCCCCATATTCCACAGTCCGCTCCTTCCAATCCTTTGCAAAACGCACTGAGATGCTTTGATCATGTCCCTGAACCTTCTCCATGAAGTTGGTGATGGTGCCGTTGCTGAGTATATTCCATAACTCAACATTATCCTTCCAGTCCAGGTCCGCACTAGGCTCAATTTGGCAAGGGGGACCCCCCATCTTCACTGTGCTTAACTATTTGCAACAAATTTCAAAATCATTAAGAGCACTGAAGCCAGTTTGTTTTTTGCTGTTGTAATCCACACAATGTTGAAAATGAGAGCCATTTCTATTCCCCACGAACATCCGCGTGCCTGCTGATCTGAGCTTGCGGAAATCCGCATGTGGGAATAATGGCCTTTTTGCTAGCCCACTCCCTATCATCAATTACCTTATTACTGTCTTCAGTATCCGTGGAGCCTTGTATACAAATTTTAGCAAGCACAGTGCTGCTCGCATGTGTGATTTTCATATCAAAGTAACTCCACTTGGACTTCCCCATATACTTCACACTATCTTGATTATTTGACAGGATTTGCATAATCATAGTTTTTAAGTCAACACGTGTGGGAGTTTTATTGATACTGATCCACACCCAATAATCATATCTCAACTCAAGAAATTGCATGCGTATAGAAATCTGCATGAATGCTGTTTTGAAGCTGCTTAGGGATGCTATTATAAGGACATGATCCACACTTTTTATGTAAGGGAGGTGTTCAAAGACTTAGAAAATTAGGGTTTTATGATACAAGGCAAAGTACCTGAACTTGAATGTAGTTTTCCTTTATTTTAAAGTTTAATCAATATACGATCAGTCATCCTTAGGATTCTAACTAAGATCTCAACTGATAATTATTAGAAAAATAATATACAGTCACTTCAATTAAATTGTATCTCCATATTTTGGCTTTCTTTACCCATGGGTTTCTTGCATATAAAAGAGTTGACAAGTTCTTACCTTATGAACCATGCCATACAATACCATTACTCCACTTCATGTACTTGACCTTGAATTACACCAAAATTAGTCCCAATTATATATATTATGTCCATACTCAGAATATAGATTATCACAGCCTCTTGATCTTGACTTCATGTAATATGCAAGATTCTACATAGAGTATATGACCTCTAACTCTTACTTCTAATTCTTCAGTTCCTAAGATAGTGTATCATACCTCTTTATTATGTTTTCACAGTCTCCAACTTTTCTATATCATTCAATGAAACTAATATTGTTAAAATAGAGAAATAATACAATACGCCAAGTTGAAACAATACATGTAAAGGCTTATTAACAATCAACTAACAGAATTATGTGAACATTTTGGATACATTATGATTTCTTAATGAAGATTCAAATGTATCTTTAAGAAATGAGATCAAAAAATATTAATATTGTAACTCACATTCAATATTAGTATATTTCTTCCATCACAATCCTTCACATAAAAATGTCTTCTCCTTCTTCCTTCATAGTTTCCTCTCATCTTCTCCATGAGGAAAAATACCTCCCTCTCTCCCTAATTTTTGAGGTAATTAATTCTTACATTCGAATTATCTTCTTCTTATTCATTATCTTTCATGTTTATAAAATCTAAATAACTTCACTTATGGTATTTACATGTGACCTTACACACACCAAGATAGTGCTTTACATTATTTTGTCATTTTCATGATTCTCATTATCACACAAGGGCACCTACACTCACATTACAACTCAACTAGAAATTTTCAAGACCTTAAAACCTCTAGAAACTCCTTAAAAATTATTGAAACACATTTTGAATACTTAACCACCCATTTCCAAGCTTGGTACATTCACCTTTTCAAGTTTAAAATTTGAATTACATGTTTGGAGGAAAAGTTCCCTTTTTGAAATTAAGGAATCTAAACCACCTAGACTCACTCTCTCTTGACTCCACACACCTAATTTGACCTTATTAACTTAATGAACATGAAAATATGATTTCAATGAAGGTGTTTAGTGATGTTCTTGCATCAGAGAACATATGCATGAAGGAAGAGCACAAAGAGGAAGTAAGTGCATGAAAATTAATGCGTGGGACTTGGGGAAAAAGGCATACACCCAAGAACATGCTAGGGACTTAGAAAAATGGAAGGAAAGTATGTAGGTGAATGAAAAAGGATGTGAAACAACCAAGAAATAAAATTGGGTATGGAAGGAATGTGCACAAATTGAAAATGAAGGGAGGGTAGAATAAAAGGGAGGAATGTAGAAAGAGAAAGGAAAAAGGGAGAGTGCGTGAGGGTATGTGTGAAGAAATGTAATGATGTAAACATTCCAAGGAAGAAAAACAGCTGTATGCTTGGCATGAAACTTGATGTCAGAGCCAAAATGGAAATCTCAATTGTTAAAATAACCAAGAGGGTTATTTTGGGAAATAGTTTGGTGACTTATGGGGAAATTTTCCTAGTAGATGAAGATATCAATGGCCTTTAAGAATCCATTAGGCATAGAGTTATCCTGAAAACATCAAATTTTGATTTGTGACTTGAAGAATTTTCCTGTGAAGTCACTTGAAGCACTTTTTTGAACTCTACATTAAACTTCTACTCTCAGATGAAAATATTATGACTTGAACTTATGAGAGTGGAAAAAAATTGGATACTGCCCTGTTTGAAAACTGAACTGTCATCTCAGAAGCAACAAAAGAGCACACGAGAAAAAAGAAACCTACACTACCAAAAAAACACTAGACGCAAGTGTACACTTGGAGGAATTGAAACTACTCTAATATGTACATGATGTAGAATAACTTAATGAAATTTTTTGAGGTAAATCCCATTGACTGGGATTGATAGTTCATCTTCATTAAGCTGAGATAACAAAAAATAATTAGTCTCCTTATAAGAATTGATTATGTATGTCCCACTCCAAAGTGCATAAAACTTTGAATGACACTCATGTTTAGCTATGTCAACATCCCATTTTAAGACCAAATCACGAACTTTGAAAGAACGAGCTCTACCCTTTCTATCAAACAACTTCTTGGTTTACTGTTGATGTTGTTCTAATTTAATCATGGAAGAATTTCTTAATTCTTCAAGTTCAACCAACTCTTCCATTATGATTTATCTTTGATCTATGCCCTCAAACTCCATATGTTGGGCCAACTCTAATGATGGAAAGTCTAAAGATAAAGGAATCCTAAAACTTTTGGAATGTTATAATCTAGAAAATCAAGTTATTAATAACAAATAATTAAAATCCTTTACTTAGTTTTTTTTCATCTTTTGGATGATTTCAGGATTTGGGCAGATCTTCTAGTTTATCTAGGCTCAACTAACTAGCTTATTTTCCATATACAAGTTTGTAAGGTGAAGTACCAATTTCCTTCTTCATCGTGATTCTGTCTACCCAGAGCATGCATGAGACCTTCATAAACTAATACCTCTGGCTAATATCAAGTGTTCTTTTCATGATTATGATTGGTTTCTTGTTAGTAGAATCAACCAAGCCATTACCTTGAGGGTAGTAGTTGGAAGAATTCTTTAAGTAAATCCCAAGGATAAGAGCTCAATCATAAATTCTTGTATCAAGGAAGGCTTTTTCATTATCAGAGATAAAGGTCTGAGGAATGCCAAACCTTGTCACAATACCCTTAAAAAAGTCAAAAATGAATGAATCATTTTCTTCCTTAAGTACGATAGCTTCTATCCATCTGGTAAAGTAAGTTTTTGCTATCAACACCCACTTGTGGTTTGCGCTTGGAGGGTTGATCATGTAAATGAAGTCAAGTCCCCATTGCACAAAAGGCTA
Source organism: Taxus chinensis (assembly GCA_019776745.2). NCBI lineage: Eukaryota > Viridiplantae > Streptophyta > Pinopsida > Cupressales > Taxaceae > Taxus > Taxus chinensis. The sequence goes on along the minus strand of CM034148.1, from coordinate 637,548,430 downwards.
ATTAACTTGGATTTTACGGAGGGGAAGCACTTCCACTTTTTTATTTCAAAGAAAGCACATTATTTCATTTTCTGACCCACTTGTATGCATTAGAAAAAAACGTCATCCAAAAGTAGCTTGCCTTAATGATTTTCATTGTTATTATTTTAGCAGAGAAGTTTCCACTAGAGAATGCATCGTGAAATTTTGTTAGCACTTTTTTCTACCTGTGTGCCATCAATACATCTCAAAAACAAACCATCCATGTTTCTTTTGAAGAGAACTCCATGAATGAGTGCATAGGGAATAGAATACAACCTTAAATGTCTTATGTTTTCTTTACTCAAACTAGGAGGTTATGCTTCATAGGAAAGGAATGTTGTCATGATACCCATCTAGTTGCATGTACTATGATTTTTGTTTTTTGTTTTTAACTTACGCGTGCGAAGCTTCCTCAGCCAAGAACAATGAAGCATTTTGATTATTCTATGCATCCTTAGAAACTTTCTTACAAATTGCATTACCTCTAACAAGATTAGTGGCTTTAATGGTCACATAATACTCCATTATTTTGGTCACCCATCTAGCTCTTTTCTCACTAATTTTAGTTCCCATGATGAAGTCTCTCACATAGGAGTGTGAGACTAGAACTTTGACTTGATTTGTGGCAAGCATGTTTTTGAACTTCTTTAGCGTGTGCATGATAGAAAAGTCACATTTATCCATGTGACTATATTTCAGTTCATAATCCTTCAGTTTTTGAATTAAGAAATCCACTGGCTACTCCAGTCCTTGTTTATTCTCTTGAGTCAAGACAACAACACTAGTGTTACCTCCATATACATAAAGAATGAAATCCTTAGCATAATCCATATTGATAAGTGTTGGGAAAAAAGAAATTTCTTTCTTGATTTGGTTGAATCTTTATTTTCATTATTATTTCCATTTGAAGACTAGTACTTGAGCATGAGGGTAATCAACCTAACCAAACCTAAAAATTTAGGAATGAATCTCCTAAAAAAGTTGATTTTTCCTAGAAATGATTATAAGGCATTCTTTTGAGAAAAAAAAGAGAGCAAAATGATGGATGATATTCATTCTAGATCGATGGCAATGCCATCCTTTGAAACCACACGTCCCAAAATATTACCTTGTACAGCAACAAATTTGTACTTCTTAGGGTTAAAAGACACCCCAAATTCTCTACATATCTCAAAGGATCTTTCCAGATGTGTGATGTGATCTATGCTCTGCTTCGAGAAGATAGTTATGCAATCCAAGTAACCATGATGAACTCATTGATGTATCCTTTGAAGGAAATTTCCATTTCTCTCTAGAAGGTTACGTCTGTATTTGATAAACCAAAAGACATTTTCTAATAGGCATACTTTCCCCATTTATTTGTAAATGCAATTTTAAACTGACCCTCTTCTTTGACTATGATTTGATTGAATCCGAAGTAACCATCAAGCATAGAAAACCTTTCCTCTCTAACCATTGTCTACAAAATCTACTCCATATAAGGAAAAGGATAATGATCCTTCAATGATGCCTTATTCAAGCTTCTAAAATCACCAAAAATCTTGATTTCACCATTCTTCTTGCACACTGGAATGAGATTTTTTACCCAAGTAGAGTATTTGATGAGAAATATTATTTTTGCCTCAATGATTTTGGATAACTCCTTCATGAGGGGTGCTATCTTAAGATTGACATGCCTTTAATTTTTTCTGATAGGTTGGATGTTAGGATCAAGGTCAATGGAGTGTTGAGAAACGCTTTGATCAAATCCTTTGAGGCCTTCATTCTCCCATGAGAATATGTAACTCAAATTTTGACATAAGGAAATGAAGTCCTGTTTTTCTACCTACGCACAGTCCTTATCAAGTGGAAAATCCTTTCCATGCGCAATAGTGACTGGATGGTATTCTACTTGTGTTATGCACATATTCTTTTCTTCACCCTTGAAATCATCATCAATACTGGAAATGTGTTCTAAGGTGACCAAATCTTTAGGTATTTTTTTGTCTTTAGTTGAATCACTTGATAACCATATCTTTCATGTAATTCAAATTTCATGAATGAGGAAAACTCATCTTCATTCTGGATGAACTACATCATTTTCACATCATTTTCAAACAACTGTCAACTAGTTTAATAGTCCAAAATAGAGTGCATGACCACCATTTGATGTGTTGTGCATTTCCTTGAGCAAAATCCTTATCCAATGAGAATTTTGAACCAATGGATGCCATCTGATCTACTTATTTCTTTATTTTATTTAGCACTACCTGGAGATTGAGAGCATCAAATGTCTCCAAGAGATCCTAAACTCTATGTTTATAATACTTAAGAAGATTATTCTTTGTTACACACTTGTTCGTGACATGTTGGATGACCAATTTAGTATCCCAAAAGATATGTAATATCTTAATCTTCCTCTTTTCAGAAATGAGAAGATAATGCACCAATGCTTCATATTCTGCTATGTTATTTGAGCATGCAAAATACAACCTATGCATGAAGAAGAAATTATTTTCATTAGGATAAATATGAATAACACCTGTGCCATCACTATGTATACTTATAGATCCATCAAAATACATCTTCCATAGTCTAGAAGTGTCATCATTTTCCTGCTTGAGTAGGGGAGACAAAGTGGTTTCTTCTTCCAAAATGCAGTATGTACCAAGACCAAATTCAAAAACTTTATTATAATATCTAACAATAGTTCATGTGTAGAGGGAGGAATAGGTTTCTCTTCAGAAATTAAACCTTTTTCTTGGTCTTTTTAGATGAGAGGATTAGCTTGGAGAGGAGAGGGGTCATATGACTCAACATGATAAGAAAATATAGGCTCAAATTGTATAGTAAACATGACACCATACATAGTTCTTAGAAGCATATGAGAACAATCAGAAGATAAGTAACCACCCACCTTGGATGTGAAATATCTTGATAGAAAGATGGAAAACAATGGATGAAAGTTAATGACTAACACATCTTGAGTTATGGTAAGACTTGGACATGTATGAAGGGTTAACTCGAATTTGTGATGACTCCTAAAATGCTAAAAGTTGAGCCATCAAGTTGTAAGAATCCTTTAGAGACAAGGCTATACATAAGTCCTAGGATATAAATAATTTTCTTAGGCATGATGAAGATACTAGCCCCTGAGTAAAGCATACAATTATGCACAAGATGTTTGCATATTATCAAGGACATGTAAAAGGGTGGGGTTTTGAGAAAATTTCTTACTTATTTATCCTTTGCTTGACATATGTTGACAGTAGCTTGAGGGATTTGAATACTGGATTAGGATGTACGAATTTGGTAAAATCTTCATGCATGAGGTCACATTGAGATGGAATAACCAGGGCATCCCACATTGTGACATGCACATTTATTTTCTTCATCTGATACACAACGTTGAATGGAAGGTGCAATAGCTTGTGAATTTGAGGCAAAAAATTTCTTTTCTTGATTATTCAGGCACTGAGATAAAGGTTTTTGGTTGTGTAGAGGCTTAACCTACCAAAGGAGGGGCGCATGCAACTTCATCTGGAACATTGCATGGAACATTGGAAGCATGCACACTAAAAATATTGGGTTGATTAGTATCTACATCCTACTGCTTGTGGAGTGAATCACTTAGACTGGTATAATTTGAAGGTTACATGATAGTTTCCAATCCTCTATTCTTTGACCCCGTGTTATCAACAACATGTGTAGATGGTCTATTCGAACTGTCCATAGCTTGGTTTAATGCATAGAAATCATCAGTGCCAAAGAATATAAGGTTAGTATCAGGAATAAAATTTTTACTTCTTCATTACTAGGTTCACCTACGCTAGTGGAAGGCTAAAATTTGGAAGAAATATGGATCATGAAGTCTTGCACATGCAAGGTGTTTACACAGTTATACTGGATGTGAGAAAATTTACAAGGAAAAAACCATTCTAATTCTTGAATCAATTGTTATGTACTAAGACTAATGCTTTTATTGAACTTGGTGCTGGAAGGGTTGCACATGAACAATTGTCTGAAGGGGGAGGAGAACATTATGGCCTTTCCATCTATAATTCTGTTGGTTTTGTGCATATCTCAGATTTGGATACTAGTTTCTAAAGAGTTGAAAGATTTGATTGAATCCTTGATTAGAATTGTATCTTAAGGATTGTACCCCATTATTTTTCTAAGGATAAGACCTTATTGGAAAAATTTCTAATCACGGCTATCATCTCTTCATCTTCTTTCTACTTTTGGAGAGAGTAGGATGTGGAAATAGTGAGTTGGGAACTTTTCTTGGGAATGGAAGCAATGAAAGGTTGAGTTGTTTGAGGCAGTTCAAGAAAAAACAACATACGTAATCTAGGGTATATCTTACTATCTTGGATTAAACAATTTTCTTCCCTAATGGCTATATGATAGGAATTAGAAATTTGTACAACCACCATGAACTGTATCATCACTACAATGTCAGAATTTAATGCTATTAAGAAATAAAGTAAATAACCTTGTGGGGTTGGTATGAAGAGAAGAGAAATTTTGTCCCATGTCTTCTGAAATTTGAAGTTGAAGTCAACCATGAGATCATTGGGAGCTCTCTTGATTATTGTGAGTTTTTCTAACAAGGAGATGTTATCAGATTTATCCTCACACTGATTATAAATTACAATTCCAAGATCATACCAATTGTGAATAGAGGCATTCCTTAGAATTATGTACCATTGAAGTTATTTTCCTTTAAGTGAAGAAACTAGCAATGTTACAGATATATCATCTTCTATAACTAGATGAAATGAGCATACATTTGTAATATCTTGAATATGGTCTTGAGGAGTAGTCTGATTCTTACTAGTAAAAAATGAAATACTTTTGAGTGCAGCCACCAGTATATCATGTTGCACAGGAAGAGACAAGGGAATACCAACATTGAAGCTAATAAAGGGAAGATTTATTTGTTGTGCCATGGCCAGGATGGGTCTAAATACACTGGAGGAGTGCATGAGAGATATACCAAGAGGAGGAGTGGATTGAGCCCTATGCGTGAGAGATGGAGATACACACACAAATTTAATACTTCTTCTTCTTGGAGATAACTAAAGGTATTCAAATGATTCTTTAACTTCCACACTCTATCTAGTATGTATCCTTATCATGAAAGAGTGTGTTGATAGCTGAAATCAGTATATATAGATATTGTGACTCACTAGATGTGTTGAAACAAGCCTCCAAAGGATGAAAACCACTAAGTCACATACCATAACATAGTAATGATGAAATATGAGCTTTCAATATTGGTCCCATCGGGCATGCTAAAAACTTTTGGAGCTCAAAATTGTACCCATCCCAAATAAGTATGATCTAAGGATTTGAGGCAACATGGGACTCTCTCCAATTTGTGGGACCTTGTGCTTGAAACAAACCTCTAGAGAAGACCAAATTCCTCTTTTGATTTCTACTACTACAATTACTCTTAGGAAGGGAAATGAAACTATCTACCTCTACTCTATCATTCCAAGGGACTAGGGTTAGAAGGGGATACATAAACAAAATCCTAAGCTAATGGGAAGTGATAACACTAGAAAGAAGGGGATGAAAAATCTGAAATGAGTGAAAATGAGGGAAAATGTGCAAAGGGAGGGCATACATATGTGTCACAACTTATGTAACACCACTATATTACATTTCACCAAAAACTAAGGGTAACTTTTTTATCTACTTACAGTTCGTGCCTTCGATAAATTTAACACGCAAAAATTAAATTCTAGCATACAAGAGTTTATAAAATCAATTAAGTTATCTTATGCTGAAATGAGTAAGTTCATTTACAACAACTGCTAAATTATTCCAACATTAGTTAATGTTTAGAAGCTAATAATATAATCTATACTAACCATGTGCAACTGCAAGGGTTTACATATGCTACCCGACCCCCCTCAAACACTCATTATGAGCCAATATACCCAATATATCATTTGGTTAAGACTTATTACAAGCCAAGAGAACTTGTGAATCTTCTTAGAGTCATTCAAAAAGTACTATTGTAACCCATATTCAAATCTCTACACCATAACAAGAAAACTTGGTGAACAGACAATGCATCCAGTTACATACACTACTATAGCCATAGTTATTTGGCATTGCACTAGAAATACGATTTCATGACTGCACATAAGATATCAAAACCTATCTTCCCTTGACCTCACCATCATTCCATTCATAGACATCATGATTCATTTCCCTTGTTTAAGTTATTAAGTTTGCAGGTAAACCTTTTAAGTAAAAATGTAGTAGGTTATTAAGTTCAAACATCGAAGCCACAATTATCATAACTCAACATCTAGGTTATGCAGCTCATACCAACACCACTTTGGAATTCCTACAGGAAAAAGTACATTCACATAATGACTTGAGTCATTGCACATCTCTTCCTTTCCCTTTAGCCATCCCAAACTACTATGGGTATGACTCGCATGACACAAGTGTCATGTTATCAAATTCCTTTTGTCGGTTAATAATCATTATGTTATCTAATTAATTTTATAATCATGTAGTAGTTATAAACGCTAAGCCCTATGACAGGTATACAAAGTGATCCATCTTGGAAAACCTATGGGAAAAGTTGTGGATGTGTGATGACTTGTGTCATCGCACACCATCACCGTTTCCATAGCCATACCAAGATGGCTTGGTTAGGATACTATTGCATTGCTTTGCGACTTATAATTCCAATCTAAATTAAATTATAGTTACATGTTCATGATAAAAAATGTACACTATTTACACGTTATTTGTTAATGATTAGAAATCCTAACATAACAATAAGATAATATTTGTTTTGACTATCTTTTTCATGTTATCGCAACATTAGGTTATTGTTATCATTGACGTGTGATTAATCATTAGACATACGATTAATCAATGTTCATATATATTTTAAGGAATAGTTAATCGTGTTGTCATACTAAATAAAATGCAAGTGTAATCTTAACAGTGTTGCTATGTTTTTCGTTAAAACCTCATTTAAAGTACATAATGATATTACAACAATAATAAAATACAATAGACCCTTAAATGCCTTTATCTCTCGTGAAATGAATACTTTCAATTTTAAACAATTACAAGAACATTTATTACATTTGTATAAATCAATACAACATCAATCAAGTTGTGATGAAATCCAGATTCGTTACCCTTTATGCGATACATATCAGACCCTGAAAATATGAAACTAATAATTGTACATGGTCAGATTGTATGAACTGACATGGAGTTACAACCATTTATCTAGTTGTTACATCTCAAAATTATTGAACTCTTCCTGTTTATTTCATGTAGTTAAATAAAACATATAATTAAATAAGCAAGCAACAATTTATTGATCCGTAAAGTGATCAACATCTAATCATCAAGTTATAAGCATCCAAGAGGTCTGATTAACAAAAATTTAAAACAACCAAGTTTCTAACCAATACATATATTCATAGGTATGAGCTATAAATCCACAACATATTGCCTTCTATATAGATTAAAACTAAAAATAATAATAAACCATCAACATGTAACCAAAATCCCCTTGCTTCCCATTATATACATTATTAATAAATTTTAACTTTAATACAAAATACTGAAGAAGGAAATAATCCCTTTTAAGTTTCTATAGATTAACCAGTAACCAATCATGACAAGGAAGGTAGCTAACTTAATCTACTTAATGTTATTGTTTTTCTTATCTAAAATGATTTAAAAAACAATAATAATTATCCCTTTTTCTTTCTTTAAAGAATACAACCAATATCATCATTATCTGAGTACTTATAAATAAATAACCAGATCACTAATGAATGTAATGTTTAAACCAATTGAATGCCACAATTATGATTCCATAATCATTACATTCCAAACATGGGATTATCAAACAACAAACTCACTTACATCAAAACCAACATGCCCCACACCTCTCTTCTTAACCTTAGCAAGTTCATTTTCATACAGAGTTTCAGGATAAATCACACACCCACATTTACCTTTTGAAAAAAACAAACTGAAACAAGAACAATTTTAAGGAAAGAACACATATGCAAGTGTACTTTGATGTAGAGATCCTGCAACATTTTGGGAGAAAAACATGGGCTTTGAATCAGTATTCAAAACTCTACTAATTGGTTAAGGAAACTAGGGAAGAAAACTCCCTTAGGTGACTTTACATTTAAACAAAAATTAGTTTCCCTTGAGTTATTTGCACACACTCAACTATTACAATATAATTTTTGATCACACAGAAAAAGCATATCCTACACATTATTGGGTTCGTCATTAAAATGAAAGTCTTATCTAATTTTTCAAGGTTTGAACCAAACTATTTTCCCATCTAGTATAGTGAATATTTTTTCACAATATTATAGGGAACTAATTCCAAGCTTCATCTTATTAAAAAAACAAATGGCAACTCAGTACTGTTTAATCTCCCAGATTTAAACCTCAGTTGAGTTTATATTTTGAACAAGTGTTTAAATGTAGATTCAACCCATTATCTAATAGACCCTAAATGAAAAAAAAAACACATCATACCCAATAAACCCTTTTTTAGCATTGGGTTGGGTACTTAGCGAATGAGTTAAGATTATTTTTCAAAAGACATAAAGAAGAAAAAATCAATAGTAAAATTATTTACACACCCATGAAAAGATAACTCCACAGATTTAACTTAAATTTTCACAGAAGTAATTCAATCATTTTAAGATGAAACAACATGAGTAAGGAAGATAAAACCATGCCTTAAATTTTTGGGCTCTTTAATAAAAAAATCAGCAAAAATTCCGAAGTGCTTCAGGGTCTATTCCTAAGTTTCCACATACTCCAAATCACACAACCCATACTTCTAAAAATTACCACTCTCAAATCTCAAATAACCATGTTTAATACAGTAGGATATCCTATAAAAACCTCCTCAAGAATCAATTCAAATAACTCAATAAGATGCATGCACAATTATCTTTGAAGTGGAGTTTGAGATTAACTAAATCATATAGTCAAACTCCAGCATGGCTTCGCCCAAAATAGGGTCAACTACACTAAACAAGAAACAACAAAAAATGAACTCTACATTCCATACAAATGGTATTGATGTGTAAAACAGTCAAGTTTCAAACTTCTAGAAACCACAATTTAAAATTGTTGTTCTAACTTCAAATAAAATATGATAGATGAGCTAGTGAATGATTTACTTATGCTTTAGAACTATAATTTATAGAGAGAAATGAATTCAAACACACACATGCCAAGGATTATTATCCTGGAAACCCCCAGTGAGAGGGAAAACTATTTGGGAAGGGAAAATAATTTTTCTTCCCTTTTGTTTTATTGGCAAATTCAATATTTCTAGAGATACAAAATTGCCAATAGGTGAAAAATGAAATTGACAATGTCTCACTCTTCCTCCCAACTACTTGATTGTTCTGTTCTCAATCTCTTTCTTATAAAACTCAATTCCAACACTAGAAAACTCTTGCACTTACTCCCATGAAGTCTCTTGCTTCTGATGCCCCATTCCTTTGCTCCTCCCAAGAATTGAAAGGCTCTCCCATGTCCTCCCATGCACTGGAGAATCGTGACAGGGAAGGGAAAAAGTTAGATGATTCAATTCTACATCCATTCATGATTCAATTTTATTTTTTTGTTTGTTTTTGTGCAAATGTGCAACAGGGAAATTGATAATTTCTAAGCATGAAAAAGATACCCCTATACCAATTTTTTCACGTTTTATCATTCCGTAGCACCCTAGGTCTACCCAGTCAATTCTAATGACCTCATAATTGATGTTAACACATCCTACTAGGTGAATTACAAAAATCAATTCAACCCCCCTAGCCGATTCTAGGTGTTCTTGAAGATTACTGTTTTTGGGCAGTATTAGAAAGGACTACCACTGGCCTTCCCAGGACTAGAGAAACCCCCTGGATCATAACAGAGGGTCTAAATATAACATGAATGTGAATTGAATGCCTAGAGACTTCATGGAAGTTATTTTTTAAGATTTAGGTGAGATTTGGAGAGTTTGGAGCAGTTTGATCAAAATCAAGGTTCACAAGCCTACGCAGTGCACATGCCAAAAACAACTGCTAATCTTCTAAAGATGATTCCGAGAACTCTAGATGAAGTTAGGATAAAACCAATCATCTTTAGATAGATAATTCCAAGACCTAAAATATGGTGAAATTATTTTTTTCACAACACTTTGGCACATTAGGTCTGCAAGCAGTTTTTCTCATGCACAGGTAGAGTACCAAATCAAAACTCCAATTTTTTAGGGATAAAATGAAGGAATCAAGACTTCTACCCCCACTATTGAATTTTAAAGGTCATTTCCAGTCAGGATCATATAAAATTTCATCACAAAATTCCTTCAGGAGTTGACGTTATCGTCATTTCAAGTGGCCCTCTTGCAACGAGTTTGGGAGTTAGTCAAATTTTGGGAGGACACGTTTCAGCTCTAGGACCTTGGTGTGATTTTGTGTCCCTCAAGGTCAGGGAAATTACACATGGAAAAATTTTCCTAGCCCCTAGAAGACCTGTGGACCTTCATGCAACTTCCATAATCACTAGTTCAGCCACCAGGTGTTTGCGGGAGTTAAAAGCCTCAATCATCCTATCACTACCACGTGTCATCATTGAGAGCACCATGGAATTTAATGTTACACACATCACTTTTAGGTAAGGTAAATGACACATAGGAAAATTCATCCAAACACTAAGTAGGACTTCTGGTCACCCATATGACCAGCTTCCAACCTCTCAGTGCTTTAAAGATGATTTTTAGCCTTCACTCCCTACCGTCGAATCTCTGCCACGTGTCGTCGCCATGGAATTTTATATCCCTCACATCCCTTTAAGGTGAAGAAAATAAGGTACATGAAAATTTACCCATCCCCCATCTCATATTTATTTCAAAATTTTAAAATCCTCACCTACTTCTCGCTTCTAACTTCTAACATTCCCATGCACAACCATGTCTACAAACTTCTCTGCAACTTTCTACCACCACTCCTCCATTTCCAAAGCTCAAACCAGCTCCAATATAGAAAATAAATACTCTTTCTCATGGAAATATGCATAGGTCCCAGAAGAATATTTCATTGAGCTAAGGAGAAGAAATGAGGAACAAATAGAGAAGAACAATGAAATTCCCCATTGCCGCAAAATCGAATTTTAAAGAAATCTTACGAACGGATGCACGGATTGATGATTTTTTTGTTTTTTTGTTCATCTATCAAAAAACATCAGAAACAAACCTTCATACCATCATCTTATGGCATAAAACATTAACAACAAAGCAATTCCTCTTTTTTTCCCAAAGGACAAAAAAGCTTGATTTCCTGTCAAACCGGAAACCGGATTGAAGAGAAATTTCACTGGAAGCACAAGAAACAAAAATCCATAATGAAAATATTTTTTTTTATCAAAAATGGAGGAGAAAACTAGACCTACAATTTTCGAGGTCTATTAGTGGCTGTTGTGTCTAGAATTATAGCTAGGTCAGAAATTTTAAAAGTTTTAAATCTCCCAAAATTTTGATCAGGTAAGCACGAAATTTCAGAGGGATGATATTGGGAAAAAACCCATATAAGAAAAATTCATTTTTTCATTTAATGTCTAGACCTCCACAAGTGTACTTTCTAAAAATAGCATGTCTTTGTATAGGGGACTACTATTTTGGGAAAGTCATCAACAGAAGAACTTGCGAAGGAGACGTTGTATATAAAAGATGCACTGCAGCTGAGAATTCATAAGAATAGGGATTTTGGTCAAATTTTTACATTTAATAAAAATAGCAAGTGGTCACACAAGCAACTGCCAAAAATAGAAAATTGATCTAGAAGGTGAGAGAAGCATAGGGAGAAAGGAGAATTTGATTTGTTGTAGCATAGTCAAAATTTGAAGGAGCTAATTTTTCATACTTACTAAAAATAGTAAATTACCTTTAAGCACTTACTAAAAATAGTAAGTCATTTCAAATGGAAAATTTCACAAGAGGAGCATTTTGAGAGTGGAGCAATTAATCTGACAGTCCCAATTGGAGTTCAGAGAAGAATTTTCTCACTTACTAAAAATAGTAAGTTGCTCATTCCATAAATAGTAGGTGTCAAGTGGAGTTTGGATTCATAGGGGTGAAAACAGTGCATGTCTACATCGGACTATGTGGGAGTATTTGACAGTGAGGATCTTGATATGCTTTCAATTGCTTATTTCATGCTTCAATTAGGATTTTGCAATCAACACCATCATATCATTCATAAGATGCCTCATCAAGGATCATGTCTCGAATCAGCTGAGCAGTGTAGAAACATGTCATAAGGAGTCAGGACAAGATTTGTTCTAAAAATGGAATCTTTTCAGAGGGAGTCACGAGTGACACCATGGTCATCAAATAAGTTCCATTCAGATAGTGTATTTAAACACTGGTTTGTTCATCTGTGGATCATCCAAAGGTGAGTTCTATCAGCAAGCGGCCAAGATAACTTGCCCACAAGAACCCATCCACAACATAAGAACATCATTCATTGGAAATGTTTCAAAGGTAGCGACGTCAATCCAACTGAGATTTCCAGGATTCAACAAGAGCTTTATTAGAGCAAAATATATCATCATCGACATCATCCTTCCTTCTTATTTCTTCTCTCTCTCCCTCTCTCTCTACCCCAACTTCCTCTCTCCTCAATGTTCTAATTTGACATTGGGAGTTACACTTTTCAATGTAATAAGTAACAATTCACCTTAAGTTATAAAAGGAGACTTAATGTTCTCCTAAGAATGTAAAAACTTCTCATGACAAATATGAAGGGTCAATGGGGGCTAGGGAAAGAGAATTCCAAAACACTATAAATTTTAATGAGCTCCTCATTCAAAGGGGTTCTAATTCTAAAATTCTTCTAGCTGGTTGTATTCTTGTAAGTTCATTAGAGAGATTTTGCTCACTTATGAGTTAAAAGAGTTGTCCACTTTTCCCTCCATTCTTAATGTCTTCCATTCTTATACTATGTACAAATTTATGCTTGAGCATCAATACAAGAAGGAGTTTTTAAGCCTTTTTTGATTGAGGGATTTTACTGATACTTTTTTTCATTAAATTCTAATTGGTCTTGTTGCTATTTGCAATATTGTTTCTTCCTAATTATAGTACATGTGATGAATTTTCTAACTAGTGTGTGCAGGAATCTGATTTTCTACCTGAAACATTAGTTCCCCTACCTAATATTCTCACTCCCCTTTCCCTGCTCTCCTAAAAAATTACTCTCTTGCAGGCATCTGTAAGATTTGCTGCAAGGTCAGTGGAGTGACCCTATTGGATCCTTAGTCAAAGGCCACCACATAAATCCACCTTTACTCGTGCATGTATATACGATAGTTGCACTAGTTAAGTAGAGGGACTTAGATTCCCAGAGCGTTGGTAAGAAATCCACAAGGTTTTCCACTTGAAATTTTTTCTCACCAATATTTTTTGGTGCAACCACTGTGGGGTATATTTAGTAGCATCTACACCCAAAATACAATCGCAAGGTTCCAAAATACAAAAAAAATCAAATATTGAAAAAAGAAAAAAAAATCATGGAAATCAATTATTGAAAGATACATTGTTGATTCCTACACGTGACCCTTCATATTCCATAGTGTCCTTTTGTGTTCCCACTACAAATTTTTCCAAAAGATGGCTAAAAGAAGATACACCAAGTTGAGCAGGTCAAGAGGTGTTGTTGATACCAATTTTGAGGCTTTCTAAAATCAACAAGAATGAATTAGAGATAATCCATACTTCTTCTCTCAAGCCTCCTCTCCATCTGGGTCTTCAAGCAGTTCACCTAACCATCCTATCCAAACTCTTGTTGATACTCCCCCCTTACAATTCTCCCATTTTTCAACCACCATTGAGCATTGAGTCCTTAGAAGAAGAAGAACAATTGTAGAAGAAAGAGATGAAGCCAAAGAAGAAACAACAATGGAAGATGGAGCAAAAAGACCTCAACCCATTTTCCCATGGAGAAGAAATATAGGTTTGATCGCTCTTGAACCACCTCTTCATGACCTACCAATAGGTTCCTGTAAGAACTTTCCAAAGTTCAAAGGTGATGACACACAACATCCTGAAGAACACATCACTACTTTTACGACATGATGCAAATTCTTGGTGCCCAACATGAAGATGTGGCTGTAAAGACTATTCATGGAATCCCTCCAAGAAAAAGTAGCAGAATGGTTCTACCTCATGTCTTCCTGATCCATCACTTGTTGAGATGCCATCAAAAAGGAAGTTTTAAGGAATATTCAAATTTACTAAATACTGTCAGGACCTCTTGGTGCAATTAGCTCAAATGAAGAAAGGAGAAAATGAAAATATGAGAGACTTCATGGCTCATTTCAAATGACTACTTCATAGGATATCGAAAGGAGGATTCACCATCTAAAAACAATGTTAAGATATTCTTCATCAATGCTCAATCACCGGAGGTAGGATTTTTCCTATGAAGAGTTCAACCAAGGAGCATTATAGAAGGCCATTGAACTTGATAATGATCTCATCCTCTCCAGAATATCAAGAATCCCTCAAAGGGTAGAGCTCAATGTCCTGAGAGATGAAAGAAATGATCCTTTTTTTATAGAAAATTGTGAAAATGAAATGGCATTATAGTTGAGGAGGGAAATATTTGAATGATTTTCTTCTCATAGAAACAATGGAAATAAAATTGCAGGAGAACCTCTAAAATCTTGCCTTGGGGGCCCCACATGTCAATGCAAAATTATACGAGTAAGGAAAATGAAGATGATCTTAAACAAGAAAGTGAAGGTAGTGCAATTCCTATAGAAAGTGAAGAGTTTGAGAATGATACACAAATCATATTTTGTGAATATTATAGTAGGCGATGTATATGATAGAAGAAGATGCACCTAGATTCTCATATGTGAGTATTCACTTGTTCTCAGTCTGTAGAAAGGGGGCTCTTCCTCTATTGTTACAAAGAAAAATAAGACTGAATATCCTCTTGTGGAGACTTTGCAAAATAAAATAAGTAGTCAAGGATCTCTACTCCCACCCTCTATGGAGTCTGCATTGTTGAAGCTTGGTCTTATAACAAGATAAGAAGTCTTTAGAAATTCCAAGTAAGTCTTCTAATGTCTCTTCTAATTCTAAATCTAAATCTTCTCCTATAAAATCTAGTCACTTTTAAAAGCTCCTAGCATGTACCTTTCAATATCCCCTCTATTCCCCAAAAATCATACTCCTACTTCCAAGACTACCCCAACTCCAAAATCATTCCCTTCATTTCCCTTGTCCACATATGCTCCCTTTGACTTCATAGAATATGCAGAACATAGCCAAGGTGCAGATTACTAAAACTGAATATCTGGGGACTCACTCCAAAACAATTTGAGAGGTTTGTTCAATACATTAGAAGTGGTAGTTTAACACCCAATGATGTAGCTCCTAGTTCTAAAGAAATACTACCAAACCCATCTACATCTCTCATCACAGAACATTCTTTCTTTGAATGCATCAAAGTACTGATAAGGTTGAACCTTTATATGTCTCCCTTCTTGTTGGAGAATATGTATTGAACAATTGCATAATAGATTTTGGTATCCTTCTGATAATGTAATACCTATAAAGGTCACCAAGGATCTCAAACTCATCTTGAATCCACCCGGTGGCTCTTGTTAATCTTTATAGTCAATAGAGGTCCCACTTGTAGGGAAGGTCAAAGATGCACCAGTTGGATCTTGCCAGATTTCCAGACAAGAAAGTTTCAATGATGATTTTAGTAGCAAACATTCTAGACTTCATTTTGAATTTTTCTAAGTAGGTGTTTCTATTATTAGTTAAGAGGTGAAATTTAGATGAATTGTTCTTCTGCAACCATACCAGTGAAGGGGGACATGGATTAATTACTTCTAGAGAATAAGATGAGGTACATGGATGGGAAAGTCTGGAAATTTGGGAACCAACATCTTGTATCATAGATAGTAGGAGATATGAATCCCTTTCATGACAACTGAAGGAGGAAGATGATATTC
This sequence comes from Taxus chinensis, assembly GCA_019776745.2. Taxonomy (NCBI): domain Eukaryota; kingdom Viridiplantae; phylum Streptophyta; class Pinopsida; order Cupressales; family Taxaceae; genus Taxus; species Taxus chinensis. The sequence goes on along the minus strand of CM034148.1, from coordinate 637,532,380 downwards.
CCATCTTGATAGGGCCAGAGAGGCCTTCCTCAGAGAGGCATGGACCTTGAAGAAACATTGAGGAGATTTGAGTTACAAGACGGAAACCCTGAATTGCTAGATGATGTAAACCATGAAGAAGAGGAGATGGTTCTTGATGATTTTCAAACAGAAAAATCATATTATGTGCTTATCTGTGATGTAGAGATATTCTCATTCCCATTTGAAGATGAGGACTCCCTTGATCATTTCACCCAAGAAGAGATAAATCCAATATGTAATGAGCCCATAAACAATGGGAAAGAACTGTCTGTACAAGAATTGCTAAGATCCATGGAAGAAACAGAAGACCCTGAGCTTGGACTTGAAGTCCTGCTGCAAGCCATGAATCTGCAAGACAAGCACAAAATTGACTTAGGATCCTAAACCAATGTGAAGATTGGATATGTTGAAATAAATCTAGATGATAAATATGATGTCCCTCTCGATCCAATGGTTGATGGATACAATGATGAAATCGAGGTTTTTTCTTTCCCATTTGAAGAGGAAGAATATTTCCATGATGAACAAATTGAAGCAAGGATTTTTGAGACCTTTGAAGCTGAAGCTCCTCTAGACAAAGGAGTCATAAAATTCAGTGATTCCCAAGATGATGAAGTAATCCCTCCAGATAGTTTCCTTGAGCTACAAAATAAAGATCCTTCAAAGGCATACAAATATGAGTTGCAGGAAGTAACAAAGGAGATCTTTGTGAAAGAACTATTAGATGTAGTGGAAGCTATGGAAGACCTCGAGCTGATTCTTTGTCTCTTAACTTGTTCCCATGGCCATATAAGACAAGTATGAGGTTTCTTCTGATCCTCTCTCCAGTACTCAAATCTCTCACAATGGAATAGACAAAGGGAAAAATATAAGGTTTCTTATGGAGAAGATATCAATGAGCATAAAACTCGGGAAAGAAAGTAACTCATAATATTCAAGAAATTTGAATGAAAATCAGCTTCAGGGTAGTGATGAGATGCTCAATGAAGAATCAACTATGTTGATAAACACGGAAGGTAACTGGAACTGTGAAACTAATTTCAAAGAACATGAAGGTAGTGGAATTTCCAAGTGAATACCTAGGCATTAAGAAGCTCACATGGACTCACTCCTTCAAAAAAACGTATGGTCATGAAAGCACCCAGATTTCATAAATAGTTAAGGAGAGGAGGCTACTTTCTGTAAAAATTCAATGGATTCGCAAAACAACATCACTCAGTGTTTCAGTTAGGGGTATCTTTTGAGGAATTAAAAGTACTTCAATGAAAGTAAGTTATCCCCCACCTTGTACCATAGGTGATTGCTAGGTGTCTTTCCATTTTTTTTTTTTTCGTTTTCTTTTTTTGTGTCATGTGTTTCCTTTCATTGTTCTTGGTGTTTTTTTTGTATCCTTCTTCGCTCTCTGTGTCTCTTGTTGTAAGTTGTACATGACTCTGAAGGGAAAAATGGATAAGGCACTGGTCAGCAAATCATATGATCTAAATTTTAGATTTAAGATTCTTCATGTCATTTTTTCACCGCACTCAGTCCATGTCATGTACCCAAGCTAGAGCCAATTGTTTTCATGTAAATGTGTAATAGGGAAATTGACAATTTCTAAGCATGAAAATGATATCCCTGTACCAAAATCTTCATGTTTTATCATCCTGAGGAACCCCGGGTCTACCCAATCAGTTATGATGACCTCCCAGTTGATATTAACACATCCCCTTGGGTGAATTAGGAAATTCAATTCAACCCCCTAGGTTATTTTAGGTGTTCTTGAAAACTACTATTTTTTAGTAGTATTAGGAAGAGCTACCATTGGCATTCCCAGGACTATAGCAACCCCTTGGAGCAGAACATAGGGTAAAAATATAACATGAAGGTGAATTTAAGGTCTAGAGACATCATGGAAGTTATTTTGGAAGACTTAGGGGAGATTTGGAGAGTTTGGAGCAGTTTGATCAAAATCAGGGTTCATAGGCCTAGGTAGTGCACATGCCAAAAATAGTTGTTGAGCTTCTGAACATGATTCTAGGAGCTCTGAATGGAGTTATAGTAAAAATAATATTCAAAAATTAATTTCCAATCTCTACAAGGTGGTGAAATTAGTTTTTTCACAACACTTTGGCATATTGGGTCTGCAAGTAGTTTTTCTCATGCACAGGTGGAGTACCAAATCAAAAATCCTCTTTTTTAGGGATAAAAATGGTGAAATAAATACTTGATACACCCTTTATTGGATTCCAAAGGTAATTTCCAGTCAAGATCATATACAATTTTAGTAAAAACGTCCATCGGAAGCTCAAGTTATTGTCGTTTCAAGTTTTCCTCTTGGAGCGAGTTCGGGAGTTAGTCAAATTTTGGGAGGACATGTGTCACCTCCAAGAGCTTGGAGTGATTTTTTGTCCCTCATGTCCTTAAATTTCAGGTAAATAACACCATGGAAAAAAATTCGTCCTAGCCCCTATATGACCTCTAGATCCTTCATGCGACCTCCAAGATTGCTAGTTTAGCCCTTAGGTGCTTGTGGGAGCTCAAACCCTCAACCGTCCGATTGCTGCCACATGTCATCTCCAAGAGCATCATGGAATTTGATGTCCCCTCACCTACCTTTGATTCTAGGCACATAAAACATGTAAAAATTCATCCATCCCCTAAGGAGATACTTCTGGTCACCCATATGACTAGCTTCCAGCCCCTTAGTGCTTTAAATCTGATTTTTTTAGCCTTCATTCTCCACCATCAGATCTCCACCACATGTCGTCACCTATTCTCACTGTGGAATTTGATGTCCCTCATTTCCCTAAATTTTAGGTGAGGGACATCAGGTAACATTTAAAAATTCACCCCATCTCCCTTCTCATCTTTATTTCAAAATTTTAAAATACCTCGCCTCGTTTCCCACTTCTAGCATCTAACATTCTCATGTGCACAACAATCATATCCACCATAGCTCTAAAACTTTCTCACACAAAGTCACTACTCTATTGATGAAAGCTTGAAACCAAATCTCAACCACAGTAACCAAATCCTCAAAAACATAAAAACGACATGTAGGTCTCTATAAGTAATATTTCATTAGGAGAGCTCAAGGATCGAAGGAACAAAGAAGAGAGAAACGGAGAAATCATCTGAATATCCTCACTGCCCCGTAAAATGAAGATTTTGAAGATATCTTGCAAATGGAGTGCATGAAAGGACAGAACCATTTGATTTATATGTTATTAATCTCTCAAAGGAACATCAATAAATCATCTTCAAATATCTCCTTTAACTGGCATGAAAAATCTCACTGTGAAGAAAGCTTACTCTTCCGACCCCAAGGAAGACAAAAGCTTAGATTTTCTGTCAAATCTGACAATCGGTTTGAAGATAAATTTCACCCCGAAGAAAAATGAGTAATAAAAACCCATAACGAATTATTTTTTAATTTTTTTATCGTGAATGGAGAAGAAAACCATAGACATGTCAATTCTCAAGCTCCATTAATGCATGTTCCGTATCAAGAAGCACTTACAGGTCAGAAATTTTAAAAAATTTAAAATCTCCCAAACTATTGAGTGGAGTAGGCATCCAAGATTTCAAAGGGGTGATATTGGGAAAAAAAAACCCATATTAGAAAAATTTATTTCCACAGTGAATCCGACCATCTGGAGGCAAACTTTCCAAAAATAGCAAGTCTTCTGCATAGGAGGAACTAATATTTCAGGAAAGTTCATCAATTAGAAGAAAGTGTGAAAGAGATGCATGTAAACATAGAAGATGTATTACAACTGAGAGATTCATCAGAACATGGTCATCTTGGTCAAAAATTGACATTTAATAAAAATAGTAAGTGGTCCCACAAGCACATGCCAAAAATAGAAAATTGATCCAGAAGGTGAGAGAAGCATAGGGAGAAAGGAAAATTTGATTTGCTGCAGCCATTCAAAATTTGAAGGAGCTAATTTTTTCATACTTACTAAAAATAGTAAGTCATTTCAGAGGGAAAATTTCACAAGAGGAGCATTTTGAGAGTGGAGAAATTAATTTGACAGTCCCAGTTGGAGTTCAGAGAAGAATTTTCTCACTTACTAAAAATAGTAAGTTGCTTGTTCCAGAAATAGTAGGTGTCAAGTGGAGTTCGGATTTGTAGTGGTTGAAAATAATGCAGTATCTACATCAGACTATGCAGGAGTAGTTGACAATGACGATCTTCGAAAGTCTATTTTGACACTCATTTCATTCTTAAATTAGGAGTTTGCAATCAACACCATCAAACTATTCATAATACACTTCATTAGGACCATGTCTAAATTACCGAAGTAGTGTGGCATTGTCACAGGGAATCAGAGAAGGATTTGTTCCAAAACTTCAATCTCTTCAGAGGGGATCGTAACGAGTGACCCCTGTGGTCCCCAAGGGTTCCATTCAACAGTGTTATCTAAAAACTCAGTTTGTGTCATCTATAGATCATTCATAGGTAGTTTCTCACCTGCGTCTAAAGAACTTGCCCACAACAACCCATCCACAATATAAGAACGTCATTCACAATAAATGGTTCAAAGGTATCGACGTCGACCTGAGTGAGACTTTCCAGGATTCAACAAGATCATTTTCTTCATCAGAATAATTCCTCCTCTCTCTCTCTCTCTCTCTCTCTCTCTCTCTCTCTCTCTCTCTCTCTCTCTCTCTCTCTCTCTCTCTCTCTCTCTCTCTCACCTCAATGTTCTAATTTGATGTTGGGGTGTTGCAGTTTTTCAATGTAATAAGTCACCCTTAAGTTATAAAAGGGGACTTAATGTTCTCCTAAGAATGTGAAAAGTCTCATGACATATGAAGGGTCAATAGTGGGTAGGCGAAGAGAATTCCAAAGCACTATAAATTGTAATAAGCTCCTCATTCCAAGGGGTTCTAATTATGAAATTCTTCTAGCTAGTTATATTCTTGTAAGTTCATGAGAGAGATTTTTCTCACTTGTGAGTTAAAATAGTTGGCCACTTTTCCGTTATTCTTAATGTATTTCATTCTCATACTATGTATAATTTTTTCTTAAGCATCAATACTAGAAGGAGTTTTGATCCTTTTTTGACTAATGGGTTTACTGATACTTTTTTTTCATTAAATTCTAATTGGTCTTGTTTTTGTTTGTAGTATTATTTCTTCCTAATTTTAGTGCATGTGATGAAGTTTCTAACTAGTGTGTGCAAGAATCTAATTTTCTACCTACAACATTAGTTCCCCTACCTCATATTCTCACTCCCCTTTCCTGCTTTCCTAGAAAATTCTTTTCTTGTGGGTATTTGCAAGATTTTCCATTGGGTTAGTGGAGTGCCCCTATTGGGTCCCCGGTCTACAGTCCACCATAGAAATCCACCTTTACTTGCACATGCATATATGGAAACTGCACTGATTAATTAGAGGGATGTATATTCCCAAAGTGTTGGCAAGAAATCCACAAGTTTTTCCACCTGAAAAATTTTCTCGCTAGCACTATCATAAGAGACAAGACTGCCACCCGATGTAGACCAATGATCAGAGGACTGTTACATAGGATGGGTAACATTTACAAGACTTGCCTCCCTATTTGGGTAGCGGTTTTACAACTGTCACTTTGTATAGAGTGGTGGTTCTATTAAAATACATACAAAACGTCCTTTTCTCCCCTTTCTTTACTTTTTCCTTCTTGGTGTTGATTTATTTGATTTAAAGTAGAGTCATTTTGGATCCCTATGGATCACACCTCTTCTGCTTATGAGGCTTTTGGTCCCACAAAAGCTTAGTGGGGGAGTAGATGAGGAAATAATTACCTCACTTTCTCCTTCGAGTACCACCAGTCCTACCTTGGTGTCTTCCCTTTCAATCCAACTAGCCAAGACTCCTACAGACCTCTTCTTGTCTCTCTGACCTTCAGCTACAACACTACATCCTCCTCCAATTCACCTCGTGAGTCCAATATGCAATTCACAATAAAAGCTAGCAACTGTAATCCTTCTTCTTTATCAAGCATGGATGGCTCATATAGGTGCAAATTCTCACAATTCACTACTGAGTACATCCACATAAATGGTGGAAAATCAAGATGAAAGGTATTTTTTCCAAGCTGCTCCAATATGGTGAAGTGTCCATATTGTAGTGGCTTGAGATTTTGTTCTTGACCTTGTAGTCTCTCATTTCTCATGTAAATCCAAACTCTATCTCCGACATGAAGCTTATGTTTTCTCTTGTGCTAGCCATGTCTAGCCTTGTACTTGGCTTGGGATTTCTCCAACTATTCTTTAACTTTGAGATGGATTTACCAGATCCTCTCAATGCATTTGTTTTCTCTAATCACCTTTATGTCTCATATCTCCTCCTCATCCTACTGCCCAACTACCATGTCTACTAGATTTATAGGTAGATATCCCAAGTATGCTTTAAACGGTGACTTCATAGTGGATGTGTGTACCTCCCGGTTGTGGGAATGCTAAATGTAGGCTAAGGACTCATTCCAATCCTTGGGTATTTCCTGTTATACCCTCTAATCAGCTATACCAAATTCATGTTCACCCACCTCTATCTGTGGATGGAAAGTCATGCTCCTCTATAACCTGGTATCCATCTTATCCCACAAAGTAGTCCAAAACATCCCCAAGAACCTATAATCCCTGTCAGAAACAATAGAATTTGGCAATCCAAAAATGTACCCATACATTAGCAAAGAAAAGACTTTCTACCTCATGTTCTTTTAGTGTCTTTTTACATGCCATAAGAGTACACATCTTACTAAACCTATCAAAAACAACATAAATATAATCATGGCCATGTTTAGACATAGGTGATCCTCCTACAAATCCATAGAAATTTCCTCCCATGGATGAGTAGGTACTAGTAAAGGCATGTACAAACCATCCTTCCTAGTCTTAGGCTTATTAGTACAGCAAAGTTTACATCCAGCTATAAAATTTGATACTTCTTGTATATTGGGCCAATAAATGCACCTTTGCAAGTGGGCTAGGGTCTTACCAACACTGAAATTCCCTTCTACTTTCGAGGTATGTGCTTCCCTCATCAATAAAAGTCTTTCTTCTTTTGACACACAAAGCTTCCCCCATCGATAGAGGAGCCCATCTTTGAGATAAAAATCTTCAATCCCCATCCTTTCAGCCACTTGGGACTGCAACTGCTGAAATTTCACCCCAAAATATTTATCCTGAGCATATGCCTCTTCATAAGCTTCCTTTATGAAGGGCTCGATCTGAGAGATAGTGGCCAAGTAGGATATTTTCTATCATATGGGTTGCTTAGAAAAATTTTCTACCACCAATTTTATACTACCCTTCTTGTATTTCATCACCAAATGGAACTGCTGAAGGAACCCCATCCATTTGTAGTACCTTTCTTGCTGTAATTTAGAATGTGCTTGTAAATACTGGAGATGTTTGTGGTCAATGTGCACAGTAAAGTAAAATTTTTAGAATGATATCATATGGGTTTACATCCCTGAAACAACACTTCACCCATAACATAATCACTAGCATTTGTCTCTACTTCAAAGGGATGATGAAAATTAGGAAGAACAAGTACTGGAGCATGACTAATCTTGTATTTCAATAAATCAAAGGATTTATCTTGTTCCTTACCCTAGTCAAAACCCTTACTCATTGCAGCCATTGTGTGTAGAGGTGCTGTAATCGCGGAGAAACCCAAAATGAATTTCCAAATGTATTGTATTGCTCCTACAAAACTTCTAGTCTCTATGGATCTTGTTGGTTTTATCTAGATGGTGATCGCTTCCACATTCTTGAGATCCACTCATAGCTCTCCTCCTCCTCCAACCATGTGCCCAAGATAGACAAGTGACTATTTGGTAAACTCACATTTCTTCATATTACATAATAGTTGTTTCTCCTTGAAAAATTACAAGACTTGTTACAAATGAGTTAGATGTACCTCGCATGTGGCACTAAAAATCAAGATATCATCCAGATAAACAATGAAAGATGAATCTATGAAATCTTGTAATACGTCATTCATCAATCTCATAAATGTAGCAGGTGCATTACATAAACCAAATGGAAGTACTAATCACTCATACAAACCCTATTTTTTCTTGAAGGAAGTCTTTCATATATCCTCCTCCTTCATTCTGACTTGGTGATAACTCGACTTGAGATCTAACTTCATGAAGAGTTTGGCATGCTAAAGTTGGTCCAAGAGGTCATTTATGTGGGGAAGTGGATATTTATTCTTGATGGTGATATTATTAAAAACACGATAGTCGATGCACATTCTCTAAGAATCATCCTTCTTTGGCACCATCATAATAGGTGAACTACATAGTGAGGTGCTCGGCCATATCACACCCTTATCTAACAACTCCCAGAGTTGTTTCTTCACCTCAGTAATCTCTATCAAATATTTCCTGTACAACCCAATGTTCGGTAGAGGGGACTCTGGCAACAATTGAATCCCATGCTCTACCTCCCATTTTAGTAGTAACCCACTGGAAGCCTAAAAAAATTCCTAAAAATACTAAATAATACTATCCAAACCCTTTTTCCCCTAGTTATAAATCTCTAAAACTTATACCCCATCATGTTTATCTTTTAACGAAAGTAAACAAAACTGATTATGATTTTCTTGAATAATTATTGTTCTTGGTTAACACTCACCATAGTAACCCATGACTTACGTTGGTGTGCCCAGATGTTGTAGCTAATCCCATCCTTTACCCATCTGTATCGGTTCTCCCTTCTCATAAATATAGCATCGCTGATATACAAGTAAGGACTCCTGAAAACAACATCAAATGCAACAAGTGGAATAACATCAACTTTCAATACATCAATATACTAAGAATTAATCTTAAACTTGACCTTACATATTTTTGTTACCTTAATTTCAACACCCTTCTTCACCCAACCCAAAGGATAAGGGTGTGGATGATCATAATTCTTAAGACCAAGCTTCTTTACAACTACTTATGAAATCAAGTGAGACTGAGAACCGGTATCAACCAAAGCATTTACCATAGTTCTCTTGACCTGAATTTTGATCTGGAATAGTCTACTCATCTCCTCTTCTTGGTTGTCCATGTTGGTGGCCATGCACCCAAGCCTCTCGTCTACATTAGAGTTATCTTTGATGTCCACCTCCCTTTCTATCTTTATAGTTGTCATGAACTTCTTCGAGTCCTTGGTTCAGTTCATTAGATGTAACTCTAGATGCAACTTCCAACAGGTAGCATCAGTATGACCATTGATATCAGAATTATTACAAAATTTATTGGGATATTTACAAGTATTTAAAGTGGTGGCAGTTTGTTTAACTTTCCCATTCTACTTACCTTTGTTACTTGTTTGCCCATGTTATTTCTTCTGCTAATTTGTCGACTCCTTTTCCTTACTTCTTTTCATCATCAATGTAGTATTCTTGCACATAAGATTCATTGAGATCCTTGGGATTCATAGAGATTATCTTCCTCTGAAGGTGAGGATGAAGTCCTCCCAAATACTTGGACAAAATATCTTCATCCTCCAATTGCATATTCAACAACATGGCTTGTCTCCAAAACTCCGTAGTATAATCCTACACACTTTGACCATTTCCTTGTCAAAAATACTTCCATTTAATCATTTGGTCATTCTTGTGGCCAATATGATAAAAGTTAGCTCTAATTAATTCCTTAAATTCTTACCATGATTTCACAATAGGACGTTTCTTCTTTTCACAAGTGGCTAGATAGGTTTCCCACCAAACTAGAGTGTGTCCCTCCATCTTGAGATGTGAAAAATTGATCCTCTATGCCTCAGTGAAATTATGGATGCAAAAATATACTTCTAATTATTTTAACCATTTATCAAGCAACTCTGCATCTAATTTTCCTTCAAATATCTTAATTTAAACTTTTGTTTCAACTTTAAAGGGATCATGATCATATTTTACCTTATCTCTTGTAATTGGAGTCTCTTCTTCCTCATCGTGGCTCCTTCATATGTTAAAATTTTTGGCTACACCTCAAACCATTAAGTCCATGGAATCTTTCTTAACAAAAGTCATCTTCTATAATTCTGCAAGTTCTTCTTGTCTTCTAAACATCCTATCCATCATGGTTTCTAGCATCTCAATTATACGGATCAAGTTATTTTCCTCCATTTTCCCCCCGAATTCTCTGTTTCCATTTATTTGAAGAAATTTTTGGATCAAAAAGTAAATTTTCTTTGCCTTTGGACCTTATCATTGTCATACAAATCACAAGAATGAATACTACAATCCGGGATACTTATTAGCTCTGATACCAAATGATCTGTAAAACCTTCAAATTTGGAATTTATACAAACCATAATTTAGACCTATTGTTCTAATTTCAAATAGAAAATGATAGATGAGCTAGTGAATGATTTACTTATGCTTTAGAACTAGAATTTGTAAAGAGAAATGAATTTAAACACACACATGCCAAGGATTTTTATCCTAGAAACCCTCAGTTGAGGGAAAACCATTCGGGAAGGGAAACTGCTCTTTCTTCCCTTTTGTTTTATTTTCCAATTCAATATTTATGAACATACAAATTTTACAATAAGCGAGAAAGGAATTTGAAAATGTATCACACCTCCTCCCAACTACTTAACTATTCTGTTCTTAAGATCTTTCTTCTACAACTCAATTCTAGTGCTAGAAAAATATTGCACTTAATCCCATGAAGTCTCTTACTTCTAATACCCCATTCCTTTGCTCCTCCTAAGAATTTATAGCATCTCCAATGTCCTCCAGTGAACTAGAGAATGTGAAAGGTCATGGAAGGGAAGGGATAAATTAAGACTCTTTAATTCCACGTCCATTCATGATTCAATTTTATTTTTCCATCATAAGAGACTGAACTGCCTCCCAATGTAGACTGACGATCATAGGACTTCCGCTTAGGTTTGGTGGTGGTTATAGGACCACCATCCTAGTTGGGTGGTTGTTTTGTAACTGCCACTCTACACAAAGCGGTGGTTCCATTAAAATACATAAATAACCTCCTTTCCTCCATTTTCTTTACTTTTTCCTTCTTGGTGTTGATTGATCTGATGAAGTAGAGTCATTTTGGATCCCTATGGATTAGGTATCTTCGAGAATAAGCTATGTAAATTTCGAGGGGGGTTAAATTGTTCATTAAATCTTATGGAGCCACATAGTGACATCAATTTTCCTCCACCACCACAATCCAAATTTGGTAGGTTTTTTTTACAGTTTAAACTTTTATGAGAAAAATAATTTACATCAAACTTATCAGGGGTCAGTGATTAACCAACCAAATCAATTAATCAATTCCATTTAATGCCAAACCTTCATATAATTTAAACCCTTGGTTTAATTATCTAACCTTACCAACATGGGGTCGAATGAACAAACATAAATTATTAAATAATCAATTGCATATGAATAGGGTAGAAAACCATATTACCATCAATGAAAATATTACATGGAGTTAAGTCAGTCGGTCAAAGAAAAAAAAATGTAAAACAATCAATACCTTACCATGCATGGTGGGGACCGCTAAGTAGAAGATTAAGCTCATCAAACAATCAAATTACACCTAAGTCTTTGCATGGGTCAAACTAAGACCAATTTTATTATTAAATAATCATTGAAAATTAAATATGGTCAAAGACCAAATAAAAACCATACAATGTACAGAAATATGCATGGTGATGATCACAACAACCATAACTTGCCAATGCTTAGGGTAGGATATACACACACACACATTTGTGTAAATAATTTAATTTCCCACAGAATGGTCTCAACCTAACTGGTTCACTGATAACTCAATGGAGATCGATCGGTTGAAGGAAAGTTGTATAACATAAATTTCCAAACCATATCATAGTGATATCCACACATCAATAATTGTAACTAAAATCTATCATGATTTGGTTACAAAATAGTTCAATTAGTAGTCAAAATCAAATAACTATTTTAAGACTTAGTTGTAGAACCAATACTTATCCTTTCACATAGACATGAGTATTATAAAACCCACCTAAGATTTTACCTGGATGATCTCAGAGTTTACCTGCCCTTCTCAGAAGGTCATCATTTTTCTTTATGATCTATGACCACCATAAATTAAAAGGAGTTAACAATTTTTTAACATTCAAAATTATCTCACATATCGAAATAACACTTTACAATCAAGTATAAGTTCATCATAATTACAAATCACGATTTCTGGAAAGATAGATAACCGTTGAATCATTATCCAATACAATAACCAACAATATATATCAATGCATTAACTCATCACTTTCAGCCAAGTAAGTAACTCATAACACACATCATAATATGGTGCACAACAATATTTATTATAGGTACATAAATCAAACAATCCAACTATGCACTACATCATTATACCAAGCAAAGTAAATATATGACATATCAAATCATTACTAGAATATGTCGTAAATGCTAAGTGCATTACAATGGCTAAATGGAAAGTGTTGTTGCACGGTTGTAGATGAAACTACACGTAGGTGTATACATGATTTTCAGCATCTACATACGCACATGTGGCTACATATACAACTATGCAACAAAACTTATTTTCTAGCTCTTGTAACCCACCATTCATTCTACTCCTTATTCCCAACAATGAAATAGATTGAAATTGTGGGATGTGACATACTTCACCCCTTAATGAATCATCTTCTTGATGATTTTTTCTCATTAATTGTAATCACAACATTCATACTCAAAAATTTATCCAATAGCGAAGGAAAATAACCAAAAATTTCATCAAAAACTTGTAATTTTTCCAGGTCTGAATTCAAATTTAATGGCTTTCATAGAATTTTATTCGATCAAACTATGTCCAATAGTTTGAAATATGACAAAATCCTTTTCATTTCAGTATCCAATAATTAAAATATTATCAAGTATGTCATAATAATTAACAGAAATTAGAATAAATTACTCAAAAAAACTATTTATAACATTCAAAATATCAAGAAAACTTGTTTTTTAGTTTTTGTAGACTGTTCCAATAGTCTAACTAGTATCACTATGACAGCTTCTGGATCCTAAGCCTTTAGCTTCATCAAGTGTTATTTCTCTTACAACCTGTTATTTTTCTATCGTAACCTAAATCCTCTATTGCGGATTGTTTTCCTTGTTTCTCAAGGGACAATCCCTGGTGTAGTGATCACTACCACCACATTTGAGGCAACCAGTAAAAGGTCTCTTCCTTTCAAACCTTTCATTATTAGTAGCATCATTTTATTGATAATTTCTTTTAAAGTTTACAACAATGTTGTTTCCACCATTTTGACCTTTTTTCTCACCCTTTCTTCCCAGATGACAATGGTGAAGGTGAGTTGTGACTCATCTTTCTCTTCTCATCCCTTTGAGTAGGGATGGCTTAGAGATTCTCCTCTTACCTGATAGGATTTTCAAACATAGACTCCATGGATGATGGTCCATGAACATCAACTTCACCACCTATTAAAGGGTTCAAACCCATAATAAATTTATGTATCCATAATTTTGCATCCATCTAATATTGTGGTATGTATTTAAGAAGTTTTGTAAACTTTTCCCAGTACTCGGTTACAATCATCTTTCCCTATGCTAAGGTCATAAATTATGACATATTTTGGTAATAGTACAACTATGGTAACCAACACTATTTAAAATAGGTTTTGAACTGATCCCAGGTTATGTTAACATCATCTACACCTAGTTCTAACTTCCGGCTATCCCACCATGAGGAATGCTCGTTTGAGAGCTGATAAGCTCCCCAAACTACCTTAGCTTCTTCATAAAAATCTTGATGGAAAAATACTTCTCCATCTCACCAACCCAATTCTCATCTCCATCGCATAAATTCGTTCCATCAAATTTTGGTGGAATGATATGCTTTATATCTTTGGACAGCTCAACCATCAAGCGAGCTCTTACATAAAGTGGATGATTTACAACATTAAGAATAACTATGTTATTATTATTTTTTATGTTATTGTTTTCAACATTAATTTTATTGTTAGCAACATTAGGCTACCTCTGAGGTTGTTCAATACCATCACTATCACTACCATTGTCATTACCTGTCACCTGCTATTCAAGAAAAGTCATATGATTGTGCGTGTCCTGAGAGACAACTAATATTTCATCTAATTTATTCTTTATGGATTATTTTCCACATGTAGGTTGGTGATTAAAAATTTTTCCTCATGTCCTAACCATCCAATTATGTTAGACAAGAATTAAGTTCAAGTTAGCATAGGGACCTATTAAGTCTGAGAGATCTTTACCTTAAAATTTAAGCTCTGATACCAAAATGTAACACCAGTATATTATCCTTCACAAAAAACTAAGGGTAATTTTTTTTTATCAACTTACATTTAATGCCTTCGATGAATTTAACATGCATAAATTAAATTCCAACATACAATTTTAAGAAATCCCTTAATTTATCTTACGTTGAAATGGGTGACTTCATTTACAAAGAACCGTAGAATTATTCTAGCATTAGTTAATGTTTAGGATCAAATCAGACAATCTATGATAAACATGTGCAACTGCAAGGGTTTACATATCCTACCTAATCCCCCTCAAACACTCATTACGAGCTAATATACCTATTATATCATTTGGTTAAGCCTTATTACAGGCTGAGAGAACTTGTGAGTCTTCTTAGCATCCTTCAGAAAGCTATTGCTTAACCCACATCTAACTCTTGACACCATAACAATAAAAATTGGTGATTAGACAATGCATCCAATTACATGCACTACTATGGCCATAGTTTTTTGGCATTACGCTAGCAAGTTAGTTTCATGACTACACACAAGCCTTCGAAAACCCGTATTCCCTTCACCTCATAACCATTTCAGTCATAGACATCAGGATTCATTTCCATCATTTAAGTTATTAAGTTTTCACTTAAACATATTAAGAAAACATGTACTTAGTTATTAATTTCAAACACCGAAGCCAACACCACTTTGGAATCCCTACAAGAAAAGTTACGTTCACATAATGACCTAAGTCATTAAGTTTCCATCCCTTTCCCTATAGCCATCCCAAATTGGTATGGGTATGACTCGCATGACATGAGTGTCACATTATGAATTCCTGTCGTTGGTTCATATTCATTATGTTATCTAATTTAGTTTACAATCATGTAGTAGTTATGACCATTAATCCCTATGATAGTACACAGAGTGATCCATCTTGGAATACATGTGGGAAAGGTTTTGGATGCGAATGATGATTTGCATCATTGCACACATTGTTACCCTTTTTGTAGTCATACCAAGCTGGCTCGGTCAGGATACTATCGCACTGCTTTGCGACACATAATTCCAATATTAATTAAATTATAGTTATATGTTGATGATTAGAAAGGTGCACTATTTACGCATTATTTGTTAATGATTAGAAATCCTAACATTGCAGTGAGATATTATTTGTTTTGACTATTTCTTTTGCATTATCACAACATTAAGTTTTTGTTATCATTGACATGTGATTAATCATTGAACATATGATTAATCAATGCTCATATATCTTTTAAGGAATAGTTAGTTGTTTTTTCATATTAAATAAAATGAAAGTATAATCTTAACAGTGTTGTTATGTTTGTCATAATAAGTTGTCTCATCTTATCATATAACAGTAATCAAACCATAATGAAATCAATAATCATCAAATTGTACTTACAATATTACATTATAATATGTTACAATTTCAGCATTATAAAAATTTGTAAAAATAAGGTACGTTGTAAAAACAACAACATATATTCATATCACAGAGGTTAAAACCTCGTTTAAAGTACATAATGATATTGCAAAAATAATACAATATAATAGACCCTTAAATGCCTTTATCTCTCACAAAGTGAATACTTTTGCTTTTAATCAATCACAATAACATTTATTACATTTTTATAAATCAATACAACATCAATCAAGTATGATGAAATCCATATTTTTTACCCTTTCTATGATACATATCAGACCCTACAAATCTGAAAATAGTAATTGTACATGGTCATCTCATATGAACTGACATGTAATTACAACTCATTATCTAGTTATTACATCACAAAATGATTGAACTCTTACTGTTTACTTTCATATAGTTAAATAAAACATATACTTAAATAAGTAAGAAACAATTTAATGATCCTTAAAGTGATCAACCTCTAATCATGAAGTTATAAACATCCAAGAGGTCTGATTAATAGAAGTCTAAAACAACCTAGTTTCTAACCAATACATATGTTCATAGGTATGAGCTATAAATCCACACCTTATTGCCTTCTATATGACTTAAAACTAAACAATGTTATAAACCATCAACATGTAACCACAATCTCATTGCTTCCCTTTATATACATTATTAATAAAATTAATTATTATAGAATATTGAAGAAGGCAAGATTCCCTTTTAAGTTTCCATAAATTAACCAATGACCAATCATGAAAAGGAAGGTAGATGACTTAATATACTTAATGTTTCTACTTGTCTGATCTAAAATCATTAACAAAACAATAATAATTATCCCTTTTTCTTTCTTCAAAGTAGACAACCAATATCATCATTATCTAAGTACTTGTAACTAAATAACCAGATCACTAATGCATGCCATGTTTAAACCAATTAAATTCCAAAAGTATAATTTGCAATCATTACATTCCAAACATGGGATTATCAAACAACAAACTCAATTACATCAAAACCAACCTGCCCCACATCTCTCTTCTTAACCTTAGCAAGTTCATTTTCATATAGATTTTCAGGATAAATCACACACCCACATTTACCTATTGAAAAAAACAAACTGAAACAATAACTATTTTAAGGGAAGAAAACATATGCAAGGGTAAATTGATTCATAGATCCCATAATGTTTTGGGAGATAAACATGGGTTTTGAATTAGTATTAAAAACTCCTCTAACCATTTATGAAAACAACTAGTGAAGAACACTCCCTTAAGTGGCTTTGCATTTAAACAAATATTGGATTCCCTTGATTTATTTGCACACACTCAACTATTACAATAGAATTTTTAATCACACAGAAAAATCATATCCTACACATTATTGGGTCTATCATTAAGATGACATTATTAGATAATTTTTAGGGTTCAAACCGAACTGTTTTCCCATCTAGGATAGTGAATATATTGTCACAATATTATAGGGAACTAATTCCAAGCTTCATCTCATGATAAAAACCAGATGACGAACCAGTCATGTTTAATCTCCTAGATTTAAACCTTAGATGAATTTGTATTTTGAACAAGTTTTTAAATGTAGATTTAAACCATTATCTAACATACCCAAAATCGAACAAAAAAACATCATACCCAATAAACCCTTTTTCAGCGTTGGGTTAGGTACTTAGTGAACTAGTCAAGATTATTGTTTGAAAGACATAAAGAAGGAAAAATCAATAAAAAAATTATTTACACACCCATGAAAAGATGATTCCACATATTTTAGTTAAATTTTCATATAATTCATTCAATCGTTTTGAGATGAAGGAACCTGGGTAAGGAAGATAAAACCATGCCTTAAATTTGTGAGCTCTTTAAGCCAAAAACTAGTAAAATCCTGAAGTGCTTCATGACATGTTCCTAAGTTTCTAAGTACTCTAAATCAAACAACCCATACTTCTAAAAATTGCTACACTCAAAGCTCAAACAACCATGTTTAATACAACAAGGTCACCTATAAAACCCTCCTCAAGAATCGATTCAAATAACTCAATAAGATTCATGCATAATTATTTTTGAAGTGGAGTTCAAGACTAACTGAATCACATAGTTAAACTCTAGCATGGCTTCACCCAAAATGGGCTCAACTTAACTAATCAAGAAATTAAAAAAATGAACTCTACATTCCATGCAAAGGATAGCTTCAAGAAGAAGCATCACAAATTTTGAGGGGATTAAATTCCATATTAAATCTTGTAGAGCTATGTAGTGGAATTCATTTTACTCCATCGCTGCCCTCCAAATTTGGAGGGTTTTTTTTAATAGTTTACACTTTTATGAGAATTTTTTTTTACCTCAACCTTAGCTTGGTTCGGTGACCGACCAGCCAAATCAATTAATCAATTCCATTTAATGCCAAAACTTTGTATAATTTAAACCCTTGGTTTAATTATGTAACCTTACCAACATGGGGTCAATTGACAAGATTTAAAATATTAAATAATCAATTGCATATGAATAAGATAGAAAACCATATTACCATCAATGGAAATATTTCATGCACTTAATTTAGTCGGTCAAATAACAAAAAATTTAAAACAATCAATACCTTACCATGCACGGTGTGGACCGTAAGGTCGAAGATTAAGCTCATCAAATAATAAAATCACACCTAAGTCTTTACATGGGTCAAACTAAGACCAATTTTATTATCAAACAATCATTGGAAATTAGATATGGTCGAAGACCAAATAAAAACCATACAATGTAAATAAATATACATCATATATATATATATATATATATATATATAGTTGTGTAAACAATTTAACCACCCCTAAAATGGTCTCAAGCTAATTGGTTCAATGATAACTCAAGGAATATTGATCGGTTGAAGGCATGTTTTATAGCATTGAATTCCAAACCATAGCATAGTGATATCCACACATCAACAATTACAACAAATTTTTTCTATAATCTAGTTACCAAATAGTTCAATCAATAGTTGAAATCAAATAAACCATTTTAACACTTAGCTGTAAAACCAATACTTATTCTTTCACACAGACATAAGTATTATGAAACCCACCTAAGATTTTACATGGATGATCTCAAAGTTTACATGTCCTTCCCATAAGGTCATCATTTTTATTTACAGTCTATGACTACCATAAAGTTAAATTAGTTAGCAACTTTTATAACATTCAACATTATCTCACATATTGAAATAATAATCTACAACCAACTATAAGTTCATCCTAATTGCAAATCACGATTTCTGGAAAGATAGATAACCATTGAATCATTATCCAATACAATAACCAACAATATATATCATTGCATTAAATCATCACTTTTAGCCAGGTAAGTAACTCATAACACACATCATAACATGGTGCATAGCAGTATTTATTACGGGTATAAAAATCAAGTAGTCCAACTATGCACCACATCATCATACCCAACAAAGTAAATACAAAACATATCAAATCATAAAAAGAATATGTCATAAATGTTAAGTGCATTACAAACGCTGAATGAAAATTGTTTTTACATGGTTATAAATTTAACTACATGTAGGTGCATACATCCTTTTCAGTATATGCATACACACATGTGGCTGAATATACAACTATGTAATAAATCTTATTTTCCATCTCTTGTAACCTACTCTTCATTCTATGACTTATTCCAAACAACGAAACAAACTGAAATTATGGGATGTGACAGCTTACAACAACACTCACACTCTTATTTCCATGAAACACAATAGAAAAGGGACCCTACAGAATACATGAAATTTGCATAGCATACTAATAATGTAAAATAAGGGAAATAGATGTAATAAAATTTGAGCTAGGGCAGAGAATAACCATAAAACAAAATTATATTCCTTTCAAAGTATGCATAGTTGATTACAACGGTGTAAGGAGGAAATGATCTACATGCAATGATACATATTTGAGATCTACAACTCAAAATGCTAAGGATCACTACTATGAATAATTCTCTTTTAAACCAAGAGAGTCCAACCTTTACAAACAAGCATTATTCAACAATTTGTAAAAGAATGGAGAGAAGAGAAAGGAAAAAGAAAATGAAACTTACATTTTCAATCTCAACCACCAATAAGATGCATTAAATGCCTAAAAATCTACCTAAATTAGTTTTAGATATACCTCTCCATGTCAACTAACTTGTAGAAGAAAGAAGAGAGCAAAGTATGATCAAATATGGGTGGTTAGGTCAACTAAATGTGTGCATTAATGATCTGGTTCATGTTTCCCTATTTTCACCTATCAAATCCCAAAAAAATCTTATTTTGAATAGCCTAGAGTGTATCCCACCTCAACATCTTTCCAAAAATACTAGGCATGCATGATTTGGAGTTTTGTAGAAGACGTTATGATGATCTAAAGATTTGTAGTGAAATAAGAACACATAAGCCACATGATGCACTTTGATTGATCATGGAAGTCAGTTGATTGTTTATTGATTCACCTCTACCATGTGTCAGGAACTCATTTTCCATAAGGATACAGACACAGTTGGCACCTCTTGATTTTTTTTCGTGATGTTCACTTTACCTGATAGGACCTCAGAGATGGACATGTGACACAATGAGATTGGTGTAGAGGGTTGTAGACTTGGCACATGCATGATAGGATAAAATTTAGAAGTCTACTAATACATGTAATAGAGTGCATGAGGTTTGGAAGAAGGTTACAAGCTAGATTGTGCCAAGAGGAAGAGGGAGAAGTACATAAATTAATGGTACGTGGAAGGAATACAAGAACATATTAACAATGGAAGAGTGAAAAGATGAAGTAAGTGCATGCAAATCAATGCATGTGACTTGGGTAAAAAAGGTAGGAACCCAAGATCATGTCAGGGACTTAGAAAAAAGTAAGGAAAGTACGTAGGTACGTGTAAAAGGATGCACAACAACTAGGAAATGAAAGTGGGTACACGAGGAATGCGTGAAAAGGGAAAATGAAAGGAGATAACAGAATAAAAGGGAGGAATGTGGAAAGAGAAAGGAAGAAGCATGGAGAGCATGCAAGGGCACGTGTGAAGAAATGCAACAATGAAAATATTCTAAGGAATAAAATTAGCTGTGTGCACAGCCTAAAAAATGATGTCAAATCTTGAATGGAACTCTAATTTTCATAATAACCAAGTGGGTTATTTTAGGAAACATACATGATCATCCGGTCATTGCTTTCCATCTCTGAAGAATTTTGGGAAGTTCTTTCTTGACTATTTTGGAATTTTATGAAGTGGTGGAGTCAAAGCCAATGGACCAAGGTTTTGTCCCCATGGTATAGGTTCTTGTACTACCATTTATTCCTATTCTCTTTCTTCTTCTAGTTCTTCCTCTTCCTCTTCTTCTTCTTCTTATTCCTCTTCTTCTTCTTCTTCTAGGGATTCAAAGTTCAATGATGGGTGAAAGATAGGAGAATTAAGAGGATTTTTAGGAGTAGTAATAGGAGTTTGGAATGGATTTCCATGGGTACCACTTGATGAATCAAATGGAGATGAAGCTTGAGAGAAGAAATATGGATTATCTATGAATTGTTTTTTCTAATTTTGTAAATATTCCAAAGTAGGGTCAATAATTCTTCTCAATCTATTCAATCTGGTATTTATTCTTCTAGCCATTTTTTGGGAAATCTTAGATTCAACTTAAAGTAGATTTATGCTCACTCTTTTGGTGTGTTTTTGGAATTTCAGATTTCTAATTTTTTTTTATTGGAATATACACTTTTTATGGATATTTTTGAATCTATATTGGTGTATATGTGCTAAATCTACCTCGCCGTGGGTTCCAAAAAATTGTTGGTGAAATAATTTTTCCTAAGGGAAAATTAGGGAACTCTCACCAATGCTCTAGGACTAAGTACCTCTGGTAAAATGGGGGTATCTCTAATGATTAAAAATAGGGAAATTATGTACACTACTCTAACAATCGGGGGTGGTATTTAGACTGAGGATCACACAAGGGTACTTCCTCTATGCCTATGGCAAAATTATTGTAGATACTACAAGGGAGGAAATATCTTGAGAGAGAGGTATGAAGAGAATAGTGAGGGGTTTTTACACAATAAATAATACAATAGATTTTATTACTTAAAATCATAATATATCCATGAGTTTAATAAGAAGAAACCATTAACATAGAACAAGGAACATGATGCAAATAACATAAAGTCTAAGTGCATACATTCAAAAATTACATGCCCATGGAGTGTAGTTGAGATGGAGAGGAAACATAGAAAAAGGAGTTAGAGGAATTTGATAACTTGTTTCTAGAAATAATATGGGAGCTAGTGAACAAGAATAACCACCCTTTCAAATGAAGATGATTTCCTAATTTATATCTTTACAATGAAACCCTTCATCTACTCACACATGAATATTCATGTCCCATTACTTGTGACTTTTCAATTACCCTTATAAGAGACAAATTAAGTACCTCTCTTATAATTTGAGAGAGTAATTTTACACATTACAAACATTTTTTTGTCACTTAAGTAAATAGGAAAAAATGTTATGATTACATACAATGAAGAAGTAGAAAGGGGAAGAGAAGAGAAGAAAGAATGAAGAAAGGAGAAAAAATATGATCCGAAGCATGGATGAAGGTTCCTCAAACCTTGATTAATATCAGCTCAGATGATGAAGAATATGGAAACTTGATGTATGATCTCCCACCACTATGATGCACTAGTGAAGAGATCTGATGCAGATACTTTGATAACTTTTCCATTTCGAGACCTCCCTAGAATGAAGCGCCTCTATAACACATTTGCAATCATTGAAAACAAATTTGATGAAATTTGACCATTGAAGACAATGAATAATTCCTTCCATCTCTTGAACAAGCCTTTTAAACTTTGAAACATTTTCATGCCTCTAAACTACTAGGTTCTTGATATAATTTGAGACCACTTCCTACACAATTCAACAAGGTGATCCTAGCCCTTGGGAAATTGAGCAACCAATGAGATGAGATGAAGAACACCTTGACCATGTTATGAATGAATGTGGGAGATTGAATGGAATATTATTATATCCTTTAATCAACCCATTCGATGAATTGAGAAGCACACTAAGACCAAAATGCACACTCGTGACCGAAATTAAGGACTGAGAAAGCACCTCTTCTACTTGAGACACAATTTCACTGTCCACCCCTTTGCAAGCTTGAGTTTATCCTCTGTGAAGGTTGGGATTAGTGAGTCATGTGGAGGATGAGAAACCATGACCGTTTTGAGCATTTTATGGACACTTACTATTTTTAGTAATTTCTTGACGGGTGATTAGTTTTGACAATTTTAGCAATTTTGTCTAATTTTCATTTTTCCTCTTGGGGAATGAATTGAGTGACTTGAATCCATTCATACTTTGAAATTACTATTAATATAAAATTTATTAAATAGATACTTACTAAAAAATATGAATTTTCCACAGATTTTCAGATCGGAGTGAAAATGGTTTCCAAAAATTCTACTTCACACCCGGATGCTTTGCTTTAAGTTTCGGGGGTTTTATCGTCTGGATCTTCGTGAAAATGAAAAGTAAAATTGCAAGTTTGTGTTTTCTTATTTGGATAGGGAAGAATGAAAAAAATAAAATTCCTCCATATATTTAATCATACTCATTTTCATGGGGTAAGAAATTGCTCATTGGAAAGCTACTTTTTGTAGATCACTGTCTCCAATTTTTACACAATTTGGATTGCTACAACTCCATAGATTTGATGAGACATTTTCCATGGCTGAAAATTTTGGGAGGCTGTAAAAATGAATGAGGTAATTAATGAGGTCATGTAAACATTCATTCCAAAGGCAATCTCATGGGGAAGCGATAGTCTAAATTCCAGAGCCATCGGGGGTGGGGTTTGCAAGCAATGACCAAAAATATGGTTTTAGCAATGGACACAGTATCAAATAAATATAATGAATAAAGCACATGATAACATACTAGTTTCTATATGAAAATTCATGCATGACGTGCTAACAACCTCCCCATTTGGCATTAATAGTGAAAAAATTTAAAGTGTTATTAAATACATGTAAACAATGACAATCGAAAAATTATCACAATGATAAATTTATCAAATGAGTAAATGTCAATCACCTTGTATAGATTCATTGGATGGATGGTCAGTGACATCTGGTGCAACAAGTTGAATGGGTTGTGACATGTTAAGAATAAAATCATATGTAGAGAGGAAGAGACAGTGTCTTCCTCTCTTTTTTGGTTGTCTGCAAAAATATAATATGTATCAATTTAAAGGAATTAAAATAATAGAATTGTTTAATGTGGTCTTAATCAATGCACCTTTTTTCAAATGAGAATAGTAATGTTTTAAAAACATTTTTTGATCATGTGATTCAATAATAAAAATTGTAGATAAACCTAAGTCAACCAAAGCATGTAATGCAACACTATTGCCGTAAAGCAATATTATTAGAGAGTTTCCCAAAGAGATTCGAGTTAACATATGAGACCAAAGCTCATAATATCTCTCATTAAGAAAAGGATGTGTCTTTACTTGTAGGATGATATCGCCTAAGTCAAAAAAAAATTCAGAAGATGCTCCATCAAATCCATGATGATTTCTTCTCTCTCCAAATTGTCAGCATCACAATTGCCCACACCAATTAGTTACTGCACATACATGAGAAAAAAACTCTTAAATTTTCCAATGTTTTCATAAAATATGTAACAACCTTTCATAATTAATTAACCCTTGTCTTTAAATTTTTGCATGTATTTTTTACTGTCTCTCTTAAATTTTTTGAATAAGAAACAAATAAGAGCACAATAATAATATAATTTAGCATACTATATCTAACAATTGTAAGTAGGTCCATTATTGCATTAGAAGTTATATTGCTAGACAAATTACAAAAATCAGCGATCACACATTCTGCATTGAATTAATTAGTTGACAGAATAGATGATATTGTTGACTAGAGCTAGAAGGGATATGCACATTGAAAGGTAAACTCTTCTGTGTCTTCCATCCTTGCTGGAATTTGTTCTTCCATTGAAATAATGTATTTGTCTATAATTCTTTGAGATTCCACCGGAAGAACCTCTGCCACTTCAAAATCAATTTTTCTTCTTGCTGATTTTTCACTTCCTTGGGAATCAACATTTCTTTTTCCTTTTTTCTCTTCTCCCACAGAGTACACACAACTGGCAGTAGTGATATTCATGCAGACCAAATTTTAAAATAAAATTGGATTCATTGCATTCTTCCAATACAATATTACCTATATATTTGTTTTTTAAATATTTTAAAACGTTTCCTCTCTTTTTTTTTCATCTGTTACTCTTTATCAGTAAGATTCAAAAGTCTCTACTATGATGCCTGCCTCAATAGGGCTAGTTATCCATACATTTCTTTATTGCACTTTATCAGCTAGTAATGATAGTTCCTCATCTATCATTCATCTTGTATCCCTAAAGGAATTGGACGTGAACCTTGTTAGTGAACTTGGTTGAAAGTTAGGTTGGTTATCCTTAAAAGGATAACATGCAAGTCCACATGATCTAAGAAACTCAAAGGTTGTTGTCCATTTTTTCCATATGTCCTCAGATAACAATAGAAAATTCCATTTTTCATAAAGACTCACTGTCTTAGTCATGTTGAAAATAGAAATACATTGTTTCTTGAAACTCTGCATTCAAATCCCAAATAGTATATTTACTTTTTTCATATTACAAAAATTAAATTTTAAATACAAATTCATTAAAATTAAGTTTCTTTACCCTCCACTCCTCTGTCTTTGTGTTTCCCACTCTGGGCCTCTGAGGACATGCTAGGGATCACCACATTGATCGAGCCTTATAAAGTAAATCAATGAACTTGGTTTCAATCTAACTTTCGTTTACTTTGTTTCGCTTATTACAAATATTAATAATGTCTTCACTAGATGCTTTTGAAGATAGAATGTGATCCTTTCTAAATTGTAGCACAATATGTAATGACATGTATTTCCTTTCAACAAAAAAAATTGGGAAAAAATTGTATGTTGGTTGTTAAGAATGTAGAACTACATATCATCCCTTTTCAAGTCATTTGGATCCTCTAGTTACACAAGTTCCTTTGTACCATGTAAAAAGGGAAGAAGAATTACATCCCTCTGTGTAGGAATAACATTAATCAACATTGAATGGACAAGAAGTTCAACATTCTCCTCATGCAAAAAATGGTATTGATATTTTTGAGGTGCTACATGGAACCTAGAAACTTCAACTGGAAAAACATCACCATCGAACAAAAACAATTTAAAATTTTCAACATTTGAATATTCTGCTTTCTTGAATATACCGGTCACTTTTTTCAACAATACAGCTGATTTATTATTCTTTTTAATCCCTTGTAACTTTAACTTAGAGGGATCTGTCTCTAATTTAGACAAATAAGATTTCCTTAGCGTTGTAAATAGCTTTGCATGTTTTGGTGGAGAAAGAAAATATTTTATATTCAAATAATGACAAATAGAAGAGGTATTATCAAATCTATATAGTTTTTTGAATACCAAATTCATATCATTATAAATTTCAAGGGAAATTTCATAGCCTGCTTTGTGTGAGTGTATAAACATCCCCAAATTCTAACCATATTTAGAACATTAACACATCTTAATTTCTATAGAAGCCTTCATTTCTTGTTTCCTGAAAAAGGAAACTTCTAACTCTATGTCAAGAATAAGACACATTAATTTCAACATCATTGCATTCAACATGAGTACGAATTTTTCATTGATCAATAAAAACTAAAGGTAGAACCATACCGACTTCATGGTTGACATCTGTTTCACACATAATTTTTAGTTCCAGAATAGAGTTGCTTCTATCCTTTCATTCTCTTGAGAAACAGATAAGGGGTTAGGGCTACGAGGAATACCTGTTGAGTTTTGGGAGGGTGTATGCATACTGTAGAGAGATCAGACCGATTGTGAAGAACTCCTTTTTTTTTGGGAAAGACTACCTATAGATAAGAATGCAAGACCACCAGATTTTAATTAGACAATAAGTAAGGGAACTACCTTGGGCCCAGGAAATATTAAACTTCCCTTCGAAGGTGGTCAATTCCCTTTTTAATATAAATTATTGCAAATGATAATAAAGAAGCTATTGTGAAATCACGATTTAGGTACCTCGTTACTAAAATCAATAGAGACTAAACTATTAATAATAAAATGACATTCTGTTTATTTGGTCACTGGTTATTGATACGTTTAGATCAAGTTACAGGGATAGACCAGGCTGGATCTAAGGTTGTTATGAGATAAATAGGTGAAAGGTTGGTTTTGGTATAAGTCACAGTGACTAATGCCGGTCACTGAATAACTGACTACGGTTATAAAACCACTACCGATAGGGGATAACCGATATCGATAGGGGCAGTGATTCAGGGGCTTCTAGTGTAGAGGTTGATTATAGGGTTGGTTTTGTTGGTTTTTAAGGTTGGTAGATGGTTAAGGGGAATAGTAAGCCAATGGAGAAGACTCAGAGAGTGAGAAAGTCTGTCTTCTAGGCAATATAGGGATGGATGAATGAAGGTTAACTGTGCAGGGTTCTACTGGGTGTTAGATCCATGAGTGAGTTTATGATTACTATCAATCAAAAGTTCATGAAGTGGAACCTAGAAGCATACAAGATACTTCTTACTACTCTTCTGATGAGGATACAGGTCTGAGGAATGTGGTGACGAAGGAAAAGCTCAGGTGGCATGATCTGAAAATCGACAAGTGAGCTGATGAAGCTATTCTCTGACTCTCCCAATGCTTGGATGAGTGTGACAGTGATCTCATTGATCAATTACAATCTTGGACTTAATGCTCTTCTCTGCAACCTCCTCCTCTCTCTTCTCACTTGTCTCTTTTTTTTAAATGAATCTGGATCCCATCTATGCATTTTGGTTGGGGGAGGTCATTTATAGGGACCTGATGGCAGTTTCCTAACCGAAACCAGCTGGTCGAGTAGGAACTGATGCTTGGTTAGGTCAAAGTTGGCTATTTTTAGTAAAAATAGCCAACTTTCCCTCTTTTTCTCCCGAGGGGTCAATTGTGGGCTTGGTCAAGTCATTATTAGGTTCATTTTGATGCGAGTGAGGGGTGATGAGTCATGGGTGTGGGTCTGAGACCAAGTCATAGGTCTTAATTAAGTTAGTTTAGGGTTAGGGCTAGGTCATAGTGAGGTGGCAAGGTGAGGTGGCAGGGTTGGAGATGTGGATTTATTTATTATAAGGTAATTAATAAATAATTAAGTGTGTAAGGTTTTAGGTGGTGAGGTAGGGTTAGGTTGCGGGATGAGATACGGGGTACAGGGAGTCGTAAGACCCAAATTTGGTGTCTACATTTGCCCCTTGTTGTCATGTAGCTTTTCCTTGTAAAGCTGCACTGACAATAATAATAATAAGTGGTTGCCCCAGTTAAGGGTATAGGTAATCCCCCTCAAGTCTATCATAGATGGAGGCGACATGAAATCAAGGATAGGGTTGATAAAGGGTAAATGATGGTGAGATGCTGGTAAGATGGTGGGGTAAGTTCAAAGAAGCTGACGCATGTTAAAATGTAGTAGCGCGACCAGGGTACATGGTTTGAAGAGAAAACAAGACAATTCATAGGCAAAGGTTGATAGTTTATCCAAACAAGGCTGATATAATCTTGGTATCCAAGGCATAGGAAGTAGCTCCAGGGGATATAACAAGGAAGGTACTGGAATGTTTAGGCATGTTCGGCAGTACCAAATGGTTAGTTTGGTTGAGATAAACGTCACGGTCTTGGTCTAAGTAAAGTTGGTTAGCTGATCAATTCAAGTATCCTAGTCATGCTAAAACATGAACAGGTGAGCTCGATCAAACGAATAACTACATTATGGGTGGATAGAATCATAATTTGCGGGCCTTCGGTCAAGGTACTTAATTGGTGTGGCCTGTGGGTCGGGACGATTGGTTGGTTGCGGCCTTGGGTTGGGCCGATTGGTTAGGTTGTGGCCTTAGGTCAGGCCGATTGGATTGATTGCGGCCTTGGGTCGGGCTGATTGGGTTGTTGTGGCCTTGGGTCGAGCCAATTGGTTGGTTATGGCCTTGGGTCAGGCCGATTAGGTTGATTGTGGCCTTGGGTCGGGTCGATTGGTTGGTTGTGGCCCTGTGCCTGAGCTGACCTGCCCCTGTAGCACTCTGATCTGTGCCTGTGGGTGTAGCCAATTGCTACCCCTGGTAATAACTATACCTTGGGTCGGGCCAATTGAGATGGTTGCGGCCTCTGTGTTATAACCAACCAATTCAAATTAAGGCTATGTGTAGGCAAAGTGCTCATGGCTAGCCGATCTGCCCTGCCCACCAAACCAAAAAGTTCGAACCTGGATAAGGGAAGGACGTCATCCACCGTAAACATCGACCGGTCTCTCCGCTACCCAAATTGGGTCTAACTGGCTATCGGTTAGGAGACCGATAGTGGATGCCTCTACATCCTCACCTCTGATACCGATATGGGTTAGGGAGGTGGCTCAAAACCTATTGTAGGCCCAAATACAGTGTGTCGTACCCTCATCTAGGGGAATCCACTCAGTGCTCAACCTGGGTCTCTATCCAACTTCCAGAATTGATTGGGTACTAAATCCATCGGCTAAGCTGTGCTCTAGGCTCCTCCAGTGGGGCTAATGAGCCTCTATTGGTAGGCCTCAGATATAAGGAGGCAGAGTTTGCATTGGTTGAGGACCCTGGTGAGGACATATGCCTGCTAATACGTGACATCTCGCCCTGTGATAACCAGGAGGTGGCTGGCCCACATGGACCTCCAACCACCTCTGAAACCACAACGACCTATAGTCACTATCCTGTAGGCCCTAGTTGCTGAGGAAACCCTACTAGTCGTAAATTTGATGAATATAGCTCGTATGTGGGTATTGCAGTAGTAATCCAAGAATGTCGATACAATAATCCCGAAATCAAGCTAAACAGTAAAATGTGATAGCCCTAGAGCTCTCTGTATAGATAGCACCAAATACATTTAGGGTGCCCATGCATAGCAGGTAATGCTCCTCCGTACCATGGGTAGAAATAGTAATAAAAAGGGAGTTATGGGGGTCGAATCACAGTTCAGCCCCAAAAGCCCATAGTGACCGATGAACGGTCACTAGTGTGATCGACATCGGTCATGGGTACTAGTCTCCATTAGTTGGTGGGGGGACCGGTGTCGGTCACTGTGTCGATAGACCTCGGTTCAGAGAAAGTTGGTTCATAGAGTGTGGGTGGGGGACCTAAAGCGGTCGAGGGTGACCGACAATGGTCACTCTAATGCAAGATAGGAGCTAAATGTTCTAATCTAAATTTCCAAGGGACCAGGGAAAGAGAATGCATAAAATAGAAATCCTACACTGAAGGCGGCGAAGGTACAGTTGCTAGAAAAGGAGGATGTGAGAGTAGTCTGCAAATGTGTGAAATACAGAGGCATAAGTTGCATTGGGGTAGGAAGATGTGATTGACAGTTCTCCATAATCTAGCAAAATGCATTCACAGCAATGGTTCGGGTAGCACACACAATGGGTAATGAATGGATTGCAAGAACGGGTAATAATAGGTTGGGGTATTCTTAGAGGGTGAGAGTAAAGCGGGTGCAAGAATGAATGCAAGGGAACATGGCAGGGTGAAGGATACATCCACAAGGGGACTATGTATTATATATTTGCTTGGGTGGGGTTATGCATGTTCAGGGAGATTACAAGATTTAGGTTTGCCTGGAGTCACCATGCAAGGAGTCCACTTACAAGGGCTTGCAACACACTAGGAGTCACAATGCAATTTATGGCAGATGCTTTAGGGTACCCAAAAACTCTCTCCTTACAATGAGCCCAACACTCCAATTTGGGTAGAAAAAATGAGAAGGAGAAGAGTAAGGGATAAATGGAAAGGTCCTGAAATCTGTTTGGTTCAAGGGTAGGCCTGACGGAGTGGGTTGTTTAAATTACAGTGAAATGGTTACAGCAGTTGACCATGCGAGATCGATTGCTCGCCTCATACTGTCCCAGTGGATGCTGCCAGCATGAGACCGTAGTGTAATGGGTAGACCATGCCTCTTAGGTTGCACTCCCAGCTAGTCCAGAGATAAAACACTGTGGATAGGGACCACGGCCTGACGTTTTCCCTCATCGAGAGATGGGATCCGGTAACCAATGCTTTCCATCTCCCTATGGGAGAGATGACAATCACTCTATAGGATGTGTCTTGATTTCCTGAGACTGCCAATCATAGGTTCAGAACCATGATTCCAGGTGGATACCGAGATTTTGATGCGATTTCATCCTGCAAGTATGCAAAATTTATGTGACCCCATCTGAGTGCAGGAAGCATATTTTGGGCATCTGCTACGGGGAGTTGTATCACGCTCATTTGACGAGAATGAGCACTGGCTTGACTGGAGCCGAATGATATTCGGTATCTTATTTAAATATATCCCTACCCTCATTCAAAGGGAGGCCACTAATCCCACGGGCTCTGATGGGCGTTTTACATGAGATGGTAGAGGAGCGTACGTGCTACGCTTGGGCACCAGTGTCCAATTTTGGTGACAGCTATATCGAGAGCTCTGGAGTCAAAAGTTATGGCCGTTTGAAGTTCCATTTGGTCAAATGTTCGACTTTTCTTCTCTGCACTTCTGCCGCTTACAAGCACTTCATCGCGTATACAACCAGTAGGGTCTGTCCCATTTAGCATAGTGCTGACAGGTAGTCTATATTTATGGGTTTCAGAACCGGCTGGTTCGCGTACTCGTGGCCCATATGTCCACGATTTGCTGGTCGCAGGCCGTTTGGGATGTCAAATTTTCCCGATTCACCCATGTTCGAGCCGGTTCGACGTACAGTAGATATTGTCCCATAGAGTCCCTGACGAAAGTTCATCAACCCTGTCGGCCGATCCCGAGCATAGCTATCATGTACTTCGTGTACATCTTCTGGATAGCTAGACTGAGACCCGGGTTGCCTATGAGCGGATTTCGCCCTTGAGAGGGTACAACGACCAACTCAGGTACTACATTGCCCAGGATGTCCCAGACTGCCTGTTTCAACAGTATCGGAGTCAGGATTTAGAGGCACCACTACCTCTACGGCCAATTCGGATTTGACCGCTGTCCCTGGGTGGCCCAGATGTCCAAGAGATGCTGCGGTAGACTACGCTGGCGGCATTTCAGGCTCGGTTCACGCCCTTTTGTCCCAACTATCCCAGACGGTGCCTGTGACTAGGACTTAACCATTTTTCGCGATTTTTCCTTGCCCGAGCTTGTTTTTGACAATTTTTTACATTTTCTTAGAACTTGCTCTCTTCTACTTAGACAGGGGCAGCTTAGAAAAAATATGAAGGGACCCTAGAAATATGAATTTTTGCAGGGACTCAATATAATTGCTTGGGACAAAAGAATTTGCATGCATGTTATCAAAATTAGGCTTGAGTGGTGAATGTTTAGGATCCGATGGCAACTCCCATCACCAGCCCATAGGAAGCGGCCTCCCTCTGAGTCAGGGCAGGGCGATAGGTAGGGTAGGATCCCGATCATCTATCAGGAGCACGGTGGAGTAGCCCCACTAGTCTCCTGGTTACACATGCGCGTGATACATGGATCGCTAGTAGCATATGCTCGCATTATGATATGTAATCAATGGGGATACTATCCTTGAATACCTACTAGGATGATATCCGGATTAGAGTATCTCGGCATATGCGGCTGGATATAGCTGAGACTTCACCTATGATTGGCATAGGTCTCAGGTATGCGATACATATCCTCTAGCGTGATTGGTCGGTCTCTCCAGGTATGGAGATGGAAGACATTGGTTTCACAGATCCCATCTCTCAATGGATGGGCTGAGGGACCATTAGAGAGCTGTGGTGCCCTAGGAGTACAGACCCTATATGGTCTAGACTCCATAGATGATTTTTGACCTCACCGACATCGGTCTGCCCAGCCGAGTGCTGCAGACAGGATGTGGCCGCATCCACCCCAGTAGAGGTGGCATCCATATCTCGCATCGCGAGCTGACTGGCATGCCTGTAAAGTTGATATTGGCTCTATCAGGCCGAGTACCCTTTTGACAAAACAACTACCACCCTGCTATACGTGACTCGACCCATTTTGATCACAGACAGCGACCTCTATAACCGACATCTACATTTTGGACTTACCTTAGGCCCTATAAATCTATAAATTCCTCTGTATGGTGACATTGACTCTAAATGATCCTACCCACTCCAGACCATGACCTAAATCCACATCATCTATCCTCATACATCAATAACCTCACCCATAAAGTATAATGTTGCATTTGAGCTTTTGTAAAAACTATCAGGTATATGGATAGAGGTGTCTGATGATTAGTCATTTGCATTTGATGTAGATAGCATGGTGTTGATCAAACGTTTTGCCCATAAGAGTCGTATATCTTCTGGGGGATGAAAATCTTCACGTTATGATGATGATGGAATTGGATAGTGATATGGTTATGTAGGGACAAGTGGGTTGTGATTCTAGTCCACTAAATTGTAAAATACAGGGGGCGAATGAGGCCTAGTTGTAAGCTAAAAGGTGTTACAGGTGATCGATACCGGTCACTGGAACCAATTTCAGGCACTATGTGACCGATACTGATTAGGGAGGAGGGATATCGGTTAGGCTAGAACGATCAATCCTAATTAAATAGAAATGCTTGGTGATGACAGACTCGAGGGGGTTCATCTCTTCTAGAGTCATGCAACATGTTAAATACGAGGATGGCGACCCTTCTTGACTTTTGCATACAAGTTAGTGGTACAAGGGAGATGTTTGAGTGCATATAGATTTTGTTGGAATAACATTTCGCTCACAGTCTATGCATAGGATGTGGTAATGTAAGAAAGGCTCTTCTGATGAGAAGAAAACTGATAGGCATGGGTTTGGTTCCTCTATGGGTAAAGGAATAGCGGGGCTGTCCTCTTGTCCTGATGAAGAAGCAAGGGAGTGATAGACTCTTGCGTCGGTGGATGGTCGAGCTTGACCTTGGGAGACCCCATTGTCTTCGATGTGAAGCCCTTGGTTGGGAATTGCATAAACCACATGGAGGGGCCTCATGACACGATGTAGTTCTCCCTTAGGACCAGGGAGAGTTGAATCTTAGGCAATTTGTGTTACTGGTTAGAGGAATGGTTTGGAGGGTAATGGTTTGATGTTGGTAGATTAATGTTAAATTTCGATTAGCAGTGGGCATTAGGATTAAGTCGAGGGTTAACCTATCCCATGTATAGGAAACCATTTCCTACACTATGGTTTTCACACAATCTTACAGTTTTCGTAAAAGAGTTAAAAGTGTCCCTTCATGTGATGGAAAGAGCTACAACAAATCACGTCTCTTTAAACCAAGAAGGTATGAGTGTGGGTGGAATCCCTAGATACCCGGCATAGGTGAGAATTTAACAGGAGGCAAGAGTTGATAGAATCACTGTTTTAACCAGATATATGTCCAAGATCACTTCAGTAAGTTTCTTGTGAAGAATGGTGAGTGTAGGGGTAGATGGGCTCAGTTTTATTTCTGTATAGGTGCGCATTTCGAACTGAGTTATAAGATGGTTATTCTAATGGAAGATTTGAACCGTTACCAAAATAGACGTGTCCATGATCTCAAAAGTAATTTTGAATTCTGCCGTTGCATGAGATTTGGATGGTAGACTGGGTTTGTTGTGTGGAAGTCCTATATCAGAAATTTGCAGTTTTTGTTGTTCTTGAGGTCTTCACAAAGTTGATCAATGTGAGAAGCTTCTGATAGAAGCTGACTTTGTATAGTTATCCTTCGAGGGAGACAGTCTACTTATAGTAGCAGACGTGCGACGTTGCACATAGCTGTCCTTTGAGGGAGTAGTCTAGTTTATAGTGTGGAGGTCTAGATGTCTATTTGGCCTGAAGCATCTAGTTTGGCAAGAGGTTTAACTCAAGAATATCCCAGAATTGTATAATTGAGAACTTGGTATTTTAATACTTTTAAGTCATGGGCCAAACTAAAAAGGAGAAGGCATCTTTAAGAGGAGGTGATGATCAAACCATGTGAACTTGATTCTACTTTAAGATGCATGAAACAAGGTGTATGAGGTGGTAAATGAGCTCAAGGGACGAGAATAAGGTAGATAAGGAGTGATGTAACACTAAATTCAATAGTAGAATGGTTGGAGATGCAAGGCATTAAGGGTTTCAGGTTCAAGTTTACCATTAAGCAAAGCCAAATGATAAGTACCTGATCCATAAGTGTGAGTGATAATGTAAGGCCCAATCCAATTAGGAGCAAATTTTCCACATTTGCTCTTTTCTAGTTTGGTTACATGTTGATTCTCTTTGAGGACAAGATCACCAATTTTAAAGGTACGCTCATGAATGTCACTTATCATAAGCACACTTAATGCACTTTTGATAAATTTGAAGGTGGTCAAGAGCTATAAGATGACGCTCGTCAAGAAGCTCCAATTGGGCTAACCGCTCTTGGCGGAAGTCATCATTGATGAGAATATCCTGAAGAGATATTCTGAGGGAAGGGATTTGTATTTCAAGAGGTAAGATAGCCTCAGTACCATACACCAGAGAGAATGGTGTGGCATTAGTGGAATTACGAATGCTGGTACGATAAGCCCAAAGGGAAAAGGGGATGTGATCATGCCAATTTTGACCATAATTGTTAACGAACTTTCATGAGAATCTTTGGTTAAGATTTTGTTAGAAGATTCAGGCCTGACCATTTTCTTGTGGATAGTAGGGTGATGAGAAGCTAATTTTGATACCAAAGTCTATCACAAAGGGCTCGCAACAGCTTATTTTTGAAAGATTTGCCATTATCGGTTATCAAGCAATGAGGAACACCGAAACGAAAAATAATGTGACAATTGATGAATTCAACAATTTTCATCCTTTTTGGTTGAAATGAGTGGAATAGACTCCACCCATTTAGTGTAATATTCAGTTGCCGTGATGATCCAATAGTGATGTTGCGAAGAAGGTAGATGAATCTCACCAATAAGGTCCAAACCCCATTATGAGAAAGGCCAAAGATCTCGTGCAACCTGTAGCGGATGGCTAGGATTATGTTGAAGGTTGGCATGTTGTTGACACATAACACAACGCTTAACATATTCATAGCATTCTTTATTAAGAGTAGGCCAATAATATCCTAGGCGAAGGATCTGCTTGGCCATGGCAAAGCCACTAAAGTGCCCACCACAAATTCCTTCATGGACTTGTTGGATGGTATGAGTGACTTCAGCGCTGGTTAGACATCGAAGCAGGATACCATCGAAGCCATGTTTATAGAGGAGTCCCCCCATGATGACATAATGAGAAACACCTTTAAGAAAAGCGTGTTTGCCATTACTATTAAGGTTAGGTGGGAGAATAGAGTTTGTAAGGTAGTCGTGAAATTGGTGATACCATGTATCCTGCGAGTCAGCAAATGCATTATTTACCATACAAACATCCAAGACTAAGTAAGATGGGTCAAAGAGTTATTGGACCAAGAAAAATATGTCAGAATCAGATGGTGATGTAGGAATTTGTGAGGCCAAGCAAGTCATAGTATCCACAAATTTATTAGTTAAGTGTAGAACGGTTTGGATAGTATAATGGGTAAATAAGGTCAAAAGTGAATCCACGTAACATTTGTACTTTTGAAGTTCCTCATTTTTACATTGGTAGATGCTAGTGACTTGATTTACTACCAATTGAGAGTCATCAAAAATGTGAATAGACTTCACACCTAAGTGTAACGCAATGTGGAGACCCAAAACAAGAGCCTCGTATTATGCTATATTGTTAGTGTAGGGGAAATCGAGCCTGAATGAAAGAAACATAGGTTCACCTTCAAGAGGAATGAGAAAAACGCTTACCCCTGCCACCACATTGGCATTTAGATCCATCAAAGAAGAGAGTCATCGGATAAGACATATCATTGAGCGAAAGAGTTGCGATGAGTTCATCAGGGAAATTAAAATTGGTAAATTGTTCCACAGGTAAAGGGGCTTCCACGAGTTGGTCTGCGATAGTTTGTCCTTTGACTGATTTCTAGTGTACGAACTCAAGGTCGAGGTCGGCGAGGAGCATAAGTCCATCGGGCGATGCGTTGGTTTAAATGAAGTTTGGTGTACATATAATGTATGGGGTCAGCGTTGGTGATGACAAAAGTTTTGTGATTCAGGTAGGTAATGTCAGAGTTTGGTGGCCACGAATGATAGGGCTAGGCACAACTTTTCGACATGTGTATACCTAGTTTCGTAATCCATGAGAGTATGGCTTATGTAATAAACTACTTGTTCTCGATGCTCAGAGTCATGATGTGCGAGCATAGCTCCTACAGCATGTTCAGTGGCAGAAAGGTAAAGGTAGAAAGGGCAATTTTCTTGAGGTGGGATAAGCATGGGTGGCTGTAAGAGATAAGTTTTAAGAGCTTCAAAGGCTTTGTGGCACTCCTCACTCCATTGAAAGAAAATGTCTTTTTTAAGGAGATGATGTAAAGGTTAACATCGATCCGAGAGTTGTGAGATGAAATGACGGATAGATTGGAGCTTTCCTTACAAACTACGCAATTGTTTTAGGTTAGTGGGTGGGGGCATTTCTAAAATAGATTTGACTTTAACATGGTCGACCTCAATGCCATGCAAAGAGATGATAAAGCCAAGGATTTTTCCCAAAAGGATGCTAAAGACACATTTTTTTGGCTGAAGATGAACACAGTATTGTAACATGTGGTCGAAAATAATGGTTAAAACATCGAGATGTTCATTGCGATGTTTGGATTTTCCAAGAATATCATCGACATGTCATCCTCAAGGATAGTGTGCATAATGTCATGAAAAATGTAATTCATAGCCCGTTGATAGGTTGCAACAGCATTCTTAAGGCCAAAGGACATGACACAATAGCAGAAGGTCCCCCAGCGGGTAATGAAGGCGGTTTTATGTTGATCGGCCGGGGCTACTAAAATTTGATTATATCTCTGAGAAACCATCCATGAGAGAAAGCATCTCATGGCCCACAGTGAGATCAATAATTTGATCAATGCTAGGTAGGGGGAAGTCGTCCTTTGGGCAAGCGAGGTTAAGATCCTGGAAATCCGTACATATCTGAAGTGCCCCCGTCACTTTAGTGATAGGTACAACATTAGAAATTCATTGTGGATAGTCAATAGGTAAGATGAAAGAAATAGAAAGGAGTCGTTGAAGCTCTTCTTTAACTAAGAGGGCAATGTGTGGATGCATTTTTCTCATCTTTTGTTTAACTGGTTTTGAGTCTAGTTTTAGAGTGATGTTATGGACAGAAATGTTAGGATCGATTCCTGGCATGTCAGCGTAGGACCAAGTGAAAGCTTGATCACGGGCACGAAGAAAGGTAGTGAAGGCGGCTTGTTCCGATGCGTCGAGAGATTTTCTGATCTTTACAATGTGAGGATCATCCTCTGTGTGGATGTTGATTTCTATAGTCGATTCATTCAACATGGTTTGGGTTTCAGACGGTAAGGCGCGTTGAATATAAGAGTCGTCCGCACCAAGATAGGTGAGGATGGAGTCATCATCCTGGCACTCCATAACATTAATCGAAGGTAGGTCTTCTTTGATCATGTCTGGATGTAAAAGGGGGAGAGAAGATGGGTCCTCACCATCGCGTTGATAAGTGGGAGGACCTAGGAAGATAGCATTCACGAAAAAAAAAGTTAGGAGGGATAGATTCAGGGTCTATCGAATCCGTGGGTGAAGATGATAAAAATGAGCGATGATTGTTTGGAATGGATGACTTTCGTCGTCGTTCCTAGATACAATTGACACAAGGTTTCTTTAGTTTAGGTGGTTCAGAAAACCCAAGACCACTACGATCTTTGTGTTTGCATGTTGTCATGGGAATAACTGTATGTCATCCTTGCTCATAAAGACCCGAAACCAAAACCTTTCCAAGCACAGCACGTGTCAGGAAGGTGAGGGCGAAACGACGGTTGGTTAGATATTGAAAATCAAATTGGAAGAGAACCACACCAAGGGGAGGTTCGGGGGTGACAGAGGATGTTTTGACACCCCCATACAGTTAGGTTGGTGCGGTATTTTGGTGGTCCAGTAGGAGATCACCTCCCCAACATGACGGTTGTAAGTAGGATGCGCATGTAATTATCCATACTCTTATGGGGTGTGGAAGGTGCTAACATTGTATAGGTGGTACTCCCCCAGTGTAAGGCGTTGAAAAACACCTACCAAGGG
Organism: Taxus chinensis; assembly: GCA_019776745.2. Taxonomy (NCBI): domain Eukaryota; kingdom Viridiplantae; phylum Streptophyta; class Pinopsida; order Cupressales; family Taxaceae; genus Taxus; species Taxus chinensis. The sequence continues at coordinate 637,493,431 of CM034148.1, read as the reverse complement.
ATCCGAGGTTGGAATGTTGTCCGCGGGGAAGGAAGAGGTATTTGCGTCGGTGGTTTCATTAGTCGAAGGTGTGGGTGTGGCTAAGGTGGATGGTTGAGGCGTGGTTGAAGTAGATGGTTGGGTTGGATAAATGGGTGTCTTGACTGGTACAAAGCACATCATTAGGGAGGTATAACATATTACAAGTTTTGAAGGGGGAAGACGTCAGCTGTGACAGTGTATGACTTCCCCTCATACTTGAATTTTATGCATTGATGTAAGGTGGAGGGGAACACATCCCATAGCCCGAGATCCAAGGGAAGCCTAACAACATGTTGTATTGGAATTCTCCCTCAAGGACATAGAAGAGTCTGGGTAAGGTACATGGCCCTACATGAATGTTAAGGATTACAGTGCCTAGGGTAGCAGTAATAGCATTGTTGAATGAATGTAACATGGTGGGGTTGGCACACATGTAGCTAGGAGGGATATTCATCTGTTGGAAGGCTTTGAAAGAGATGATGTTTAGGCTAGCACCCCCGTCAATCATAACATGACATACTCGGATGTCCCAGACATAAGCTGAGATGAAAAGAGTGGGGTCAGGATCTTCTGCACCAAAGACGACAATTTCTTCTTCGGAAAAACTGATAGCAGTGGCTTGCTGTACAGGGACAGAGGTGGTTATGGAGGTAGGTTGTTTGGTGAGAGAAGTAACATGGTTGGGTGTGAAGATGGAGGCAATGGGTAAGGTTTCGTTAGGTAGGACCTCTATCCCTTGGAGGATCTCAATTAGAGCTTGTCGATGAGATTCAAATGTTTGAATGAGATCATAAAGTGTCATTTTTACAGGAGATTGGTGAAGTTGTTTGATCATGGTACGATGGGAAACTCCATCAAAGATTGGATAGGTAGGTCCATGAATAACCACTTTAGGTGGTGGTGCGATTGGGATGGCAGAAGAAGAAAGAGAGGCCGCAGGTGTGCTTTCTTTAGCTTTTCCATTGTTTTTCTGACCTCGAGTAGCAATGCTAATCATGTTGATCTCGTGAATACGAGAGGAGGAAGATGACAGGGATAAGTCATTATTCTCGAGAGGCGGGGTTGCAATGATGATATATTTTGGTGAGGCGGGGACAGGTGGTATAGGAGAAGGGATCGAAGCTAGGGGCTTCTCTCTCCGTAAGTTGTCTTTCTGAGATTGTCTATTCGAGATAGGCAACTGGCGAAGGATGGCTTTCAAAGCTTTGCATCCTCCTACATTGTGTCCTAGTGTGCGGTGGTAGGCACAGATTTTAGATTCATCATAGCCTATAGGTTGAGGTTTAGATGGATCATAGGGTCTGAGTGGGGGTAAGGAAATGGTCGTATCCTCTATCAGCATATCAAGGATCTTGGCGTAAGATCCTTTGAGCGGGTCAAATGAAGATGAGGCTATTGATTGAGTGGGTGAGATTATTGATTGTTTTGGTAATGGTTAGGTACGAGTGGTTCGTATGAGTGGTGGTTTAGGTAAGGGATTTTTATGATCAGGTTTAACTAGACGTGACTTTTTCTGCGCAGAAGTCATGTTTAGCTAGTTAGATGATGAGGCCACAGATGACGTGGTGGCAGGAAACAACCATGGGGAAAGTGGAGCGGTAGCAAACAAGTCCTTTGATGATCGAGTTTTCTTAGGGTTGGTAGGTAGGTAAGATACTTGGGGCGACGGTGTTGAGAGGTCTGTGGATTTCTATATGGGTGCAGAAGGTGTTGGTCATGTTAAAGAAGATATGGGAGGCATGGTGTATTGAGGCAAGGTGGAGGGGTGAGGCCCCAATATAGAAGGTAGGTGTGACGGTGAGGGTTGAAGCCGTGCCTGCTGTACTAGTGTGATCGGGGGTGAGGTTTTTAGTTGTGGTGGAGGCATAGATTAGACTCAAGGAGATTGGGTCTGTCTCCTAGGTGGATTGACGTATTTATTTTGGGATAAGTCTAACCATTTAGGTGGGTGCATCAGGCTGGGTATTGGTAAAGTCCCAAGCATAGGGAAAGGTTTGGTTAGGTTGATAGAGGTTGATGAGGTAGCCGGTAGAGATGAGGGGGGTGGAGGTGAGGACATAAGCATTTTGAGCTTTTGTAAAAACTTCAGGTATATGGTAGAGGTGTCTGGATTAGTCATTTGCATTTGAGTAGAGCATGGTGTTCTCAAACGTGCCCATAAGAGTCATCTATCTTCTGGGGGATGACAATCTTCACATATGGATGGGCATTTTGATATGGAAGAAAAGTGGGTTGTAATTCTGGTCCACTGGGGGGTGTGATACGGGGGGCGAATGAGCGTTGTATCAATGGGTGTTAAGGGGTCAACCGGTCGCTGGAAAGATTTAGGTGACGAAGGACTGATAGCGAGGAGGGCATGTTCTAGAGGATCTGTCATGATTAAGGAATTTGGTGATGTAGGCTCGAGGGATTTCTCTTCTAAGGACGACAGAAAAAGTGGCGATCCTTCTTCTTTTGTAGCAAAAGTGGTGTAAAGAGATGTTTGGGCAATAGATAAGTTAGATAACATCCACTCACAATATTGCAGGGAGGTGGTGTAAGAAGGCTCTTCTGTGAGAAGAGAACTTTGGGTGATTGGTTCCTTTATGGGTAAAGGCATAGCGGGGCTATCCTCTTGTCCTGATGAAGGAGAAGGGGGCGAGGACTCTTGTGTCAGTGAAGAGGCTCAATTTAGAATTTCTTCGATGGAAGCCCTTGGTTGGGAGTTGAAAACCACATGGATCTCATGCACACTCTTCTCCTCGGCTAAGGTTTCTTGGTTTGTGTTACTATTAGAGGAATGGTTTGGAAATGGTTTGTTGAAGATTTTTAAATTTCGATTAGCAGGGACATTAGGATTATCGAGGGTTATATCCCCTGCATCAACCATTTCCTACACTATGTTTTTCAACATTTTGTAGTTTTCGTGGCTATGTCCATTCACGCGATGGAAGTTACAGAAGTCATTTTCTTTATACCAAGAAGGTACAGCATGGGTGGAATCAAACCTAGAGTGAGGTTTAACAGGAGGCAAGGTGATAGCTCCTGCTTTAAGCAATTTGTCTAAGATCACATCATAAGTTTCTCCTAAGGGAGTGTACTTGATGGGCTCAGCTTTATACTTATAAGTGGATTTTGGCTGGATATAAGACGGTGCTTGATATTTGACCGTTACTGCATGTAAAGCTCCTTTTGATTTCGAAGCAGCCGATGCGTGCGAGTTGGTGGTGTTGGGTTTTTTGGTGGAATCTTGGGTTTGAAAATTTGAGTTTTTTTCGCGCAACTTCAATTTCTCCTTCTCTAAGGCCCGAACCTTTAGTTTCTGAGCCATAGTAAAGGCCTCATCAAAGGTGTGGAAAGTTTGAATTTGGAGGGTGGGAGAAATGTGTTTAGCACAGACCCGTGTAAAAATTTTGATGAGCTCGGCCTGAGGTAAGGCATAATTAAGTTGGTTGATGAGGCCCTGCCATCGTCCAATGAAATATGTGATAGATTCATCTTCAAATTGTCAGATGGCATAGAGATCGGAAATGGATACTTTCTTGGCAATATTGATGGAGAAATGATCCAAGAAAGATTGAGCTAACTGGTTAAATGAGAAGATTGAGTGCTGGGCTAAAGCACTGTACCACTCCAAGGCAAGTCCTGATAAGGACATGGGGAAGGTACGGAGTAGTAAGGCATCATCATGAGCAATCAGATAGCAAGCATGTCTAAACGATCGCAAGTGTTGTTGAGGGTCCTCCTTATTATTCAAGCAAGTGAATTTCGGTAATTCCCATTGAGGAGGATATGTATGAAGGGGGATAGAAGAATGAATAGGCTCCTGACAAAATTTCTCATATGTCAGGGTGTTACGGCTTCCTAAAACAGAAGCCTCAAGATTTTGCATCTTGTCCATCATTTGTTTGATTAAGTCATTGGTTGGGTTAGATGATGGTGTTGTCGTCGTAAACAGAGGAGGATTGGGCCAAGAGCCGCTACTAGAAAATGGTGGGGATAAATGTTGATAAGGTATTGATGATGAATGTGTTGGGGTGGCCGAATAAGGGTGTCCTATATAAGATGTTGAGGCCATTGGATGCGTTTGCGGAAATGAAAAGGTGGGCGGATCCTGAGAGGGAAAGCTCATGTGAATAAGTGGTAGAGAACAAGTTATGGAAGAGACAATTTGTGAGAGGGATGAGGTAGGGGTAGTGGACGGTAGTGATATGTGGGGCCCTAGATTAACCAAAGGAAATCCAATTGGTGCAGTATGGACCATCGAATCCACTGAGCTGGGAGACGGGGCTAAGGATGAAGACGGTGGGGTGGAGTTATTAGGTGGGGAAGGAGCTAAGTGGGCGGCTATACTAATAGGCATACCCAAGAGGAGCTGACCGTCAGGTGTACGGTCATGGGTATGAGACAAATAATATTGTACAGTGCCAAGATTAGCATCCAAAAATTTAGCAAAATCTGGATCTCCGACAGAGATCTTGGGAAAAGCATTGGTGTCTGTAGGATTCCCCATAGGATGCGAAGGGGGTGACTCAGGAAAAGACACAGAACAAGCATGTGAAACCATGGCTGTAGCTTGTTTCCGGGTGATAACAACCATGGACAAGAGGATACAACAGAGAATTAGTCAATCAGGAACAGAAAGCGCAACAAAATGTTGGAATTGGTAAGTTACTAGTTTGTCAGGAACAGTAAAACATTGTAACCGATATTGGTCTAGTAACCGATGTCGGCCAGACTATAACCGGTGTCAGTCAGGTAACCAATGTCAGTAGAATAGGACCGGTGCCAGTCACTATGAAGGTAAAGAGAGAATGTAAGAGGCTTCTGGTTTGGGGATAACAAGGCTTAGTATACCCACCAAACTATTGGAAGTGATAACTAAGATAGGATATAACAGAGAAACAACACTGAAAGAAAAACATAAAACAAGCAAGATGCACAAGCAAATCAAGAGACTAACCCTAGGATTAGTTTTAATCACTTTTGGGCTTATGCCTTAGATGCAAGATGATGTCAATCCTAAACAAAAGACCTAAGGGAGATGTCAAGTTTGTTTTGGCTTGTAAGGCTACCTCAATCGGGCGGAGGAATACCACAGGAAAGGGGGGGGGATGTTTGAGATGTTGTGTAGATTATGATGTGATTTGGTATGTGTTGTGCAGTGAGAGTAAGATTAATTTCTCGTCAATACTGTGGAAATCACCCCCAAGTGTACGACCTGTTACTTAATCTATGTTCACTAGAATTAAAAACAACAAGCAAGAATGTGATGCACGTGTTTTAAACCCAAATCAAAAATGATATTCGATGAAGCTAAGAAAGAGAAGAGGTCAAGAAGATAACTTTCACTAATGAAAAGATGTGAAATAAAGACAAGTTTTTTTAACAAAATGACAAAATATTTTGCGAATATTTAGAAGAAAGAAACAGTAAGTGTGCTCCCTATATGAAAACAAGCAAGAAAGAAAGAAACCCGAATAGGGTCCCACCGGGCGTGCCAAAATGTTTCGCACATAATTTTTAGTTCCAGAATAGAGTTGCTTTTATCCTTTCATTCTCTTGAGAAATAGATAAGGGGTTAGGGTTAGGAGGAATACCTGTTGAGTGTTGGGAAGGTGTGCGCATACCGTAGAGAGATCAGAGTTATTATGAAGAACTCCTTTTTTCTGGGAAGGACTACCTGTAAATAAGAATACAAGACCACCAGATTTTAGTTAGACAATAAGTAAGGGAACTACCTTAGGCCCAGGAAATACTAAACTTCCTTTCGAAGGTGGTCAGTTCCCTTTTAATATAAATTATTGCAAATGATAATAAAGAAGCTATTGTGAAATCATGATTTAGGTACCTCGTTACTAAAAGCAATAGATACTAAACTACCCATAATAAAATGTCATTCTGTTTGTTTGGTCACTAGTTATTGATACATTCAGATCAAGTTACAGGGATAGACCAAGCTGGATCTAAGGTTGTTAGGAAATAAATAGGTGAAAGGTTGGTTTTGGTATAAGTCACAGTGATCGATGCCGATCACCGGATAACCGACCGTGGTTGTAAAACCACTACTGGTAAGGGATAACCAATATCGGTAGGGGCAGTGATCCAAGGGCTTCTGTGTAAAGGTTGATTGTAGGGTTGGTTACGAGGTTTTTAAGGTTGTTAGATGGTTTGGGGGAATAGTAAGGCAATGGAGAAGACTCAGAGTGAGAAAGCTATCTTCTAGGCAATATATGGATGGATGAATGAAGGTTAACTGTAGGGTGCTGCCGGGTGTTAGATCCAGGGATGAGCTTATAATTACTATGAATCAAAAGTTCACGAAGTAGAGTCTAGAAGCATACAAGATACTACTTACTAATTTCTAATGAGAATACAGGTCCGAGGAATGTGGTGATGAAGGCAAAGCTCAGGTGGGATGATTTGAAAATCAAAAGTGAGCTGATGAAGCTATCCTCTGACTCTCCCAATGCTTGGATGAGTGTGACAGTGATCTCATTGATCAGTTACAGTCTTGGACTCAATGCTCTTCTTTGCCACCTCCTCTCTCTCTCTCACTTGTCTCTTTTTCACAAATGAATTCCCATCTTTGCATTTTGGTTGGGGTAGGTCATTTACAGGGAACCGATGGCAGTTGCATAACCAACGGCGGTCGAGTAGGGACCGGCGTCGGTCAAGTCAAAGTTGGCTATTTTTACTAAAAATAGCCAACTTTCCCTCCTTTTCTCCCGAAGGGTCAGTTGTGGGCTTGGTCAAGTCATTATTAGGCTCGTTTTGATGCGGGTGAGGGGTGATGAGTCATGGGTGTGGGTCTGGACCAAGTCATAGGTCTTAATTAAGTTAGTTTAGGGTTAGGGCTAGGTCATAGTGAGGTGGCGAGGTGAGGTGGTAGGGTTGGAGATGTTGATTTATTAATTAATTAAGTGTGTAAGTTTTAGGTGGTGAGGTAGGGTTAGGTTGCGGGACGAGATACGGGGTACAGGGAGTCGTAAGACCCAAATTTGGTGTTTACAACATCATCGTCAACAAAAAATAACCACAAATCAGTGTGATATTTTTCTGGGGAATGCATTTCTAAAAATCATTCCTCATCTCTCTTCTTTCAAAACATCAACTCCTTCAATTAAAGAAATTTTCGTGAACAAAGTGTGACCAATGGAAGACATATTACCTATAAAAAGGAATTAAACAAATTAATAATTTGTAAATAATTAGAAAGGATAAATATATGTTTTTAAATAGTACAATAGTAAGTAAATGTTGAATCTCAATTTAATTATTTTTATAGATTAAAAATCATTACCAATGGATTATTTATAGCTTAGTGCTCATTACGAAAACATTTGAACATTGCTATAGAATATGAATGGAAAGGACAATTACATTTGTATATTAATTTACATCATTCAAGGGTTGTATAGAATGTAGTAATATGACTCGCATACCATTAATTGTATCTATTCATAATGTTACATTAAAATCATTATAATACATGTCATGCTTAAGCTCCCGCTAGGCTTGGAATATCATTTCGGAATATCTAAATGTAATAATGAAAATTAGATGTTAGGTAGGTAGTGTCTTTTATGCAAGTCAGAATACCAATATGTGTAGAATTTACATTCCGTTAGTTTGAAGAATATGTAAATAAGAGGAGCTCAACCTGTCACTTTTTTGCATTAATACCCCCCACTCTATGACAAGGAAGGCCAGTTGTTGTAGACTAGACATGCATAATTTATTCCACACATTATCCACAAAATCTCTATTAACTATCGCATGGGATGAATTAAAATTCAACCTCATAAATCAATTCATGATTTTTTTTGGTGAGGTTTGCCAAATTATGGAGTGACCATTCCTGTTCTATTTTGTACCTCAAAAATTGAAATTTCAAATAGATTAAATTTCGTTGTTTGACATTTAGGTCATTTAGGTCATTTTCCTTGGTGGTATTAGAAGTGAATTAGTCAAGCCTATGGTAAAAGTAAAAAAAATACCCGTGATAATGAACTAGGAGAAATTTCAAGGGCAAAAATAGTGATGTGAAGAATCAGTAATTTCAAACTTAGAAGAAAATACCAGTCATTGGCAAAGTATTTAGGAAAATAATTTCTAATTGTTTACTCTTGAATGTAAAGACTAGCCTAAAGGTTGCTTCTCTCAAATGGTCATTACGATACACTACACACACTCAAGAGGGACATAGCATTATGCAATTCTCATAAGATATATTATGTATAACACATAATCCATATCATTTATTATCAAGGAAAACCGCTAAGCTCCATTATTTCCATTAGGTCTTAGCCTCTATAATTTTCTAGGAATCCATATTAAAATTGAAAAATAACAATCGGAACCAAGTGTTGCAATATCCACGATGGAGCCAAATGTTGTAATACATAATATTGAGAAGGATGAAGCCTTATGTATTTCTTATAGGATATATTTTGCATATCATGTAATTCATGTCGGTTCGTATCAAGGAAAATTCTTAACAACCGCTAAGCTCCATTACTTATTGAAAGGAGTGGTTTGGCGGTCACTAGGATCAATAGTTTCTGGTTTTCAAAAATAGCTACCAAATAAAAATTCATTGCCTACCTTAACGACATAGATAAGCAAGGTTAGAACATAGTAATAGAAGTACATCATTTAAACTTGAAAAAAATATCATATTCATCTTGTCCTTGCATATTTCATGAAATCACCCATTAAATAAAATAGCCCTAAATGATTTACTAAATATGTAGGGCGAAGATGAACACGATTCTTTCTCAGGATTAAATGATGCAAGTCCATGAACAAAAATGCATGTTTTATGTTGACCAATTATTTTTCGATGAGAAGGATAATGGCCACTAGCCTCTATATTTTCCAAGAATCCATTTTCATAACGTAAAAAGCAATCTGAATAGCTTGATGGATAGTTGTTTTCATTATTTGTAATTATATTATATTGGCTAGACTATCCTTGGCAATGCCAAGTGCTTGAATACATAGCTTTGAGAAGGATGAAACCTTATGTAGTTCTCATAGGATATATTGAGCATAAAATGTAATTACCATGTTTTCATATCAAGAAAAATTCTTAGCGACCAATAAGCACTGTTACTTATTGAAACGAATAGCTTTGTGATTGCTAAGATCACCAATTTCTGTTTATTAAAATAGTGAGATAGTTAAGCAAGGTTAGATAATAGTAATATAAGTACATCATTTAAACCTAAAGAAGTATCTTTTCCATCTTGTCCTTGCATATTTTCTTTAAATCATCCTTCAAAAGCAAATATTCCTAACGATCTACCAAATATGCAAAGTGGAGATGAACAGGATTCTTGCTCAGGATTAAATGATGAAATTCTATTACATTGATCTAATCTTGTTGATATACTCTTGATTAATTTCAATTTATATGTTAAATACTATGGGGTAGTAAGGATTTTGAACTAGGAAAAACAAAATCTAGCTCTAAGTGCTAAATGGGTGTGGTAGCTTCTCTCCAATCTTTAAAGCATGCAGGAAAGATAGTAAAAAAAATGGATGATCCTCTTCCATAGGATATTCTAAAAATTAATAACTTGACGAATGACTTGAATTTTAATAAATTAATAAGTTAATAAATTAAAGCGCTTGAACATAGTTTTTCCTTGGTAATGATTCAAATAGTAATGAGTTAATTATTGAAGGTGACTGTCTTACTATTGTTAACACCGTCATAAAAAAGCAGTCCTTGTCAGGGAAAATCAATCTTGTGTGAATAAAATTCCTTTTTATGCTTTCATTAATTCCATATTGGACCTTAAATCATATGATTGGGGAAGCTAATAAAGATGCATATTTTTTAGTAAATCGAGGTATTGAGCAAGCATTTTGTGATAAGATTGGTAATAGATATTCTGATTGGATGGAATTCATCACCTTTTCCAATAAAGGTTGATAGTAAAGGCCGTAAAAAGCTTGTCTTAATTACAAGCATGTGATGGCATAGTCACACTCAATATATTTATTGAGCCACTCTCCCTTATTTTCACACCTTTTGGGTTTTTTTCACTGGATTTCATTTCATATGTCATAAATGGTCCATTGTTTCCTTTCATGCAATTCTCCACGTCGGTGCGTGAAATGGCACTTTATACCAATATTTCACATTGTCGTCCGAAATCTATTTTTAGGATTGGATCAGAGAAAGATATGGTTGTTATTGATGGAGTTCTCAGAGATGATTATCTTTCCCTGGAGGTTTAACTAAGGGTTAGTGTAGAACTTGCCTCGACCTTCATTTTCATCTTCTTATTAGAAATCCAACAAAGGATTAGGCTTTGGAGTTGAGGCATCACTGGATCAAACTAGCTTATAGGGTTGGCATGGAAGCTGAAATGGAAAAAACCTTGAGTGCGTCCTTGCCCATGATTTATGGGGCTCCCTATATCTAGGAATGTTTTTTGGACCAAGTCATTTTTGGAGAGTTATATAATCAGTTTGACGTCCTAATGCATTTCTTAGATGTTGTGGCCAATTTTAGAAATAACTCGATGAAGGGATCTAGTTCGGTCCCCTTTCCTGACTTGGATTCTCAGTGTGCTCCACTACAACCAAAACTGGCTCGTTGGGATCTTATTCATGGCCAAGAGTGTGAGGCATAAAATTAGTTAAAGAGTCATGATGTTGTTGGCAAAGTGCATCTTTTTCCATAATCGACTGTTGCTCCTATTTACCGACCTATTAAATTGGAGATGTTGGAGGTGTCATCCGATTCAAATAACTAAATGTTTCTAAAATATGTCATTTTATATCTTTGTTTTGGTTGTTATATAACGTTGTTAGCTCCATAGTAATCGAATCATCCGGTTTGGCTTGTTGGTCTAGGTTTTTTTATATTCCCAACCACTTGTTTTTTTTGGCATAGTCTCTTGGGTTTTTTCTAGCAAAGTATTGTTGAATTGTTTGGTTTTTTAGATTAATCCTCTCATTATATTTTTATGGAAAGAGAAAGGGACCCTTCAACCCTCCTTTAATTATAAAAAACAAGGAGTCATTAATAAAATTCTTTGTTACATGTTACATAAAGAAATTCAAACAATTAATCGCTCATAAATTTGGCACACGTTTCCTAGTCGCTAATTTTTCATTCAAATAATTACTAATTGTCTTGTCTAGAATTTAATGAATAGGTTAAAGGCCTCATATCTCAAATGGTCATTAAGCTACAATATATACACAGGAGAGGGATAAAGCCTTACGTCTTTCTCATAAGATATATTGTGTATAAAACATGTCAATTTGGTTCATTTGAAGGAAAATTATCAGCAACCTCTAAGATCTATTCTTCACATTTGGTCCTAGTAGTTGTTATGTTATTCCATTTAACTAAAGTTAATGAACATCAATGCATGTTTTATGTTGTTAATTTTTTGGTAGATGAGAAGAATAGCAACTGCTAGCCTCTATATATTCTAGGATTCCTTTTCCAGTAATGTAAAAACAATATGTATAGCTATAGATCACTATTATTTTTCAAAATTTATAATTAATTCAATCATATTGGATGGACTAACCATGGCAGAGCCAAGTGCTTCTCTACATACCCTTTAGAGGGATCAAGCCTTTTGTAGTTCTCATAAGATATATTGTGTATAACACATAATTCATATCGACTCATATAAAGGAAAATGCTTAGTGACTGCTAGGCTCCATTACTTATTAAAATCAATGGGTATGCAGCCTTAAGGCTTAATAATTTAGTGATTGTCAAATTATCGATCGAATACAGGAATAACTCATGGACTACCCTAGCGTCTGGTAGGATCCTAATGACCACTAATCTCAATTCTTTGTTATGTTGCACCAACGAAATATAATAATATTTGACCTTAACGAATCCGCTTAGGTTTTGAATATCATTTTAGCCTAAGAATATCATGTGATAGAGTTTTAGAATATCATGTTGAACTTAGAGGCCGTTAGGATTAAGACCTTCATCTTGGAATATGTGTATTCAGGAAAACTCATTAATATTTGTTTTGTATTGAGAATATTTGTTGTCGTATCGTAGTTTTGGAATATCAAATCAATGTAGTAAACATCAAGATTAGACGACCACTAGTATTGGAATATCATATTGGAAATTGTAAAAGATAATAATAGAGTCTTACCTTAAGTTTTCAGGTCAAGTCTGTTACTAATTGTCTTGTATGAAAGACAAAATAAAATGTCCCACTTTTTGGTATGTTTTGTACCATTATAAACATGAATTTTCAGTTTCAATTGGATTTTCTAAAGGTAATAGCCACAAAACCATACACATTCATGAAATTCCACAAACTAACAAAATGTTGTGTTTATTTCAGTGTAGAATATATGTAATTTTTTTTTTTTAAATGGAAAAAAATATGGTCTTTTCTTAATTTTATTCATACGTTGTTTCTTATGTTATAAAAGAGGAATGACTATGCCTGGGTGGTTTTTTTAAATGAAAATTTATTTTTTCACCATGAAATTTTACATATACTATTTTCCAAGATTTGAATTTTGAGGTGTTGTCAAATTTTCATATTTTTCTGACTTATGTTTTTTTTAATTAATTATTTAGTAAAAATATTTTCAAATAAGTGGCGTACAAATGTTTATGCCAAGTAACTTTTAAGATTTATATCGAAATTGATTTTTGTTTTCAGGTAAAAAGAAGACTTTAAAAAATAGTAAGTTTATTTATTTTCATTTTTTTTAATATATTTTTTAGCTATTTTTAAAATTGGGTTGATTGTATACAATTGATTGTCCTAAAATACCATATGTTAGAAAAATATAAATAATAAATAGTAAAACAAATGTTTAAAAAATAAAAATTATATTTTTAGAAAGCTAATAAAATTTGTATTTTGTGTTAAAATTTTGTAATTTTATTCATTTGTTAACCCTAATTATGTGGCACCTAAGTGGCACATTTTGGTATAAAATTAGCATCCTCCAAATGGATTTGGTGCCAAAATGTGCCACATAGGGGGTGTTGCACATAGGGGGTTCACAAAAATGGGGTTCGCATGAACACCCCTTCGCCTGAACTCCCCTAAACCCTAAATCTGCCATCCAAAAATATATAAATATCTATATTTAACTCTAGAACCGATCAAAATTATTTGAGAAGGGAAAGGGGTTCACATGAAATCCCTTTTAGTGTTTAACAAACCCCCATTTCACATGAACCACTTTCTTAACGTTTCCTACATGGTAGTTAGGGACCAAATGGGGTTCATGTGAACGACGGGGTGTTCGTGTGCAACACCCTTGATTTCCGAGAATCCCACCCAACCTCAACTATTACTGAAAAAATGGGACAGGAAGTGGGACACAACATAATGCTTCATGACCCATTGACTAGTTGACCCTGAGATAGGTTCTCACAAATGATTTCACCTGTTAGTTAAATATCTATGTTATATCAGTCAATAGCATATTGATGTACATACAAATATCTAGTATTTAAATTCATTGGTTGGAAGGCCTATGTATTATTCTGGTTAGTAGTTAATCATGTTTGGAATTTCCTCTATGAAATCATATCTATAGAGGGTTTTGGTATACTAAGAAATGTATTAAACATCCACTTCTTATTGCTTTAGAAAGTATTTGCAATCATCGTATTGTAAAATCTTGGTTTTCATAATAATGAATTTAGGCTTCAATTTTCAGGTTAATCATTAAGAATTATCTTGTATGAATGAAGGAAACATTAATGTAATGGGCATCTAATTCAATTATTTGTTATATTTTACCAATGCAATGGGTAATAATTTTTGAGCTTATGCTAGGATTGTGGCTTCAAATTATCATGTTAATATTTAATATCATATGATAATTCTAATATCATGTTTATACATTCAACCATGGTAGATAGGATTAAAATTTTGTGTTGGAATGTGTATTCAGGAAAATCAAAGACCATGTCACTATCTTGGAATAGTTGTTGTCTTGAAATATCAAAGAAATGTAGTAAACATCCACCCTAGTGTATGTTAGTTCATTTGGAAGATCATATTGTGAAATCTAAATATAATAATGGAGGATTAGTTCATTATTTTCAAGTCGAGTCATTACTAATTATCTTGTATGTAAGACAACACTTATCATAGTGGCCGCTAATCTCAAGCATTGTTAAAGCACCACTGCACCTTTAATCATATAACCTTAGTGGCCTTCACTAGGATTCAAATATCATGTGATATAATTTAAATATCATGTTGCCACTCAGATAAGCCACTAGGAAAAAAATTTTAGTGTTGGAATATGTGTATTCAAAGGAAAATTGTTAATATTTATCTTGATCTTGGAATATTTGTTTTCTTGTCTTGTCTTGTCTTGGAATATTAAAAAGAATTTTTGTAAACATCCACCTTAACATGGTTAGTCATTTAAAGATCGTATTTGTAAATTCTAAATATAATAATGGAGCTTAGTTCAAACCTTAGTCGAGTTTTTACTAATCGTCTTGTATGTAAGACAAAAATTATCCTAAGAATGGGTGTCAATATTCCTCAATTCTTTGTTATGTTGCAGTCGACGGAATGTAATAATCTTTGACCTTAGAGGACTGCTAGGATTCCAAATACCATGGACAAGGATTTGAATATCATGTTCCATAAACTTTTAAATATGCAATGTTGAACTCAAAAATGTTAGGCTTAAATTTCATGTTAGGAATATGTTTATTCAAAGAACAATTAGGGAAGGATTTTTCTTGTTTGGAATATCAAATAAATGTAGTAAACATCCCAATGTAATGGTCACTAGTCTTTGAAAATCGTATTGTAAAATCTAAATATAATAATGGAGCTTAAATGGGGGAACGTTTTTATTCAGACCATTACAATTTTCTTGTATGCAAGACAACAATTATCATAGCGGCTCAAATCTCAATTCTTTTCCTTATTCCTGCAAACTCACAATGTAATAATCTAAACCTTAGACTGAAAATTGATACTAACTTATAAATTTAATAATCCTTTGGCATCAACCAGAGTTAAATACTAATTGTATTATATGCAAGGAAAGCCAATATCCTAGCGGTTGCTAATCTCAATTCTTGTTCCCAATACATTATTCGCAGGAAAATATTTAATATTTGTCGTCATGGAATATTTGTTGCCCTTGTCACAGGAATAAGAAAGTTGAATGTTGTAAACAACCAGCTTAGTGGGCACTAGTCTTGGAATATGGTATTGGATAATTTAAAAAGTATTATTGTAGTTTAGCTCAGTTATCAAGTAAGTCGTTACAAATTGCCTTCTACAAAATGGATGCGCCCTTGGCACAGGTAAGAGCTGTCGACAAGGGAAAATTCTTGATTGAATTTAGGTCAAAGGATACATAAAATACGAGTGTATAATCATGTATTAATATATTTGTCAATTCTATATCTCGCACAATAATATGTAATAATAAAAATTAAATTATGCGCTATGGCGCACATTTAGTTAGAATTATATCACACGGACACAAAGCTATGTGGTTTTGTGGCATAAAGATAATGTCGCAAAAGGAAATATACCTTTATAAATATAATAATTAAACAGAATATTTAATAATATTTACACGTAAGGGTATATACTATGTTTACCTTTTATTTTACATAAAAAACCTTGCTAAAGACATAACATTTGAATTTCTACGTGGGAAAGGAATAAGATAATTAAAAAGATATATCAAATGGCAATCATATAAACAATGAAGCTTGAAATAATTAGCCAGGCTGATTTTTATTTCATATTAAAAAAATCATTAAAGTCCAATTCAAAATGATATCCTAAACTATACTAAATCAAACCTTATGATGAAAAAAAAATGTTCGCTCACTGTTTTACAACTTTGCTAGACAAACCATCACTACCACCAAAAAATAATCACAGAAGGAGAACAAAAAATGCAACCTAGAGAGAGACATAGAAGGGTAAAAAGGGAACCTCTTTAATAGAGACGAATACAAGAGCTATCCTATAACATAATAAGGAGGTTTCTCTAAAGAATAATTCTTGTAAAGGGGATTACTTTTCTTCGGTTAGCAGGAAGAATTTGTGGGTTTTCCCATCTAAAACTGTAGCAACGTGGTTTGGCAAGTGGATGAAATAGAATGCAAAGGAGGCAAAGGGAAATGCATGTCTGGGATGATTTTGCAAAAAACAAGAAACTTTGCATGAATACAGAGTGACTGAAAGCTTTGGTTATCCATGAACTAAGGTACACATACAATAAAATAGATGTGTTTTTGGATAAATACCTATTTTAGTAGTATCAAATTTATTAGTCTAGGTTTTAATTCTTATGAAACTTCTTCTCCTCTCTCAAATAAACTATAGTGATTAGGTTCTATACGTAACCTCTTTATGCTTTCCTTTTGAGTTTTTCCTGTGCATCTGAAATCAGATTTATAAAATATGGCCTTCATCACTCAGACCTATGATCTATTTCGCAATCACTATTTGGGAAAAGCTCCTCCTTTATGAAATCACACTAAGAGATTATAATCGAGTTGCCTCAAGGGTGTTTCCTTCAAAAAAATCAAGGATTCGACCACTTAGACCAAAAATCTAGTGCACAAAATGCGTATTGTATTATGATTTCAAATGCTCTATTTTCTGCGATTTACCGAAATAAAAAAGATAAAGAAACTAATATATAGATTCTATTATTTAGGACCATTTTTTAATACATTCAACGAAAAAATATAGAAAACTGAAAAATTGCGGGATAGGAAAATTTGAATTTTGAAGTTCCCCTTTGTAAAGACCAAAGTGTGGGATATTATAAATTTCAAATATTCAAGAGATTTAATGCTAGGTGACTTTCACCTATCTAAATTTGAATTTATCCCTCATTAATATTCTCATTTAATTCGGGGGATAGCAGGTTCCATAAGGGGAAATCAAATTTATAAATTTTCTTTAGAAACGAGTGGGACAACAACAAACTATTTATATTTGAACTCGTGGGACATTGAAAAAAATATTAATATAAGCATAATAAAAAATAAATTATAATAAAATAGAAGTAAACATTTCTAAACAAAGTTTTAAAGTGTAATAGAGTAATATAAACACATTTATTATTTATTTTTATCAATTTTGAATTCAAGATTTTTAAATATAGTGCACACTAATTTAAAAAAAATACTCCAATAAAATGTGACACGTGGCAAGTTTGAACCAATTAGTTAGGGAACAATATAATCGACAAATTTATTAAGAAAAGTTTTAATTAAATAAACACATATTAAATATTTTTGACCTATAAAAAATCTGCCATATTAATTTGTAAATGGCACTTACTAAAATGTTGACATGTGGCATGAAATTTCTAATATATGTTGTGATTATAAATATTTTGGTGTTAGTTACATTTTACACTAGAAAAACTAAAACATGATTTTCCACTTCACAAGCATTTGAGATCGAACTTATAGATAGGAAAGAACTAAGCGACCGCTACGCTCCATTACAATGATTTGTTTTTCTAACACCATATTTAAAATAATAAATCCTTAGATTTTTGAGGCCACTAAGATTTTCTTTTCAATATGTGTTATATGAATAAATTTGCATACATCGTATGTTGTCCATTTAATTGTCAAGGATAAGCCTAGCGATCCTCTAGCCTCTATAACTCCTAGGTTTCCTTTCCAACAATGTAAAAAATTATCTCTACAAATTTGGATCACTATTATTGTTCATTAATTATAATCGCTATCATATTGGCTATACAATCCCTTGCACAACCAAGTGTTGCACTACATACCATTCAAAGGGATCAAAACTTATATATTTATCATAATTTATATTGTGTATAACACATAATTCAGATCGGTTTGTATCTAGTAAAAATTTTAGTGACCGCTAAGCTCCATTACTTACTTAAGATAAAAAACAACTCATATTAAAGAAAATGCTTAACGACTACTAAGCTTGAATACTTACATAAAGGAAAGCTTTGGTGGCCACTAGGCTAAACAATTTCTTATTTTGAACATAGTGCTCGAATAACGAATCATAGTAATAAATATTAGCGGTTGCTAGGCATTTTCCATAATATATTTTTGATGAGAAATATGTGAGTAATGGACATTTTTTATTCTCGAAAGCTATGGAGGTCTTTTCCTAGTCACGAAGAAAGCCGATTCTTAAAAATGTTTGTAGGGTGCTCATAAAACATCATCGTGTAGAGACATGTCATCTTAAATGTGTTTGGGTTAAGTTGCATGGTGTATAATATCATTATGTCCTAAAGGAAAAATTTAAAGCACAAATATGTTTTTGTTGTTGTAAAAACATTTTGTTCTAATTAGCGACAATCAGGCTCACATCTTTGCATCTTTTCTTCATTATACACATTTGTGGGCATCAAAGAAAAATATTAGGGACCACTAAGCTCTGCTACATATTGAAAGGAATGGATTAGCGCCCACTAGGCTCAACATATTCTTAATTTTTAAAATAGAGATTTCATAACTAATCATAGCAGTATATCTTAGCAGACAATAGGCATTTTCCTTTACTTATTTCTATGATAAATAGCTGCGTAAGGGACATTTCATAGTCTGGAATGCTATGGATGCTTTTCCCTAGTTGGTAAAAAAATATGATTATTAACCAAATTTACAGGGTACTCATACAACATCATGATGTAAAGGCATGTCGTATTAAATGTTGCTGACGAAAGTGTCATTTAGTATAATAACATTGTATTGTATCAGCTGAAATTAAAGTACAATTAGGATTTTGTGTTTTTAAACACTCTTTTCTTAGCTTAGGGACCTCTAGGGTAAGACCTATGCATCTATTCTTCGTAATACACATCGGTTCGAATTAAATAAAATGCTTAGCAACCACTAAGCTAGATTACTTATTGAAAGAAATGTCTTAGCAGTCTCTAGGCTAAACAATTTTTTATTTTAAAAATTAAGATCAAATAACTATCAAATGCATATAATCCATGTTAATCTCATTGCATGTTTCTTAATTTTAACTTTGAAGAAAGAATCTTATCTTGGGTGTGCCAGAATTGAATTCTGAAAAAGTTACAAATGAAGCATGTGCATCTATCCCCAAACCGCCATGTGAAAAGGGAATTGTTTGGGTCTTTCAATTCCATTTCAGTGTTAGACATGCATTTGATATCATCTTCTGTATCCATAGGCATGGGAGGGTGTGCAGTGGCATGGAATTTATAATAGTAACACCACCGAAAATCAACATGTCAATGTTGTTCAACATATTTTTTGACAAGAAGGTATGGGGGAGTGAGGGCATGAGGAAATAGGTTTTGAAACATATCTTATTTTGAGTGCAAAATCCTATGTGTGTTGCTTTTGATGGAAAATATGCATTTTATCTAGTTGTAACTCATCCTTTCACCAAATTCCTACACCGTTTGATATGAGCATGGTGTGAGACCCATGCAGACAAATTTGTGAATGGTAAATGGGAATGGGAGGCTTCCAATTTCCATAGTCTTCCCTTCCTAGTTGACAATGCATCCATAGAACCATTCAAATTTCCAATTTCCATCCAGTTAGTTTTTGAGGGTTGGAATTTGGTTGTCAACACCTAGCTACTATTGTTATATCATACCCTCACACTCAACAACTACGATCTAGGTTTTTGTTATTCTCTCTTTTTAAAAATTGAGTACATTGTATATTTTGGTTATTCTATGTTTTTTTAAGTACCCACTAAACTCGTTGATGAAGGCATCAAATATCTCATCTTTCAAGTTCCACTCTAGTCTTCAGCATCCCCTCTTCCACATCCCTTTTTCATCTCAACACTCACATAATTGGATATAATATTTTAGAATTTGGTGTGAAATAATGCTACAAGAAAAAACCTATAAATTTTCTAACACTATAACCAACTGGGTTATTCAATTTTGTTTTAGTTTCGGGAAGGGCATTCAATGATGCTTCCAATTTCATTGAATTCCTTTCCAAGTCAACTCGGAAGCCCAAGGATCATTCTAATTTCACTTCACCTTTTTCTAACATTACCCTCTCACTTTTAATTGGTCTCGTCTAATTTTCTCCTTTCCAAACACATTAACGTCAAATGTACCTTCAATTAGACTCTCCACTTAAGAATCTTTGAATGTATTTTCTCACAATTTACAAAAATGCGTGGGGGAGTAAGGGGTTGAGGTATTTTATTCTAAAATAAAGTTAATTTTTTTTGCAGACCTTTCTTGCATTGCTTATGATGGAAAATACATGTTTTCATTGGTGGTGACTAACACTTTCAACATCTTCCTGCACCGTGTGATGCTGGTCTAATATGTGACCCACATAGAAAAAAATGAGAATGAGAAATGGGAACTAGATGCTTTGAAATTTTGTAGAGTACCCTTCCCAGTCAACAACGTGTCCCAGGGTCCATTCCAATTTCCAATTTCCTTCTCATTCAACAAGGCACAAAGATGTTTTTGGGGATCCTCCTTGCTATTGAACTTTGAAAACTTGGGAAGTTCCCAATGAGGAGGATAAGGATTAATAGGAATCAAGGGATTGATGGCTTTGTTAAAAATTTGATCATATAAGAATGTGTTCTTGGATCCCAAGATAGTGGCTTCAAGATTATCCATTCTACTCAATAGTACTCACAAGGGATGATTAGATGGATGGGGGTTGAGAGGTTGAAGGATGAGATTGCAATGCATGTGAGGTAGATGGATTATGTTGTTTATATGTTTGAGGATGTGTTGGTGTTGTTGGAAGTGGTTGATAAGGGGGGATAATAATTGAGGGGTTGCGATTGAATGGGTTGAGACAAATGTTCATGTTGAGATATGGGGATGTGGTGGGATTGGTTGGATTGAATTGGTTATTGAGATATTGGGACATTTGATTGATGTAGTATATGATGAGTTGGTATGTGAGTAATAGGTAGTTCAGATACTTGATTGGATCAGTTGGGAAGTATATAGCGATATGAACCTTGAGGAGGAGGTTGATGTGCTTGAATTGATTCAGATGGATGAGGGTAACAAGTGAGGCTCTTGTGACGACTGGATAGATACACTAGTGACCACGGTGGATGAAGAGGTGATGGGGATAAAAGAGGTGCTGGTGGTGTTGATACAAGGAAAGTTAGGTGAATTGGGTTCCACCACTTGATTGGTATATTTACGGATTAGATAGTCATAAAGGGTGATATCATTAGTGTTAAGGAGTTCTCAAAACTTCAAGCATCCATGAGGGATGGTAGGAGGTCCAAGAGTCTTTATAGGAGTAGGAAGCGAGGGTGTAGTTGGTAGAGATGAAATGGAATGATGAGAGATAGAAGGATTGGTTTCAAAATGAGAATAATTTTGGATGACATGGGTCTCATGAAAAGAGACCATAGAAACAAGGGGTTGGGAAACCAAAGGTGTGGTAACCATAGGTGTATAAGAAGCAGTGATAAGTGTGAAAGTTTTTTGAAAGAGATCATCGAAAGTGGGGGATGTCATTGGATGAGGTATATTGTTGAGTTTTACTGACCTGAGAACAGGTAAGGAAAGAGATGAAACAAAAAAAATAACTTATATAGTTTATTAATAAACAAGCCAATCAAAAAAAAAATTATCATCTTGATTGTTTAGAAAATGTGGGAAGAAAAGAAAAAGTGGGCTGAAAGGTGCCTATGAAATGGAAATCTATATATGGTTTTAGGTGGTTTTGGCCTTGGAGTCCTCAATATACTTGTAGGTACGTGAGGCCTGAATTTGTGATAAATTTTTAACGCGGCCAGAACACCACGGAAGATTTCCTATTGGGTGATAAAATCCCAATAGTTCTACCTAGTAGCAGATGTGTAGATGTGTAAATTGGTTTGTGTGTGTTAGGATGTGTGTGATGAAGTGTATGCAACGCATTAAACCCCCTAGTTAAACTATAATTTCCAAGAAAGAATGAGAGGTTCTTTTTAAGTCCAAAATGAAATGTGTGATGTTTAATGAAGGAAGAAAACAAGAAGTGCAATGTGATAAAATAAAGAGATGGGGAATAAAAACAAGGAATACATGGATAATGCTTTTCCTTTTTATCTAATTTTTTTTAAAGAAAGTAAGTAAAGAAAAATCCAATCCAAGAAATGTAAGAAAGCAAAGCAACTCTCCTACCTACGAGGTTAGTAGAAGATGTATAGAAGAAAGTGGAAATGAAAGACAAAAATAAAAAGACTCACCAAAGAAGGGTTGTCCCACCAGGAGTGCCAAAATGTTGACCAAGTTTCCTCGATCCTACTTATATTAGCAAACTAGTAATAAATAAAAATGAGTAAATCCAAATATGCAAGGGTTTATTATACCTTGAGATGGGAATGACAATGTGAATAGGAAAAAATGAAAGATCCTCCTCCGCAATGAGCAAAATAACTTCCAAATCAAGAAAACTCAACACGAGGTGGATTAGTATATAGATGGGAGGGTTTCATGATGAATTCATTCTCGAGAAGTAAGAACTTCCTAAGATGGATGTCAACCCTCTTTTTTGATAACTATATGATAAAAACCAGATATTGATAAATTGGATGTAGCAGAAAAATGTAGAATCTGAAGTGAAACAAAAACTGAAATGCTAGATATAAGATAGAAATGCATATTTAATCTAAATGCATGCAAAGTAAACCAAACTTGGGTTAGTTGAAGGTGATCTGAGGTTTTTAGAGCACGGTTGGTGGATATTGGGACAAGATGAGAAGAAAATGCGGAAAAATGAGCCTGAATGTCCTCTTATAGCTGGATCTAAAGTTGATCTAAATCTAGAAGTGGATATGAGATGAAATGGTAGGAACCTGAAAGAGATCTAAAATTGGATCTAACAAAAAGGATGCAAAAAAATTATAAAATGATGAATGTTGCACCAATTTTTGATTTGTTTGACGGTGACCAGACAAGATCTGAGGTGACTTGAGGCTGAAAAAACAAATTTGGGGTTACAGAGGAACATGATGATGGGATGCGAAGATCTGGGAAGTTGGGAATACAAAAATCAAATAGAGGATATGATGGATAACAGAATAAAAAATAACAGTGAGATGGGTTGACAATGACCAGACAAGGTCAACAATGATCGGGATAAATCTAAGATAAGGTGTCTAGAAAATGAAGGATGTGAAGGGAAAAATGAAGGCTAAGGTGAGGACGGAGCTCCAAGATGGCTGATAAAGACCTATAAGAGAACTAGCAAGCTGAAAAGTTTATGGGAAATGATGGAAAGATGACAAGACGGCCTTAAACAAGCACAAAGTGTCCAAGATATCCACAATGATGAAATATGTCTTCAAGAGGTAAATCCAAGATGAGAGCAGCCGCCACTAAGAAGAGGAGAAAATTGCAAATACAAGCCAAAGCTAGAAGAGACCCAAAATTCCATCCTCTTTTAAGGATAAAGTGAAGGTATATTTATAGGTTCAATGACCACTCAGATGGGTTTTCACTTATTACAAGGATCCATCTGTTTGGGTGATGGAATGATGGCCAAATGAAGACAAAAATGGCCTAAAGAGGGTAGACGAGGGTTTCAGGTGATAAGGACAAACTAAGATTTATTGGGAAGATAAACAGGTAGGTGAAAGGTATATAGGAGTAAATAAAGAACATGGGTGAGTGAAAACATTAAATAAAGGTGGTTGAGAGAATAGAAAGGATAAAATGGAAAAATCTAGAGAGAAGAAGGAAATTAATGAACGATCTAATTAATTAGGGATGATTAGGGAAATTTAATGGATGATTAATTAAATATGGTGAAATAATGATATTGGATGGAATTAAAGGTGGGGAAAATGATGCTATGTGGGACAAATTCAATTTATGAGGGAAAATAGACAATTAAAAATAGAGAGCAAATGCAGGGTGAAGGGAAGCGATACAGAAAAATTGTGTCTACATCGTGCCTGGTAAATTATGTAACTATTAGATGTGTCGGGACTAGACCACTTGGATTAGGTTAGGGGCACTAAAGTCATCTGTTAGGTGCCTGTGTCTGTAAAAATGGTCGGAACCTAAATTTTCTGGTGTTGCAAGGTTATCGTTAATAGTCACTATTGGTCTCATGTGTATCTCATTATGTCTACAAAATTCACCTGTAACCTGCAAAACAAATGATATCCTGTAAAACCCATAAACACATCAAATCTTAAAAATAAAAATATGCAAATGGGGGGAGTCAGACTTAAAAGGAATGATAACCAAATCGTACCAAGCCAAGAGCATAGATGCTAATCAAACACCACGATCTATAAGATGAAAGCAATTTGCCAGAATAACTTTACATAAACCTTTGCAAACAAAT
Organism: Taxus chinensis; assembly: GCA_019776745.2. Lineage (NCBI taxonomy): Eukaryota > Viridiplantae > Streptophyta > Pinopsida > Cupressales > Taxaceae > Taxus > Taxus chinensis. The sequence continues at coordinate 637,469,115 of CM034148.1, read as the reverse complement.
GAGCAACAATATCATCTATTATTATGGAAACTCAATGCAAACATTGAGAATGGGGCCTTGCTTAAATAGGCAAGGAATAACAATCTAAGAACCAGTTAAAGTCGTAGATCAAGCCATAAATCAAGGAAATAACTAGTCATCAAAGAACTAGTCAAGACCATATTACACCATAGATTTAGGAGAGAACTAGACATCAAGGATCTAGTCAATACCATAGATCAAGGAAAGAACTAGTCAATACCATAGATCAAAGAAAGAACTATACCTAACAACTAGATAATATCTCCTAATATCTAAATAAGATAAAAGAAATATTCACACACATAAGTGGGTGAGGATAAATACAATAAAGGTAAATAAAGTACCTAGGTGAACATGAGCTAAGGTAAATACCTACTCTAACAAGACTGACCCCAATGGTCACTTGACCGAGTGAGCTTACAACTGAGCATTGCACTACATCTCCGACTCCATGTAGTTATTGTGTGTGTGTGTGTGTGTGTGTAGAAATTGTGCCCTAGAAAGCTCTTGTGAAAGATGCACTTGATAGCGAGTAATAAATAGATGTAGCAATGTAAGTAGATGTGTGGATGGAAAAATGAACTTCCCCTCCTATGAATTATATTTAGAAAATGATGTCCCTTGTCCCTTAAGTGAGTGTTAGATGGATGCCTTGATGCTCTTAGAATGCCTTTGGATGCAACCTTAGGTGATGATAGTAGATTTTTAGATCTTGGTCCTTTATTATGGCCACATATATTTATAGTTATATGATTCCCTTGTTTGAATTTTACAATCGACAACCAAAAAGTTGACCCATAAGAAAACAAGATGCCTACAAGATAAAAGAGTCCTAAAAGAGGTAAGTAATATACAAAGAGGTCAAGGGAGCCCAGAGGGGACAAAGGCGCCTAGGCACTAACATCATGGTTGGGAGCTGGTGTCTAGAGTCAAGAAATATAAAGCAATGAAGATCATATTGGGTCGTGGGGTGTGCAAGACCAAAGAGGAAACCAAAAATATAGAAAAGAGGCCGAAGATAGATATCAATTACCAATTTTCTTGCTTATGAATCATATGAATAGCGGTATGTGATTAGGACCTAGAAATGTACCCAAGTGCATGATTTTGTGTCTACTCAAGTTAATTTTTGAATATAGATTAGAACTTAAATTGACATGTTCATAAGGTGATATTTGTAACTACTTTTATAAAAAGATAAATAAAAGATGTAAAGAGAAATGTGAAGAGTCATTTAAAGAGGAGATACAATATTCTATTATAAATAGGATAAATAACTAACTTGTATAAGGAATTTTTGATAATGTCCAAAAAAAATTCTTGCATGGAATAAGTACAATGAACTTTGTGTTCATGTCCAACAAGAAATATAGAGAGATTTTCATAACTTTGTGTCTTGGATTGTTTTTAGTGATAACATTTATTTTTATGTTAAACGCGTATCTTTCTTTCTTTCCTTTCTTGAAATCTAGATTCAAACATTATATTATTACTATTATTATTGTTTAGCCACCCATTCACATGGATAAACTCTATGTTTATGTATTGACATGTACAACCCCTTCCATTTTACGTCTCCATTATAAGCTTTCTTTGTTTTCATTTGTTTCGCCTCTTTTAGCTTTCTTTTAGCTTTATGTTTAAAAGTACTAAAAATACCAATAAAATCATACTTTATGGGGGATTTTCCTCTCTTAAATGCAAAGGAAAATCACAACCTTCAATAGCGATTTATCTCATGTTACTAAATTATGTTGTTTCCCATTGGGGAAAATCAATGAAATAAGTAAAAAGCTGTAACATCATAAGTTATTGCTAGCAAGTTCGTACACCAAAAGTATTCCACATAAAATACTAGTTTCAGAATATGATGAATGTTTTAATGATTTATTTTTGACAATAAAATTCTTATGAATGCTAATAATATTCAATATATTGTCTTGATGATTATTTGTGATTTTATAGATGTGAAATATACTACAATGCTTGCGTATTTCAAAAGAATCAAATTTGAATCATAAACGTATTCACATGTCAATTGATAGTATAATAATTATAAATAGGAAAATGGGCCTGCAAATATAGGGGCACCGTAAGAAAACGGGGCCACTAAAGTTCCTGGGAGCATGAGGGATGCTTCCAGACAAAAGTCTATAATCTACATAGAAATAAAACAAAAATAAAAAAAGTGAGGAAGCTACACTACCACAATCATGAATGTGTGAATAAGACTAATATCACATTTTTTGTCAAATAATTCAAAACATCGAATCAAATATAAAGACAATTTAACCACCTTATAATATCAAATCAAGTATAAAGACAACCTAACTACCTTACTACAAAAAGGAAACTTGACAAAACAAGTACTTTCTTGAATCAAAAATCCATTATAAAAGGCTCAACATTAAAAAATGGGGGAATCCACATTTTAGAAAAATAATTACATAGTCCTGAGGGAAAAGATGTTATTTTTAACACAGAACACTCTTACTCCCATAGATTCCTAGGTATTGTGGTGTTTGCTATTGTGTCAGTTATTAAAATCCTAACATTTATTCTTTTAAATATTCATACACAGTCGTAAATTCTCACTTTCAATTAACTATCAATCATACGTTCAATGTGCGATGAAAATACTAAAGGAGATGCATCAAAGAATCTAAAATCAAGGGATAGAAAAATCAAAAGAGGAAGAGGGTTCATGAAGAATGGGTTTAAGGGAAGAGAAATCTAGGGGTGGGGAATATGCTCAAGGAAGCCAATGAAAAACTCTTATTTCTTATGAGTATGAAACATGTTTCATTTGTGTTTATAGTTTGAAGGATAAAGGGGGTGTGGTGTGTAGGTTGTTGAGGCAATGTAATTTGGAGAAATTTTAGAAAGCAAGGCATGGTTGATGAATACCTCTTAGGGAAACTTGCACATGTTTGGATCCCAAACTCTACATATGCTAGATATGGAAATATTGTGTTTAAGGTTCCTTATATCTCTGTTTTCATGCACATTTGTGATAAGGGTTTTTAATTTTCTACACAAAGAGCCTCAATAAAATTTGAGTGATGCATGTTGATCCTTAAACCAAATGAAATTCTAATACAGATCGAATTTGAGGGATGTATTCAAGATTAGTGAAAGTACAATCTTTGATGCTAGCATGAACCCAAGAAAAGTGGAGGGGAGAGATGAGGAATTCATATTACAAGGGTATGAGGTGGAGAATGAGTCAAAAAAGATAACAAAAGGTTCATTCCAAGGTGGAAGGAGGAATGCAAGATCCTTCCGTATGACCTCCTATCCTAAATGATAAGATCTCTAAAATCATATATGAGAGCTAAATCTGGTGGAAGAGAATGACACGTACCAATTGTGGAGATATAAAGTAAAAAGGATATTCCCAGTCCTAACATCATTTTGGTTAGGCATGCACTTTTATGCACTCACCTATACCTCCCACATGCCACATGTATTTTAAAATTTAAATCTTAATGAATTTGTAGAGGCACGACTTTATCCTTTTGCTTAAGTTAAGCATATAATAACTAATGAGTATATAACATGTGGACGAAGATGAAATAAATTGGTGGAGTAGTTGGTCATGCCACACATAACTTGTTTTTCCTTCAAAACATTGGATGCAAGTCTATCACTAAGATAGATGGTCATAGCAGATGATTGTGAGAAGAAATTGTGGGGAACATGAGAACCAAGTGCACATAGACAACGAATATGGTTATACGGAAATTACCAAAGAAGCTAGAGCCATCCAACATAAGTTCCTTGTCATAATTTTCTCACATTGGTCTAGTTTGGAAAATGATTATTAACATAATCACTTGTTAACATTACAAATTCAATATTAGGCATTGTGCAGCATTGTTTGTGAATATTTCGTTGCTAGCCTACCTTTTCTATGTATATATAAGTGATGGTTTCCTCTTGTACAATCAATGTTTTTTGACACATGTAAGATTTGTGAATTGAGGGTTTGTTTCTATTATTATGTTGCAAAAGAATGTTGCAGAACAACATATTGGCATAAGGGGTCTTTACACCCCTAATGCTAACAACTACATCTATAATATCCACCTTCCATTAAGCTTATCTGGTTGTTTATGCCGTACTTTAAATTCTCATTTTGTCTAAGTTCATTGCAATATTTTGGGGACACGAGATGATGCTTTAACTTGCATAACATGACATTTGTGTTATTTAAAAAAATTAATAGTGATGTGGCTCATGAGATATCCACGTAGCACCAGAAATGAAACAATTTCCACACGTTTGAAATATAAGATGCAAGATAAAAAAAGATAAATTTGAAAACTGTATTAATGTCGAGCATTTCCTTTTTCACAGTAGACATTATTCTCCAAAAGAGGAAATACGGATAGGGTGTACTTTCTATTGTTTACAGAGGGTTAGTTATTTCGAACGTAAGTAGAACCATGACAATTTGTAATATACTAACTTTGATAGGTTCATCTAATTAAAATATTTCCCATATTAAGTAGAAAACAAGGAGAGAATCTTTCAAGATCATGCAATGGATATGGTGAAATAAATATCGAGTAATATGAGTCAACTTAATAAAAAATAGTCTCAAGCTTAAGAATAACATTATATTGTCTTATTTATCCATAAGGAGGGGGTCACTCAATTAGTGTTGTTTACTTGTTTTTCAATTTTATTAGGGCACCATAAAAGGTAAGGTGGATCATCTTACACAGCTCACCAGCAACGCGCTTGCAATCCTCAATTACGTTTCTGCCACGGAAAATATTCATAACATTTCACTTCAAAGAAGAATCGCCGTCTCTTAACGTATGGAAGTATTTTCTATACACCTAATTATTTCTAATGTCGGTTACATTATTTTGTTCCGGAGCTGTTCGGATAATATAAACGCAACTATAAGTATCTGAATTCCGGAAACCTTCTAAATTTTGAACAATCCATCTTATAGGTTTGAACATCATATAAGAGCTAAAACAAAAAAACAAGAATATTTGGAAAAATAATGTTTTTGAAAGTTTTGTTTTTAATAAAAGTCGTCATTATTTATGAGATGTGATGAGTGAGGAATTTTCCAAAACTACTTACGTATTATAATTAAATAGATTAAACATTAATAATTATAAGATAAAATTGAACTTTTTAAATATTTATTTGAACTCTTTTAATATCTAGTAGTTCTTGAAATACTTTGACTCCCATGGTCCATCTGTTTCTAACTAGAATAAACAACATTAATATACTTTCTTAATTCTCAATTATAATCGTACACTAAAAAATAAAATAATAAATCCTTTCAAAAACATTGTTTTACCATGTAAAATCTAACATAACTTATAAAATACATCTAGCATAACACAATATACAAATTTAGTACCTAGATCAGTAAAACAAAATAACAAAATTCTAGTTAAGCATTAACTTATAAAATACCTCCATTTACAATAGCATTAGTTATGATGCAATGCAACTAAAATACATATAAAATGTTTTTGTGTAATATACGGTACAATGGCTACAAGTAGTGCATATTCTGTCACAAAACTTATTATATGTGATTTATAACAATATTTTCATTAGTTGATATATAACCTTAAATGTTATATGAGTGTAACACCCAAAGGTATTTAAGCAATAAAGGTGTACGATCGAATAACTCTCCATTGCTATCATGAGGGTAAAAGTTGATAAGATGGGCATCTCCAGAAAATATAACAAGGTTGGTGATAATGTCATAGGAGTAATTGTATGCTCTAGAACAACCATTCTCATAGAGACAAGATAAACCAATGAGGTTGTATACTTGAAATTTTTCATGGGATGTTGTGGAACGATAAAGAGGCATGCTAAAGAAAAGAATGCAATCTTATAAACTATGTAAATTGTAATGGTCATGTTTGTTTTTCACATTAATAGAAAGCATGATTCTCAAGTTCAAATTGTTGATGCAAGCCATGTATATGCATTTGACTGAGTCTCTATAGGGAGATATTGTGATGGGAATATTGTAGGTCCATACATGAGGATGAACATTATATACACCTAATTTTTCAATTTTCATCTTTCATACATGTTACTAACAATTTCTTTTATGTAGATAAGGGTCACCGATGCATCTATTTTTAGAGTGGGTTCCTTAAGGGACCTCCGTGAATGGGGAATGGTTATTCACATAACCCTTATATGGGTTAGAGAGAGTGTTGCTAATTGGTCATGGCCTTAGTTTTCCTCACACTAGTTATCCTTGTCCTCCTAGGTCTCATGCATATCAAATTCACAACTTCTTGCTTGTATCTCACCACTTTGCACTATATTTACTTTTTACGACACACTATATTTACTTTTTACGACACATTACCTATTTTTACCACCCTTGGCCGACGCCATCGTCCATGGGCAATGGTGTCAGTGTTATATTTTCCCATGGCCAACACCATCACCTGCAAACGATAGTGTCCTATATATAACCTCACCTCATTTAACACTCATAAGAGAAAAGGAAACGAGATCATTCGAACTTCCATTTTCTCTCCTCTTTTGTGCCATCTTTGCATCTACTTTCCTAGCTCTTTGTTCATCTTACATCTTGCTTGGATTAGATACTCTTTTTTTTAATGGTTTCTTGCACTATTAAGTCACCTATAGAGAGTGTAGGACATGAACAATGCTCCCCTTCTCCACCTAATAGTGATTCTCTCTCGGTGTGCTGCTTCTCTGGAGAGATAGATGCATTAGTGACCACCCTAAAGGTACAATGTGAATCCTCTAACCATTTCTTTTCGTTTTGCATAAATAAGTTTGTTCCTTCTTCATTGTGTTATGTTAGCTTAGTACTATACATCCTTAGATGCTAGTTAAGCATAGTACTCTTAGCCATTTATTAGCCTCTTGGTTATCATCAATTTCATTTTAGTTTCATTTATTGTTGATCTATACCTCTCCACACCCAATTACTAATATCTCAGTAGGGTTCCTTCCTCTATCTTGACCGAAGGCCTTAGAAACCCTAGGTTGACCTAGTGTAAGGACTAATTATCTCTAAATATGTGACCCTAACACTCCTTATAGCCCCTTTAAGTATACCCCCTTGTATATCGGTATATGTGTGTTTCCCACTTGTTTCCTCAATACCCTTGTAGAATAGATGATTTAAGAGTGCAATATATTGAGACACATCTTTGGCGCGTATACAAACATATCATACTAAGAGCCAATGAAGAACTAAGACAACATGGTGGGTAGCACACCATTATAAGAGAGTTTGTCGTAGATTCAACTGAACCATCTATATGGCGAAAAAACTAAACTTGAGAAATCATGGAGACCTTGTATTCGAAAAAATAATTTTTAGGGGGCTCCAATCAACGAGGATTGTAAATACGTTATATGAAACGTTTCATGGGCAACAAAGAGCTTGTCGATGTTGGTTAGATAGTGAACCACAATAACGAGTTCTTGTATATTTGTCAACATAATCTTGGATCTCATAAGGATTTTTCTAAAAAAGCCACTCCTTTCAATTAAAAGTATTTTTTAATATACTACACTATTTTATTCAAGTCTATACATTAGGGCTGATATTTGATGCCCATCCCACCTATTTTGGGGTGTTTTAGATGTATTTGATGGTTTAATTTAATACAAATTTATCTCGTATTGACAAGTATTTATTTGTTAAAACCATTACAAGTATATATTCCTAAGTGTTCATTCAATATCAATATTTATTAAAATATTGTCACTATCAAAATTCTCTCCATTATAATATATGCTAACAAATTATTAAATGAACATAAATTTTATTACTTAAAGATAGAGAGTAAAAATGTTAGAGTAGGTATTTACCTTAGCTCATGTTCACCTAGGTACTTTATTTACCTTTATTGTATTTGTCATCACCCACTTATGTGTGTGGATATTTATTTTATTTTATTTAGATATTAGGAGATGTTATCTAGTTGTTAAGTATACTTATTTCCTTGATCTATGGTATTGACTAGATCTTTGATGTCTAGTTCTCTCTTAAATCTATGGTCTTGACTAGTTCTTTGATGACTAGTTATTTCCTTGATTTATGGCTTGATCTAAGACTTTGACTGGTTCTTAGATTGTTATTTCTTACCTATTTAAGCAAGGCTCATTCTCAATGTATTGCATTGAGTTCCATACTAATATATGATATTGTTTCTCATTTGTTTTCAAAGGTTTTGTGTAAAGTTATTCTGGTGAATTACTTTCATCTTAGCGATCGTGGTGTTTGATTAGCATTTGTATTCTTGGCTTGGTACGATCTGGTTATCGTTCCTTTCCTTAGCCCTTGGTCATATGGTATGGTCATATGAGGGCTTAAAGCTTGTGATTTAACAGAGTAAAATATTAAAAACCTTGTAACTCGATTTTGAGTGCCATTTTTTACAAAAGTGATTATTTTTTGTGCTCTTTTTATTAGAAATATTTATTTTGAGACTTGAATATAACTATAAAGTGCCAAATATGGAGGAGTGTTGTAATCAATTGTGGACGTAATTTCGGTTGAGCCTGACGTCCTAAACTTTTGGGAGTTTGTACCTATCATGGATTCTGAGAATGATATGCTTTTCTCTTAAGTGTGTGGACTTCAAGAGGATATTGTAAAATTTGTGGAAGAAAATATATCTCTCAAGAAGTGAAATTATCTTCTACAATCACTCATTCATGATAAGGATACAATAATACACTCCTTGCAGAACAAACTTGCTAGCCTACAACATCACCATCATATTGTGGACAGTCATATCCATGCTCCTAGTCCACTTGCAGCTATTACTCCTGAACCCACTGACATTGATCTATCATTTTTTGAGGCTATTCCTGCTCTTGATGCTTATACACCTATGAAGCTTGTTACTGCATGCTCTTCCACATATGTGCCTATTACAGTATGTTATGTATCCTACTTTTGCTCAGCTGCATGGCCTTTTTTGAGAAGCATACCACTGCATTCAGATCTTGCATGCTCTATTTTATGGGTCTCACTAGCGGAGTCATTAGCAGACATTCATAGGGTATTGTTTCCTCTATTCCACATGTTAAGTGGAATTCTTGTCTTGACATTGGTTTTCGAGTAGAGACTTCATTGGGATCACACATTGACAGAGCTCCTTTTTTGGTTCGCTTAACTCTTTCTGAGGATCATGAGCAACACATGAGTTTTTCACCTTCACTCAGGATTGAGAAACCTGATATTTCAGTTGCAGACATGATCAACTTGACACACATTATGATGTTCTTTTGTATGCACCCATTGTGCATTTTGTACCAAGTCATATGCAGGCATCTTCTTCATACATCCGTGTTGATTTGGAGTGGATATCTGATCACTTGTGGAGGTGACACATGCATTCGTTGAGAGGACTCTACAGGCGTGGCTCCTCCACCATTAGGCCTCTTGCTCTACTTTCTATACCTTATGCATTGTGATGCTTCTTGTTTTGAGCATTTTTCTTTAGCATGTGTAGTGTATCTCTCTTGTTTGTTGAGAGATTTTGTATCTGTATTTTCGACACTTTTGGCATGTTGACAATATCTCTTGTGGGGGATCTATTCTGGTGAAGTCCAGTGTTATTTTCTCAGTGTTCGAGTAGCTGATTTTGGGCAACTCATACAGATTTATAGCGTCACTCCACCCATTTAGTAGTATGGGAGGGTGTGGTGTTGATCCTCCTTCTTTGGGTTTCGTGTCCTTGCATTATTACCTTGGCTTTTCTTAGATCATGACACTCTGGATTTTGTGTCCTTACCTTGTTGCTTTGGTTTTTGTTCTTGGATCGTGGCACACCTATTTGCAGCAGTTGATTGAATTATGTTTGGTGTTTTTTTTGCACTTTCGAGATCACTCCGTTGACAGTCTCCTTGTGTGGAGCTATTCTAGTGAAACCCAATGTCAGTTGTTTTTAAGTTTTGTGATCGATTAGTGGATTCATACCACAGTGCACACCAAACTTCTTCAACATTGTACGATTTTTTTGAGTGGAGCTTCTTGGGATGCCTTGGAGCAGGTTTCTACTCTCTTTACTTTGTTGTTACTGGTTTTGGGTACCTTGCGGTGTCCCTTTTTTCCCAGTTATTGTACATGAGTACCTCATTAGGCCTAGTTGTTGGGACTCATACTATGGACATGCCACTTCTATTTTGGCCCCTAGCTTCACTTGAGGGGGGGTGTTAGAGTAGGTATTTACCTTAGCTCATGTTCACCTAGGTACTTTATTTACCTTTATTGTATTTATCCTCACCCACTTATGTGTGTGGATATTTCTTTTATCTTATTTAGATATTAGGAGATATTATCTAGTTGTTAGGTATAGTTCTTTCCTTGATCTATGGTATTGACTAGATCCTTGATGTCTATTTCTCTCCTAAATCTATGGTCTTGACTAGTTCTTTGATGACTAGTTATTTCCTTGATTTATGGCTTGATCTACGACCTTTACTAGTTCTCAGATTTTTATTCCTTGCCTATTTAAGCAAGGCCCATTCTCAATGTATTGCATTGAGTTCCAAAATAATATATGATATTGTTTCTCATTTGTTTGCAAAGGTTTTGTGTAAAGTTATTCTGGCGAATTGCTTTCATATTATCGATCGTGGTGTTTGATTAGCATCTATGTTCTTGGCTTGGTACGATCTGGTTATCGTTCCTTTCAAAAAACACTTTCCCACCCTGAAAAATTTCATTGACGAGAAAGGTTGCCCATCAAATATCATATTTGCTAGACATTCAAACATATTAAACATGGGTTTTATGTAAAATTACATGTTAAAACTCTTTAGATTAATTTATATCATTGGAGTTCATGTTGCAATTTATACATCTATAAAGATACACCAAAATTGGACCACCATTAATGGACATTGACCTTTATATGTGTGGAGGTAGACATAGACCTTATGATTGAATAATTTCAACCTTTGATCTATCCTCTTTTAAGTCTAAATCTCAACACATGTTTGTAATTTTGAAAATAATAATAATAATTTAACCATGTTCCATGAGACATATTTACCATGTACCTTGTAAATGTTAATCCTCTTGTAAAACCACTAATATAATTTTACAAAAAATTGTGGATTATCTGAGATGTTGTAGGGAAAAGTACCACACTCTTGTTGTTGTTTAATAGCTAGTATTATATAAGTTAAAACTTGAATCATCCAAGGTGTAGGCATTCAAATTGGCAATTCATCCTTCAGACACTATTTATTGCAATTGTGCTCCTTGGCTAAGACTAATAGCTATATCCTATCTCCACCTCAGTCCATGCTATTTTTCTTACCTAACTTGCTCATTTTCATATATACCCATGCATCAAAAAATATTAATATTACTACATTACAATGATTCTAAAATTATATGTTCTAGGATGCAACTCTCATATTTCACTTTCTACATCTTTGTTCAAAATTGTATAGTTATGTTAGGATGTATAGTACGGTCGTTAACAACCTGTACGGTCTTGACCTAGCTTAGTTTATAACTTTGCTTCTCATGCATTATCTCTTGTTTGGTCCTTTCATCCTCTTGGGTCATCCTTTTCATAACATTTTACCTTTAAAACATTATATAAGAAAGTTAACACTACCTCAGTTACTCACCTGAAAATCATATGGAATTTTATTGATATACTCACTTCCAACTCTTGCAAAAGGAACTCATGGCTCCCTAAACATTCCTAAAGATGATGTATATCCATTAGAAAATTCACCACTACATTTGTGATGCACTCAACCAGGTCAAGGAGTCTAGCTTCCATCAAAGTACACCAAATTCCTATCTCCAAGTAGTAGTAAGAGTGCAACATAATCAATCATGTTCAAAGGGGTTCAAGTTTCCAGCCAGATACATTCGTATAAATATTACATGATAGGTGAAAAAATACATGTGGTTTGAGGCCTCTTTAGAGCAGTGCTAACTTAGGCAGTGGATGAGGTACACCACAACCCAAAAACCGAGGTTATTGCACAATCTTCTACACATGGTTAGGGTTTTGCAATGATTCGGTTGATTACATACAATATTGAGACTATGCAAAAACTAGGGTTTGATGGTGAAGTGCATTTACGAGCCACCGAGGGTCCTAGAAAGTTACATAGCTCAAAAATGTCCAAAGTCATCCAAGACTATATAGAAGGGTTAGGACTAGATTATACATCCTAACTGAACTGTACAATTATGTTCTAGGGAATTTTCAAATCATAGTTCGAACATTGAAGTTTTACTAGGCTCTGTGCTTCCAGTTTCTCTAGTTTTTTTTTCCCATATTTTTTTTCATACCACTTTGTATATAACTAAATCTCCCTACCTTATGCATTCAATCTTGTGTTCATTTATAGAAAGAAACAATACATTATTTTGATTTTGTACAGTTAATGTTGGGAGTTAATTTATCGTAATAGATCCTAATTTCCAGACCTTACATTTCTATCTATTGTAGTGTATTACATTACAAACTCTAATTATCCTAAAAAGGGTGTAAACAAAAGGGATATGAGTAAAATTTACCACATAGATCTCATAAATTTGTTTTAGTAACTTGTGTTGTCTGAAAAAATATTTGAATACTTACAATCAATATCATAATGCAAGGATGACACATCTTTATATAATCTCAATTACAAAAATTAGTAACAAAGAGAATAATACAAGAATTATTTGACAAACTAATATAATAGTTACAAAATTGTGAAACATAGTTATTCTAGACACTACAATTCAATAACTTATCCTTGTGTAATGTCAAGTTTTACCTTGTTCCTTGCTAAGACAAACTCCCACATTCAGAATCCAATCACCTCATATCTCTATATTTTTGATCGAGAACATGATTTCCAAAAAGATATTTTTGGAAAGTCTTGGAATTGTATTTTAGCATTTTTTCAACACCTTTGAGTATTTTACAATTGCGAAGGTCTTTGAAGCATTTATGGAGTTTCGACGATAGCGACAATGAAACGAAGGGTGCTCATTGTTGGATATTCCCACTCCAAACTCGTTACATGTTATTTCCAACGCTTTTTTTTGGTTTATAAAATGGGTCAACGGGCTCAAAGGTATGACCCCAAAACAAGGGTCTAATAAAATAATAGTAATAATTGGATAGATTTCATATTTCTCCACTTTTATCTTTTCGAATCCATCCCTAAGGTGGATAAAAATGATTTCCATATAGGATGACCTTTTGGTTCCCATCCGGAACCCTTCATATTATATTTTTAGCAAGTTATTTTCATATTCTCCTTGTATAGCTATAAAGTAGCTTGTTTTGAATAAAGAAATAGATATCCAGGCATACATCTCTCTTATGGATTTTTCTAATTTATATCCATTTGAAATTGTAATAAGAATTGTTTGTGGTCATGGCCATTTCATTCTGAATTTGATTGTTACAACACATTAAACACCATTGTTAGTTTGTTTTCCATTGGGTTACACTTCAATCTGAATCACTCTCATAGAATTTACTTATCTTTACACTCCTCTCGGTGATTAATTCATATAATATTATTTAATTAAAGGAGTAATAAACTTTTGTTATTCACGACACAATTTTTAGATTATCTTTTAATCTTGACGCACGGAAGTGTTTTATATCTCAACTAATTATTTGTCATCCTTTGAGGTGTCCCCACTTAGGCGGTGTCCTTTAATTAATGTTTTTGTAAAACGTGATGCTTAAGAGCCACAACTCCAAAGTCAATTTTTACTTCAAAAAAATAACGAGATTCACGCACTACTATTATTGCTATCTACCAATTACCATATCCATACATTCTTTGTAATGATTTATTTTTCTATTAATAAAAAACTATGTATATTACTAATGTTGGTTAGATTATTTCCCGGAGCGGATCGGATAATATAAAAAAAATAATAAGTATATGAATTCCAAAATGTCTAAATTTTAAAGAATCCAACTTATGGGCTTGAAACTCATATAATGACTACTCAAACAAAAACAAGTATATTTATTATTGGAACTCCACATTATATTAAGAATATATGAGAGTTACAAGAGGAGGGGCGATCAGACAACTCACAGTCCCACAAAAAATCCACAAAGGCACCACGAAACGCCCAAAGGATAAACAAAAAACACCACAAGGGAAAACATCATCACCACTTGAAAAAAAACAGAGAACATTAAGCACATGTCACCGCTTCGGGAGGAGGAGGAGGATCATCCTGATGAAGCATGTAAACCCCACTAGGTGGCTTATGTTTCGCTCGGAATGTTTCGGCTTCTGGGAATAGAGTTGCTTCTATCCTTTCATTCCTTTTAGAAACAGATGAGGTTAGGGTTAGGAGGAATACCTATTGAATGTCGAGATGGTGTGCGCGTACCGTAGAGAAAGATCAGGCTGACTGCGGAGAACTGCTTTTTGTCTTGGAAGGACTACCTGCAAATAAGAACACAAGACCACAAGATTTTGATTAGATAGTAAATGAGGGAACTGCCTTGGGCCCAGGAAATATGAAACTTCCTTTCGAAGGTGGTCAGTTCCCCTGCCGATATGAGTTAACACAAAATACTGTAAAATATCAATTAAATTGCTTGGCTGAACTGGGTAGGGGAAAGGCTGTTTTTCCTGGTTTTTGATCAAACGAACCGATGCCGGTTACCTATAACCGATGGCGGTTACTGATAACCGATACCGGTGGGTTTCTAGGATCTTCTGGGCTGGTTGTGGAGTTTTGTAATGGCTGATTTTTGGATAGTTTTTGGGGGAACGGGATGGTTAGAAACAAAAGAATGACAGCTAGAGGCAATGGTACGTTAGGATAATGGATCCAGAAACGGATTTGGGAGGACTGTAATTCACAAAAGCATAAGAAATGTTATAATGGAGGACATGCAAGATACGTAACTTACTGGTTTTTGACGAAGATGCACAGTTGATCTCCTCTGGCTGCCAAGCACTTCTGGTTTCTTCCACTCGTCTCTGCTATGGTCAAGTGAAGTTCTGGACTCTGCTAATCGCTTTGGACTGCTCTCTGTTGGTTCAGACAATCCTTCGACTGATCTCCCAAAATGAAATTCCGATATGTTGTTTTGGTTTGGGGAGCCCATTTATAGGGAACCGATGGCGGTTGCGTAACCGACGGCGGTCGAGTAGGAACCGGCATCAGTAAGGAAAAAGTAGGCGATTTTTAGTAAAATAGCCCACCTTCCCTGCTTTTCTCCCGAGAGATCAGTTGCGGGCTTGGTCAAGCGGCTAGAAGGTCGGCTTTGGGTGCGAGTAAGGAGGCATTAGTTATGGATGTGAGTCTAGACCAAGTCATGGGTCTTAATTAAGTTAGTTCAGGGTTAGGGCTAGGTCATGGTGAGGTGGCAAAGTGAGGGTGGCGGGTAAGGTGATGTGGATTTATCAATTATGAGGTAATTAATAAATAATTGTGTAAGGTTTAGGTAATGAGGTTAGGTTGCGAAATGGGATGCGGGTCACAAGGGGTCGTAAGACACAAATTTGGTGTCTACATTAGCCCCTTATTGTCGTGTAGCTTGTTCTGTAAAGCTGCGCGGACAATAATATGAAGTGGTTTCTCATGTTAAAGATGTAGGTAATCCCCCTCAAATCTATCGCAGATTGAGTGAACGGGAAATCAGGGATAGGGTTGATAAAGGGTACATGTTACAACCCACCTTTCTTCCGTACAAAAATTACAAATCACACCTAGAGACTGTCATTCCACAGAAGATAGACAGGCCCTATGGGAACGTTTGAGTACCCCTTTTTCTACTCAAATGCAAATGACTGATCCTGATGTCTCCACCATATACCCGAAGTGCTTACAGAAGCTTAAAATGCCCCTGTTCTCACCTTCACCCCCCTCACCTCTACCAAATGCCCCGTCCACTTCTATCAACTTGACCAGATCTTCCCCTATGCTTGGGACCTCACCAATGCCCAGTCTAACGCACCCGCCTAAGCGACTCAATCTATCCAAAAATAAATCCGCCCCGCCACCTAGGAGACAAACTCAATCCGTGCCCCTATCACAATCAAAACCATCATCGTCATACCTACCTTCCATATTGGGACCCCATCCCTCTACCTTACATCAATATATCATACCTCCTGCGTTTTATTCAAAACAACCTACGCCTTCTGCACCTATACAGAAATTCCAGGGTATAGCAACACCGTCACTCCACGTATCCTGTCCACCTATCAACCCTAAACAAATTCCATCATCAAAAGATTTGTTTTCAGTCACTCCTATTTCCCTGTGGTTGTTTTCTGATACCACATCATCTGCGGCCTCATCATCCAACATAGCTTCTGCGCCAAAGAAATCACGTTTAGTGAAAACCATGTATCAACACCCCTCGGCTAAACCACCACCCATGCGAACCAATCATGCCCAAACATTACCAAAACCCGCACAACCAATACCCTCATCCTCTTCCGATTTTGACCCACTCAAAGGATCTTACGCCAAAATCCTTGCTATGTTGGTGGAGAATGCGACCATTTCCCTACCTCCACTTAGACCTTATGACCCGTCTAAACCCCGATCTATGGGTTAGCGATGAGTCTAAAATATGCGCTTATCACCTGCACACCAGTAGGCAGGAATGTGGAGGGATGCAAAGCTCTAAGAAACCCATCCTTCGCTCGTCCAACGTCACCGGATCTAGCAAGGATAGAAAGATTAAGAAAAATGCACCCACGCATTGCTTCTCTGGTCCAAAGAGGAGCTTCCAAGCGACGCCTTTCTGTGCCGCTCCTGCCTATCGACTACCCTCAATGGATTTCTAAACATCGTACCTTCACTAAGCGCAGGGGACTTCGGGATATGCACGGATTTCCGAGATCTTATCTCGCTTGCCCAAGGATGACTTCCCCTTACCTAGCATTGACCAACTGTTGATTCCTAACTACAGTGTCGAGGAGATGCGCTCCTCATCTCATGGATGGATTTTTAGGATCACACCACATTTTGGTTTGCCCCTGCCGTCAACACAAAACTGCCTTCATAACTCCTTAGGGAACCTTCCTGTTATCGAATGTCATGCCATTTGGCCTTAAGAATGCTGGTGCTACCTATCAGCGGGCTATGACCTACATTTTTCATGACATTATGCACACTATCCTGAAGATTATGTCGACGATCTTCTCGGCAAGTCTAAACATCGTAGTGAACATCTCGATGTTTTAACCATTATTTTTGATCGCCTGTTACAATATTCTGTCCGCCTTCAACCGAAGAAATGTGTCTTTGGTGTTCTTTCAGGAAAACTTCTTGGCTTTATTGTCTCTTTGCGTGGCATTGAGGTCGATCCATCTAAAGTCAAAGCTATCCTAGAAATGCCCCCACCCAAAAATCTCAAACAATTGCGTAGTTTACAAGGTAAGCTTCAATCTATCCGACGTTTCATCTCCCAACTCTCGGATCGGTGTCAACCTTTCCATCACCTCCTTAAAAAGGATATTGCATTCCAATGGAGTGAAGAATGTCACCAAGCCTTCGAAGCTCTCAAATCCTATCTCTTGCAGCCACCCGTGCTTATCCCACCCCAAGACGACCGCCCTTTCTACCTTTACCTTTCCGCCACCGACCACGCTGTAGGAGCCATGCTTGCACATCGTGACTCTGAGAATCGCGAACAAGCCATTTATTATATAAGTCGTACTTTGGTGGACTATGAGACTAGGTACACACATGTAGAAAAATTGTGCCTTGCCCTATCATTCGTGGCCACCAAACTCCGACACTACCTTCTAAATCACAAGGCTTTCGTCATCACCAATACAGACCCCATCCATTACCTGTATGCCAAACCTCATCTGAACCAACGCATTGCTAGATGGCTCATGCTTCTCGCCGACCTCGACCTTGAGTTTGTCCACCAGAAATCAATCAAAGGACAAACCATCGCAGACCAACTTGCGGAAGCTCCTTTACCTGGGGAACAATTTACCAATTTTACCTTCCCCAACGAACTCATTGCCACTCTTTCACTCCGGGAAGAGTCATACCCAATGACCCTCTTCTTCGATGGATCTAAATGCCAGCGCGGCGGAGGAGCCGGCGTTGTTCTCATTCCTCTCGACGCTGAACCTATGCCTCTTTCATTCCGACTCGATTTCCCTTGCACTAATAATACAGCGGAATACGAGGCCCTTATTCTGGGTCTCCAAGTTGCGTTACACTTAGGCATCAAATCTATCAACATTTTTGGCGACTCTCAATTGGTAGTCAATCAAGTTATGGGCATCTACCAATGTAAAAACGAGGAACTTCAAAAATACAAACACTACGTGGATTCACTTCTAGCCTTATTTACCCACCATTCTATACAAACCATTCCCCGCTCCACTAACAAATTTGCGGATACTATGGCTTGCTTAGCCTCGCAAATTCCCGCAGCGCCAACTGACTCTGAATTATTCGTCGTGGTCCAACAACTTTTTGCCCCATCCTATTCAACCCCGGTAGTTTGTATGATAAATACTGTGTCTAATAATTCACAGGATACCTGGTACCACCAATTTCATGACTACCTTACAATCTCTGTCCTCCCACCTGACCTTACTAGTAACGGCAAACGTGCTTTTCTTAAAAGTGTTTCACGTTATGTTGTCATGGGGGGACTCTTCTATAAACGTGGCTTTGATGGCATCCTCCTTCGCTGTCTAACTGGCGCGGAGGCCACTCATACCATCCAACAGGTCCATGACGGTATTTGTGGTGGACATTTTAGCGGCCTTGCCATGGCCAAACGAATCCTTCGCCTTGGTTATTATTGGCCTACTCTCAATATCGACTGCTACGAATATGTTAAGCGTTGTGTTATGTGTCAGCAACATGCCAACCTTCAACATACTCCTAGCCACCCGCTCCAGGTCGCTCGAGATCTTTGGCCCTTCTCACAATGGGGTTTAGACCTTATTGGTGAGATTCACCCGACCTCTTCACAATGTCACCGTTGGATAATCACAGCGACCGAATATTACACAAAATGGGTGGAGGCTATTCCACTCATTTCAATCAAAAAAGAAAAAATTGTCGAGTTCATTAACCACCACATTATCTGTCGTTTTGGTATTCCTCATCGCCTAATAACGGATAATGGTAAATCTTTTAAAAACAAGTTGTTACAAGACCTTTGCGACAACTTTGGTATCAAACTTAGCTTCTCATCACCCTACTATCCACTAGCCAATGGGCAAGCCGAGTCCTCTAATAAAACACTAACCAAAATCCTCATGAAAGTTGTCAATGAATCCGGAAGAAATTGACACGATCACATTCCCTTTGCCCTTTGGGCTTATCGTACTAGCATTCATACCTCTACTAATGCCACACCTTTTTCTTTGGTATACGGTACCGAGGCTGTTTTGCCTCTCGAAATACAAATACCCTCCCTTAGAATATCTCTTCAGGATATTCTCACTAACGATGATTTCCGCCAAGAGCGGTTAGCCCAATTGGAGCTTCTTGACGAACGCCGTCTTACAGCTCTTGATCACCTTCAAATCTATCAAAAACGCATTAAACGTGCTTATGATAAGTGACTTCATGAGCGTACCTTTAAGGTTGGTGATCTTGTTCTCAAAGAGAATCAACATGTAACCAAACTAGAAAAGAGCAAACGTGGAAAATTTGCTCCCAATTGGATTGGGCCTTATATAATCACTCATACCTATGGATCTGGTACTTATCGTTTAGCTTCGCTTAATGGTAAACCTGAGCCTGAACCCCTTAATGCCTTGCATCTTCGACCATTCTACTGTTGAAATTAGTGTGATATCACTTCTTATCTACCTGCCGCTCGTCCCTTGAGCTCACTTACCACTACATACACTCTGTTTCCTACACCTCATAATAACAATCAAGCTCACATAGTTTGATCCTCACCTCCCCTTGATGATGCCTTCCCCTTTTTAGTCTAGTCCATGACTTCAAAGTATTAAAATAAGCCGTACATCTAGTCATCTAAATTAAATATAGACTACTCCCTCGAAGGACAGCTATATGCCGAACTATTGCTGCTATTATATATAGACTGCTCCCCTGAAGGACAGCTATGCATTAAAATCATATCTGCTACTATAAATAGACTGCTCCCTCGAAGGACAGCTATACACAGTCAGCCTTTATCAGAAGCTTCTCGCATTGATCAACTTCGTGAAGACCTCAAGAATAAAACAATCAGTATCCCTGGTAGACTTCCCGCATCGATCAGTCTATATTCAATAAAATAAAGCCTCATTCAAAAGGACTTTTGAGTCATGGACTTGTCTATTTAGGGTAGGTTCTCTTTCGTCAGAAAACTCACTTTGTAATAAGTTCTCTGCACCTCGGCTATACCATCCACCTCACCTCACCATTTGTTTCAACTCAAGGGACGTAATGTACGCTCGATATATTGTGATTACACAACTCTTTTCACCTATTGACTTCTCGTCTATGCACGGTACCTAGGGCTCCAAGCTCGTTCTACGTGGTGTGGTTTGTTTAGCTCTCTTCATCTACAGAGCACTCTTTCTGCTTTGCCTCGCATCTAGGATTGTGTGTTGACCTTAATCAGGACACGATTCCCTACTACTTGGGTAGGCTAACTTTCACTTCCCTCATACCTTTTACAACATCACCAATTCATTACAAACACCATTAACCTTACCTTTACCAATATTAATATTTTTACCAACCAACCAATTGCCTAAACCGTACCAAATTACCTGAATTCGCCTCTCCCTGATCCTAAGGGAGAACTACATCGGTCTGAGGCCCCTCCTTGATTTGTGCAATGGGCTATGTAGGCAGCACTTCGGAGACATGGTGTCTCCCAAGGTTAGCTCGACCATCCCCTACAATAACCTATCATGTGTGGTAAATATAAATATTTTTGTGTATTTCTATTTAATCACATTCCTCTTTATCCTTTTTCAAAACACTGAAAGTCAAAACGAAAACATTCTTATTATTATAACTCAAATCAACATACATATCTCGTTTTATTTAGATGTTAAACAAATACATCTTCTCTATCATCGACACGCAGGTCGGTACTCTTATTTATTCTTATACCTTGCTAACATTTACTCAGACCCTCACGCCTCATCCTGAACTAGGTGATGATCGTGATCGTCGACCCCTCTCGCCGGGCCTCTCTGTCCTCAAAGGTACCACGGCTATTGGTACCACCCACTGATCTGCCAATCTCTCATGTAACATATGAATACGCCCTCTCGCATGGAGAACTCCAGCCTCTAGTCTCTCCACCAGTAACTCCGCAACCACTAACAATCCTCTTGTCTTATTCACCTGCGTTTGGAGCTACTGAACCAAACACTGCAGACGATCCCCCTCTGTTGTAATCACCGCTATGTCAGGGCGCTCACGTACACCTCCCAGTTCTGCTACCCACCATAATCTATAGGTCTCTGTCGTTCCCGCATCCATTACCCTGCGATCGGCTGCTACCTCTTCAGGCCCTTCTGGAGGTGTTGGCCGGGGAGGTGAGAATGCTGCCTTGGCGTCGATCCTCATATATGGTCTATAAGCCAGGGGTATATCCTGCACAAATCCAAATTGTTTCCGCACGCGATCTATAGGAATCCTCTCATACTCACCCGGCCTGTGCCCTGCGATCCACCTCAATCGCTCTACACCCCTCAACTCCTCCGCTATGTTCTCTGTTACCATATAGTTTCCGTATGGCCTCCAACAAATGTCCGCAACCGTCACCCTCTCCCATACCTACCTGTAATACTCAATATCACCCGTTACGGCCTGGGATCTGGCCTCTTGTTCTGTCTGGACCCATCGTCTGAATCCCAACCTCTGCACTCCGGTTTCTCCCGACTGGATGGGTCGGCCTATTGGTCGCACACAAACAATGTGCTCATAGGCCCAACAGTGTAATAAGTATGAACTATCCAGTGTCGTCCTGTGATTTCGCCTACAAGCCCATAAACCCCTGTATAGCTCCGCCAAATATGCAGGTGCCCATGCAAAAGTCACGTTCCTTTCTATCATCTCCCAAATAACACACATCAATGCCTTTGGAAATCTTCCCCCTTCCGCCCTCGATAACGCATAATACCCTACCGCTATCATTAATATCACTGCTAACCTTGTCTCCTTAGGGTGTGCTGCATACATTACCCCATATGTAAAGGATAAACCTCGTTGTGTCAAATCTCGTGCGTATGGACCAAATACTGTTGTTATCGCTCCCCGTGCCGCGCTAGGTAGTGCCTGATATACTGGTTCTCCTGTAATAGGGAGTCTCAAAATCTGAAACACATCTTCCAATGTTACTATCATCTCCCCTATTGGCAGATAAAAGGTATTTTTCTCGGGATTCCATCTCTCAATCAATGCCTGCAACATAGCATGGTTCCGTGCAATTCGTGAATAATAGCGGATTCCACTTAACCCCAAATGATTTATCAATGTCTATTCAGCTGGTGTTACATCCGCTCGGATTCGTGACAACAGCGCTGGCACACTATCATTCATCCTCAATCCTACCTCTGCCTGCATACACCAAAACAACAAACAACCATTCAATCCGTCAGGGTTTTTTGAACATTCTGGAAATTCCTCCAGTAACCGGTATCAGTTATACATAACCGATATCGGTTGAGTAACCGATACCGGTTCTCCCTAACCGCTACCGGTCACTGTCAATTACATACATCTTGCCTAAAACAACCACCTACGACAATAAATTGCTCGTTTATTCCTCTCTGTATACACATACATACCCGAAACCTGTGATTACCTACCACGTAACACTTACCTCACTTATAACCCTTGCTATCATGTTTTCTTCTTCATATCTACCCACTTAATCTCTTATTCATAACACATGCAAAAAATCAAATCACAACCAAAACGTTTACCTCTGGGGTTGCAGTAGCTTGAGGTGGCCCTTGTCTTCCGTCTTGTCCCTGCCTGCTAGATGTTTCTCCTCATCCTGCCATTATCACCACTCTTTTTAAATTCACCTTTCTACTTTCTGAATCTCCGATCACATTCACCTTCCCAGTCTCTTTTCTTATCACCCAAATCTCTCATACAAATTCCTGTCTCTCTTCTCCTTATCACTCAAATCTCTCATGCAAATACCTGTCTCAGTCATCAAAAAGTGTCGCGTTCGCGTATTTAACCTCTTGCATGGCTCTAAAATTAAAAATTAAGTTGCCACCCTAGATTTTCTATTTTTAGAAAAGCTCATACCTAAATAACCGGTATCGGTTACTTAACCGATATCGGTCTATCAGCTACCGATATCGGTTCGCTTAACTGATATCGGTTACACACCTATCTTTTCTCAACAGTGTTCTTTTCTTCATTTCTCACCTAAATTTTTGTCGCGCCCACCTCTTTTCCTGCATAAACAACACAATTTACCACATTTGTTCATCCACCACACATAGCATTACAATTTCATTAACATCATTTATTTTATACAAATACACAAACCATCAACTACGGATATCAAGAAACTATCAATCTATACATCATTTGGATCCAACTCATCAGTTACATATATCACAATGTCACAAAACCACCAATTCATCACATAACCTGACATTCATATATACGTGCAAAAACAAAAACATCAACATCATCCATCTATCAACATGTCAACTAAAAACTTATCATACATTACATATTACCAACCATTAACAAAATATTTAAACACATTTTGAACACTACACGAGGATCAAAACATCGTCTCTATATATATACAAATTTTCAAAAATACAATGTGCCCTACATCGGGGCCTCTGTGATCTCATAATCCACCAAAGCCGGCATGCAGGCCGCAATAATTGTCAAAAAATCTCGACTCGGCTCGCAGGCCAGTCCCTTGTATCAAAAATAGATATATACTTAGCTCGCAGGCCGGTATCCACTATACAACCCCTACTCGGCTCGCAGGCCGGTATACAATAAATGAATAAATGAATACATGAATAATACATAGGCACGCAGGCCTCTATCAATACACTCGGTTCGCAGACCAGTGCCCATCTCTAAATACAAAAGCCATGTCTGGGATCCCTCAGCTCTCCCCACCGCCCTCGGCACCTCTCCCTGCTGGTCCGTGTGGTGCCTCTCGCCTCCTGCCTGTGACGGACCCACCAGTTGTGGCTGCACCTCCCTGAGACCTCTGACTTCGAGAGGTCTCTGCTCTATGTGCCGCATAGGGCTGATAATCAGCCCCGGTACCATCAAGAATATCCTGATAGTATCGGGCCTCCGCTCTAGCCTCCATGTAACGCTCTCGAGCCACCGTAGGTATTGGGGCTGGTCCCCTGACACCTACTACCAGTGCCCCCTGTGCCTATGCTGGTGCCGCTGGTGGTGCCTGTGGCTGTGGGTACCTGTACCTGTACCTGTGCCTAGGGATGTGGTTGTACCACTGCTGGTGGTGGTGCTGGTACCTGTGCTGCTGCCTGTACCTGTACCTGTACCTGTGGCTATGGTGCTGGTGGTGGTGCTGCCTGTGCCTGTGCCCGAGCCTGGGCTAGTTGCCCCTGTAAGACACCTATCTGTGCCTGTGCTGCAGCTAGCTGCCCCTGTAAGAGCTGCACCTGACCCCTGAGCTGATCTCTCTCTCCTATCACTACAGCCAAGTCTGGCTGTGCAGGCGGTACTATCCTGGCTGCTCTCTGCCCAGCCCACCACACCCTGTATGCTCCCGTGCACCTAGCATCATCTATACCCTCACCTGCTAGCCTCTCTGCTACCCAATCTGGATCCAAAGGCTGTGGTGCAGGTAGTGGGGCCTCTACATCATCTCTCCTGTACTGAGGAACGGGAGGTGGCTCGTCCTGTCGCAGCCCCATCTGCCTGCGTACCCTCTCTAGGGGTTATCCTGCTCGTACTCTCCTGGCCTCCGTCCTGCTATCCAGAATGTGTACTGGATTAGGCGCAACTGTAAGCGGGCTCCTCTGCCAGGATGGTGACCTCTGTAGGGTCTCCATACAATGTCTACTGCTGTAAGGCCCTCTAGCAGATGTCTATAGTATGCCACATCCCGACCTGCCATAACTGCTCGTGGCTAGCCCACGACCCCCAACCACCTCTGAAAGCCATATCGGTATATGACCTGTGGCCCTGGCTGCTGGGGTAACCCTACTGGCCTGATGCATACGATGTGCTCGTATGCCCAACAATGTAACAAAAATGTAGAACAAATACCAAATCGCCTCCTCCGGCGATAGCCCCATAGCTCCCTGTATAATTGCACCAGATATACTGGTGCCCAGGCGTAACAGGTGTGCTCCTCCACCATCTCCAGCAGCACCCCCATCAATGCTCGTGGGAAGCGGCCTCCCTCTGAGTCCGGGAGGGTGAAGCAGGTGATCCCAACCATCATCAACACAGCCAGTCGTGTCTCGTGTCGATGCGCACGGTACATGTCACCGTACCCGATACTCGCGCTATGGTAGGTCAGTAGCGCGGCTGCATCCCCAAAAACCTGCAGTATGCTGTCCATGGCAGTCTCTGAATCTACCTGGAAGACTGCCTCTCCCTCGATAGGTAACCGAAGGATGCGATACACATCCTCCAATGTGACGGTCATCTCCCCAGTCGGGAGATGGAACACATTGGTCACCGGATCCCATCTCTCGATGAGGGCGACCATCAGGCTGTGATCTCTCTCTATCGCTCTGTACCTCTGGACTCCACCGAGTCCCACCTTGCGCATGATGGCCCAATGAGCCGCAGATACGTGTGGCCTCATCCGCACCAACAGCGGGGGTATCCTCTCCCGCATCGTCAACTGCTGACGAGCCTGCAAAATCAACCCACATCCTTAGACCTACTCTTTATTATAACATCTACTTTATCATCTAAATCCCTTTTTTTATCCCCCCGACCATACCCCGACTCTCTCCCACCCCCCTCTAGCAACCTACCACCCTAAAAACCCAAAACCATCCCACACAAACCCAGCCCCCCCAAAACCAGCAAAAACAAAACCCCAACGCAACACACAAACCCAGCCCAACCCTACAACAAACCCATCTCCACCCACAACCCACCACCCAAAACCCAAAACCTAAACCCAAAACCTAACCCCACACCAAACCCTTCTCCACCCCCAACCCACACCCAACCCCCACACACACCCAACCCTTCTCACCACCCAAAACCCAAAACCTAAACCCAAAACCTAACCCCACACCCACCCCCCAACCCTTCAACACCCAAAACCAAAAAACCCAAAACCTAACCCCACACCAAACCCTTCAACACCCAAAACCCAAAACCTAAACCCAAAACCTAACCCCACACCAAACCCTTCAACGCCCACAACCCACCACCCAAAACCCAAAACCTAAACCGAAACGCACCCACAACCAACGCCGGCTGATACATGACCGATGCCAGTCACCAACAACCCTCCCTTTTCCTAAAATTGTGCGACTGATGCCGGTCGCTTAGTGATCGACATCGGTCACTGTCCTCTCCCAAAGCCGAACCCCCGCGCGGCCCCCAAAACCCATTTTTCACCTATTTCTACCTATCTACCCACCTAAAAACCCTAAAAACTTACCCACCTACCCACCTTAGCCTATCTAACCTATCTACCCTCTCCCTTTTTCAAATCATTTCCATTTTCTCATTATTTCCTAAAAAAGGTTAATTCCTACCCAAACCCCCGATTTAGCATAATATAACCAAATCACCAAATTAAAGAGTTTTGAATCTACCCGAACGACGACACGTCGTCGTGGTGGGATGGGTGGTGGTGGTCCAGCTGGTCCCGCCCCTCCAGCTCCTCCTCCCTGTGCCATGGCTCCAATCCTGATCCGCTAAGTCCCCGGCCAATCAACTGCTGCCTCCTCCTTAATTGGGCCCACTATCAACTCTCTCCGCCAATACAATAGCTCCACCTCACTCAATCAAGCCTCTAATGCCAAGTCTCCACGTCACACAAGTCGATTTGGATTGCAAATAACAAAAGTGACAATGACAAGCCGTATTTTTCTTTTTATAGGTTTTTCGCCTTTCACCGATATCGGTTTCATTTTGCCCTAAGGAACCGGTATCAGTCCCTTAACCGATATCGGTCATACAGAATCGACATCGGTTCGCTACCCAACTTTCACCCCATTATTTGCCCTTATTTACTCCTTACCTCTTTTTCACCAATATCGCCTATATCCACCTTTGCTGCACAACATTTGTTCACTTGTCCAGCCTGACCTAAGGCCTCAACCTACCATTCGGCCCGACCTAAGGCCTCAACCTACCATTCAGCCTGACCTAAGGCCTCAACCTACCATTCGGCCCGACCTAAGGGCTCAACCTAACAATTGGCCCGACCCAAGGCCTCAACCTACCTATTCGGCCTGACCCAAGGCCTCGCCCTAACCCATTCGGCCCGACCTAAGGCCTCAACCTACCAATTGGCCCGACCCAAGGCCTCAACCTACCTATTCGGCCCGACCCAAGGCCTCGCCCTAACCCATTCAGCCCGACCTAAGGCCTCAACCTACCATTTGGCCTGACCCAAGGCCTCAACCTACCTATTTGGCTTGACCCAAGGCCTCGCCCTAACCTATTTGGCCCGACCCAAGGCCTTGCCCCAACAACTTGGCCCGACCCACGACCACATCACTTCAATACCATACCCACAATCAACGTTTTATTTTATCCATCCATCATGAAACATTTTGTTCAATCGAACTCACCTATTCATGTTTTAGCATGATTAGGGTCCTTGACTTGATCTGTTGACCAACTTTGCCTAGACCTAGACCGTGACGTTTATCTCAACCAAACCAACCATTTGGTACTGCCAAACATGCCTCAACGTTCCTGTACCTCACCTGTTATATACCCTGGAGCTACTTCCTATGCCTTGGATACCAGGATTATATCACCCTTGTTTGGATAAACTATCGACCTTTGCCTCTGCACTGCTGGTTTGCTCGTCAACTCACGTACCCTAGTCGTACTATTGCATTTCAACATGCGTCTGCTTCCTTGGCCCTACCCCACCACCTTACCATCATCTCTACAACATGTACCCTTTATCAACCCTATCCCTGATCTCCCGTTCACTCAATCGGCGATAGATTTGAGGGGGATTACCTACATCTTTAACATAAGAAACCACTTCATATTATTGTCCGCGTAGCTTTACAGAACAAGCTACACGACAATAAGGGGCTAATGTAGACACCAAATTCGTGTCTTACGACCCCTTGTGACCCGCATCCCATTTCGCAACCTAACCTCATTACCTAAACCTTACACAATTATTTATTAATTACCTTATAATTGATAAATCCACATCACCTTACCCGCCACCTCACTTTTCCACCTCATCATGACCTAGCCCTAACCCTAAACTAACCTAATTAAGACCCGTGACTTGGTCTAGACTCACATCCATAACTAATGCCTCCTTACTCGCACCCAAAGCCGACCTTCTAGCCACTTGACCAAGCCCGCAACTGATCTCTCGGGAGAAAAGTAGGGAAGGTGGGCTATTTTACTAAAAATAGCCTACTTTTTCCTTACCGATGCCGGTTCCTACTTGACCACCGTCGGTTACGCAACCGCCATCGGTTCCCTGTAAATGGGCTCCCCAAACCAAAACAACATATCGTAATTTCATTTTGGAGAGCAGTCAAAGGATTTCTGGATCAACAGAGAGCATTGCGAGCGAGGAACAGAGTCCAAATCTTCACTGGACATAGCAGAGACGAGTGGAAATACCAGAAGTGCTTGCACTAGAGGATATCAACGTGCATCTTCGCCAAAACCAGTAAGTCGTATCTTGCATGTCCTCTGTTATAACATTTCTTCTGCTCTATGAATTTCAGTCATCCTAAATCCGTCTCTGAATCTACTACCTAACGTGTCATTGCATCTAACTGTTATCCTTTGCTTCTAATCATCCCATTTCCTAATATCATCCATAAACCAGCCTTACAAAACACCATAGCTACCAAGAAGATCCCAGAACCTACCGGTATCGGTTATTAGTAACCGGCATCGGTTATCAGTAACCGGCATCGGTTCCTCTCATCAAAACTAGAAAACCAGCCTTTCCCCTACCCAGTTTAACGAAACAATTTAGTTGATATTTTGCAGTCTTTTGTGTTAATTCATATTAGCAGGGGAACTGACCACCTTCGAAAGGAAGTTTTATATTTCCTGGGCCCAAGGCAGTTTCCTCATTTATTGTTTAATCAAAATCTTGTGGTCTTGTGTTCTTATTTGTAGGTAGTCCTTCCAAGACAAAAAGGAGTTCTCCGCAGTCAGCCTGATCTTTCTCTACGGTACGCGCACACCATCTCGACATTCAACAGGTATTCCTCCTAACCCTAACCTCATCTGTTTCTAAAAGGAATGAAAGGATTGAAGACATTCAATAGGTATTTATAGAGTTGCTTCTATCCTTTCATTCCTTTTAGAAACAGATGAGGTTAGGGTTAGGAGGAATACCTGTTGAATGTCGAGATGGTGTGCGCGTACCGTAGAGAAAGATCAGGCTGACTGCGGAGAACTCCTTTTTGTCTTGGAAGGACTACCTGCAAATAAGAACACAAGACCACAAGATTTTGATTAAACAATAAATGAGGAAACTGCCTTGGGCCCAGGAAATATAAAACTTCCTTTCGAAGGTGGTCAGTTCCCCTGCTAATATGAATTAACACAAAAGACTGCAAAATATCAACTAAATTGTTTCGTTAAACTGGGTAGGGGAAAGGCTGGTTTTCTAGTTTTGATGAGAGGAACCGATGCCGGTTACTGATAACCGATGCCGGTTACTAATAACCGATACCGGTAGGTTCTGGGATCTTCTTGGTAGCTATGGTGTTTTGTAAGGCTGGTTTATGGATGATATTAGGAAATGGGATGATTAGAAGCAAAGGATAACAGTTAGATGCAATGACACGTTAGGTAGTAGATTCAGAGACGGATTTAGGATGACTGAAATTCATAGAGCAGAAGAAATGTTATAACAGAGGACATGCAAGATACGACTTACTGGTTTTGGCGAAGATGCACGTTGATATCCTCTAGTGCAAGCACTTCTGGTATTTCCACTCGTCTCTGCTATGTCCAGTGAAGATTTGGACTCTGTTCCTCGCTCGCAATGCTCTCTGTTGATCCAGAAATCCTTTGACTGCTCTCCAAAATGAAATTCCGATCTGTTGTTTTGGTTTGGGGAGCCCATTTACAGGGAACCGATGGCGGTTGCGTAACCGACGACGGTCGAGTAGGAACCGGCATCGGTAAGGAAAAAGTAGGCTATTTTTAGTAAAATAGCCCACCTTCCCTGCTTTTCTCCCGAGAGATCAGTTGCGGGCTTTGTCAAGTGGCTAGAAGGTCGGCTTTGGGTGCGAGTAAGGAGGCATTAGTTATGGATGTGAGTCTAGACCAAGTCACGGGTCTTAATTAGGTTAGTTTAGGGTTAGGGCTAGGTCATGATGAGGTGGCAAAGTGAGGTGGCGGGTAAGGTGATGTGGATTTATCAATTATAAGGTAATTAATAAATAATTGTGTAAGGTTTAGGTAATGAGGTTAGGTTGCGAAATGGGATGCGGGTCACAAGGGGTCGTAAGACACGAATTTGGTGTCTACAGCTTAGCCGAAGGAGGATCAACCTGTCAGGCATCCTGATCGAGCAGTTGAATCTAAAGAGGCACCATAATTCATCAACCAGGGGGTAGAGAGCTAGAAAAAACCTGAGATCCATGTGGAGGAGAGGCCCATCATAGAGAACTAGCCACAACCTTCCCCCATAGAGGAATCTAGCCTAGCCTCAGAAAGGACGGAGCTGAAGGGTGACCTCGAGGAGAGGAGGAGTGATGGCTTCGAGAGCGGATTTTGCGGTGCGGTCTTTGCGGAGGTGGCTGGTGTGGTAGAGATTTCCGAGGTGGTGGACACAAAGGGTCATGAGGGACTCGATTCATCGTGCATAGAGCACTCCCCCAGTGAGAAAATAGTTTTTGCAGGTGAGAAAATTCTAAAGCAACTTTTTTGGCTTGAGGTTGAATTTGTATGTGCACAAAAAATAAAATAGCCTCTTTATCATTAATGGAAAATAAAGCAACAAATTGATAATTGTGGAAGATAACACTATTGCAAGCTTTCCAAATTTGAAAGACAATACAGGGTCTAAAAAATGCCATAGAGATTCTATATAGGAAGGCCAAGAAATGAAAATCTTCAAATAATACCATTCGCCAATGAAAGAAATCATGGTGGTAGCATCGAAACAAAGTATGAATCCAAGACCAAGTGGCTTGAGCATCGGGTGCATGACTAAAACAAATGTTTAAAAGATTCAGGTTGAGAACATAAGGGGCATTTAGGATTAGGAATTCTAATGTCGCTGAGTTCGTTCGCCAATAAAAAAGATCCTAATAAATAAGACACCATAGAAAATAGTTGGCTTTAGGTTCCAACAAAGGGTTCCAGACACGGGAAAGCCATCGAAGCCAAGTAGTCGGGGTAGATTGAAGCCCCTAACGAGTATTGAATACATGCATATTCGACACATATTCCATGGATTTAACTATTCCTACCCATATAATATCTGTTATTTGTGCTCCACCTTATTGCATCCATTGATCTGCATTATCTAATTGAGTGTCAAACTTTGTGATCCTATTAGTGGATGCGAGGAGATGCTAGATGTGACCAAGTATGAAACTGCAACACTCAATGCAGGATTCATGTAGTGCGATATGATGTCCCCCCATTATAGTGACCCTCAAGCTGCAAAGATTGATGCATGTTGATCGAAACTAACGAAATGAAGACAATTGTTATAAATTGAAATTGAGAGCATCATTAGTCTTTGAGCTACAAAGAAAGTACAATCTTCAATGCTAACACAAAGCCAAGCGAAGCGCAATAGTATTGTGACACACAATTCACTTTACATGGGTCTATTAAGGAGAGTACTTGCGACCCTATTTTTAAATCTGAACAAACATAAATCTAGGTTCAAGTGGTATCGATCATTGAATTTGCCTGAAGATAAAGGCATTGTTTCCATCACCATACTTAATCCAAATGTGTAAAGATTTGAATGTGTGAAGCACCTTGACAAAAGTATCACTCGTTCTTATGTGAAGATAATGAGTTAGAGTGTTATGGTGTATAGGATGGTTATCTGACGCTCACATACTTCGGAAATCCTACTTTACACGATATTGCATTTCTAATAGTAGCCCCCTCGACCTCCAAGAGATTAGTCCCCTTCCCTCCCCTCCCCCACCTATGTGAGTAGGCATAGGTGTAGGCGCATGATCGTAGGTTGAAAGCCCTAACGTCCTATGTATATCTTGACATTTTCTCTATCCTCTATCAATAAATTGAGACTATAAATAGATTATGGACCCTTCCATATCTATCACATAATTCGTCTTCAATGATCAGCATCTGACTGCCCAATCCCTTTTAGGATATCTTATTTTCAGCAGACAAGCGGACATGCCTCAATCTCTCTATATAGCTACCATATATAGATAGGGGGTGATCCATCTCCATAGAATTTATAGGTCATACCGATCATTGAATGGCAGTACCTATACAATAGATATGGACCCTCCCCCACTGGATTAATAATGGATAAAAAGCACACGAGTTGCCCATCTCCCACGTCATCCCCCTTTTCCGTACTCCACGTACGTCAGTGCAGTCTGTTTGGGTATCGGATTCCTTCGTCGACCCCACAAAATCCCAAGTCCAACAGGTAGAAGGAGAAAGTGGGTTCGATGGGACTCGATCTGCGGATCTCATCGAATCTGTTTGCAACAAAACCTTATATTTCGAGGTATGTAATTCATCTCTGTCGGTGTATCCAGGCGTTTTGCAGGCAAACATGTCGGAGCTCGTTAGAATTACGGTCGAGCTGAGCCTTGACGACGCCAAACGGATTGCCAATTTCACCCGCCGTCTCAACGGAACAGGCGCAGGCGGAGCCCTTGAAGATTGCGTGGAGCTTTTCGATGACACGATGGATGAGCTCAACGCTATCTCTGTCCCTGTTGGCACACGCTCATTCGAGACGCAGGGCGGATGATTTGAAACACGTGGCTCAGCGCCGCGCTGACTTATCCGTCCACGTGTATTCAAGGGTTGGAGGACGTGGAGGCGGATGATGATGTGGTGCGGAGCATAAAAGGAAAGGTGGATCATCTTACACAGCTCACCAGCAACGCGCTTGCAATCCTCAACTACGTTTCTGCCACGGAAAATATTCACAACATTTCACAGAAGAATCGCCGTCTCTTGACGTATGTAAGTGTTTTCTATGTCACCTAATTATTGCTAATGTCGGTTACATTATTTTGTTCAGGAGCTGTTCGGATAATATAAACGCAACTATAAGTATTTGAATTCCGAAAATGTCTAAATTTTAAACAATCCATCTTATGGGTTTGAACATCATACAAGGGCTAAAACAAAAACAAGTATATTTTGAAAAATAATGTTTTTGAAAGTTTTGTTTTTAATAAAAGTCGTCTTATTTATGAGATGTGATGAGTGAGGAATCTTCCAAAACTACTTCCGTATTATAATTAAATAGATTAAACATTAATAATTATAAGATCAAATTGAACTCTTTATCCCAATATCTAGTAGTTCTCGAAATACTTTGACTTCTATGGTCCATCAGTTTCTAACTAGAATAAACAACATTAATATTTTGTCTTAATTCTCAATTAGAATCGTACATAGAAAAATAAAATAGTAAATTCTTTAAAACACATTGTTTTACCATGTAAAATCATACATCTAACATAACACAATATACAAATTTAGTACCTAGATCAATAAAACAAAATAATAAAATTCGAGTTAAGCATTAACTTATAAAATACCTCCATTTACAATAACATTAGTTATGATGCAATGCAACTAAAATACATATAAAATGTTTTTGTGTAATATACGGTACAATGACTACAAGTAGTGCATATTATGTCACAAAACTTATTATATGTGATTTACAACAACATTTCCATTAGTTGATATATAATCTTAAATGTTATATGAGTGTAACACCCAAAGGTATTTAAACAATAAAGGTGTATGATCGAATAACTCTCCATTGCTATCATGAGGGTAAAAAGTTGATAAGATGGTCATCTCTAGAAAATGTAACAAGGTTGGTAATATCGTCATAGGAGTAATTGTATGCACTAGAACAACCATTATTATAGAGACAAGATAAACCAATGAGGTTGTATACCTGAAAATTTTCATGGGATGTTGTGGAACAATAAATAGGCATGCTAAAGAAAAAGAATGCAATCTTATAAACTATGTAAATTGTAATAGTCATGTTTGTTTTTCACATTAATAGAAAGCATGCATCTCAAGTTCAAATTGTTGATGCAAGCCATGTATATGTATTTGACCGAGTCTCTATAGGGAGATATTGTGATGGGAATATTGTAGGTCTATACATGAGGATGAACATTATATACACCTAATTTTTCACTTTTCATCTTTTCATACATGTTACTAACAATTTCTTTTATGTAGATAAGGGTCAATGATGCATTTATTTCTAGAGTGGATTCCTTAAGGGGGCCTGCCATGAATGGGGAATGGTTATTCACGTAACCCTTATGGGTTAGAGAGAGTGTCACTATTTGGTCTTGGCCTTAGTTTTCCTCACACTAGTTATCCTTGTCCTCCTAGGTCACATGCATATCAAATTCACAACTTCTTGCTTGCATCTCACCACTTTGCACCTTATTTATCCACATCCATGATCTATGAAACACTATTTTTACTTTTTACGACACATTACCTATTTTTTACTACCCTTAGTTGATGTCATCGTCCATGGGCGATGGTGTCGGTGTTATATTTTCCTATGGGCAACACCATCGCCTGCGGATGATGGCATCCTATATATAACCTCACCTCATTTGACACTCATAAGAGAAAAGGAAACGAGATCATTTAAACTTCCATTTTCTATACTCTTTTGCGCCATCTTTGCATCTACTTTCCTAGCTCTTGGTTCATCTTACATCTTACTTGGATTAGATACTCTTATTCTTGGATGGTTTCTTGCACTATTAGATCACATATAGTGAGTCTAGGACATAAACAATTCTTCCCCTTCTCTACCTAATAATGATTCTCTCTCGGTGTCCTGCTTCTCTAGAGAGATAGATGCATTAGTAACGACCCTACATGTAAAATGTGAATCCTCTAACCTTTTCTTTTCATTTTGCATTGATAAGTTTGTTTCCTTCTTCATTGTGTTATGTTAGCTTAGTATTATACATGCTTGGATGCTAGTTAAGCATAGTACTCTTAGCCATTATCAACCACTTGGTTATCATACATTTCATTTCAGTTTTATTTTATTATTAATCTATACCTCTCCACACCCAATTACCGATATCTCAGTAGGGTTCCTTCCTCGATCTTGACTGAGGGCCTTAGAAACCCTAGGTTGACCTAGTGTAGGGATTAATTTTCTTTAGATATGCGACCCTAGCACTCATTGTAGCCCTTTTAAGTATACCCCCTTGTATGCCGGTACATGTGTGTTTCCCACTTGTTTCCTTGATACCCCTTGTAGAATAGATGATTTAGGAGTGCAAGATATTGAGACACATCTTTGGCCCACATACAAACATATCATATTAGGAGCCAACGAAGAACTAAGACAACATGGTGGGTAGCACATTATTATAAGAGAGTCAGTTGTAGATTCAACGAAACCATCTATATGGAGAAAAAACTAAACTCAAGAAATCATGGAGACCTCGTATTCAAAAAATAATTTTCAAGGGGCTCCAATCAATGAGGATTGTAAATACGTTATATGAAATGTTCCATGGGCAACAAGTGGCTTGACGATGTTGGTTAGATTGTGAACCACAATAATGAGTTCTTGTATATTTGTCAACATAATATTGGATCTCAAAAGGATTTTTCTAAATAAGTCACTCCTTTCAATTAAAAGTATTTTTTTACTATACTACACTATTATATTCAAGTCTATACATTAGGGTTGAGATTTGATGCCCATCCCACCTATTTTGGGGGGTTTTAAATGTATTTGATGGTTTAATTTAATACAAATCTATCTCTTATTGACAAGTATTTATTTGTTAAAACCATTACAAGTTTATATTCATAAGTGTTCATTCAATATTAATATTTATTAAAATATTGTCACTATCAACATTCTCTCCATTATAATATATGTTAACAAATTATTAAATGAACACAAATTTTTATTACTTAAAGATAGAGAGTAAAAACACTTTCCCACCCTGAAAAATTTCACTAACGAGAAAGGTTTCCCATCAAATATCATATTTGCTTGACATCCAAACATATAAAACATGAGTTTTATGTAAAATTACATGTTAAAACTCTTTAGATTAATTTATGTCATTGGAGTTCATGTTGCAATTTGTACATCTATAAAGATACACCAAAATTGGACCACCATTCATGGACATTGACCTTTATAGGTGTGGAGGTAGACATGGACCTTATGATTGAATAATTTCAACCTTTAATCTATCCTCTTTTAAGTCTAAATCTCAACACATTTTTGTAATTTTTGAAAATAATAATAATAATTTAAACCATGTTCCATGAGATATATTTACCATGTACCATGTAAATGTTTTTTTTTTATTATTGGTAAATAGTTTTTTGAAAGGGACTATACCCTTGTATACAAAAGGGGGGCCTAGAAGCCAGAATAGGAATGAAATCATTACAAAAAGGATCAAGATCCAGATGAGACATAGAAACCCAATGTAACCAATGAGCAGTTACCCCAAAACAACAAACCAGTTCAAACACTGCAGAAGAGCAGCCAAAAAATAGCAAAAAAACAACAAAAAACATGAAGGAAGACAACAAGAGGCATCCACAATTACTTCTTGGCGGCTTTGTCGATTCTGGATTTGATAGTCTGCCAAGAGGTGAACATAGCCAATGTCGTCATATGAGTAGAGTCAGTAACATCTAGCTGTTGAATGGTCTGTTTGCTTTCCTTTTTCATGCCCCAAAGAGTTGCTGGTATTCCGCTAAGATTAGAGACGCTGCAGACATGTTGCTCAATAAATTCTTCAATTGCACTAAAAATAGCCATATTATGGTCATGACGAGTCTTGGCTTTCCCTAGATGGTTGTCCAAGGAGTTCAGATTTTTTGTAGATGTCTTCAACCTGTTTATTATCAATATCAACCTCCTCCTCCTTCTTCCTCTTACCTTTTTGCTTTGCCAAGTTTTTAACCTCTTCTTTCAACAACAACATGTCAGCTTCTAAGGCTTCCAGCCTTTTTGTGGAGCTCTCAATGTGTGCCTCCTGTGAACCAGTACTACTAATATGCAGGAGGTTATGAGAAATTTCCAAGTCCTGAGGAACTTTCCCCAAAACAGGGGTATCAAGGTTCAGTCTTTTAGAAGACCTAGTTATAGGTCTGGTCGAAGTGGAAGTGAAGGGGGTGGGAGTAGAGGTGGGGGGATGATAGAGGGAGATGAGAAGGAAGGCAAAGGGGTGACAGCAGTGGTGATGGGGACAGAAGGAGAAGAGATGGGGGTAGCGGCAGTGGTGCTGGGTAGAGGAGGAACAGAGATGGGGGAGGTTGGGATGCCAGGAGACCTAAGAAGACAAAGCTTATGCAACAAGAAGATGAGACCCTGATGCAGAGGGACCACACGTGCATGCTTTTGGAACTCCAAAATGGAGCGCTCAAGAGAATTAAGCAGATAATGAGGGAAGAATACCGTGAAACTTCTACGGAAGTGATTGAGGAACACAAGATGCTTTGAGGGCACAGTGACGAATCTCCCCTCCAAAGAGATGTAACACACCATCATACGGGTGACCTCGTCAAAAGGTGGAGGGATAGAGCTGACCTGCAGACCCACCATGACGAAGACCAGTTTCTCATTACCCTCAAAAAATTTCCTCTCCTCAGCACCCCTGTCAATCCTTTTATTAAAAAAGCGGTACCCATCCATGCCAAGGCCTGTTGCTTCGGCAATTAACTCTTCATTGATCAAAATTTTCTGTCTGCCATAATCCACTGTGCGATCCTTCCAATCCTTTGCAGAATGCATGGAAATACTTTGGTCGTGA
This sequence comes from Taxus chinensis, assembly GCA_019776745.2. Classification (NCBI taxonomy): domain Eukaryota; kingdom Viridiplantae; phylum Streptophyta; class Pinopsida; order Cupressales; family Taxaceae; genus Taxus; species Taxus chinensis. Next base: position 637,430,952 of record CM034148.1, on the reverse strand, counting down.
CCCTGAATCTTCTCAATAAAATTAGTGATGCCTCCCTGGTTGAGAAGATTCCAAAGCTCTTCATTATTTTTCCACTCCGGGTCCTCGCTGGGTTCTATCTGACAAGGGGCACCTCCCATTATCACCTTGCGTAAGTGTTTGTAAATATAATTTTCAAAATCCCTATGAGGAGTTCTATAGCAGACGCAGTTACCAGTCCGCCTTTCTCTGTTTTTTCCACGCGATGTGAATGATGACTAGTGTAGCCGTTGTTGTTCCCATGAATGCCTGAGTGACTGTTGCTATGTACCTGGGAAAACCCACATGTGTGAACTTCAGTCCCCTTAGAAACCCACTCCAGATCATCATCATCCTTATTACTGACTTGAGAATCCATAAAGCCCTGTTTAAAAGTTGTTGTAAGCACAATATTTCCCACATGTGTGGCTTTAATCTTCATATATATCCACTTTAAGTCCTCATTATACTTTCCACAACCTTGATTTCCCGTCAAGATTTGCTTGAGTGTTGTTTTAATATCAGCACGTGTGGGAGTCTTATTCTTGAAGTCCCACTCCAAATGCTCATTTCTCTTACCCTGAATTTGCATGCTCATAAGTATCCGCTTGTATGTTGTTTTGAAGCTGTTCAGGAATGTGATCTCTATTATCCCAAATAATGTGATTAACATTTATGCCATAATTAGCCAATGCATCTGCCACCTTGTTACCCTCCCAGTAAGTATGCTTGATCCGAATATTATTGAAGGTTTGGCAAATACTTATGGATTCCAAGATGAAGTCCTTGATGTTCCAACTTGGAGGTGAACACTGATTAAGATGATTAATGATATTAAGCGAGTCTCCTTCTAGAATGAGATTTTGGATATTATGAGTCTGAGCAATTCTAAGGCCCCATAAAGCAGATAATGCTTCAGCAAAATGATTAGTTTGAATTCCCATTTTTCCAGCATAAGCAGCAATCAAACTACCTTTATGATCCCAGATCACTCCTCCCCCCGCTGCAATTCCAGGGTTACCCTTAGAGGCCCCATCAAAGTTCAACTTATACCAGTTAAGATCAGGAGGATGCCAATGTATCAAAGATCTATCAATACTATTACCGGAATTATTTCAGATATTGTCAGCTCCAATCTGCCATTGGGACAAGATATGCTCTTCATTTTCTGGATAACTCTTGTTCTTGGGGGGTTTAAATCTAGCAATATTTTCTTTAATAGCATTAGAAATTTTCCCAATACTGAGCTTAAAATTCTGTTTATTATTTCTAAAGATAATATCATTTCTATCTTTCCATATCCTCCAAATAACATGAGGTATTACCAAATTCCAGAGCCTTCTAACAACACAATGTTTATAGGGTGGGCTCCATTGGGTCCAGAGCTGACTGAAATCCTTCGGAACCACCCAGAAAGCTTTAAAATTAGAGAGGGCAAAACTCCATATTCTGGTAGCATAATCACAATGGATAAACAAATGACTGATATCCTCAGAGTCTTTTTTACATAGATGACATCTATTAGGCATTATGAAACCTTTTCTTATCAGGTTGTCAGTGGTAAGAATTATGCCTCTGAGAGCCAGCCAAAAGAAAAAGTTAATTTTAGGTGTTAGCTCAGTCATCCAAATTCTACTCCATTTAAACTTAGTTTGACTATTGTCGAAGAAAGTATTATAACCAGTTTTGATAGAGTAGTCCCCATCAATAGAATTGCTCTAGACCAATTCATCCTTAACATCCAGCTGACTTAAGGGGATAAGGTCCAACTGATCTTGCAGGGAGGAAATATTTTGGATCAGATCATCTCTATCCACAGAAAGTTTTTTCCATTTCTTTTTGTTGCCATTTCTTTCAATATAATCCTTGATTCTAGTGCCATACTTGTTTTCAAGACTGTCTTTGACCACACCAAATCTATCCATAAGGCTTCCATTAAACCAGTTATCGTCCCAAAATTTTATATCACAACCATCTCCCACTTTCCATTTACTTCCTTGTTTGATGAAATTTCTGCTCTTCACTAAATTATTCCAAAAAATGGAACCATAGGGAAGGTGCTCATCTTGAAGAAAAGAAAATACTGCTTGTTGATTAAGGTATTTAGCCTTAATTAATTCTATCCAGGGTTGCTTCTCAGATAGCATTCTCCAGCCCATTTTCGCAATGAGAGCCTCATTCATTTTCTTGATGTCTTTTATGCCCAGTCCCCCTATAGATTTTGGAGTACAAACCTTATCCCAAGAACTAAGTGATATTTAAACTTCTCCTCCATGCCCTGCCATAAGAAGTTTTTCTGAATCCTCTCAATTATTTCTCTGAAGGTAGAAGGGATCTTATAAAGAGACATGATATAGATAGGCAGATTTTGAAGAGTGCTTTTTATGAGCAGGCACTTACCAACACTAGATAGAATGGCTCCTTTCCATCCAGCCATTTTTTTTTGAAATCTCGCCAATAGATCATCCCACACCTTGTTAGAAACTTTTTTAGTGCCAAGAGGGAGTCCTAAGTAAGTGGCTGGAAGCACACTTATTTTACAGCCCAGAATTTTTGCAATTTTAAGTTGTCTTTCCTCAGGAGTGTTGAAGAAGAAAATGGAGCTTTTATCATAATTGATCTCTTGCCCAGAAGCAGATTCGTAAAGTTGTAGAATAGCCTTGGTAGCCTTAGCTTCAATGACGGAAGCCAATAAAAGAAGGATTGTATCATCCGCAAATTACTGATGAGAAGCTGCTTGGCTGATGGAAGTGGGCTTTGAGCCTTTCAAAGACCGTCAATGACTACTTTACCAATTGTTCTACTAAGACTGTCTGCCATAAGAATGAAGAGCAGGGGGGAGATGGGGTCCCCTTGCCTTAGTCCTCTGTTGCTTGTGAAAAATCCCACTGGCTCACCATTAACCACCACTGAGAATCTGACCGTAGAGATGCAAGCCTTAATAATTTTTCTGAATTTAGCCGGAAAACCAAATTTAATTAAGACTTTGTCAAGAAAAACCCAAGAGACCTTGTCAAAGGCTTTATTCATATCAAGCTTAAGGACCATATTCACTTTTTTATTATTCTCCATAGAGTGTATGGTCTCATGAACCATAATCACTCCATCTTGGATAATCCTACCTTTAATGAATCCACTCTGCTGCCTTGAGATTAAATCATTCATAATAAATTGAAGCCTGGTAGCAATGATTTTGGTAAAAATTCTATAGATAACATTCACAAGGCTGATGGGTCTGAAGTCTTTGAAGTCTTTAGCATCCATTTTTTTTGGAGCAAGCACAATGTGGGTGTTATTCAGCTCTTTCAAAAGATCCCCAGTTCTATAGAATTCATTCACCACTCTGAGAAGATCATCCGAACATATTTCCCAAAATTTCTGGAAAAAGTTAATGGAAAAACCATCCGGGCCTGGAGCCTTGTCGCCTTCTAAAGTAAACACAACTTTTTGCAGCTCTTCAAGTGTGACAGCTTTAGTGATATCTTTATATCTCTGCTCCTCAATTTTGTCTTGGGGAATAGCCTCCAACATGAAAGAAATTGCCTCATCATTAATGATATTCCTCTCATTAAGAAGTTTTTTATAGAAATTGAGAGCTTCTTCTTTGATGCTGTTGGGATCTTTTATAACATTGCCATTACTTTTAGCCACTTCCATAATCCTATTACAAGCTCTGTGCTTCAAAGTGGTCATATGGAAAAACTTCGTATTCCTATCTCCTTCTTTTAGCCAGATAGCCCTAGATTTTAGTCTCCATAAGGATTCTTCTCTGCTACAAATCGTATGCAGTTCTGAAAGAATATTCTTTTCCTCAGTTTGGTCTTCAACAGATCTCCCCATTGTATTCATTTTGATTTCCAGATCTTGGAGCTTTTGTTTTAACTTTTTTTTTTCAAACACATTGCCAAAAACTCTTTTATTCCAGATTTTAACTTGTTTTTTAACATTTTTGAGCTTTTGAATCAATCTAAATTGAGCAGTGCCTTCACCATTCCAAACCCACCACTCTTTAATTTTTTCATAGATGTCATCATGCTCCATCCACATCTTTTCAAATTTGAATGAGCTTCTGATGGGCTTAGTCCAATTGAGAAGATTTAAGGCAATCAGATTGTGGTCCGATCCAATTCTGGGCAGGGAAGAGAGGTGGAAGTCCTGACTGAGAATCCAACTAGCAGAAATCAGGGCTCTATCCAGTCTAACTTGGATAAGATCTTTTCCCAACCTTCTGTTGTTCCAAGTGTATTTATTCCCATGGAGATCCACATCCAAGAGATTAAGATCAGCAATAAAATCAGCAAATTCCTCCATACCTGTGGAAAAGCTGGAGATTCCTCCATATTTTTCACCTGGGTTTAGAGGAGAATTAAAGTCACCCATGATAAGCCAGTTAGCTGTACTATGTTGGTTTCTAAAGATCTTAAGATCAGTCCATAGTTTACGTCTCCCACTAACCGTATTAGGGGCATAGATATTAGAAAGGATCCATTCACCATTGTTCTCAATAGCATGAAATTTAATAGCAAGATGATTAGTGCTAGCATTAAGAACCATACCAGTACAGTGTCTTTTATCCCAAAGAGTAGCCAGACCTCCAGAGGCTCCCTGAGAGTCCACCGCAGCCATTTCAGAGTTTTCCCAGAAACTCTTTTTACTAATTTCAAGGATCTTAGCTTTCATCTTAGTTTCCTGCAAAATCAAAATACTAGGACTACTAGAATCTCGTAACTCCTTAATGATTCTCTGTTTGGAGTTTCCGTTTAGACCTCGGATGTTCCAAGAGATAATATTCATTTAATAGGAGTGGGAGTTGGGATTTCCTGATGGCTCAATTGACGTTGAATGCCATCTGCAATGTCTTTCTCTGTTCTCTTGGATCTAAGAGTCTTTTTTGAGGGCCTTCCTCTTTTAGAACTACTTCCAAAATCTACTAGTCTTCTAGCAGAAGATCTAGTAGTTCTGGATGTTGAAGTTTCCCAGTTGTCCATTTTCTTTTTCTTTTCACTGTAGAGCGATTCTGGGATCATTTCAAATCCTTTCATTCTCTTTTTTTTTTTGAGATGACCTCTATGAATCCAGAATTTAGCTCCTCATCTTCCTTGAATGGTGTTACTTCTCCCTCTTCTTGCTCTCTCTGATTCCTGTCAATAGAGTGTAGATCTGCTGATCTGTTGTTGAAGCAAGGAGGTATATCTGCTAATCTGTTGCTGAAGCAAGGAGGTATATCTGTTGAGATTTTACTTTCACCCCTTGGAGTGTTTTTCTGCAATGTTTCTTCTGAACCCATGTTATCCTTCTCCAATATTTCCTCAATGATGCATAGAGAGTTATCTATCTCAGTTTCCTTAGTGCCATTTGGAAGTTCCAAAGTCTGAGATAGATCCTTAGGGATGATATTTATCTTCACAGTTCCTTCTTGTTTGTCCACCTCCATAGTCACCTTTACAGGATTTTCTAAGTCCTCTTTGATTCTGATTGGTGCTCCATGCAAAGCTGCCGCTGGGGTTTTTGGACGCCAAACCAGGTGTTTCCTTATTGGAGTTCTAAACCCCCTTTTTTTCCTTTTTATTGTAGTTCAACTCAGTCTAGGTTAGGGGATTTTTCTTCTCTCTGGCTTTCAATGTCAAGAACCCTGCGTTCCTTTATCAATTCTAAATCACCCTCAGGTTGTTCTTTCTTTTTGTGTTTGTCCTCCTCTGTAGAGATCTCCTTATTGGGACATTTTTTGGTGAAGTTTCCTATGTGATGACATTGCTTACACCTTAAATGAAAAGTTTCAAATTTGATTTTTTGAATCCACATTCCACACTTAGATTTCAAGATGATGTGCTCCGGTAACTCCTGCTCCATTTCAGAAGAAATGCAGAATCGAGCAAAAGCAAGTCTGGATCTGTTTCTCGTGGGCCCATCCAACCCGATCAGAGCACCTAAGGATTTAGCAATGTTTAGCAAAATTTCATCATCCCAAAATTGCAATGGTAGCCCAGGGAGTCTACACCAGATTGGAATGGTGTTTATATTTTCAATGTTAGGGTCAAACCCTGGATACCATTTTTTCAAAAAGAGGCCCATATTACCCAGCCACCACGGTCCTCCCAGAAGCACCAATTCCAAATCAGTCTACTGATTAAATTTTTCCAAAAAAAACCCCGTGGCATGATGGTAATACTCAGATCCCCCTTAGGTTTCCACTTTCTAAGAGCCCATTTTCTAATAAAATCAATATTAGGTCTAGAGCCTAGAAACTTACCAACAAGGGAAAGATTCACTTTTGCTCAGAGCCCTATTAACGCATCCATCTGGGACCATTAGATAGGTAGCACCTTCATTGTTCCTTTTCCCACATGAACTGCCCTCTTTCAGAAGATTGTGGACCCCTTTTTTGTTAGGGTTTTGAAGAATCTTATTCCAGGCCAAAGGTGTGGATCCCAGCGTGTCCACTTTTTCAGTTTGCAACTTTTCATCCATCTGATTCTGGTCAGTAAGCAGCCTCTCCTCAGCTATGATTGGTCTAGAACGTAGACATTCTGCAGCCAAAACTGTAAAAACCACACTGACTGTACCACTGTTGCTTTCTCCATCACTCGCTTTCTCCATCGCTCGCTTTCTCCATCACTTGCTTTCTCCGTCGCTTTCCAGCTAGGTTTGGCATTATTCATTATACCATGTAAATGTTAATCCTCTTGTAAAACCACTAATATAATTTTATGTGGATCATCTGAGATGTTGTAGGGAAAATTACCACACTCTTGTTGTTGTTTAATAACTAGTATTATATAAGTTAAACCTTGAATAATCCAAGGTGTAGACACTCAAATTGGCAATTCATCCTTCAGACGCTATTTATTGCAATTGTGCTTCTTGGCTAAGACCAACACCTATATCCTATCTCCACTCAGTCCATGTTATTTTATCTTACCTAACTTGATCATTTTCATATACACCCATGCATAAAAAAATATGAATATTACTACATAAGAATGATTCTAAAATTATATGTTCTAGGATGCAACTCCCATATTTCATTTTCTACATCTCTGTTCAAAATTTTATAGTTAGGTCAGGATGTATAGTATAGTCCTTAACGACCTGTACGGTCTTGACCTAGCTTAATTTATAACTTTTTTTATGATGCATTATCTCCTGTTTGGTCCTTTCATCCTCTTGGGTCATCCTTTTCATAACATTTTACCTTTGGAACCCTATATAAGAAAGTTAACACTACCTCATTTACTCACTTGAAAATCATATGGAATTTTACTGCCATACTCACTTTTAACTCTTGCAAAAGGAACTCATGACTCCCTAAATATTCATAAAGATGATGTATCTCCATTAGAAAAGCCACTACTACATTTGTGATGCACTCAACCAGATCAAGGAGTCTAGCTTCCATCCAAGTACACCAAATTCCTATCTCCAAGTAATAATAAGAGCGCAACATAATCAAACATGTTCAAATGGGTTCAAGTTTCCAACCAGCTACATTCGTATATATATTACATGATAGGTGAAAAATACATGTGGTTTGAGGCCTCTTCAGAGTAGTGCTAACATAGGTAGTGGACAAGGTACACCACAACCCAAACACTAAGGTTATTGCACAATCTTCTAAACATGGTTAGGGTTTTGCAGTGATTCGGTTGATTACATAAAATATCGAGACTATGCAAAAACTAGGGTCTAATAGTGAAGTGCATTTACGGGCCACTGAGGGTCATAGAAAATTACTTATCTCAAAAATGTCCACAATCATCCAAGACTATATAGAAGGGTCAGGACTAGATTATACATCCCAAATGAACTGTATGGTTATGCACTAAGGAATTTTCAAATCATATTTCCAACATTGAAGTTTTACTAGGCTCCACACTTCCAGTTTCTCTAGTTTTTCTTCCCATATTATTCTCATACCACTTTGTATACCTAAATCTCCATATCTTATGCATTCGATCTTGTGTTCATTTATAGAAAGAAACAATACATTATTTTGATTTTGTACAGTCAATGTTGGAAGTTAATTTATCGTAATAGACCCTGATTTCCAGACCATACATTCCTATTTATTGTTGTGTATTACATTACAAAATCTAATTATCCTAAAAAGGGTGTAAGAAAAAGGGATATGAGTGAAATTTACCACATAGCTCTCATAAATTTGTTGTAGTAACTTGTGTTGTTTGAAAAAATAGTTCAATGCTTACAATCAATATCATAATGCAAGGATGTCACATCTTTATATAATCTCAATTACAAAAATTAGTAACAGAGAGAATATTACAAGAATTATTTGAAAAACTAATATAATAGTTACAAAATTGTGAAACATAGTTATTCTAGAAACTATAATTCGATAACTTATCCTTGTGCAATGTCAAGATTTACCTTGTTCCTTGCTAAGACAAATTCCAACATTTGGAATCCAATCTCCTCATCTCTCTAAATTTTTGATCTAGAACATGATTTCCAAAAAGATATTTTTGGAAAGTCCTGGAATTCTATTTTAGCAGTTTTTCAACACCTTTGAGTATTTTGTAATTGTGAAGGTCTCTGAAGCGTTTATGGTGTTTCGACGATAGTGAAAATGAAACAAAGGGTTCTCATTGTTGGAGCTTCCCACTCCAAACTTGTTCCATGTTATTTGTAACACTTTTTTTGGTTTGTAAAATGGGTCAATAGGCTCAATGGTATGCCCCTGAAAAGAGGGTATAATAAAATAATAGTAATAATTGGATAGATTTCAGATTTTTCCTTTTCTATATTTTCGAATCCATCCCTAAGGTGGATACAAATGATCTCCATGTAGGATGACCTTTTTGTTCCCATATGGAACCCTTCATATTATATTTTTAGCAAGTTATTTTCATATTCTCCTTATATAGCTGTAAAGTAGCTTGTTTTGAATAAAGAAATAGATATCTGGGCATAAATCTCTCTTATGGAGTTTTCCAATCTGTATCCATTTAGAATTGTAATAAGAATTATTTGTGGTCATGGCCATTTCATTATGAGTTTGATTGTTACAACACATTAAGCACCATTGTTAGTGTGTTTTCCATTGGGTTGCACTTCAATATGAATCACTCTTATAGAACTTACTTATCTTTACACTCTTCTCTATCATTAATTCTTATAATATTATTTAATCAAAGGAGTATTAAACTTTTGTTATTCACGCACAATTTTTAGCTTATCTTTTCATCTTGACGCTCGAAAGTTTTTTCTATCTCAGCTAATTATTTGTCATCCTTTGATGTGGCGGTGTCCTTTTCCTTTCCTTTTTTATGTTTTTAATTAATGTTTTTTTAAACATGATACTTAAGTGCCACAACTCCAAAGTCAGCTAAGCTACCAACAAATTAAATACTTGGGTAGTCAATTTCTACTTCAAAAAAATAATGAGCTTCACGCATTACTATTAATGCTAGCTACCAATTTCCATATCCATCCATTTCTTGTAACAATTTATTTTTCTATCAATAAAAAACTATGTTTATTACTAATACTGGTTACATTATTTTCCGGAGCTGATTGGATAATATAAACAAAACTATAAGTATATGAATTCCAAAATGTCTAAATTTAAAGAATCAAACTTATAGGTTTGAACCTCATATAAGGAATACTAAAAAAAAAAGTATATTTATTATTAGAACTCCACATTATATTAAAAATATAAGATATTTACAAGATCAGGGCAAACAGACAACCCACGGTCCTGTAAAAAAGCCATGAAGGCACCACGAAATGCCCAAAGGATAAACACAAAACACCATGAGGGAAAAAATCATCACTACTTAAAAAGATGCAGAGAACATTAAACACATGTCACCTCTTCGGGAGGAGGAGGAGGATCATCTCGAGGAAGCATGTAAACCCCACTAGATGACTTAGCTGAATGAGGATCAACCTATCAGGCATCTTGATCAAGTAGTTGAATCTACAGAGGCACCATAATTCACCAACTAGGGGGTAGAGATCCATCAAACACCTGAGCTCCATGTGGAGGAGAGGACCATCATAGAGAACTAGCCAAAACCTTCCCCCATGGAGGACTCTAGCCCAGCCTTAAAGAGGATGAAGTTAAATGGTGACCTCGGGGAGAGGAGGAGCGATGGTTGTGAGAGAAGCTTCTGCAGTGTGATCTTTATAGAGGTGGATAGTGTGGCAGAGATGGCTGAGGTGGTAGAAGAAAAGGGCCATGAGGGAATCGAATCATTGTGCATAGAGCACTCCCCCAGTGAGAAAACAATTCCTGCATGTGAAAAAATCTAGAGCAACTTTTTTGGCTTGAGCTTGAATCTATATGTGCACAATAGACAAAATAGCCACTTTATCATTAATGGAAAATTAAAAAACAAATTGATCATTTTGGAAGATAACAATATTACAAGCTTTCCAAATTTGAAATAAAATACAAGCTCTGAAAAATGCCACAAAGAGTCTATACAGGAAGGAAACAAACTGAAATCTTCAAATAACGCAATTTGTCAATGAAAGAAATTAGGGTGGTAGGGTCGAAAAAAGTATGAATCCAAGACCAAGTGGCTTAAGCACAAGTGCATGACTAAAAAAATGTTTAAAATATTTAGGTTGAGAACAAAAGGGGCATATAGGAATAGGAATTCCAATGTGGCTAAGTCGTTCGCCAACAAAAGGACCTTGATAAATAAGACACCATAAAAAATAGTTGGCTTTAGGTTCCAACATAAGGTTCAAGACATGGGAAATCTATCGAAGCCAAGTAATCGGGGTGGATTAAATCCCCCAACGAGTATTGAGCTTGGAAATGGAAGCCGATATAGGACTCAAAATATGGTAAATTTATCAGATTGTTCTTTGAGGATTAATACTGAACCCCATGCACATCAGAGAGGTTGCACTTCCAATGGTGAGGTGGGCCCTCCAAGTAGTAAGAAAGAACTCGAATAAAAAATGAGAATCAAGCATGAAAAACTAGCATTCTCATAGATAAAAAAATAAGAGGTACATATAAGAGTGTTATGTAACTCTTATGCATGACAAGTGGACACAACCCTAACTAATCCTAATGACCTATGATCTCACTAAGTAAGATGACTAACCATATGTGGTGGACAAGATGCCTAATGAAAATGAGACAATTCATATACACCCCTAGATAACTAAGAAAGATGTGTCAATGGGGCCCGAAAACTAAAGGCCTGATAAGGTACCCATGTATAAACAACGATCTTTCTGAAAAAAAAAAGCAGAGGAGAAGGAAAATTGGTCCCGAAAACTAGACCTGATGAGGTACCCATGTACAATAAGGATGTCAAGTAATAGAGGAAAACCCATAAGACAAAAACATCCACTTACAAGAGATAAAATAATCCCCTAAAACCCCGAAGAAAGATGTGTCATATGGGTCCCGAAAACTAAAGGCCAGCTAAGTTAGCCATGTATAAACTACAATATTTCTACAAGAAGTGATTAACTAAAATATGAAAATTAAGATTTATATTCTAAGTTAATCTAAGCAGACACAAAAATGAAGTAAATGATATGAATTGAAATAATGATGCTAAATATTTTTATTTGATATTTAAATGAAATAAAATAATTGTAAATAGGAGTGATAGGGTACTAACCTAAAAATTAATTACCTCGTTGTGTGCTGGACTTGAATAGGTTGATGTGCGGACATGGCAGGATGTGAAGCTACTACCCAGGAAATTGCAATAACGGAAGATCTGACTGGACTTGGGCACCTGGGAGAGGACTAGGGCACTTGTGGGCACCCTAGCCTATAGTCTAGGTGCTCTAGTTTGCAGAAAAGCTTAGGATCTGAATTTGAAAATATTGATAGGTCTTTGGAATATCTTAGTCTTTGTCGCATTATCTTCAATTATGTCGTTGTAAATTAGTGATGAAGATATACCTGCAAAACCCCATACATAGCATCAAATCCCTAAAAAAATAAAGATGCGTATGAAGGGGTTGGACTGACCTTAGCTACAACAAAGGTGGACTTACAACTAAGAACTTCACTACATTCTAGACCCAATGTAGTTTTGTCTGCTTATGTGTGCAATTGTGTTCCTAAGGTGCCCTAACATCAATGACGCAGAAGTAGGGGGCAATAACTAGATGTAAAATACAAAATGGTGGATGGAATAGAATGAATACAACCCTTTCCTCCTATGCTTTTGTGATTCAAATGTAAATGATGCCCAAATGTAATCCTTTTCCTTAATAGATATCTATCTCTTGATAATAGATAGTCCGCCCATAAGATAATGAGTATGTTATGTTTATATAGGGATCTCTTGTTCAGATTTTGACACTAATGACCTGACATGCCAACTAGTACCTAGGGGAATGAGAGGGAAAATGATAAAGACTAACCTCGAATAAGTAAATTATACCCAATTGTTATGGGGAGCAGGGCACGTAAAATTAAGGACCGAGGCACCCATGGGGCGCCCCCATTACTACCCTAGGCACCCTAGTCAAGATCTAGAGACGACAAATGACTAAAATAACGACACCTGATACTCCCCTAGGAGACGACTAGAACTATGTAAATAACTGATGACTATGTAAGAAAAATGATGATGAAGACTGAATAACTTATAATAGGACTAGGGGAGAGGTCACTAGTGAAAATTTTTCTTATGCAAGATCCATATATAAAATAACATACTTTGTGGTATAAATGTAGTAGTAAGTGCATGATTTTGTTACTACATTTTCCCCCAATTTATATTGGTGAATGAAATATTGATAAAATAAAGTAGATAAAGATGTGTACCTGAGAGAAATTTAGAGAAGCCCCTGATGTAGTAGAACACATAGATGTGTAGTAGAAGCATGCCAAAAGAACCATAAAGCGTGTCGAACCATGGATCAAAGGGTTGATCCATGCAATGTAATGAAAAAGTGTACTAGCATGATGAAGTGTACTAAATGTGAGTGATGATTGTAATGTTAGATGATTTTTAATATTTGTATGATGATGATAAGATGGGGTAGGGAGTGATCAGTTCCCAACCCAAACACGTGTATACGGATAAATAACCGGTAAATTTTGGCGTCCTGCCAATAGAGGAAGAGTGTAGGGAGAAAAGTGTGTTATTCTCTAATCTCTAACTACATCATCAAGATCTAGCTACTGTAGATGGACTCATATTAAAACTTTCTGGTTTTCTGGATTTAGATAATTTTTATCAAACAGTTGACCCATATAGGAGTGGTATAGGAGAGGAACTCTTTCCCCACTCCACGGGTGTTTCCATAATGTGATGGCTCCCAAGTTAGGCCATCTGGGAGTGAACATGTAATGTGAGATGGCTTCCAAGTTAGGTCATTTGGAAGCAAATGAAAAATGTATGAATATCTTCCCAAGTTAGGTCATCAGAGAAAGCAATGATTGTAATCTCCTAAGTTAGGTCATCTACGAGGCCACATGTAACTCCAAAGATAGGTCATTTGGGAGGTCAACTGTATTAAATTTGTAGTGATGATATGATTTTAATTGTTAGAAATGTGAACGAGTTGATTGGTTGATTCAATTTATTACTTGTAGAGAGATTTTACGTTAGTTTCCCCCAGGTTAGGTCATTAGGGGGCATTGATAGAAACTAGTGAATTGTAGTGCCCACTTCCCTTTGACATCTTTTGATACTGATCATGACACTGTAGACTATATGATGGACATTTTTATAGTTTTGATTTAGTATGATGTTAGATGTGAGACCATGGATTATTGCTGAACTTTGATTATATATGATGCATGATGATTATTAGAGACACCTTATACATTGATGTTGGTATACTATTTGACATGGAGATATTTTGAATGTTGTTCGGACATGTGAGTTTGGATATTATGAGTAGACCTAGAAAATGGACATTATATGATGATGATATAGTTGTGGATATAAATTGTAAGTGATATTGTCGATTTCCTTGATGTTGTTGTGATTCATATGCATAGATGATTTTGTGATTTTATTTATATCATGTTGGATGTTCTGATATGGCCATGAGGCCGAAGGAGGTATTTGTGTTTTGCAGGTTAAAAATATCACAACAAACATTGGGGGATTGGAGACCAACCACATTGGAATTCTAGATGAATTCAACAAGGTCACCATGGCAACTTGTTTTATTGTGTTGTGTTTGATTGTTGTTTGGGATTCCCATAGGGGGGATCACCTTTAAATGTGACCAAGGGGTTTTGTGTATTTTATTAATGTGGTTCCTTTTTATTATTGTTTGTATGTATTTTATTAGTGATGTGTCCCTTTCTCTTTTTTAATTAAATTGTGGTAGATTAATGTGAGAAAACATATGGTTAAAAGTTAATTAATTAAATTGGGACATAAGAAAGTAATTATAGAAGTTGTTGGCTTTTGTATTAAATATGTAAGTGATGTGTAAGTATGTGTAAGAGTTGTGTAAGTTAGATTTTGGAGTATGAAACACTCCACCTCCTTAGAAATTTGAATTTGTCCTTGGGGGTTGTTTTTGGAGGCTTTTGGGACAATTAAAACTTGTCCCATACCTCTTAAAGTTATTTACCAACCATACCTATGGTTGGAGGGTTGATTTTAGCCCCTTTTAATGCATTTTTATAAATCATGTTGCATGTTTTTATGGCACTCTTCTTACAGTTTATTTAATTCAGTCCTTTGGGGTGTGGGCTTTTTGGAGTGTGAAAGTAAATTGTCATATTTTCAACCACCTCTTTATTGTGCTTTGGAGAATGAAAATTTAAATTTTGTGTTGGAGTTGAGGATGTGTGATGTGGCATCCTACATGGATCCACATCATCCTCTCCTCTTCCCTCTTCTATAAAATTTGAACTCCTTACCTTGTTTTAGGGTTGTTGAACTTTAGCATACTTCCTTTTGGGGGCACTTTTTTACTGTTTAGAGCTCTTGTTGATTTTGGGAGAATATTGGAGAGCATTTCATACTTAGATATTGATGATTTTGGGACTGTGTTTTTGGCATTGAAGCTTGCATGTTTGGAAACAAAAGCTACAATGGAGAGGTAGGAGCTTAGCTCTTCTTTTATGCTATTATTTTTTTTGTGTTTGTGTGAATGGTGCATGTATTTTGGGTAATTGTTGGCTGTTTGGGTAGACTACCATAGAAATGGTGTAGGAGAAGGCTATGGGGAATTCATGCGAAGGGGGGGGGGAATAAGGGAATGCCAGTGGCATCAGAATTCTTACTGGAGGGAGTTTGGGTTTGGGATCCACTATGGAAAAGGAAAATTGTGGGGGGCATAAGGAGGGATTGTGGGGGTCATAAGGATATGTGTGGTGAATTTTATTGGTGGTTTGTTACAATTGGATTCCCAATTCCCATTGGGAGGCATAAGCAGCTTCCCCCATAGTCCTTGCTCCTTTGACTTGCATGATGAAGCCTGAGTTTTGTTTGAATGTTTTCAAATGTAGTTGTAAACTGCTGTCTTGTGTTGAACTGTGTGTTAATTTGAAATGTGCATGTTGAAAGAATATTGTGTGTATGTTTTGTGGAAGCTTGTTGTTGCCATGAGTTGGATCACACCTTCTATTGCATTGTGGTTGGGGCTCGGGGGCCAATGATGAAGGATGTATTCTCCTTTCATTGGATGTCTTGGTTGGGTGGAGAGTGTTGCCTTTCCCCCACTTTTGTTGTGATCAAATTGGAAGAAAAGGGAACTTGCATGTTGTTGTTCTGGAGCAGAGGAAAATTCAGTTTGACAGTCCCTTGTGAAATATATTTTATTGTAACCTTTCCCACTTTGAAGTGGATGAAATTGTAATGTATTTTGTGAAGAAAAGATGTATGTAATTGGTTATGAAAGTTGTATATTCAAAATGTGAAAGATATTTATACTCTGTTCTGTTTATTGGAAAGAAAGAAATAGAAATATGTTATTTGCATTCAAACATTGAAAGATGTAAAGTTGTATAATTGAAGTCAATAAAGGATTGCAATACCTTTCTTCATATGCATTGTTGTTTTGAATTGGAACATCAAATTGTGATTGGAATCCCTGTTTTTGGAAAGTGGAAGAAGGAAGAAACACATGAGATGAAATTGTATTATTCTGCCTTGTTAAAATGTATGATTTTGGAAAGGATAGAAAACTGCATTCTCATTTTAATGTTTGATTGAAGAAGGAAAAACATTTAAGGCTAGCATGGAATGAATTCAATGTTTTATTGCATGGCAAAAGAGATAGTTTAATCTCTGTTTCTGGAAATGTATAAGTTCTTTTAATTCACTGTATACTTTGTAAAATTCCTTAATCAAATGTTTAAATAACCCTGCAAATAGATAAAAGACAAATGCAATATTAAATTGAACTTAGTATGACCAAAATGACCCCAAACAGACTAAAAACTCTTAAGAAATCTTTAAGAAACCTTTCAATTGAACAAAGGCAAATTTTGTAGTCTTTTTCTGTCAATTGTTGGAAAAATTCAAATTGGAAATCAATTGAGCAAATTTACCTTCCTAAAACATCCTAAATCCTTATCAAAATAATCCTCCATGTTTTTTTGGCATGATGAGTGAAGGAGGAGATCAAATTGAACAAAATTTTATAAGTTAAAATTTACCAGATGGCTTTTTAAAAGCCTGCAGAACGTTTTCTTAAAATTGACCCCTTAAAATTTATCAAAATCTAAAATTTATGATTTATATGCAAAGAGGGCATCGATATCTTTCCAGAAAGTCCTCGTTTTCCCAAAAATGAGCATTTCTATCAAAAGTTATGGCCCTCTGAAGTTTTCCTTCCCTGGGCGGGAAAATTTTCCCTAGCGGGCCTGCGGCCCGAAATTTTCCCTTTTGAAACTTAGAAATTTTTTCGAAAAAAAATTAAATTCTTTGGGGTAAATTTTTAAAAATTCCCTGCTGCTCTGCCAGTCTACAGCCCATCAGAGGCTTCCATATGGCACGGCGGAGGGGTGGAACCCTCGCAAACTTGGTCGTTTTAGAAAGTTTTTGTTTTTGGGAAATTTTAATAAAAATCCCCGTGACCCTGCACTCCCACCCCTGGCTTTGGAAAAATCCCCTTCATAGATGCACGGGCCCATGCGTGCTTTTTACTCCCTTTCCCCCTCCTAGGTGAATTCTCCCAAAAACCTCCGCCGCCCCGCCCTTCCCTAATTTCTCTCCACCGCTTTGGCTTGTTGGGAGCCACGTGTCCCTGGCAGACCCACGGGGGCGTGGCACAAGTTGGATTTTTACCCCCATGCAGGAAGAAAATTTCAAAAGTCTCCCGTGATCCGCCAACCCGCCATTTTTTTTTTGGGAAAATTTTCATCCCTGGGCCCGCAGGCCCGCTCTTGGGGAAAAGTTTCACCCCAAGGCCTGCCGGCCCATAACTTGAGTTTTATGAGGAGTTAGGAGGACTTCTTTATATCAATGGAAAGGTGAGGAAATTTCCTATCCAATGGGAATGATTTAGGAAATTTTTGAATGCATTAAGAGTGGGAAAAATCAAGTTGAAACTTTGAGCCTGTTAGAGAGTGGGTATGGTGATAAATTACCCTCTGAACCTAATTGAAAACTTCTAACCCTAGATTTTGGACCTTGTGACCTCTAATAATTGTTAATAAGGGAAAAGTATGTTCTAGTAAACTAGAATTGTTCTGGAACTTGTTAGTGACAATTGTTGTCTCGTAACCTGGTTGTAGACACTCTTAACCAAGTTCTGGGAGTGGGTAAGTAAGACTTTACTCTGATGATTTTAAATATGTTTTCCTTTCCCCACTGTAATTAAACCTTGCTCTTGACTTAGAATCTTGTGGAATTAAATACCTTGGGTATTTAATTGTTTTGGTCCCTTAACCCTAAAATTTTAATCAGAGAATATTTAGCTAAAATGTCAATATAGTCAGTGATTAAATTAATCCCTAAGGAGTTTTGAGCTAGGTGTAGACTTATTACACTTGTTGCTTTATATTGTGGAATTAGTAATTATTATAATGGGAAAAGTTATCAGTTGAATTTAATGGTCCTTGAGACTATGGTCGTTAACACTTAAAAAAAAATTATTCCATAATTTTCTAACTAAACCTAGGTTGTTCATGGGTCTCAAGTGGGTTGTTTTAGCGGGCGTCACATGAATCATCACATGGAAATATTTTTAATCACTTATTGCCCCTAGGTTAGGTAATTAGGGGGAAGTGATGAAACGGTGCATAGAAAACTTGTATATTTGTTGCCCCTAGATTAGGTCATTAGGGGAAATTAATGGTGAGATGTCACACGATGAACTAGTAAATGTTTTGGAATTATTGTATTGGTAGTGTTGTAAATGTGTGGTGATATAAGGAATGATATGCCCCCCATTTCGGAGAAAGGGGAAGTGATGAGAAGAACGAACACTAAGCCGAAAGTAAACATGAAAATAGATAGTAAAGTGATAGAAATCACAAAAAATTGTATGATTTGGTTGGAAGACAAATTCAAGGAGAGATAATGCATGCATAATGTGGTTAGTAGGGTTATAGGTGGAATTATAGAAATAATTCTGCAAATGGTGTGTAGATTGGACTAGAAACTCTCAAACCTCAAGATATGACAAAAACAATGTGGTGTGTATTAGTAATGGTAATAAGCGTGAAATAATTACTATAGTAAAGTGGGTGTTGAAAAAGTAATTATAAATAGTAAGGTGATAAAGTGTTTAGTCACCTCATTTGTTGTTTGTGTGAATGTGAGATTGAGCACGAAGTGAGAGAAAATTCCGTAAGTGAGAGTAGTGCATCCTAGTTAGTTCGATAGGGTGGCGATTGCCATAGCGTCACGCAAGACTGCATAATTGGTAAGTGAATTATTTTTCAAAAAATGTATGGCATAATAGTCATATATATTAATTTTTTACAAATTTGAGAATTTTAATTTTCTCAGCATTTTAGACCTAAAAAATATTGGTGAGAGCACTAGTGAATGTTGGGATAAGAGCACCTAGATCAGGCACTAGTGTCCTTCTCCTGAGCACCCTTGTCCTGCATCTGGGTGCCCTGGTCCAGAAAGTGTGTATGTGGACTACAATGGTGAAAATTAGATGTGTAATGTATAATAATGTGATAAACAAGTGTGTTTGGATTTGTGTAGTGTTATAACTCTGTGTTTTGTTGTCGTTTTGTGATGCGCAGAGGGACATTCACTTGAGGGAGTTCTGTGGTGGATGTAATTTGAGTATGTTGCTTGGATAAGGTCTGTCAGATGATGAGTGGGATGTGATGGACCGTGCCAGCATGCGACACATAACATGGATGGGGGATGTGCCCCATAATATGCTTATGCTGACTGCACTATGTGAGAGATGGTGTGTAAATACTTGCATGTTTTGGTTTCCTACGGGGGAGATGAATGTGAAATTGGAGGTTGTGTATCGTATACTATAGTTAGCTGTTGTCGTAGAGAGAGTGCATGTGATGCCATTAGAGAATATGGAGATGTAGATCATGAGACGATATTTTGTGAGGACTTGAGTTCCTGTCGAGGCCCATATTAGTTTGGATGCTATCCTAAGGTCTGATGTTTCATGCTTGCGGAAGTTCATAGTTGTTGTTATTGCTTCATCTATAGTAGTGGAGGGAGGTTGTGTAGGCATATTGTATAATATGCATGATATATGTCAGTGTATAGAGGAGGAGAGTACTAGATATGCTTGGGACGAATGTGTGTTAGCCCACCTATATGGAGATCTATACCAATTTACTCATGATGAGCACAAAGGGGGGATAAGAGAGACTACGATATTATACATGTGGATGTATGGGCACATAATAGTGTTAAGGCCATTTGGAGGCCCACGAGAAGAGTGTTATAGACCTGAGATATATGCGAGAAGGTGGGTTAATATTTGTGGGTGTAGGATGAATAAAGATACCTACATGGAACTCATAGATAGGATGGGGCCTGAGGAAATTACATGGAGGCAATACCGTGATTATGGAGGATGGCCTAAGGATGTTCTAGATTTTTGGTGTGTTCGGAGGACTATTTGGTTGGAGGATAGATTCCTAGGTGTAGTGGAGCTCTTCTAGTTGGAGAGGGTATCACATCAGTTTGGTATGGCTCAGGATGTGCCCCTAGAGCCATATATATGGTTGAGAGCTATTAGGGCACCGAGGAGGGTTAAATATAGATGAGGGCCCACAGCGGAGAAGCTATCACCTCCTAGTCTGGGTGAGGTAGATACAACAATAGAGTTGGTAGATGCAGATGATGTGGGTTGCACATAGGAGTACTACACAGGGTGGGTGGTGCATCGATGGGTATTGTTGTTCCCATTATTTGTAGGTCCAACACGGTTACCACATGTAGGAGGAGGACATGGAAAGAACATGCCCATAACAATGTAGTAGTAGCTATAGCAGAGTGTAAGTATCTATATATGTCTATTTTGTGATTTTTGTTATTGGTTGATGAATTAGTAATGGTTATCTAACATGTTATGTTGTTTTTTTAGTAAGTGATGCGTATTAGTCCCTAATAGTTGACACATTCATCCACACATTGACGTGGGATGTGCTAACTGATGTACTCGGTGGAGGTACACTTGAGCGAGTGAATGAGATCACTGGTGAACATGCCCATTTACATGAGCCAGTGGCCGTAGAAACAACCACATCTATTGTATTGTTATCTGAGAGAGACGAGACATGTGAGGAGACTCGATGGGCTAGAGAGGCGTTGGGTGGTGGTACCCTAGCACTATATGTATTTTTTTGATATGTAGATTTGCAGCACCACTTCTTAGATAATTCTACAGAGAACGCAGAGGTATCAAGGCCGTGAACAACGATGCTGAGTTAGTGGTGAGACATCTAGTTCTAGGGATTTTACAGTATTTGAGAGTGATAACAATGATGCAGTGTGATGGGTATTATTGTGTATGTTGTAGGAAAATTTCCCCTAAGTGACGATTATATTCACTATGTATGGAAAAATATGACTGATATATGATGAGCTTAATTTGTGTTATATCGATATTGTATGATTTTGTAATTATTGTTGTGATGTTTTGTTGTTAATGTTGATTGATGTAATATTTGTGCAATAGTATAAAATAGGATGTGTAATAAATAATGAGAGTGAATAATGAGCTAAGTGAAGTGTTTATTAAATGGAATTTGTAAAGCGTAGTTAGAATGATGATGAATGTAAGAGGATATTATGTATTATTATCGAACTAATGTGATATGATGATGTGTGTTGCAATAATGTAATGTAATCATAGTATGTTAGTGTGGTAAATGGGGGGGAAAATTAAAAATTCCCCCTAGTGTATGGATGATTAGGTCTATGTAGTTAAGATCCTTCAATAGTCAAGAATGAACCGAAAAAGGCAAGAGTGCGTCATCAGGAAATGATTGGATGTGCTAGATGAACGACGAAGTGCATGATGAAAGGTTCTTAAAAAAAACACTCAACAGTCGTGTAAGAACCGTAAGAACAAAAGTTTACCATTAGGGGGTAGGTGATAGTAATCATCTATCAAATACCAAGGTGGTACAAAGCGATGGAAGCAACTTGAGTGTATGAGCTGAACTGAATGTCATATAGAGATGCAATGGGATGCACAAGAGTGGAGTACTGTGGAAACCAATGTGAAGGAGCATCATGATGCAGTGGATGGAGTGAATGCGATTAATGATATGGATGAAGTGGATGCAATGGATGCGATGATGTAACAATGTATGGATGTAGTGGAGAGTGCAGATGAGTAACAAACTGTGGTGAATGTATCATGGTCTGAGTACCAAATGTGGGAGATGACTCAAATATGGAATAATTCCTATGGTGAGGTATAGGAGAGATGAATTACTTAGGTGAGAGAGAGCCAACATGATGCAGTGGATGGAGTGAATGAAATTAATGATATGGATGAAGTGGATGCAATGGATGCGATGATGTAACAGTGTATGAACGTGGTGGAGAGTGTGGATGAGTAACAAAATGTGGTGAATGTATCATGGTCTGAGTACCAAATGTAGGAGATGAATCAACTATGGAAGCATTCCTATGGTGAGGTACATGAGAGATGGATTGCTTAGGTGAGAGAGAGCCAACATGATGCAGTGGATGGAGTGAATTTGATTAATGATATGGATGAAGTGGATGCAATGGATGCGATGATGTAACGATGTATGGACATGGTGGAGAGTGCAGATGAGTAACAAACTATGGTGAATGTATCATGGTCTGAGTACCAAATGTGGGAGATGACTCAACTATGGAAGAATTCCTATGGTGAGGTATAAGAGAGATGGATTGCTTAGGTGAGAGAGATCTAAAGGAGATGATGCCCTTATCCTCTAGTTGTTGCAATCAATCGTGAAGGGAAAGATAGCCATTATCCCTATGGGAATTTATGTGATGATAATTATAATAAGGTTGGTCAAGCTTCCATTATAGTCAGTGTTGCAGATGATGCTAGTTGGAGGGTAGGAGAATGAATCACCTAGTAACTAAAACACACATCACATCGCGTGGTTGAGCATGATGCAAAAATTATAAAGGCTCACACAACTGAGGTAGAGTAGGAGGAGTAGCCTATCGCAGAGTAGGAGACGAAGTATGTTTTTGTGGTGGAGTGGGTTGAGCTTGTTTTTTTTCTTATGAAGCAAAGGTGGAAACTATGTAGGATGCTCAACCAGAGGAAATGTCCGAGAAATAGATTAGCCATAGAGGTGTGTGAAGGATCTATGATGTGTGTTGAGAGAATATCTTGTTCTAGGTCGATAAATTTGTAACATAGAATAATGAAAGACTCATATGTATCATATTGTAATATTTTGTGGAGTAGAGGAATCAGGCCATGAAAGAATATGAATTGCTTCTCAAGGTCTATAGGTTGGAATACTAACTGATGCATACAAGTATTGAATCATAAAATCTAATCCTTCATAGGTTCAGAGGAGGTTTGATGTATAGTAGGTAAGCGGTCATAAGTAACTTTAGGGCCATTGTTGATTAGAAACCGAATGAGGAAAGCATCCTCCATGTCATAGAAAGTACTAATGGACCCAAAGGGGAGATGATTGTACCAATGTAACGCCTCATCAATAATACTATAGTGAAAGGCCTTAAGTAATAATCTATCCTTATAATGAGAGGCCATAAGTATGCGGTAATGTATTAGCTAAGCATGAGGGTCACTAGTACCATCAAAACATGTGAAAGTAGTCATGATGAATTCTTAAGGAAATGAAGAGTTATGAATATTCTTAGGGATAGGGCTACCATGTAATGAATTATTATTAATGGAAGTATAGTAATCCCTACTTTCTAAAGTGAGTGACTGAATTTGACTTTGTAACTGACCTACGACATGCATGAGAGAGATGATATCTTGTGAAAGAATAGTGGGAGATGGAAACAATGTATTAAGAGGTTGTAATTTTCCATTGTGAGTGATATTAGGAATATCTAAACGTGATGAAGGAGATTCTAATGCTAAGGGAACGCTAGTAGTAGATGCCGAGGAAGCTATAATAGGATATATAGATGGAACATCCATAGTAATGGTAGGACTAACATCAGAAACATCCTGGTAGATAAGGAAACTAATGGAGACACATATATAGTAGAAGATGGAGTAAGAGACCTAGGTGATGTAACAATAGGAGGTGAAATAGTAGGAGAAGAAGCAGTGATAGATGGTGGTGGCTCATGGATAGTGCTAGATGAAATCTCTAGAGAAGGCAACAATGGAGTAGGAAAGTCACACTCAACAATATGGAAAGAAGGGGAACCATGAATTTTAACTGCCTCATATTCATCAGATAGAGACTAAGATATAAGAATGTTGTAAGAATGCTATCAATATGACTATCAGCATAATGTGAAGGAGCATGCAAACTAAAATGAGATGTATCATGAGAAGAAATTTCAGAAGGAGTAGAATCATGAGAAGGAACTATATCAGTGGCCGGGGAGTAGAAGGGATATCAATATGCACATGTGAGTGACTATCAATACCAAGTAAATAATCAATAAGAGAGAATCATCTAAAGTTTCCTTTAAAAGATCAGAAGGAAGAATCACAAGTAGCCGTATAACATGGTGTACAATGAGTGAAGGCTATGAGATCCTCAACATTGCTAATGCTTATAAGAGAATCTTAAAAATGAGTAGGGCACATATTGTTGGCCATCTAGAATCCATTATTTGATATGATCAGGTGTGGTAACAAGAGTACTATATAGAGGCTTTAGCTCAATGATGACAACCTCATCATAGATAGGGTTAATGCTAAAGTGAAACATGATGGGAAAAGAAGATGAACTATCCTTAGCCATTGGGGTTTGATTAGATCCTAGGGAAATATATTCAAAAGTTTGGGTTCACCAAAATGATTAAATAAAATATGAAACTTAAGATTTATATTCTAAGTTAATCTAAGTAGGTATAGAACTGAAGTAAATGATATGCAAAGAAATCTCAATGCTAAAATATTGTTATTTGATATTTAAATGAAATGAAATAATTTTAAATAGGAGTGATAGGGTACTAACCTGAAAATAACTTACCTTGTTGTGTGTTGGACTTGAACATGTTAATGTGTGGACATGGATGGATGTGAAGGGTGCTACCCAAGAAATTGCAGCAACTGAAGATCTGACTGGACTGGGGGCGCTAGTGGTAGGTACCCTGGTTTGTAATCTAGGTGCTCTGTTCTATAAAAAACTTAGGATCTGAATATGAAAGTGTCGCTACATATTCACAATATCTTAGTATTTTTCGCATAGTTTTTGTAGTAGCCTTTTGCTTAGGTTGTTGTAAAATAGTGATGGATAGTCCTACCTATAAAAACCCCATACAAAGCATCAAATCCCTAAAAAAATAAAGATGCATATGAAAGGGTGTTAGAATGACCTTAACTATCATAATGGTGGACTTACAACCAAGTGTTGCATTACATTCCAGACCCAATTTATTTCAATGTGTTTATGTGTGAAATTGTGTGCCTAGGGCGCTGCTTAGTGTCAGTAACACAAAAGTAGGGGGGGGCAATAACTAGATGTAAAATGAAAAATGGTGCATGGAATAGAATGAATACAACCATTTCCCCCTATAATTGTGTGATGAAGATGTAAATGATTCCCAAATGCAGGTGCTTTGCCTTAGTAAAATATCTAGCTCTTAATAGTAGATAATATTCCCATAAGATAGTGAGTATGTTATATTTATATAGGGATCTCTTGTTCAAATTCTGACACTAATGACCCGACATGCCGACTAGTACCTAAGGGAATGAGAGGGAAAATGATAAAGACCAACCTTGAATAAGTAAATAAGACACAAGTGTTATGGAGACCCCAGGGTGCCTAAAATTAAGGAATGAGCACCCATGGGTGCCCTAGTACTACCTTAGGCACCCTAGTCAAGAACTAAAGACAACAAATGACTAGATAATGATACTTGATACTCCCTGAGATACAACTAGAACTATGTAAACAACTGACAACTGTGAAAGACAAATGGACGATGATGAATGACTAACTAACGACATAAATAGGGTGAGAGGTCATTAGTGAATAGTTTTCTTACACCAGATTCATATATAAAATAACATACTTTGCTGGTATAAATGTAGTAGTAAGTTTGTGATTTTGTGACTAAAAGAAGAAGAGGAGACGAAGAGAACTATCCAATTCCCTCTAGAAGATGATTTTTGATGAACTCCAATGAAATCTAAAGGACCTAAAAGTTTGTAAACATTCGTAGAGGGAGGAGGAACATGAAATGTCTCTGAAGGTGGAAAATAATCCTGAAGAGGAGAGAGGAAAACAAGAAGGCCCAAAGTAGATGTGAAGAAGCAGTAGTGGAACTCACCCTAAGATGAGAGAACAAGTGAAGATATTTGGTTTCAATGAAGGGTTTGGTAAATAATATTTCAACCTGATATGAATTCTGAAACTTTATAAAGTATCCAATAAGAGTGTCGATGATGTGGTCTTCCACATATATACTGAAGAAGGTCCATCCCCATATAACAACGTTCTTTCCCTTAGGAAGAACATAAATGATGTACTAAAATTCTACCCACTCAATGAAGGAACACAAAGATAGGAGTTTGAAGAACTCTGAATATGGTCCATAGAAATGTGATAAAGGTCTGACAAGTAAGTGCACAAGTGCTTAAGGTAATGCCAAAAATTTAGAATTGTCAGAGTATGAAAGAGGAACATTTGCAAAAAGGATGCCCAAGTCTAGTGAAGGTAAAGTAACAACCCCCATAGTAGTAGAAAGAGGATCCACAAGAAAGGGTGGATCAATGATGGTCTTTGAAAAAGTGTAAGTGATAAGAGTCCCATGAGGGGAACTCCCAAAAAATAAGATGAATGAATCCTCTGAAACACCTATAGAAGGATGAAAAACTACCTATATGGCAACACATGTAGGCACTGTGAAGAGGCGAATAAGGTCTAGCAGATACTTATCCCAAAACGGTGGCTTGACAAATAGAAGAGAAATGTATGACATGTATGAATCATCAATGCATGAAGGAGGAGGACTGTAAAAGGCCTCACACACTATAAGTGGAAGGGAGGAAGATGTAATGACGGTATGAGGCTGGGAACAAAACTACCAAATGTCTAATGGGAATAAAAGGGTGTCAACATACTTTGAAAGGTGGTCAAGAGAAGAAGGAGAGAAGTCCTCACTTTTACTCTCTTCATCAGAACTATAATAATGGTCCTCATCAATAGGAATATGAACAAAAAGTTATGTGTCAGTAGAAACTATCATCACATGAGAAAGAAGAGGATGACAACAATATCAGTAGGAGAAGAAATAATGTAAGTCTCCGAAGGGTCTTAGATAAGGACTGAAGAATGCTCCAAGCAGTGTGAGAACACTCCATGTGCACCACATGATGGTGCAGAGGCCTGAAAATGTACATAAAAAAATGAAATGACCGTGCTGAAAGTGTCAAACTAGTCTTCAATATGATCATGATAACTGGGGGCTAGGTACTCGTCCATATAAATAGAGATGAAGGTCATCGTGAAAAATAAAACATTCCATGCTTGAACATCATAGTGCATAGTTATCCCTACCAAGAAGAAGAGGTGGAGAATGTAATGCAAAAAATGGTCCAATGAAGCATAGGTTTTGGAAAATAAATATCTATGGTGCAAACAAAAAAGAACAATAAGTGTAGAAGAGTAAAAAACAATAAACATATGCTCAAATAGATGTCAGAATCAACTGATAATGCGTCAAGAATGCAAGAAAGGAAGGGTTCAAGAATACACACAAGGTTGAAAGACATTATATTCAACTAAGAATGTGTTTGCATGAAATACAACACCTAAGAACAATGATAACCCCATTTTGTAGCACTTTATAAGTAGTGCGTTGATTACAATAAGGTGTATTCGTATGACGTGGGAAGTTGACTACTCACCTTGCAGTAAGTGATGAATTGCACAAGAGTGGAGGCCAACAATAATTACAAGTCAAAAGTAGAGAAATAAAATGTAAATAAGCACAAAAAAGAAAGCAAGAAGGGAAGGAGGCTTCTTTGCCACAAGATTGTGGAAGACACGCTCACTAATCCACAAGTGAAGAAGAGAAATTATAATGTGAAAAAGGGGATAAAACATGAATTCCAGGGACCTTTAGGAGGAATTAAGGGCTTCCAAAGGAAGAAAAATGATAAGAATTATGTACACACTCCAACAAATAATTAGTAGAAAAAAAATTACAGTAACGCTAAAAATTACACTTTGAGATTGCTTAATTAGTCTAATAACGATTAAAAGGGAAAAAGTGCAATTAAAAAGATAATAATGTTAAAAAATGATTAACTACTAATGATTAAATAAAGATATAATTTAATTAATTAATACTAATTAAATTAAATTAAGCTCCCAACAAACCACCTAACATTAAAACTTACTCTCCCAACTTTAATATAAACCTACCACCCCTTAATTTAATAAAAGCCCTCATAAAAAACAAGACCTTCCTTTAAATTTAAAAACACCCACCAACCACTTTTAATAACAATGTTTAAAAAAAAATGAGCAGGAAATTTTGAAAAAATGTAGTGGAGGCTTGGTCAATACGACGTGGAGCTTGAGGAGTCGAGCTTGGGGCACGAGGGCAAGGGGGAAGGCCGAATGACTCAGTCAATGTGAGTGAGAGACCCGATGCAGAGTATAGTGGTTGAGCATGAGGCGTGAAACAAATTGAGATAAGCTCGAATCAGATCAGGGATTTTCCACATTCATTGAATGTGAGTACAATAGAGAGGAACTAGTTATAGGGATGGGTTAACAAAGCATCAACTCAATGTGAACGAAAAGTTAGGTGACTCAGAAGACCCGAGATATCCAATGACATAGGGGAGAAAGGAGGATTGATAGCCAAGGCATGCCAACCCAATGCAAGGTTGAACGGCAATGACAATGAGTCTCAAATAACGAAAAATGTAGGGGCTTGACATTGGAGTAATTTCCGAGTAGAGCAAAATAGCCTGATGTAAGTGCAAAGGGTTACTCGGTAGCATACCAATTAAGAAAAAATGGAAGCAACACCATGGACTAAGAAATTAGATCCAAAACAATGCAGAATGCATGTAAAACCTTGATCCAACTTGAAACCTAAGATCAAGGCACATAGTCGAAGATGAAGCTCGAGAGTGATCCAGACTAACCTCGGGGGAAGAGATCACAGGAAAATCACACATGGAGCCAATGCATAACTACGGAAACTTGGCTCATGGGAAGGATCAACACAAACAAATAACCTCAACACAAATGGATACAAATGGTTTGACAATGAAATAAACCAACATCCTGAATGCAAAAGAGCATCTCAACTCGAATGTAAAGCCATAGACAATGTAGATCACGAAGCGACTCAATGAAAAGAGACTCAACTCAGCCAAGAAAGAAACCCATCTCGGCCAGGGATATCAGCTAACTTTGCCCAAGGAGCTTATAGTTGAGCTAGCAAGGAAGATAGAGACAAGTAGTAAGTAGAGGTTCAAAACAAAGAATGCAAAACCAAGAAGGAAGGAGGTCTAAACAGGATCTAAAAATCAGAGTTTTTTATGAAAAAATTCACTTCCAATTAAAAATTAACTAATAAAAAACTAGAAATGAAAAACTCAACCTCCTAGATTTAGATATGCTCCTCGAAACTTAGCTGCAGCTAGCTAAATATGGTTGTGAAAACACCTGATAACTTGCACATGAAAAACCAAAAAACCCACACAAACTCTAAAAGTTGAGATTTTTAAAACTTGTAAACAAGATTTCAAAGGAATGATTAAAAAACTTACACAAGAAGCACGAAAACCAAAAATATGAAGTAATTCAGCAATCTGGAATCAAACAAGTGCATGTTCATCAAACAATATCTCTAACACCACATCAGATTTTTCTACCAAGGATCAATACAAAACCCCTGTGCACATCAAACAAGTTTACACTTCCAATGATGATGCCTGAATGCTCCATGTAGTAAGCAAGAGACTCAAATCACAAAATGCTAATCAAGTATGAGAGAAACATTTTGGGGTATAGGCATGCTCATAGATTTAAAAAAGATGGTACATATAGGAGTGATGTGTAACTCTTGTGCATGACATGTGGACACAACAATAACTAAACCTAATGACCTATGATTTCACTAAGTGAGATGACTAATCATATGCGGTGGATAAGATTTCAAATGAGAACGAGACAAGTCATATACAACAAAAAAATTATGTTGGAATTATAGTGAAAAAGTAATATTATGATTACACTACCAATCCCACCACCGAAACATTCAAAGGTTTAAGACATAGCTTATGAAGCATGACATCTGAAATAAAATCTTGAATTCTAAGGGTGTAGACATAAGGTCTGAATTGGAAAGATTGAATTTCATCTTGAGCTTAGGCTAGGGAATCTAGTCTCTGCATGAAACCAAATCTTGAATGACATGAATCCCTTTTCGAGATAAACGTAGAGATTTGATGCCTATAGTTTAAGAAAGTGGGATACTATCTTCCGTGATAATGGGAGACCACTAGATATTCTAGGAATTGAAAGAAACCCTAATGTGAAATCCATCTCTAATCCATCGCAACAAAGGTTTCAAAGCTTCAAAGGCCTTCCATATACTCTTGGTGATGAAAGTTCCAGTAATCTTAATAGGTTCCTTGGTGATAATTAAAGTATGTAGCCCTATATTATTCCAACATTGTTTTAGGTAAGGATAACCTGAAGTAATGTAATGGCAAAGCAAAATTTCCAAGCTTGATTACCTAAAAGGAAACACACCACCCATTTAGAATATAAAGCAATGTTTTACTGAAAAACCTTAATAATTCCTCTACCACATTTATTACATGGTAGAAAACAAACCTCCCAAGTAACGCGATGAAATCTCGTTGAACCAATTTTTTTAGAAAAAAGATAACCTTAGAATAGCTTGGAAAGTTTGGAAACAGAATCCCGAGAGGGGCACCTATGTCAGAAACTAGGACACTAGGAGGGGGGTGAATTATTCATATTTTTACCTTAGGAATTGATTCATTCAACATTAATCATTAATTCTAAATTGGCAATCCCAAGAAGTAAAAAGAAATCACACACTGAGACAAATTTAATGTGGGAAACCCAAACCAGGAAAAACCCATGAACTATGCTTAGGAATAACTTGTCCTATTTTTGTTGCATTAGTTTCATGATTGAGCTTCAACTCAATATAGAGCTGTAACTCCTAAGTTCTACCAAGCTGGTACTCATTCTAGAGGATTCAACCTCTTGTAATTCAACCAACCACTATTGATATTTAGTGAGCTTCAACTCACAGGGAAGCTGTAATTCCCCAACTGCTAAGCTGCTACTTAGACTTGTTATTGAATTCTGGTCACACTTTGTTTACTATCTTACACAACTGATCATGAAATCTAAATTTTCTCTTCTCAGCTTCTCAATTTGGCTCTTGATTTTTTTTTCTGGTCATCAGTTCAATACCCATTCTGTGTTATGTAAGGTTCACTTTACAACTCAACTCTACTTCTCAATTGATCTATCTCCTACTTACACCTTTTCTGTCATGCAAGGTTCATGGACACATTCAATCATACTGTATTCAAATCATTCCCTATTTTCATCATGCATCTATAACTCTCTCTTTCCAATATGCCTTTCTATGCTCAACTAACACTAACATTCCTACAAGGATTAAACAACCTTCCATTAACATCAATTATACTTGTCTACTCTTGGTCTTGAGTTATCAACATCTTTCACTTGTTCACTATCTCATGTTCATTCCAAGGCATCATCATCTATCTTTGATACATCTTCACCAAGTTTTGATTATATCTTCTTCATCTGAAATGCACCCATTTTCAAGGTCTTCATGTGTCTTTATCCTACACCTACAAGTCTTTATAGATTTCAAAAAATACTAACCAATTCATCTAAAAAACCCTTCTATAACCTTACTACTTTGTTAAGTATCTGAATTAGCTCAATTTATCCTTTTAACCATATATGTTCACTCTCTCAAATCAAAGATGGTTTTAGTTTGCTGCATATACATTTCCTTCTTCATACCCATTCTTGCATCAAAGAACACATTTTTTAGTACAACATATATATCTTAGAATTTGTCTCTTATCCTCTATCAACGTAAGAGTTCTTGAATTTTCACCTTCCACATGCTAACTCTTCGTATTACTCTCCTTCTACGTATATCAGTGATACTCTACCTTGTAAAAACGCCTTCATTTTATCATACTTTTGCTTTTGACATTTTCTTTCCTGTTTTTTAGTCCGTAGGTACTTGAGAAGTGATGGGGAGTTGTTTTAGACATCTGACATCTAGATATAGCTCTTAATATTCCATGTATACATTTTAAAAATAGTCTTGTAATTGTCATTCATCCATGTCCCTTCATTTTCAAAAGATACCTCTATCCTATAGTGCAATAGTCCCTTTGTCAGTCACTTGTACGTTGTGGAGTTTGTTTATCTCCTTTATGGATTTGATAAACTCCTTTTTCATTCTTTATTTAGCATTCTAACTTTGTCAATAAAGACATACCTTATTCCTTATTGATACTCGAGCATGTATCATGGATAAACATATAGCCTTACTAGCTCAGTAAAATCTTCATACATATTTCATCAACCCAAGGACACGACTTTCTACCAAGCCATGAATAACAAACATCCAAGTAGCTTTGAGAATTAAGGTTGCCTTCACACAATTATTTGTGGCACTGGGTAAGAGAATGAGACACTGAGATTAGACTTGATCATATTGTGCAAAAAAATTGAGCAAGGTGAAGAGTGGCTTATGCAATCTTTAACACTTCATTTGATGCAAGTACATACAATCCAAAGAGTGTAATGACTTCAAATTTGGAGATAGATCTGAGATCCATTCATATCATCAGAGGAAAAATTTCTCAGCACAATGCTTAGTCAAACCCTTCAAAGAGAGAAGACCTTCAATATTCTTCCTGAGGCAGAGATTCATATGACATTTAGACTAAAGAATGCTAACCAATGGTTTTCAAACAAGTTACACATGTAGGGTTTGATGGAGCAAACCCTAGGTCCCTGTAAATCATGCTTACAACAAATTGTAATCACTTTTTAGCCTTACACATATGATAAACCATCACTGAAGACGTTCTTCAATAGTTCAGAGCAGTCAAATACTTATTGTATGAGTATATACCTCCAAATTTTAACAATGCAACATTTATCTTTTAGACTGTCATAGGTAGTTTTCTTAGTCATTCAATGTTTGAATCAACTACAAACAAGGTTATGCCAATCCTTATTCTCCTTTTTTCATAGTTAAACATACACTTCTCAAGACAAGATGTGCTCAAGATTTAAAGACTTAAACCCAGATTACTTCGTGACTGTTGTACATGAGAAAGTATAGTCTTCAAGAAGGAGAGAATTCCAATTTTAGACCCCTGTTCATTTCATCTAAGGACATTTAAGTGACAACCACATCTAAAAAATCTTATTGCACCTGGTACAAACACACAAATAAGGAATGAGGTCATGAAAAATGCATTTACTTCACAGACATAGTAACCTTCTGCGAGTTGATCTCAAACACGAGACTTCTGGTTTACAAAAATTTCACTTAAATGACTATTTGCAGTCAAATCACTTTAGGAGGAGATTGCATAATCCTTTCAAAAGCTTGAGTGTATGATTTGTAATAAGAGAATTGTAATTACTACTCAGATCACAGTCTTGCATAGCAAGACCCTTACATGATGGCTATAAAATTATGAAGGATAAGTTCAAAATCTCATCATAAGATCATGCTAGATGCTCCACTAGAACTCCTTTGACTTGTAGATAGTGGTTATGAAAAATTTTCAACTCAAAAAGAACATGAACATCCTTCACACACCATGTACCTCTTCAAAATAAAACTGTGAATGCCCCAAACTTGCAAAACAAGGTATAATACATACAACACATTTGTAATTGAGTAGCACACCATACCAAAAATGGATTAGAGAGAGTATATCATAATTTTGAGGAGTTTCCAAAATTGTAAAAATTATTTGACATCAAAACAACTCATTTTGTGCTTACATTGCTTCAAGAGGAAGACCTGGAGATATAAAAAGCTTGTTAGAGAAACGTTCATAAGTTCTTTGTTTCTCAACCAATTCCGCTCAATTTTTTTGCAAAACTTTAGGCTCTGAATTCTCTCCAAAAATTATTTCTATGATTTATTCAAATAATTACTTGAAAATTTTTCTTGAATGCTAAGAACATAGATTTCTTATTTTACACTTCTCAAAGAACCAATTTTAGAAAAAAAATTGAATAACTTTAAATCCATATTTCCAAATCTGATGAAATTTGGCATGAAGCACTAAAAAACACCCTTTTACACATTCCATGTGTTGGTTAGCCATAGGTTTTCCCATACAACTCACACTAATCTCATTTTCCATAGCAAACATTGCAAATCTTCAAAGGCAACTTTTGTGAACTTTTGAATTTTTCCTCCAGAAGGTAAACTGAGCCTTGTTGTTTACTCACACATGCCCTAAACAATATTCCTAGGCTCCTCCCATGCCCACATCATCTTGTAATGACCTTTATGAAGCTTCCACACCTCATCATGCTCTATAAACTAGCTTGAATGAGCCAACTACAACTGTGACTCCTACCAACTGAGCTTGGAATTTACTGTGAAAAATCTTGACCATGCTAATACCATCATATATGACATGTAGAACCTCTGAGCTAAGCATTCCAACCTTGTACATACTTCTACTCGACTCCTGCCTCACAAACTAAACCTGTAGCATACTGAAACTGTCCTGAAACCATCCCGAATGCTCACTAACCCACTGAAAGCACTACAAATCAACCTTTATGCCTTTGACTGAGCCTCACTTCACCGCTCACTAATTTTCCATCAATTCCACTGGACATCAATGACAATGCCAATGAACATGGTTCAATAATATCCCCCTTTGTCAATGATGGCAACACACTCAAAAACCTTTGATCTGATAACATTCTCTCCCCCTTTGACATCTATAACAAAGGGTTCTTTTCCATTTGACATGAAACAATGACAGTTAAAGGCAAGGAGTCATGAGTAAATGAACTTACCTATCCAAAATCTCCCCCTTGGATGGTGTTTTCTCTTTCCTGAGCTCCTATACCAACCTTGAGTTCTCTCTTTGCTATGTTTTCTCTTTTGACCTTTGTTTGACTAAGCCAAGCTCCCCTTGAACACTAAACTCTTCTCTTCACTCCCCTTGAATTTATGCAATCACTTATCTTGTTGGAAACACATAAATTTGACTCTTAACATTGCTTGCATCCCTTGAGGATGATTCAAACAATTATGCACTTCCCTAAACCAACTTTTTAGATCTTATAGCCATATTTTGATGTGACAGTTCAAGTCCAGACTTAACATTCCTTTCCCTTGAAGAAAGATAGTTAGAAACATACCTTCCATAACATTTAGATCATATTTTAGGGAAAGAAACAATACTACCCTTGTCATAAGGACTCTCCCCTTCTCATAGAAATACTTCATTTCTTTCTTTAGACCTGACTACTGAAACTTCACCAACATTTAGCTTCAAGGCTCACCATTCAAACTATCAATATCCTTTTAACATCATATCTACCTATGGAGATGCAAGAAATTGTCTTGAATTTTCTTTCAAATTTATGAATTAACATCACTAAGAACTTCTGATTCATCTAGATAATTTACATGATATAGCTCTTTTAGATGCATAGTTTAACAAGATTCAGAGAAAATACACAAAATCTCCTTAAGCACTTAGTAGTCTGTAACACACTGTTACAATTTTCACTTATTTTGATAGCTCATTAGTGGACATACTACCCTGCACATTTATCACTGTTCATCAGAAGATCATATACATCATCCTCTAGGACACTTACATAATTGAAATGCCTCTGATATACCTTGAATTCATTAATTTTTGGGTCATAGTCAAGTTAATCTCCATATGCACTTGATTAGATGTAAAATTTACAACACCCAGTCTTAATAACTCTTCTCAGACCTATTATGCCCTTAGACATCTTCCACATAGCTATAAGACATATACTTCACTTCACACATTCCTTAGAGCCTTGGATCTACAAACTTCATACACCTTCTTAGGTCATCAAAAACTTGACAACAACACCCTTGAGAGCTTATAAGAAGCATTTCATACATCTCAAATTAGACCTCTAGAACCTCTATTGTCAATTCAGAACTCTGTGAGAAATTTCAAAAAGATTAGGAATTTTTATGGTCTGAAATCACTTGATTCGTAAAGAACATGTTGTCTAGATGATTAGTATAGAATTTTAGATTTCAAATCCACCATTTGCACTTTCAAATTCATCATTCTCTTCATACCACTGCTAGATATCACCTTGAACCCAGTTTTGGATGAAGACCACAGAAATGCACATATTTTTGATTTTCAAGATCTCATATTTTGATAAAAGAACTACGTAAGCATCCTCCTAAAGTCTCGATTCTAAACTTTCTTGAAGGAAAACCATAAAAACAACTTTCATGTATGAAAACACCTTAATTTTGGCCTTATCTATTGTTGAGAAGATTGTCATAGTTCTTTTTACATGGTGATTTGATTAAGTCATCATCATTAATGACAATTATCATCTTCAAACCTTCTAAATGAGTTTGATACACCATTTAAAGTATTGAAAAACAACACAAAGACACAAAAACTAGTATACACATCTAAACAGGTCATGATGACACAAAAGACTTCCTAAGAAGAATATATCCTTTTAAAAATCTTAATCATCTCCAAAACATCTCTGAAGTACTTTTATAGTTTCACCTACATCGCAAAAACTTGGTCACACTTGACTCATACATTTGAAGCTCATGATTGACTCATGTCACACACACACATACTGAACCACTTTAGACATACAACTTCTCAAAACTCAACTTTTGCAAGGCAAAAACCTTGGGAGATAAGACTAAGTTACATTTTCAGACTTTTCAACATAAGAGAGTCTAACATAAGTCCTTAACACCTATTTACCATGTATTCTTTTTAAGACCTCAAGAATTTCAACATATACACAAATTTCAGCATGGACCAAGACATACAATTTTTAAACTGACATGCCTTGAAAACTTGATAGATGCAACAATCAGCCTCAAGTTGTACTTCCCTCAACTAGTGTAAACCTTCTAGAAGCCTAGAGAATGCATATCATCTTGTTAAGTCACTTCAACATAAAAATATTCCTCAAGACAACATGACAACTCAAATCATTCCTTATTTGTCCTTGGTTTCTCATTAATCTTCTGAGATACAATATTTGGTGT
Source organism: Taxus chinensis (assembly GCA_019776745.2). Lineage (NCBI taxonomy): Eukaryota > Viridiplantae > Streptophyta > Pinopsida > Cupressales > Taxaceae > Taxus > Taxus chinensis. The sequence goes on along the minus strand of CM034148.1, from coordinate 637,394,101 downwards.
GACCACAAGATCACTTGAGCTCTCATCTTCTTCTTGGGTTCCAGATAAGCATACATGTTGCAATTCATACACCTATTTTAATACTGCTTGGGGAAGACATTCTTCATACTTTATACTAGAGTTGTGTTCCTTCTTCTTGCCTTTGTCATCATTTACTGCTATCTTTCTTGTACTTGCTTCCCTTGCGACTAACTTATATTGCTATTTTTCTTCAGCATCTACCCTTGTTATCTTCTTGTCATCCTTTGATGTCTCAACTTTTGATTTTTCTCCTTGACCTTGCATACCCATTTTTATTTCTTCTTTCCAACATCTCTCTCAACCATAGCTGACTTGGTCTTACTCTTTGAGTTTTCATTTTCTCTGTATATCCTTTTTTCTTATCACTAGATTGCATTCAACTTATAGTATAAATCTAGGTGGTTCATAAAAATGTTTGGAAAAATTTCCCTAGCTCATGGAAGTTAAAGGAAACAACTTCATTCTTATCGCAAAACTAATTTACTAGATAATCTAATTTTTTTTGGATTATGTGACATTTTCCTTTGCAATTAAAACACACCATGTTATTCTTATAATCAGATCTACAATATCTCCATTTATATCCTTCATATACCTTTCTCCTATAATCTCTAGCTCTATGTCCAAAGATGTTACATGAAAAAAAAACTCCATAAAAATTATTTGATAATATCCTTGCAGCTGGATTGCCTAAAGATCCTCTTGTTGCTCTTTGTTTTTCTTTTTGGGATGAGAACATCCTTGACAATAATTATGACTTGATTCAGCTCTCAAATCATTTTTGTTCTTTGTTATTCTCCAGCTCCTCTTTTAGGGTCTTTACTTCTGCATTTAATTTTTCACATTCTTCACTCTTGGTTTGAATAACTTCCTAACATGTCTCATGCTCTGCTTCACTAGAATGTCCTTGTTTTCTTTGCAGGTTTTCAAGCTTATTAGTAACTTGTTCCAACTTAGCCTTCAAGGTCTTTAGTTCCTCTTCAAATTTAAGGAAATCATTTTATTTATATTTCAAAGCCTTTGAAACTTTATCAACAAATGAGGCCATTTCATTTAGTTATTGACCATGGTTAACTTCCTTGAGCTTGAATTCTTCCTTCAACTCATTTATAAAAGCTCTAGAAATTTCATACCTCTTCTTCAACACATACTCTTCTGAAGTAACCATACTTGTGTCCTTAGGATCACCTCCAAGTTGTTAGCCTTGATTGAGGAGGACCACACTCTGATACCAATTTTTGGAAACTATGACACTGAAAGGGGGGGTGAATCAATGTCTATTAAAAATTTTACGTCATAAGTTGGTTCATTTAATTTTCATCATTTACTCTAGATTAGAAATCACAAGCAACATAATGATAAATCACACACTGAGATAGATTTAATGTGGGAAACTCAAGACTGGGGAAAAACCCACTAAAACCATGAACTATGCTTAGGACTAACTTGTCCTATTTCTATTACAATGGTTTTATGGTTGATCTTCACACTCTAATCATGGAGCTGTAACTCCTAGGTTTTACCAAGCTTGTTATTCAGTATGAAGGCTTCAACCCCTGTGATTAAACTGCTTAAAATTATCTTTAGTGAGATTCAACTCGCAGGGAAGCTTCTAACTCCCCAACTTTTAAGCTACCACCTAGACTTGTTTAATCAATTTGGTCACTCTTGATTTAGTGTCTTGACACTATTGATAATAACCTCTATATTTTCTCTCTTTCTAGCTTTTAAATTCTGCTCCTGATTTCTCCTTTCTTTCAATCTATGCCAATGTACCTTGATTATCACTCTATCAATCTTATATGTGGGTCACATATCTTGGCTTCATTCAACTCAACACTACCTCTGCATTTAGGTCATTATATATTAGTGCACTTTCAGGTTCTAGAGGATATTATATCACTTATTTTGGCTCAATAATAAATTCACTTCCATGTTGAAATGTCTTCTCATTGTGTTTGTACTTTATCAGCACTACTTTCAATAAAAATCTGAACATGCTCTCATGTTATCACACTTATTTTATCAGATTGATAAAAATATTATCACCACCTCCTTGTATACTTATGCTTTCTAATCCCTATAAATGTTATTCACTGAGATTCTCTTTCATCTTTTGACATCCTTGTAATTGACTTTTAAACCCTTTAACTGCTACTGTATTCACATGTTGCATGTTACAATCATGTGCTTGATATATTTATCACCACTCCTAATTCATTCATATGTACTTTATTTATCTAGATCAATACCCTAAACCTCCTATTCTTACTTCTTTGTTCAAATGTATTGTCATTCCAAGGCTTTAATGTCTATAAACTTATTTGCAGTGTTACTTTTACTAGTTGAAAAAAAATTATTTGTGCCATACACCTTACATACCTTTACTTCTATCATGATTGGTCATACTAAATTCATCTTAATATTTCTCAAGGGACCGTGACATTCATATGTCTTATCTCATGGCTTGAATGTGGTTTCTTTATCATTGTTTCAACCCTGAGTTCTGCATAGAAAATTAGTATTCTCAATCCTTAAGCATGAGCCATAGCTATACTAACATCTTCTTCATTTTACACTCCTTACAATCTACTCTATGACAAACTTCTTTCTTCTGCATTCATGTCTCAACATTTACGTGTATATAATATATATTATGTCCATTCACATCACTTTTATCTTCAAATGCAACTTGTTAACACTTCTATCCAACACTAGCTTCAAATTCCTCAAATCCTCTTTTCAATTTGTTCGAGATAAGAGAAATATATACACGATCTCTTCATATTCTAATATTTTCACCCATTTGCTATAGTTTTTACAAGCTACTCTTAGAGATGATGAACAACCTTCACAAACAAAAATAAATTCCTTCACTTAAGTGTATAGGTTCTTAATTTATGCAAAGAATATAATGTCAGGTTGTATAACAATCACATTTCTATTCTTGACTTCTTCAGTAACTTAATATGGTCTTACATATGGCTTGATCGTGTACCTTAATTTTTTCTTCTGTGACATCATTCTTTAGTCTGACATAACTGACATTGCATTATTTTTTGGCAAGTAGAGAACGGTTTCAGGGTGATTAGATATGAGATGGTTCATTACAACACTATTAGTTTGGTTCCTCTTCATGTCTTGATGAATCATTACAACACCTATTCTAACCTTCTTTACCCTATTTAATTGTATTCTCCTTCTTCTTCACACTTTAGCCTTTTGTCAAAAGAGTATGGTTTTGTGCATGAAATAGTTGAATTTACAAAGTTCTAGCTGATTTACACATTTTCTCATGATGTCATGACTTAAATAGTTACTATACAAGATAGAGACATGTTTTCCACAACACCATAGACTTATACTGCAACCTTGTATCTTGCTAACAGTAGCAACTTAGATCATTTTTTGTTACTATGCACAATAAGGGTTTTAAAAATGTAGTTTAACCTTTCAGCTTGATATTTGAATACTTAATCCACTTAATTCTTTATGTACCTGATGCTTTGAGAACTTGGAAGAATGACCACCAAGAAACAAGTGTTGTATCAAATTTATTCAAGAATTATGCTCTTTCATATTATCCAAATACAAGCTGACTCATCTAGACTTACAACATAGATAGTATTTGATGAAAACATGTGCACACTAGGTCAAGTTTTGAGCTATGAAGTCATCTAACTTCATGAATGAGGTATATTTTGTTTCCTTCAAATACCTAGGAATATTTTTATCATAAATTCTCAAGTCAAGAAACACAATTCAATATGTTGATCACACTTCTGTGAAATTGGGGTTGTCAAGTTTCAAAACCCTAGACATTGATACAATGCTTGAAGCAACCTAATATTATCTCTTGAACAATATCTAAATATTTGATTCCTAATGCAAATATTGCAACTACCATAATTTCAAAGTATTTATTTATATGGTCAATAGAGGAACTTGATAAAAAATTAACAGTACAACATTATATTTAACACTGTGAAAAACCACAGTCATTGTTGCTCTGACACAAATATTTAGTTTGTAAGGAATGGTATTGATCATGGATGCATAGAAAGAAGCTTGAGAATAAAAATAATTTTATAATCTTATCATATTGATTCTAGATCACCACACTTCATTGTAAAGGAGTTATGAGGAGTGAGCATTCAAATATTCTGATTCACACTGTTTCTTGAAGTTGCTCATTTCAGTTCTTCGTTTGCATATATATTGTGGACTACTTATCAATGCTCTGCTAATCAAAACACATAGAAATATTGTTAAATATTAATTTAAGAAATATTACTGGGCTCACCTTTATCCACCTAAATGTAGGTATTGTGAATATAGTTATGCAGTATTGAAACTAGAGATCAAACTTTTGTCGAGTATGATTCATAGCAGTGAAGAAATGATGCACATTTAAGCTTAAAAAGCACCTTCCAAGATCATGACAAAATGCCCTGAGAATATAAATAAATTGATCTGGAGAAGAGAATTTTCCACCACTAATGCACTTATTCATCACTTCAAAAACTTGCCACACAGTATCAAAACAGGATTGATTTTGTACCCAATTTGCAAGACAATGTACAGTTTGTATTGTACCTTCAAATTTTTAATGACACAACTACCACCAAGGACCTAGAGATTCAGTATTATATGTAATTGGAATGTTGCACTATCTTTCCCAAGAAAATTTGATTCAAGGGACAACTGAACATTGTAAGCCTATCGCTACTCAAGAAGAATACCAGGAGAGAGAAAAACCTGTTAGAAAAACATTCATATACTTACTTGATTTCTCAACCAATCTTCCTCAAAAATTTTGAAAAAGTTCATGCTCAAATTTATTTAGTAAAATAATTCTATGATTTATCCAAAAAATGGTTGAAATTTTTTCTTTGGTGCTAAGAAGATTCAGACTGCTAATTTTGCACTTCTTAAGAGGGACGTAGTTTTAGAAAATCTTGAATAAATTTAAATCCCTATTTTAAAAAATGATGAAATTTGGAATGAAACACTATAAGACACACCTATACACATTCCATATATTGATTATCCATGGGTTTTCCTGTGCAAATCTCAAACCCATCCCATTTACCTCAGTAACCACTTTTCAGTTCTCAAAGGCAACTTCTAATGAAACTTTTGAAAATTTGACTCCAGGAGATAAAACTGAGCCTTTTTTTTGCTCACACATGTCCATAAATAACATTATATAGGCTCGATCCCATGCTTATTTAATACCTTTACATTACATGTACCGATCTATCCACACCTCATCGATGCTGCTAGAGAAAAGGCCTAAAATGAGCCATTTTTAACTATGAATCCTTCCACCAGCTGACCTGGACATTACCCTGTAAGAGAGTTCTTGACCCATTATTACATACCATCATTGTTTGACCTATAGACCATTTGAAACCAACAAGCCAACCTATAATCTTACTTTTAGAGATCACCCAACACACTATTTGAGCTTATAACAACACCTTGAAACCAACCTGAAACCATATTGAACTCTCAATACACCACTGAGAAGGAACTACCAATCAACCTTCACGCCTCTAACCTAAAATTTACTTCATCACTCACTTATTTTTCATCAATGCCACTTGGCATCAATGACAACACCAATAACTAGGGTTCAATAACCACTAAGCAAAATAATACACATGTGTGGGTGCAAGAATCTTAGTACACACCTAAAATTTTCTAGCTAAAGAGATATATTTAGAATCACATGGAAAGCCTTTATGATCAACTCTGTCAATTACATATTTATGTAAGGTTAAAGAATCATTATCAAAGGAAAAATGAATGCCCAAAATTTTAAATCATTTTCTGCATCCAATCCATTTCCAAGGGTAAGCTTTTAACTAGTCAGGCATTGGCCAATTTTTTTTTCGATAGCACAAGGTTTTAGCAATTTGAATGTTGGATCCTGAAGCAAGATAAAATATGTCAACGAAGTGAAAAAATTCAGCAAACGTTTGCTCATTTTCTAAAAGGGTGAGAAAAGAATCATCAACTAAGTGACCATTAATGAGATGAGTATAATGATCCAGAAAAATTATGCCACGAATATGACCCTAATTAGCTAGCTTAGCAATAAGATATCAAAGAGCATCAACTGCTAAGACAAAAAAAGAAGGTGCAAGAGGGCACCCATGTCTGATAGAGTGGAAAATGCCAATCGTAGAGGAATGTTGACCATTGATAGTGAGGTAAGAAGACGCATTGTAAAACAGATTTTGGACAACTAAGGTACCAAAATCACCAAAAAATCACACCTCGAGCATTGCAAAAATAAAATGCCACTAGATACAATCATACTCAAACTCAAACTAAATTTTAAGATGTAAGGTCCATTGTAGAGACATTCAATCCCATTCCATTCCTTCCCATAATGTAATAATATTATCTAGAATATAGTGCCCTTTGACAAATCCTGTCTACTCAGTTTGAACTATCTTAAGTAATAGATTGGTGATGTAAAGAGCAAAGGCCTCAGAAATAATTTTATAAGAAACATTCAAAAGCGTGATAGGATGTCAACTAGTAATCAATTCAAGTTTGGGCTAGCTTTAGGGATGAATATGATGTTGCCTTGATTGATGAATCTCGCTAAAGAATTGGATTGGAGAGCTTTTTTATAGACATGAAGCAATTATGAGCCAACAAAAGACCAAGTGGCTTTCTATAAATCACAAGGAAATCCATCCAGCACAAGAGATTTATTATCGGCTAAGCAAAAAAGAGAAACATGAAGTTTATCCCTAGAAAGAGGGGCATTGCATCGAGAATGATCATAAGGAGATATTTTTATAGGAACCACCTTAATACATTATTGCATTATGGCCGCTCACTCATTAGTGATTACTTGTGCTGGGAAAACTAATCGATAGTGTTCTAGAAAAGTGTTAGTGATCTCAGGAATTTTCATGAGCTAAATCTGAGCAATCTGAATATATTTAATTTATTCACGAGCATGTTTAGCCCATAGAGGTTTGAATAATTACTTGGACACTTTTTCTCCTACTTTGAGCCAATGCAGGCTCAACTAGATCTAATCTCCATAGGATGAGTGGGATTTCATGAGCTTGAGCATGTGCCGAATGTTGGTAGCCTATAAATGAAGAGGTATGTTGAAAGGATTGGATTCAAGGAGAACAAAAACCCTCTGGAATTCTTTGTGTAAAGATGAGTCCTTGTGCTTACGCACTTGAGCTACCTATTTACCAAATTGGTGAAGGAATCATGTGATGCACTGAATCATGGCCTCCCATCACTCAATCCAACTGGTAGAAAAGGGAAAACATGACACCATGTTCTAAAATTTAGCAATAAAAATGAACACCCCAAGTGAATTAATAAAGATACATTAAGAAAGAATTGATTTGACATGATTTTGAACGGGGCCCCAGGCCAGATAATCTTAAAAGAGATGATACAATGATATGAAAAAAGTATATCTGACCACACTAAGATAGAGGAGAGGTATTTCTTGTCAAAATAAAATATTTTTTACTGAGAGAGAAGTACATGATCAAGCCTTTTACTTTACAAGCTATTAGCTTGTAAAATAACTCCATTTACAAAAACATGATCTCCATTTAAGTAAATTCTAGTTAAGCATTAGCCTGTAAAATAACTCCATTTACAAAAACATTGGTTATGATGCAATGCAATTAAAATAAATATACATTTTTTAATGTAATATATAGTACAATGACTAAAAGTAGTGCATATTCTGGCATAAAAATTATTATATGTGATTTACAAAAACATTTTCATTAGTTGATATATAATCTTAAATGTTATAGAAATGTGACACCCAAAGGTAGTTAAGCAATAAAGGCGTACAATCGAATAAATCTCCATTGCTACCATGAGGGTGTAATTTGATAAGATAGGAATCTCTACAAAATGTAACAAGGTTGGTAATATCATCATAAGGGTAATTATATGCTCTAGAACAATCATTCTTATAGAGACAAAATAAACCAATGAAGTTGCATACCTAAAAATTTCCATGGGATGTTTTGAAATGATAAAGAGGCATGTTAAAGAAAAAGAATGCAAAATGTAACAAGGTTGGAAATATCACCATAAGAATAATTTTATGCTCTAGGAAAAACATTATTATAGAGAAAAGATAAACCAATGGGGTTGTATACCTAAAAATTTCCATAGAATGGTGTGCAATGATTAAGAGCCACACTAATGAAAAAGAATGCAATATTATAAACTATGTAATAGTCATGTTTGTTTTTCACATTAATGGAAGACATGCATCTCAAGCTCAAATTGTTGATGCAAGCCATGTATATGTATTTTAATTATCTTCTACAAGGAGATATTGTGATGGGAATATCATAGGTCCATACATGAATATGACATATTATACTAGGAGACAACGAATAACTAAGACAACATGGTGGGTAGCACATCACTACAAGAAAGTTGGTCATAGATGCAACTAAACCATCTATATGAAGAAAAAACTAAATTTGATAAATCATGAAGACCTCGTATTAGACACAACCATTTTGAGGGAGCTATAATCAATAAGGATTGTAGATATGTTATATGAAATCTTCCATGGGAAACAAATGGCTTGTCAATGTTGGTTATATATTGAAACACAATAATGAGTTCTTGTATTTTTTAAACATAATCTTGGATCTTAAAAGATGTTTTCTAAAAAAATCACCTCTTTTAATTAAAATTATTTTTAATGTACTACACTATTTTATTCTATTTTAGACATTAGGGTTGAGATTTGATTCCCCCACCTATTTTGGGGAGTTTTATATGTATTTGATGGTTTAGGTTAATACAAGTCCATCACTTATTGAAAAATATTTAATTTTAAAAACTATTACAAGTATATATTCAAAATTCTTAATTCAATATCTATATTGAAGAAAAAATGTTATTATCAATGTTATCTCCATTATAATATATATTGAAGATCAAACGACCTGGTTAAGACCTGTGTAGAGCTATTTTTTTTGTAAATTCACTTGCCTTGGAAGTATGAAGACATTTTATGATGTGAAAGAATAGAGAGGAGGAAACATAACCTACCAACGACCAGTGACCAATTTGGTAATACCCAATAATCAACAAGGAGGTGACACTCCAGCAGTGGAAACTAATAAAAAATGCCTAAAGCACAAGAAGACCAAATGAATGTGTAAGGAAAATCTTGCAATGACCTCCAGAAGGAGAGAAGTGGTGTGCAAATGCATGAGGATTTATATAAAAATCAAGTTAAAGATGCTTCAAAAGTAGTAAAGACGATTTCGGTACAACCCCAATATCATCAATTATGTTATAAAGCTATAATTCCATGAGAAACCAGTCAACAAGGTAAAGCCTATGATCTTGTGCAACAATATAAGAGCATGAAAATAATGTCTAGATAAGATAAAAATCCTTCAAGAAACCATATGGAAATTCAACCTTTGAGAGACCGATGTCAAGCCCAAGAGAACATTGGTTTCTACTTTTAGTTGTTAAAATTCTCCAAAACTTGCAGATTTGAGGACATAGTGCATAAACAACTGCATGACCAAGTATTGTTCACTTTTTGGTACCAAATAGAGAAGATTCATGCAAATATCAAAGAAGGATATGATGTAGATGATGAACATGAGAGATAATTCCCATAGGAGCATCCATGTGGCATTACATGAGCATACAAAGCCCACCTCTTCATTTGCACCTGAGGAAATGAGATCACATTTGGTCGTAGTGTATCAAATAAATACATACAATGTTCTCATCAAAATAAGTAGAAGGGACATGTAATGACTCAACAAGATGATGGATAAGAAGAATATGTACCATAATCATAAGACAAAGAAGATGATTGTTAGGGTTAATTTTGTAAAAACAATGAAATAAGGGGGGGAATGTTGGAATATTTCATTATTTCTATAACCAGTGACCTTCCAACTTTGCTATGTGTCCCTTGGTCTTCTCCCTCTCTCAATTCAGGTATATATTCACATGTATGATAATTGTATAAACCATCTAATGTAATTCAATCTTACTTATTTTCAGACAGGATCATAATGGGTATTATAACTAAACCAATATAAGATGAATCTAAAGTTAAGAGATTTAAAAAAATGTGTTGAGACGTATGATATATCATGTCTTTCTATATTTCCTAATTTTCTCTTTCACATAGAATCTTATAGCATACTTAATGATGTATCGACCATATTAGAACACATATTTTGAAATAAGAATGTAATGAGAGGTCATGAATTGGAAAATGAACCCATTAGTTTGATTCCATATCTCTTTGATAATATACACATACTTATTCTATAACTAAATAAAATTATATTATAGTTGAAATAATGTGGGATAGACAAAAATGATTAATAAATGATTCTTTTTATTCTTTCTAAGTTGGTTCTTGACTATTTAGTTTTTGTGTCTACCTTCCTTGATACTAGGATTGACCTTCGAGCCACAAAGAAAATGTTATCCTTAGATGATTTTTCTACTTCTTCGAGTAAGGATAAAAATAATCTTATTTAGATGGATATAATGAAGTCCTCCATATCACATGCCCTATTTTCTAGACATGAAAAACTGAAGGCTTCAAATACAAAATCATAAGAAATAGAAAAATAAGGATAATGAAATAAGGATAAAAAACCTACCATCTATAAAGAAACAACTAATACCTCATATTCCAAATCCAAGCCTAAGAAAGAGAGGGTTAAATATGGCTATTGTAAAAAAAAATTAGACATGATGAACATAAAGGTAACTAGAAGTAAATTAATCCCCTATCACACATTCTACAGAAGAAGCATATCAGGGTTTGCAGTTGAAACACACAACATTCACTAGTTCAAGAGTTTACAAAGGAAATATGTTATGGTAAGGGGAAATATAAGGGAGAAGTTTTATAGTTGTTACATCTCAACCAACCACATAGGTTCTTAACTTGGATGCTTCACACCACATAGATTCATCAAAATTTGGATTCAATTCTTTAGAGCTATTGTCTATATCATCTACTTTGATGGGTGATTGCAACTTTGTTGAGGTATCTAGGAGAGGGTTTGTTGTGATATTTATGTGATGGGGCATTTTAGGATGTTCTCTTTGTACCTTCATTATAAACTAATATACTATCTTGATACATCACATCAGTCTCCATGGTTCTTAAAATTAATTTTAGTTCACTCTAGATTTTGTGCTTAATAGTGATATACATAGTGTTTTTACTATTTTAATGGGGAGAAAAGATCACTAGTATCATGTTTATCTCTTCTCACACTTTTCTCCTAATCATAATTCCTCTATAGATTACGAGAGATCTTTGAGTTTAAATTTTGGTACTTCACTTATAGTCACATTGTATTCACTAGGTATTGATAATAGTTCTTAGGATTTTGATTCACCTAGGAATATTCCTGTCGATATTGTTATTTAATTATATATGATGAGATTATGGATGATGAGGATTCATAATTCATTCAAAACAATGAGACTAGTGATGAGGACTCACCTCCTTCCTCTCCTAGTCATCTTTTAGAGGATACAAAACTTATCGTAGTTTTCCTCACTTTTCTCCCATTCATGCATTAAAGGTTGATGAATATCCTATAAAGTATCCATCGTCAAGTCCACTTCCTCCTATTTATTAGAATTATCAACCACTTCCTTTTGAAAATATAACTCTTGGTCTAATTTGGGATAGATAAACACTACAGGATGCAGGTGATGTGGTTGGTGATCCATCTAACAATACGAAGGAAAATTCACCATTCCAATATCTTCCACATGTTCATTTTACATTTTCCTCCAATCTAAATTATTATAATGAATCATATTCCATTCAGGATTGGGAGTTATTTAGATTCAACAACCCCTTTTCTAATTGTAGGATTATTCATCTATAATATCTATTGGGTTTTCATGAGGTATCCTCTTATGGGGGACTACATATTTTACTCTTCTTTCTCACTTTATTTTTTAGAGGATTATCTATGTTCTTCTAGAGGGCTTATCTATTGAGTGAAATTTTCTATGTTCTTTTCTTATCTCTCTTTTAGGGAGGTTTTTTTCATACTGTTTTATCATATTCTCCACTTTATGATTGATTTTCTATGTACATGAGTACCTCATCATACCTTGTTATTGGGACCCAATTCACGTTCCCATCTAAGCTATGCTTAAGGGGGTTTTAGTGTATGTGTAACTCTTCCTCACACCCGACCTCCCGAGGTCGTGTCGAGACAGCCGGTGGGGATGGAATACGTGTGGGATGCAGACAAAACTAGTTAGGCAATCTTATGTCTTCGACGCACTAGTGGAAACTGTGAATCTAAGGCAAAGAAGGCCCTCCTAACTTGAACTGGTGTGATAGATCGATCGGCAAGGATGACTGCTCGAAGGCTCCAATCAATATCAAGCTCTGGTGTGATTCGGTCTATGGGTTGTGGGATACATGGAAAATGACCTAGGATAGTTTCATGTATGTCTCCAGACAGGGTCATAGGGTGGATGATGGGTACAGTGGATTCTACGGGTGATTATCTGGTCTAGTCCAGAACTCCTTAGCTATATTAGCTGCTACGTCTAACAAGGATAACTGTTCGATGATGATAGGTGGAAGTGGAGTAGATCTGAATACTAATGTGCGTAAGCCAGCATCTATATCTGATTCACCTGTGGATTCGTTGGGCTGTGGGATTTGTGGGTCACAACCGTAGATTCACGGTTGTTGTGGACCTGCTATGGTCATGTGTGGAATCAGTCCCTAATCCCTAGTATCCAATAGTCATATGCTTTCTCAGCCTCTATATTCAGAATTAATAGTTGTGTGATCTTCTCAGAGTATCTCACAGGTGTTCGTGCAACCTGAATTCTTAAGCTAGTATCTATGTCTGTGAGAGTATCTCCTGCGTCTGGCTGTGGGACCAAAGGATCACAACCGAATGTTTTCTCTCTTTCAAGCCCTTCTACAGTCATGCGGATATTTATCTAGGATAATCTGTAGTTTGGCTGATTTGACCAAAACGTATGTGCTTGGTCGTCTTCTATGTTTAACCCGCTCAACTGTGAGCTGATCTGTTGCAAATCTGCTGTTGTTCGGAAGACTTGGATTCTAAGATTCTGATCTATGTCAGTTATTGCTGTGACTAGATTGGGTTGAGGCACGATTGGCTCGAATATGTATTCTCTGGGTTCCCTAGGTCCCGTGATTGTCATACAAAAGGAAATTATACAAATCTAACTAATGACAGAATAATTTAACCGTGAAAGATATGTCTATGTATATTCCTAAATCTGATAGTTTATGGATAAACTACTGAACAGAATTTAAAGAACAATTATCTAATGTATCTAAAATTGACAACTAAACTAATAATGCAATTAAAACAAACAAAGCAACCGAGTATAGCTACTTGTCTGTGCAGTTTATAGATCTATTCTAAATAACCTGATAACTGATCTACTCTATTTGAAAGACTCTCGATCCTACCTCAGAAGTGAGGAATGAATCATAGTTTCTCAGAAACTATCAATCCTCACAGCTTCCCTGGCAATATCAAAAGTGAAACTAGCTGAAATGAAATGATTGACTACTTTATTTGATATGTTTTAACTAGAATTTTGAAAGCTTGAACCTGGATTTTGTAGAACAGTGGAATCCGATGGTGTGTGTGGTTTTGTCCCCTCAGTGTGATCTCCTCATTCCTTCGTGCTCACGTGGATCCAGAAAAGCGTGTAATGCTAGCATCAACAAAAGTAGATATTGGAACAAAGGCAGCTTAGGATACAGACTGAATACAATGCGAGTAGGAGAGGGATAGCGCAAGAGTACAGAGCTTGGCCTATGCAATTCCTAGCGGGATTTATTGCGAGTCATGCAACATAAAACGTCCAGAACCTGAAACTATCCTGTTTGACGAGCAAAACCTGCAACTTTAATGGCTTCCTACTGAAAATTAAACTGTTCTACCTTAATGGATTGCATGAAGTAATGACAGCACTTGCACAAGATGGATATGTGGCTTTCTAATAGCAAAATAACACTAACTAAGCATGCAATGAACAAAACTATGAATCCTAGACAAAATGGAAGACTAAGCTATTGAAATGAGAAATTGAGAGGCAAATTTGAGGGGCCATTTGCTTGAGCACAAGCCAACTATTTATAGCATTTCCATTTACCCAAAGGTAAAAACCAAATTGATCTCTTAAACCATAAACAATGCCAAAACACTATTCCAGGGAACCAGAATCATTAATGCAAGCCAAAGGCGGTGAAAAAAGCTGGTAAACGTTGAAAATTTTACGTGAGTCACGTTAAAAGAGCATTCTGGAAAACATGTGAAGGACCGCCACCCTGAGCAGGGCGGCGGTTACAGGACCGCCGCCCTGTCTGGGCGGCGGTCACGAGACCGCCACCCAGTCAGGGCGGCGGTTTCGTAACTGAAGAGAAAAATGCAAAGAAAAGAGGGGAAACGAGAAAAACAAAGCACGCAGGGGTTAAGCGGGGCATGCGGGATGTTAATGCATACTTGGGGAGCTTTTCTGGATCCCGAACACCTTGGGAGGAGACTTGTATCATCATTGGGGCACGTGTTACGTTGTTCCGATGGTGCAGTACCCTACAATTTTGGGTACGTACATATTGCCCCCTCGGAGAAGCGTTTTAGCCATGAAGAGGCGTAAAACGGTGGGTCCGAGTATGGCGGTCCCGAAATGGGAAGTTGGAAGTTATACCTGATACGTCTGTGTGTCGAAATGACGCCATCCGAAATTCCCGCCACCTGCAAAATGAAAAGAGAACTCAAGTGCAGATAGACAAAATAGATCGAAAAATAAATACTAAAATAATATGAAATGAGGACGTACCATTTGTGCGGGGATAAGAACTTACCTCCGTCGGCACTCCAAACCTGTGAAAAGGGGATTCAAAACAAGTCAGGTTGCTATATATGAAAAAGTGGGCCCATTTTCCTATTCATTTGCGTGTGTTGATTTGGTTGATTTTGAGCTCTGGGACCCACGGTGACGGTTTCTGACGAGAGTAGAGTCAAAACGTTCGTGACGAGATAGTGATCATGCCTCCGCGAGCAGAACATCGACCCGCGAGATCACAGGTTAGTTTTTCTCAATTTACCATTTTTACCCCCAAAATTTTAAAATGCTAAAATCTTTGTCGTGGGGGGGTTATTTTTGAAAATGTTAGTTTTAATAGGTCTATCTAGGGGGGGCGCCTACTGGGTAGGCTTTGTTTTAGTTAAAAATTGTCATTTTTTGTGTTTTTAGGCCTTTTTAGGGTACAAAACCCGCGTGGGTTTTCGGGACACGACCGCCACCCTGAACAGGGCGGCGGTTACACGACCGCCACCCTGTTCAGGGCGGCGGTTACAAGACCGCCACCTTTAAGGTGGTGGTTGCGAAACCGCCACCCTGCTCAGGGCAGCGGTTCTTCACAGAATGCCAAAAGAACACTTGTTTGAAATTGTTTTTGCATTTTTAGCATTTTTATGTGTTTTCATGATTTTTCAAATGTCATTTGGATACTAACTTGCTCTGTTTTGTGTGTTTTTGGGTGTATGCAGGTGAGGGAGGAGTACATTCGATGGAGCCGAGAGAGAGTGTGACTGGCTCCCAGCAGTATTAGATGCCCTTTCACAGGATGAGGAGGACACTCTTCAGAGGGCCGGTATACTGCGTATATCACGCGTCCCACATGTTGCACCATCCAGTCACATACTTTGTGACTTATTTTCATATTGGGATGCTGATCGGAACACCTTCCGATTACCAGGGGTCCGAGGTGAGTGGACCATCACTTTGGAGGATGTTTACCGTATCCTGGGGGTCCCGATCATCGGGAGATGACTTACTCTTGAGACAGCAGGTTCACGGGCTCAGATAGCACAGTGGGCCTCTTACATGGGAGATGCAGTTATCTCCACTGGTTCGAAGAAGGGGGTGAGGGTCCGATCTATTCCTAGCCTGCCCATCCCCTTGATTCGCCAGGCCATTATGGGGATCCTTGCCTCGAGATTGATCGGGGACAAGGGAGGAGACACTCTATTATACTGCTGGTCCCCCATCATTGCACAGATTGAGGGACATGGCCAGATTTACGCCTGGGGAGCCGACATACTTGGGACTACCTACCATGATTTGTACAGGGTGGTCCATTTACAGGGGCAGTCTTTGAGCCACCCGACCCTGGTTATGAGCTGGGTTTATGAGCACTTCATCCCCTATGGCAGAGGTGTAGAGGTGGCAGATCCCGGAGCTGTGAGGGCAGCCAGATGGACAGACATGTCGGTGCTCAGAGCACCTCACCAGCCAGTTGCTTCCCTGACCACTGATGACATGGAGGCCACACCGTATCAGGCCATGGTAGGTTTATGGGGCGAGGAGGCTCTTACCTTGATTTCCTGCTCCACCACAGGGCAGCTTGTTGACAGGGTAGGGAGGGTGGAGATACATCCTTTTGGCTGAGTTCCTCAGCAGTTTGGCCTGCCTTACATGGGTATGCTTCCCCCGGTGGTGCCAGTATATAGATCAGTTCGAGAGGCCAGGGGAGGTCCTAGAGGCCGGGGTTGGACAGTTGTTACTCCTGGTGTTCCTATTGCGGCTAGGCGGGTAGTACGTGCTCGAGGGAGAGCCGGTGCTCCTCAGGCACCCTTACTTCAGATTGCTGCCAGTCCCACCCACAGCAGCGATGACCCCATTGACATAGACTCTGAGTCTGAGGAGTTCACAGGGGGAGAGACGGAGGAGGAGACCGAGGCTGAGGCTAGCGAGTCAGGTGGAGAGGAGGACAGCGATCCTGAGTGGCATGACACTCAGGATATTTTACAGGCAGAGAGGGCAGAGCAGAGCACGGAGAGGGTGACTCTGGTTTCAGAGGAGCCACTCTCCCAGGGCCTTGGTGGGGAGGATGAGTCCATAGCGGGATGCTACGTTGCTCCAGCCACGGGAGGAGTACCTCAGTCAGCGGTGGCATCTGTGGCAGGTGCTGACCCTAGAGATCCATCTTGGAGGCCCGGTGATCCGAGTGAGTTATCTTCCTTCTTTTTAATGTTTTCTTTGAGTTAGGATTGCCTTAATTGCTATCTCTCCCTTTGTTTACATCTATTTTTATCTCTTGATTATTTCTAATTTATTTTCTCCTTTGTTTGCAGAGACCGCCGATGAGTGGCGAGACCTGATTCGCCGGGTATGCACTGATACCCTGATGATCCCTATGGAGAAGACCCGTGCAGAGCTATCTGTGGATGCAGGGGAGCCTTCAGCAGCTGGCAGACATACCGATGTCTTTTCCCCTATCTGGCATGTGGCCAGGATGGTATCTACCCTCCGTACTGAGCTGGCAGGGTATAGGACAGCAGAGCGCCTGATGAGGAGTCATTCTCATGGTGAGACCGCAGCTGCCCCTCGGGATCGTGAGCCCTCCGTGCACTCAGAGCACCGGCGTAGCCGGAGTCCTAGGCATGGGCGTGCACCCTCAGAGGGATCTCATAGGGGTTGAGAAGCCACTTGGCTCTCTTGGACTATTTTTATGATGTATTTTGTATCTCCCGGGCTCTTTGAGCATTTTGACCATGCTTAGCGCATGATGGCATTGTACAGGAATTTTGACCATTTATATATATATATACTCTTTTCAGATCAGATTCTTGGTATTATGACTTTGTTTCCATTTCCACATGTAAACTATGATGTTATGTTTATATGCTTTTTAGAATGTATGCAATGGAGAACAAATGATACAAATGTTTACTTTCTTTTTGTATTTCGTGATGCTGATATGTGATAATGTAGACACAATGTGATTTTGAATTTTAGTTTCTATAAGCAATTCTTGGTACTTCATATTTGTTTTGACAAAGTGTGATGATAAACCGGTATGATGAGCAGATAAACTTGCCCCACTCCTAACTCCACACAACTAGTAAGATGCGAGGGCTTATCACCGAGAGCTAGAAAGGGCACAAGTTATGAAATGTATTGAAATGATAGTGATGAAAGATAGACAAAGCTTTGGTGGAACCAAATTAGGATGCTACAAGCCTACTCTACTCGAGTGACTCCATAGTTTGGGATGCAACTTGCTTTGCGGTTTATCTAGACTTAGATCCGTAGATGGCCACATGGTAGACAAAATCTGGGTTTCAGGGTTTTGAACTCTCTTGGAATTTTGGACATCTGATTCATTTGTTTTTGACTCAGGATTTCAAAGGTTCATTTGAATTTTTGCTTATGACCTTTAACGTTTATTGTCAAGAGGACCCCCTATACCTTGCCCCATGCTACTAGTAAGAAGTATGGGCTTATCACCATGGACAAGGCATAGGTGAGTAAGGGCATTTCCATCCTTTCCCAACCTTACGTCACTAGTAAGAGATGCAAGCTCATCACCGAAGGTTGGTAGGGCAAGGAAATGTGTAAAATTTAAAATTTTCTGTTTGATTTATATTTGACTTGCTTATTTGAGCAAAATGTCAGCATGCTCTTACTTCCAAAGAGATATACATACGGGATAGATGTGACACGATGAAGCTTCTAGAACAGACCATAGGCAAGACACCTATCCTAAGAAGAAACCAAAAGTGAGAACAAGCATGCAGACCTTGGTATGGTTACCATTAAGACTTTGTCATATCTAGCTTTATGTGATGAAATGATTCCAAAATAGTTGATGATATCATGGAAATGGAGAAGTATGATTAGAGTGTTTATGCCAATACCATCAGAAGTTTGTAATGAATTGCTTTTAAGAATAAATTCCTTGATCACAAAATTGTACGAAACAAGCAGACAAAATGAACCTAATTATATGAAGATGCAATGTAGATATAATTATACAAATAATGTTGGCCGCTTATGCGTAGAATCGTTTAAGGTGTAGGGAATTGACTGTTTCACCAAATTCCTCACCTTCTAGTGTACATAAGAGATATGCACCATTTCCATAGTCTCTCATGACTCGGTATGGGCCCAACCATTTGGGCCGGAACTTCCTTCCTTCGCCGGTCTTTTTATCGATCCGACTGTCTAGCCTTAGAACTAGATCACCTTCATATATGTCTCATTCATAGACCTTCTTGTTATACTGCCGGCACATCCGGTCAGCATAGACTCTATGCCACTGTTCAGCATCTAACCTAGCTTCATCTAGACTTTCTAGTTGGGAGAGACGTGCTTCTCTATAAGCATCTTCATCCAGAATCCCTTGTAATGAGATACGGAGACTGGGTATTTCAACCTCAAGCGGGAGAACTGCTTCTGCCCCGAATACCAGCGAGAAAGGAGTCACTCCTGTTGGTGTTCTTATTGAGGTTCGGTGGGCCCACAAGGCCAGGATATAACTTCAAATGCCAATCTCATTTGTTTTCTTTCACAGTTTTAAGGAGAATGGCTTTTAATGTTTTGTTTGTCGCTTCAGCTTGTCCGTTGGCTTGAGGGTAATACAAGGAGGCCGTATGATGGCTTATTTTAAATTTATTGCACAATTCGTGAACTTCGTCATTCTTAAAAGAAGTCCCATTATCTGAGATAATGATTTGTGGGACACCGTACCTACAAATGATTTGGTTCAAAATGAACTTGGTGATTACAGAACCCGGTACAGTAGTAAGAGGCATGGCCTCTACCCACTTGGTAAAATATTCGGTGGCCGTGATTATGAAATTATGGCCATCTGTAGATGAGGGAGAGAATTTCCCTATCAAATCTAGGCCCCACGTAGAAAAGGGCCATGGAGTAGATTGGTTGTAGAGCTTGTGCCGGCATGTGGATCTCGTGGGAGAATTCTTGGCACTTATGACACCTTCGTACAAACTCTACTGCGTCGTGTTCTAGAGTAGGCCAGAAATAGCCCATCCGATGTATTTTACGAGTGGTGGCATGGCCACCGAAGTGGCCTCCACACATTCCACCATGAGATTCATGGAGAATCTTCTTGGATTCTTCTGTGTCGACACATCTTAGAAGCATTCCATCGAATGCTTTACGATAGAGCACCTGCTCTATAATGACGTATTTAGCTACGATAATGCGTAACCGCCTTCTTTGTTGTGGTGTAGCACCTTCTGGATACGTATGGTCCATGATATAATTAATAATATCAGTATACCAAGGACACTCAGAGATAGGAGGTCTGGTTTCGATGTAGTATACGCATTCATCAGGAAAGTCCAGATCTACTAGATTGCCTCCGTCTAGTGGGTTATCAGCTAACCAATCCATGATGATTTGTCCTTTAACGGATTTCTGATTTACAAATGTTAATTCAAACTCCCCCATTAAGGTTATAAAGCGTCCAGCCTTTTTAGACAAGGACCCTTGTGTGAGGAAAGTTCGTAAATAGTCTATCTTTACAATGACCCTTGTTTCTTGATTTAGCATATAATGTCTTAAGCATTTGGTTGCAAAATTATGGCAAGGCATTCTCGTTCTGCCTGTGTATAACATGTTTCATAGTCGAGCAACATTCGGCTAATGAAATAGATCACGTGTTCTCTCTTGTCATCATCTTCTTGAGCCAGCATACAGGCTAGCGAGACATTGGTAGCTCGCGAATATAAAATTAACGGGTGGTCTGGCTTAGGTGGCATTAGCGTAGGTGGTGATAACAAGAAACGCTTAACTACGTCAAAAGCTTCATTGCAGTCTTCGGTCCAATCAATACTATAATCTTTCTTGAGTAGATTGTTGATTGGATGAATGGCAAAGCTTAAGTCTGGGATGAATCTCTGGATTGCACCAAGCTTTCCGAGAAATGACCTGATTCCAGATTCATCCGAAGGTGGGACCATTTCGAGAACAGCCCTAATTTTGGTTGGGTCAACATCGATCCCTCGTGATGATACAATGTAACCTAGGAGCTTCCCTCCTGTTACACCAAAGACACATTTTTCTGGATTTAGCGTGACTCCGTATTCTATTAGACATGAAAGAATGACGCGAAGCACTTCCGGATGGTCACAACGCTTCTTGGCCTTGGCCAACAAGTCATCTACGTAGGATTCCACAATTTTATGAATAAGATCATGAAATATATATGTCATAGCCCGCTGGTATGTAGCACCAGCATTCTTGAGACCGAATGGCATAACAACATAGCAATAGGTTCCCCAAGGAGTTATAAACGTGGTTTTAGCTTGATCTTGTTCGGATATTCTGATTTGATTGTATCCTGAGAATCCATCCATGAGAGACAAAAGCTCAAATCCAGCTGTTGCGTCAACAATGACGTCTATGGATGGTAACGGGAAGTCATCCTTAGGACATGCCTTGTTAATGTCTCGGAAGTCTATGCAGATGCGTATCTTCCCATTCTTTTTGAGAACGGGAACGATATTAGATACCCACTGAGAGTAATCGACTGGTTTGATGAATCCTACTTGGAGGAGTTTCATTACCTCCTCTTTCACCATGAGAGCTACCTTAGGTTTCATTGGTCTTGATTTTTGTTTAATCGGCTTTGCATCTGATTTAGTGACGAGGTTATGTACCGTGATGTGTGGTGCAACCCCTGTCATTTCTTTATAATTAAATGCGAAAGCCTTCTGATGTTCTTTGAGGATTCGAGTGTGTATTTCTACTTCTGATGGAGTTAACGAGGATCCTAACTTCAATATCCTTGGTTCATCCTCTGTTCCGATGTTAATATCGATTGTTTCTTCGATTAGAGAAGCGTTACCTTCTTCAAACTCAGGCGGGGCTGGAGGTAGTTCCAGATCGTCTCCATTCTCGACTGTGTATATGCTAAGGTCTTTTTGTGGGGGAAGCTCTGTCATGGGATTTCTGAAGTAGGAAGATGAATGCGGGATTAAGGATAAATCTACTGCGTGATGGGTGAGATGTAACGCTGCATAGGTGTTTAAGTAATTCAGAGTGGCCATATCACTATCAATGTGGTCTAGGATAGTAGATTTGTTCTCATCTCTGTTCGTTAAAAGAGGGTTTGACATTTTTTTTACTAATGGTTCGGTACGAAGGGATACCATGAAACGGGTATCTTCCAACTCACTGTTTGGAGTGAAGCGTGACGCTGAGGTTGCTATTGAATCAGCGAGAAGATTTTGTTCTCGCGGGATTGCTTCAATTGATATGAAGTCAAACTCCTTGCTTAAATTCAATACAGCTATTTTGTAGAGCTGTAAGTGTTCGGCTTTGGTTTCATACACCTCAGCGACTTGGTTTGCTACTAATTGTGAGTCTCCTAACACCCTGATGTTATTAACACCGATCCTCTTAGCTAAGACGAGGCCAAGGAGGAGGGCTTCGTACTCAGCGCCATTGTTTGTACATTCAAAATTTAGTTTAAAGGCAAATGGTAGGACTTTTCCCTCGGGAGAAGTAAAGATTACACCTGCCCCAGCTCCGTAACGACATCTAGCTCCATCGAAATGGAGAGTCCAATATTTAGCTGGGAATATGGGCATTGGGATATTTGTTGTGTTAACATATTCTACTTCTACCATGCAGAGATCCTCTGCTGGAAGAGAACCAACACCTAGGGTATATCCCATGCCTACAGAATCAAATGGTAGGAACATTGGTAGATCCTGTTCTAGCAATTCAATGATTTTTGCAGTAGTTCCTAATGATACTGTTTCTACAATCTTAGCCTCATCCTTGAGGGCTGGGATCATCTTGACTAGGCTCATAGTCTCAAGATCTGTCGTAGGTACCAGCTTTTCCTCCGGTTTTGTGTCGGTGGGTTTATTAAGTTGGTTTGTTGGGAGTTCAAATTCCGAGTGAACGCCTGGTCTTTTCTTTAAGTCAGCTAGGTGTATATCGAATGGTTTTGGATCACCTTTGGCTACAAACACCTTTCCTAAATGCAAGAATCTTACTTCTTGGAATAATGTAGAAGGGATTGCCTTCATACGATGTATCCATGGTCGGCCAAGGATCATATTATAGTTGGTTTCCCGATCTATAATATAAAACTCAGTCAGGATTGTTTTGGGTCCTAAGGTGACCGGTAGTATTATAGTTCCAATCGACGTGGCTTTAAGGCTATCATAGCCTCTTAGTGTATTTCGAGTCGTGGAACAATTCGTTTCTCCATACCCTAGCTTTTGAAGGAAAGAGAAGGGGACTATGTTAACTGCTGCCCCATCATCAACCATTGCACGTTTCACATAATTGTTATAAACCCATACTTGCAAATGTAAGGCTGGATCACCTCGGCATGCAATCTCAGCGTCTGTTGGCATTTTGTTTATTTCAAATATGAATTCGGTATCCCTATCCGGCTGCCCCGGAGGGTGGATATCAAAGTCTATATGGTTTACCTATGTTTCGGGAGGTGGAGTGATGTTAATTAAATGACCTAAACCTAATGCCTCTAAAAGAGCAGCCCTGTGGGCAGGAGAGTTCTTTAGTAAGTCCAAAAAAGAAATGTGCGAGAAGGTTTTTGTTAGATCACTAATTAAATCATAGGCACCCACGGGTTTTACCAATATTTGTTGGATGTTATCTGTCTCTGGTAGGTACCTTGGACTTGGCTGAGAGGAATACTCTCGTGTCCTTGTTACAGCTTCCATGGGTAGTTCGGCGTCTAACTCCACTAAACCGACTATCTTGGGTCGCGGTTGACTTCCTAATTGTGGTGCAACTAATGGATTTAGTGAAGTTGAGGCTTCATGATCATTGTTTCCTGTCATTACACCCTTGTTTGTCCCATTCAGATTTAACCTGTTGTTGTTGTGATTTGGGAGCGGATCATTGAAGATCTTAAGGGGTGCATTTTGAGGGGAAACTACCCCTGTAAAAGTATTTGGTGCCGGTGACGTAGGATCTGCCAAGAACATATCTATGAAAAGTTGTCTTTGTTCCTCTGGCAAACATTGCATGAATTTATTGTAGTCACGGCATGTTCTAGTGTCATGGCCCAAATTTTGTGGAAGCCACAATACGAGTTAGGATTGTAATTCCTAGTTTGTTGGCTTGGTGTATATTGTGGCCCAAAACTCTGATCAAACCATTGCCTATTAGGATTAAAGTTTTACATTTGTTGTTTTTGGTTTTGATTCTGGTTTTGACAACCAGTTGAGTTTTGGCTTGGACCGTGTGTAGGGTTTCACCGTTGTTGTTGTTGTTGTTGTGGATGATTGAAATCCACTGCATTGATTGTTGGGGTAAAGTTGTTGTTTCGTTGGTTGTTCATTAGTGGTGGAGCATTCACAATATTTACCTTTTTAGCCTGATCAGTTACTCCATCTGTTGTCACTCCATGATTTTTATTGAGGATTTTAGGTCCTGGATTGACATTTGTGGTAGTAGGATAAGCCGTAGTATTCTGGTTGGAGGTGATTAACCTCCCGTTTGTTCCATACGTCTTACGACCGCTATCTATTGCCGCTTGATCTATTCGAGAGCACTCTCAAGTACTTCATCGTAAGTCCTTAGTGGGAACTTCTGGACTTCTTCCTTTACTTCTCTGCTGAGAGAATGAAGGAATAAATCACATAGTTCCATTTGGTCCATATTTGGAGCACTGGCTGAAGAATAAAGAACTGTACGCCACCTCTGGATGAAATGAGTGACAGATTCATTGTGTTCCTGCTTAATGTGCAAGAATTCCCTGATTCCTGTTCTTAATAGTTTGTTCATGTCAAATGCCTTAATGAACTCTGAAACGAGTTGTTTAAATGAATGGATGGAAGCCTCAGGTATTCTATAATACCAATCGAGAGCGATGCCTTCCAAAGTTTTGGGGAATATTTTAGCAACAACCCCATCCCAAGGGAGTAGTTCTCGAATGGATGTGGCGTAAGCCTTGATATGTGCATTCGGATCTCCCTCACCTTTGTATTTGGGAAAATCGGGAAGAGGTCTTGGAAGCATGACGCTTCGTATGGTGAAATCTAAGGGCTCTTTCAAATATTCTGAATAAGTTCCTATCACATAGGTTTCGACCATTGATGGTGCTTGCTGAGGGAGTGGCGGTGGAATGGGTTGTTGATATGGCGTAGCATATGCATTGGCAGGGGCATAAGGAAACCCCTGTGTTTGAGAAACCATGCCGGGAGAGGAGAACATATCCCCTTGTGGTGATTTGGAGTACATGTTTAAGTATGAAGGGGTATTGTCCAGGAATGGATTATTTTGTACTAGACCGGGAGGTATCGGAACGGTGTTAGAAATGGCGGTTCTAGTTGGCGTTTGTTGTGAATACTGAGGAGGCATGCCCAACGTGCCTATTCCTGTGAGGAGGTCTACTTGGCTAGGATGGTGTGGAGGATTAGAATTTCCTGCCTGCATGAATTGAGAATGGTGATTTTCCTGAGCAAGTTCCAACCCCCTAACTTTTTCTACTAAAGTTGAAATGACCTCATTTGGTGAAGTCACGATATTTTTCCTTAGTGGCGTTTGTTGTATATCCTGATGTTGTATAGGCCTGTGATACCCTGCTATGAACTGATCGCTGCCTACCAAGTTTCCCCAAGGGCATTTCCTATATGTAGTGGTATGGAGGTATTTTCTTGAAAAGAGACCTCGGGTTGCATTTGTAAACTCCCTATGGGTGGGTACATACTCTCGAGAGCGTTGTTCATTCCTGGCATAACGTACTGAATGTTCATCATCTAAAACTAGGTATGGGTCTGATTGTCTACTAATTTGTGGTCTAAGTAGTATCTGAGGAGATGAACCAGATTCTCCTGTGAACATCATATTGTTCGAGCCTGAAGGCTCTGTTTGTTGTGTTTGAGCGAGCTGATCCAACTCCTCTGTTTGGAAGGATGAGCTATATCTAGTCCTTGGAGGTGGAGTTTGTGTTGACAACCAGTTGTCTGAATAATTGTCACCCCATACTGAGAGTGAGGGTGATGACTGTCTATTCAGTTGAGCGTAGTATGCCTCAAGACCTAAGAGAGGTCTGCCATATGCATCGACTCCCGACATATTCGGGGGGTATATGAATACCCACAGAATAATGGGAAGGAGTGAAGGTGGAAGAAAGAGGTAAGGAAAGGCATTGTGTGCTTCACGTCAGGTTCACCAATTTTGTTAGTGAAGCTGATGGTGAAAGCTGATGAGGTAGAAAAGATGAAAAAGTATTTTAATTGGAAGAGCAAGTAGAAATATGACTCCGAACCAGAAAGTAGGAAGTTCACGTCAGGTTCACCAATTTTGTACGATGGAAAAGTGACAAGCGAGCGTGGGAATCTACAAGTAACTCTTCCTCGCACCTGACCTCCCAAGGTCATGCCGAGACAGCCGGTGGGGATGGAATATGTGTGGGATGTAGACAAACTAGTTAGGTAATCTTATGTCTTCAACGCGCACTAGTGGAAACTGTGAATCTAAGGCAAAGAAGGCCCTCCTAACCTGAACTGGTGTGATAGATCGATCGGCAAGGATGACTGCTCGAAGGCTCCAATCAATATCGAGCTCTGGTGTGATTCAGTCTATGGGTTGTGGGATACGTGGAAAATGACCTGGGATAGTTTCGTGTATGTCTCCAGACAGGGTCATAGGGTGGATGATGGGTACAGTGGATTCTACGGGTGATTATCTGGTCTAGTCCAGAACTCCTTAGCTATATTAGCTGCTACGTCTAACAAGGATAACTGTTCGATGATGATAGGTGGAAGTGGAGTAGATCTGAATACTAATGTGTGTAAGCTAGCATCTATATCTGATTCACCTATGGATTCGTTGGGCTGTGGGATTTGTGGGTCACAACCATAGATTCGCGGTTGTTGTGGACCTGCTATGGTCATGTGTGGAATCAGTCCCTAATCCCTAGTATCCAATAGTCATATGCTTTCTCGGCCTCTATATTCAGAATTAATAGTTGTGTGATCTTCTCAGAGTATCTCACAGGCGTTCGTGCAACCTGAATTCTTAAGCTAGTATCTATGTCTGTGAGAGTATCTCCTGTGTCTGGCTGTGGGACCAAAGGATCACAACTGAACGTTTTCTCTCTTTCAAGCCCTTCTACAGTCATGTGGATATTTATCTAGGATAATCTGTAGTTTGGCTGATTTGACCAAAACGTATGCGCTTGGTCGTCTTCTATGTTTAACCCGCTCAACTGTGAGCTGATCTGTTGCAAATCTGTTGTTGTTCGGAAGACTTGGATTCTAAGATTCTGATCTATGTCAGTTATTGCTGTGACTAGATTGGGTTGAGGCACGATTGGCTCGAATATGTATTCTCTGGGTTCCCTAGGTCCCGTGATTGTCATACAAAAGGAAATTATACAAATCTAACTAATGACAGAATAATTTAACCGTGAAAGATATGTCTATGTATATTCCTAAATCTGATAGTTTATGGATAAACTACTGAACAGAATTTAAAGAACAATTATCTAATGTATCTAAAATTGACAACTAAACTAATAATGCAATTAAAACAAACAAAGCAACCGAGTATAGCTACTTGTCTGTGCAGTTTATAGATCTATTCTAAATAACCTGATAACTGATCTACTCTATTTGAAAGACTCTCGATCCTACCTCAGAAGTGAGGAATGAATCATAGTTTCTCAGAAACTATCAATCCTCACAGCTTCCCTGGCAATATCGAAAGTGAAACTAGCTGAAATGAAATGATTGACTACTTTATTTGATATGTTTTAACTAGAATTTTGAAAGCTTGAACCTGGATTTTGCAGAACAGTGGTGAATCCGATGGTGTGTGTGGTTTTGTCCCCTCAGTGTGATCTCCTCATTCCTTCATGCTCACGTGGATCCAGAAAAGTGTGTAATGCTAGCATCAACAAAAGTAGATATTGGAACAAAGGCAGCTTAGGATACAGACTGAATACAATGCGAGTAGGAGAGGGATAGCGCAAGAGTACAGAGCTTGGCCTATGTAATTCCTAGCGGGATTTATTGCGAGTCATGCAACATAAAACGTCCAGAACCTGAAACTATCCTGTTTGACAAGCAAAACCTGCAACTTTAATGGCTTCCTACTAAAAATTAAACTGTTCTACCTTAATGGATTGCATGAAGTAATGACAGCACTTGCACAAGATGGATATGTGGCTTTCTAATAGCAAAATAACACTAACTAAGCATGCAATGAACAAAAACTATGAATCCTAGACAAAATGGAAGACTAAGCTATCGAAATGAGAAATTGAGAGGCAAATTTGAGGGGCCATTTGCTTGAGCACAAGCCAACTATTTATAGCATTTCCATTTACCCAAAGGTAAAAACCAAATTGATCTCTTAAACCATAAACAATGCCAAAACACTATTCCAGGGAACCAGAATCATTAATGCAAGCCAAAGGCGGTGAAAAAAGCTGGTAAACGTTGAAAATTTATGTGAGTCACGTTAAAAGAGCATTCTGGAAAACACGTGAAGGACCGCCACCCTGAGCAGGGCGGCGGTTACAGGACCGCCGCCCTGCCTGGGCGGCGGTCACGAGACCGCCGCCCAGGCAGGGCTGTTTCGTAACTGAAGAGAAAAATGCAAAGAAAAGAGGGGAAACGAGAAAAACAAAGCACGCAGGGGTTAAGCGGGGCATGCGGGATGTTAACGCATACTTGGGGAGCTTTTCTAGATCCCGAACACCTTGGGAGGAGACTTGTATCATCATTGGGGCACGTGTTACATTGTTCCGACGGTGCAGTACCCTAAACATTTCAAGTGCTATATTTGTGGTTCTAGGTTATGATTGTTTTATAATTAGTCAATTTTTAGTTCATGTTGCAAGTTGTATAAATTATGGGATTTTTGTATAAATTATGAAACTGATGTGAATCTTATGGTTATTTTAATTCCTTTGTTGAATATTTGCATATTTATCCCAATGGATCAAGGCACTAGCTATATATGGAATGATCAACCCGTTTCATATCAAATCTTGTTGTATTTTCCCCTATGAGATCTCCATTATCATTTTGTATGCCAGATAGAGTTCTCACTTGGTATGTTTTACCTTACACTTGTTAAATCCCTTTAACAAAAATTAGAAAGTTATGAATGTCCATTTGTATTTCTTCATTAGGGAAATTTTCTAATGTATTTTTCCTTTCAAATGTGGGACTAATTTACAAATGACCTGATTGGGTGCTTAGTCACGGAGGTTACATTTTAAGAAAGACATTTTTAGTGAATTTAAGTCTCTTTTGTATAGAAATATTTTTCAATCCCCTTCAAATACGTGTGTATGTATAAGGTTGGGATTTATATTTATTTTATGTTTAGGATCATGCAGAATTGTAGATAAATTTAGGATTTTTTATGATTAGGGTCTAAGAGAGTATCCTAGTTTAATTGATTAATTCATAAATGATATAGTGGATAGGAAGGAAGATATCATTAAATTTTGATGTGTAATTAATCTAATTGTTAATATTATCATTTTTAATTATGTTTCTAGGTATGATGTACAATCACTAAATCATGTAATTATAAAATCCTTATGGAATTCTAGTTTCATTGTCACTTATTAACATTTCAATTACTATATTTTCGGTTCTAGGTTATGATTGTTTGATAATTAGTAGTTCTTAGTTCATGTGGCAAGTTGCACAAATTATGGGAGTTTGTATAAATTATGTAACTGATGTGAATCTTATGGTTATTTTGAATCCTTTTTTGAACCTTTGAATATTTATCCCAATGGATGAAGGAACTAGCTATATATGGAATGATCAAACCCTTTCATATCAAATCTCGTTGTATTTTCCCCTATGATATCTCCATTATAATTTTGCATGCCAGATAGAGTTCCTCACTTGGTATGTTTACCTGACACTTGTTAAATCCCTTTAATAAAAGTTAGAAAAATTTATGAATGTCATTTGTATTTCTTCATTAGGGAAATTTTCTAATGTTTTTTTCTGAAAAATGTGTAACTAATTTACAATTGACCTGAATTGGGGTGCTTAATCATGGGAGGTTACATTTTAAGAAAGATCCTTTCAGTGAATTTAAATTCTCTTTTGTATAGAAAGATTCTTCAATCCCCTTCAACTACGTGGGTATGTATAAGGTTGGGATTTATCTTTATTTTATGTTTAGGATCATGAAGAATTGTAGATAAATTTTAGGATTTTTTTTTATGATTCGGATCTAAGAGAGTATCCTAGTTTAATTGATAAATGAGATAGTGGATAGGAAGGAATATATATTAAATTTTGATGTGTAATTAATCTAATTGTTAAGATTATCATTTTTAATTATGTGTCTAGGTATGATGTACAATCACTAAATCATGTAATTTCATAA
Source organism: Taxus chinensis (assembly GCA_019776745.2). NCBI lineage: Eukaryota > Viridiplantae > Streptophyta > Pinopsida > Cupressales > Taxaceae > Taxus > Taxus chinensis. Next base: position 637,363,852 of record CM034148.1, on the reverse strand, counting down.
AATCCTTATGTAATTCTAGTTTCATTGTCACTCATTAACATTTCAATTACTATATTTTGGGTCCTAGGTTATGATTGTTTGATAATTAGTCAATTCTTAGTTCATGTGGCAAGTTGCATAAATTATGGGAGTTTGTATAAATTATGTAATTGATGCAAATATTATGGTTATTTTGACTCCTTTGTTGAAGCTTTGCATATTTATCCCAATGGATGAAGGAACTAGCTATATATGGAATGATCAACCCGTTTCATATCAAATCTTGATGTATTTTCCCCTATGAGATCTACATTATCATTTTGCATGCTAGATAGAGTTCTCACTTGGTATTCTTACCTAACACTTGTTAAATCCCTTTAACAAAAGTTAGAAAGTTATGAATGTCATTTGTATTTCTTCATTAGGGTAGTTTTCTAATGTGTTTTTTCTACAAATGTGTGACTAATTTACAATTGACTTGAATTGGGCGCTTAATAATGGAGGTTACATTTTAAGAAAGATCCTTTCAGTGAATTTAAGTCTCTTTTGTATAGAATTTTCATGGTCTCACCCATTAGCCTTACAAAAACAGAAGAAGTAGAGAAGTGTATCATTTTCTCATTATTTTTGGTCATGAGTCTAACTTGATTTGTGTAGAGGTTATACTTTTTGAATAAAAATTATCTTTTCCTCTATTCAAAAAATCCTTAGTACATGTTTGGGTTCCAACAGTTCCTAGGTGGTACATGAAAAGGATTATCTCTGACAATGAAACTTGACTAACAAGGATTTATTATACATGGGAATAACAACCCTATATACTTAGAGTATTATTACTCTCAGGATTTACACTTGAAAATATATGTGAATGAGTAACATAGGGATGAGACATGAAAATAAAATATTTCCTTATTTGTCCCTAGTGATTTATAGGGATTGATTTCATATATTTAATTATCGCATCTATTTTAGGAAATGAATGTAGTATTTTAGTTCAATGACATCACTTGTAAGTAAAAATCAGAGGCACCATTGATATTAAACACTATTGTTTGTTTGGTTTGTAAAAAATAAAATATTTTTCAAACTTGTTATTGATTTTGAAATAAAATTACCATTAAATTGATTTGCATAATATAATTACTTATTTATTATTTTAAATAAGCCAAGAATTCTCTAAAATCGATTTTATGCTCTTATATTTTAAAAGATTCTTCAAATGATTTTTTTTAGATTTAAAACTTAGCATTATCAATGTGGGGCAATAATTTGGTGAGGCCAAATTGAATAATCGAACATTGTTTTTTTTAATATTTGGAAATGATGGAATCTCCAAAAATTAGAAACCTCAAAGGGATACATTTAGACCTTCTTGCGCCTTAATAGTAGGTGGGAAGATTGCATTAGACCACAAACATACTTCTGAAACCTATATATTTCAATTCAACAAATAAAGATTCATACATGTGTGTTTAAACTCACAAAATGTTTGAATTTATGTCTAAATTTGATAGTATTATCATGTAATAACCAAAATGCACCTTGAAACACAAAAGAAAATGTGTTGGGTTTGATTTTCAATTCCTTTATATGAAATACATTTATTAGATATCTGTAGATGGAGTATTAAGTGCAAGTGATAATGACATAAAGAGGTGAGACTCCAACACAAGGGTGCATTATGCATAGAGAGGTGAGATGATACTATGTGACTCAATTGTGCCTTGGGGGACACAAAACTGTGTAGGTGTTGTGATTAAATGGGATGCTGACAAAATGTAAGATGATCATGTGGATGAGAATACCAGGATGGATGACATGTCTTAGAATCAACCTTATTTTTTTCCTTTTTAGGTGTTTAGTGGGAATATTTGATTTATTAGGTAGATTATTATGGTTTTATGCATGTTTTTTTTGGAATTTTTAGCTAGGAAGCGCCTTATGTAGAAGTTACTTTTTAATAAATGTGTCTACATTTTCCCCCCTTTTTGGGGTTCACTTGGTGCTAATAGGTAGGACTGGAGTTGAAAAACTAAAGATCTACGTGGGGGTCTTCCAACCCTAACTGGCAATGGTTTCCAAATGTCTACTATAGATCACCTAAATGATTGACTGGATAGTTAGTTAGAATACATGGATTATGAGATTGAATGGGTATACACTTATCCATCATGCTAGTTATAAAGAAGAGTACATCGATCAGATTGATTGACTTGTAAGGAGGACTAAAATAGGTGATGATTAATAGTCATAAGAATTTGAGGAGAAGGATTTGAAACCTGATATCCCTAGTCTCTAACATAGTTATAAAAGTTTACTTAGCAGCAAGTGTTTCCCCAAATCATAATGTGAGGATGACAACCAAATAACAAATTTGATGCCAAAAGTGAACCTCGCTAAAGGCATGATGAGTGGAATCAAGGACTAATTGTTGCCCCAACCACTATGCAATGTGAAAATTTTAAGATTTCAGGGGTGTTTATAATATGTAGATGCAATTTGTTAGAGAGCATGAGAGGAATGTTACCCCATAGTGTGAATATATGGTGATTGAAAATGAGTACTATTTAAGATTTAAATAATCACGAGAAGTGGTGTTTCTGTAAAATAAGTTGTCATGCAAAAGGCATACATAGTGATCGCGAGATGATTCATTTTAGGAGAGGAATGGAATACTTGAGTGATAGTAAGTGGCATTGGTTGTAATGGTATGAATACAATGTGTGTATGTGTATGGAGCCCATTGAGCTATTGATATGTAAATCATTCTGGAGGTAGTAGTGTCCCGTATGAATCTAATTGAAATTACAAATCTTGTACGATGTTAATTGAGTGTAGATTGTTTCAATGGGAAGCTTATAACAAAATTTCATTGAGTATTATGCAGCAATGTCTATGACAAGTATTAACCCTGTATCTCTTATTGTCATATATAATGATTGTGATATATATACCATTGTCATGTGTAATAATGTGTTTGAATAGTGATATTTAAAATCTTGAAACATTCATCCAACAGGTAGTGGTGTAACGGTTCTTTTGGGTATCCTTCTAACTGGGAGGTCTAAGGTTCAAATCTCAGCTCTGTGTTAAGGTGGCCTACTACAAATGGTTTGGATATACCCTAAGTGATGGGGCGCCATGATAATGTGTTTTAATCATGTGGGCTCGTCGAAGAGCTTAAAACTACCATCCTTGGATGGTTCCATGACTGGTGTGGGCTGGTGATGCCACAATGGTCTAGGGCCCTCTCCCTAGGCAACCTAAAAAATATATCAAACATTCAATGAAGCAAGTATGTTAACAAGACTATATCACCATATGTATATTCATGATTAAACTAATGCACATCAATAAAAATATTCATTTTTTATATAAATATATATCATCCTTAATATAATGAAGTTGAAATAAAGTTATATTTAAATTTGGTATTAGTGTATCCTAAATTCTTGATTCAAAATATAACATTAACAACTATACCAAAATATCTAGAATATACGTAACTTATTTAGAACTTTGATATTTTTGAAAAAAATTTTAAACATGGTCACATTTTTTATTATCTTCATTTTAGAAGAATATTTAAACCTTACCTCATCATTTATTTTTCAAATATAATTTTACATGGAAATAACCTAAATAACTGAGTTCCTCTTAAAATACTCTAAAGAAGAAAGTAATTTCCTCTAAAAATACTCTAAAGACCATTGAAAATAACAATATTAGTATGAAATATATAAATGATACTTAATTTATACCCCACTCCATCACCCTTGATACTTGAAATAAGATTAAAAATTCTAATATTAAGATGATATAAATGAATAATACTAATATCAACTCCACAATCCCACCCCTAATATATTTTAGCTTAAGATAAATTAGAATCCTCACTTTACACCTAAATAAATAACTATATATATATATATATATATATATATATATATATATATATATATATATATATATATATAAATTTTAAATACGCAATATAAATGAACATGATATAGTGTTATCCTCTTACTAAATACTAAATGTATACACCTAATTTTTCACGCTTTATATTTTCACATATGTTACTAATGATTTCTCTTCCATGTTAGAGGTCACGAATGTATATATTTCCAGGAACGAGTGCCTTAAGGGGATTTTCCTGGGATAAGGGTATGGTTATGTACGTAACCATTGGGTTAGGGATGATACATGGAGAGAGAATAACTTTTGGTCCTATCTATGCACCTTCTTTGCTCTTATCTTCTTACTTTTCTTTACACCCTTTCGAAACCTTACTTGCACATGACCATATTATTTTTACCTTGCAATACTTTATTCTTCATGACACATTGCACACACCACCTATCCTTTCCCTGCCTAGCCAATGCCATTTCCCACAAGCCATTACGTTGGCACATTTTCAAATTCATGGCCAACGTAATCACCCGTGGGTGATGACATCGTTATAAATGTACAAAAAGACATACAACATACCACATACTCAGAGATATACAAGAACTTGCCATTTTCTCTGCTCTTTTGTGACAACTTGCATCTTGTTTCTTAACTCTTGGATTTCTTACACCTTGACTCTTGGATTGAATTTTCTTCTTGTTAGATTGGTTTGTTTGTACTCTTGGGTAACTGTACGCCTGAAAATAAACACGTGACATTCAGACGCATGAGACCTCCCAAGGTTGTGCCAGGATAACCTCAATGGAGTGGATAAATAGCTATGTGGTAGGATAAATAAGGTAGATAGGTGGAATACACAAAAATGAATGAAAATGGTTAACAAGTTATCAAGGTAATATGATGTCCTCTACGGGAACTAAAGGCATCTGCTCGTCTAGGGAAATGAAATCCTCTCTTACCCGTGTGGGTTATATGTAACGGTCTAAGATGATGGTAACGCATAAATGGAGGTCAATATCTAGCTCAAAAGAAAATGCTCACAATGGGTTGAGGAAGGCATGGGAGCTATCCTAAGTTTTCTTCATAGAATTATCTAGATAAGGTCATGGAGGTGCAAGAGGAAACATATGAACATAATGAATGAGCAGATGTTGAAATCTAATTGTGACCAGGTTGACATACCAAGAATTTGTAAGCCATATCCGCTTCAAATTTCAAAGCCATAAACTATGATATTATAATGCTTGGTTGCAGAGTGTTTTGGAAGATGAGAAATGTGAGAGCTTGATCAATGTCTACCAATTGTGGAGCAATATTTGGTTATAGCATTGTGGGATCATAAACGCAATCTCTAGGTTTCCTAGGGCCTTATATGGTCATGTGAATGTGTGAACTATTGAACTAATAAATCAATTAAACTCACAAACTATCTGTGAGAGGAAAAGGGTGATGTTTAAACCCTAGGGACAACTAAGAACACGTGGGGAAATTGTATTACTTTCTGTCTAATTAGTCTATGTGCTTAATTAACAAATAAAAGCACGAAGATTTAAATAAAAATCAATTCAATTATTTTCCTTGAATTAATTAAATCTTTGTGTGGCTAAACAATTAACAGATGACAACTAATTAAAAAAGCAAGGAAATGAATCTACTCTATTTTTTTTTGCTTTTCCAAATGATTTTAAATGAAAGTGAATAGAAAAAAAAAACCTAATTAATCTAATATTTGTGTTTTTTCGATGTTTACATGAAAATAGAATAAATGTGCATAGACAAACTAAACTTCTTCTAATTAATTGAAATTGATTCTACACTAAAACTAAACGAGTAAATAACAAGATGTGGTTGATTCCCTGTGCATAGTGGATCTAATATATTCTAAATAAAATTGAGCTTTTCAAATTCATAACTGTAGATTTACAAATTCCCCTATTCTTTCCTCAGAGTCATGGGAAGAAAGAAAAAAGATTCTCAAAAGAAAATCTTCCCTTGAAACTTCCTTGGAAGAAACAACAGGATCTATGGAAGCTTACACAAATGAAGGGAAATTGCTAATACTAAATAAATGTAGGAGCTCCCTCCAGAAAAAAATCTTGTAAAAACCCACAGGGATAGGCAGGGAAAACATCTCTTATCAGAATATTTTTGTAAACAAAGAAAGCTACAATAACTATATTTCCTTGAATGAATATATTCAAATAGACTGCAAAATGAAATTTACTTTAAACAAAAAAAATTAAAGAATAAAAATACATCCCCAACTTGGAAGTGTATAAAACTGTGACAATTTCAGTACTGGCTATGATTTGTGTCTCCTCATTTTATTTTCCAATTTGATGTTCAAATGAGTTCAAGGTACTATACTAGTTTGTGTGGAAGAAATGATGAAGAAATACTAGAGAAGGAATGACTTGTAAGAAATCTGGTAGCAATGTAGGAAAGAGAATAACAGGGAAAGAGAACTAAGATTCCATGTGTATTTCTTGGCAGGATTATGGTAGCATAAAAAAGAAATTCAAAATAATAATCTCTAACCAATGCTTCAGATAGAATCTTGGCTCTTATAGGAAAAAAGGAAAAGAAACAGTCTAAGCCATTTGACTGTCAAGAAATGCCACCTCTCTCAAAGAAGGGGTAGTTAACTCACAACTAATAGTAGGAATGGAAGGATAAGTTGGTATGAATCAAATGAGCCCAAGAACAACCAAATCATTTAAGAAACATGAGCTAAAATAAAGTTTGAATAATTTGACACACATTCAAAATATATTGGAAAAGGCTTGGGAAATACTGCTCAGGACCACTGATTTGCACATAGAGGCAGTTGTGCAACTACCATGGTGGTTACACAACCATCATTGAGGGAAGACCAATGGTTCTGTTAATTAACGTCAAAAGATTAAAAAAAAGTTAACAAAAAGATAAAGGGAAGAGGGAAAAGCATGGAAATAGACAAGGAAAGCATTATAGGCTACAAATATATACTGCAAATGGAAAATTGGACTCAAACACCATTGGAGGATTCTTAACCATTCTAAAAATGTAACACATGAAAAAATTGGGTTTGTATATATTGCCTCCTTAGAGAAGTGTTTTATCCATGAAGAGATGTAAAACGTAGAGTCTGAGTATGGCACTCTCAAATGGGAGAGTTAGAAATTATACCTGAATCATCTGTGTGTTGAAGTGATGCCAATCCAAAATTCTTGCCACCTGCAAGAGAAAACAAGAATCAAGTGTAGATATAATGTAGAATTGAAAAGAAAACACTAAAATAAAATGAAAAGAGGACTTACCATGTCCGTGGGGATAGAAATATACCTACGCTAGCACTCTAACCCTGCAAAACACACACAATTAAAAAAATCTATATATAACCAAAATCACTATTTTTAAAAATCATTTTCACTCACTGAATTAGATATTTTTGAGCTCTAGATCTCCTATGATGGTTTTACACATGAGTATAGTCAAATCTAAGAGTATTTTGCTCTATTAGGATTTAGGCTGAGTGAGTTATTTTTGTTCTGCTAAGGTTTAGGCTCAACAAGTTATTTTCGTAGTGAAATGCTCGGCCTTGCCCATACGCTACCATCGCGTCACACTGCCAATCTACAGATCTAGGTGGGATTATCTACATTAATTTTGTATCAATCACTAGTCCACCCCCTTACATGGTGGCTTATAAAATGACCACCTCCTCGGGCCATGCATTTATGATGCTGGTCTAATTGTAGGAGCTTTGGATAATGGCACCGAAATGAGCGAGGAAGTTCATCCTGAAGGTATTTGATGAGGTAAGGATTTTGATACTCCCTTCCCTAGATATTGTTCTTGATTTACTAGATTTTGAAAAATGTTGCAACTGGTTTGAATCATTTTCTCTTGTTTCTTATTTTGTGGGCCGAGTTCCTCTTGAAGGTATCCTCTGCCAATGGATTCATAATCATTGGAAACCTCATGGCGTCAATGTAGAGGGAGTCCAAAACATGACCAAGGGTTTCTTTCTTTTTTGCTTTACCAATGTTGAACATTGCAAAGCCATTATTAACCATGATTCTTGGTTTATTCGCAATACTCTTGTGGTTTTCTCCCCACCGGACTTGATATTTTCAAGTCTCTAAGAAAGCCAAACTCAAAATTCCTATTTGGGTCAAATTTCTAGGCCTTCCTTTGCCTCTATGGGGATTTGTTGATCAACTTGTCAAACCCTTGGGTTACCTCATTTTCCATGAGCAACATAAGTTCTACTCAGCTCCACCCTAGAAATGGGTCTATGTTGGAATTGATCTTTCAAAATACCTCAAAGATACCCTCAATATCCAGGTTGGAGATACATGCTTTTAGACAGAAAGTTCTATACATCAATCTACCCAACACTTTATTTTGGTGCGAATATGTTGACCATATGATCAGGGATTGTTCTCTCATGACTCTAAGCCCACCACCAGTTTTGGAGAAAACCCTGATGGACCATAAATCCAACACTCCCTCCTCCGATGGATTGACTACTGTCACTAGCAGAAAACCTTCAGCCTTCGACCCAAAATAAGCCCCAACAGGCTACTTACAAACCAGTGGTTACTTCCACTCCTGCTCCTTTTGAAGCCATCTGCTGGGACCCTTCCCAAGGGAAGCCTACAAGCCCAAGCTCACCATATCAAGGACTCTGCAAGCTATAATTGTCATCAGCTCTCACCCCTCAGCTCCTGCTCTTTCACACCCCTCATTTCTTGACACCTCAAGATTTCTGGATAACAGGGTTGGGTGTTCAGCTACTCAGATAGATAGAAAGGTTGCCTTACACCATTCCCAAAGTCCTTCCCCTCCTTCCGAGGAATATTTTTCATAGAGACCCCTACCGGTAGGTTCGAGCTCGGTGATTTTATTCAAGGGGAATGTGTGGCAAGTCACTTTCTCTAATTGCTTTGGAGCATTAGCCGGCCTTGAGGAGGAGAACATGCACCTTGATAGTTATCCATGTTAGTTTACTCATGGAATGTCAAGGGGCTTATTGATCTGACTCGCAGATATCTTGTTAGAGATAGTTGTAAGCATTTTACAAAGTTTCAAGTGTTGTGTTTACAGGAAGTCAACATCTCTGGCTTCCATCTTTTTACTGCTATGCGTACCATCTGGCCTAGTTCTCTCTACCATATGTCAGCTCATGATAATGGTCGAGGTGTTGTTTTCACTCTTTTAAGCCCTAACCTCACCTCTAATATCATATCTTGGGGTTTTGACCCCACTCATCGGGTGGTGTGGACCCTTTTTTATTTTAACGACCACATTCTTGGGTTAGCCAATATCTATGCTTCCAACGATGCCTCTGAACATTCTTCTTTTTGGTGGTGGTTGGTTGATCATCTACCCTCTGCTACCTAGATTTTTTTGTGGTGATTTCAACATGGTTGAATACCCCAAAGAAAAAATTGGGCTGGCTTCCAATGCGTTGGTGTGCTGGTGAAGGTGAAGCCTGGTTTTACTTGGTGTAATAAAACTTTGTCTTTTTGATCCCAACCACCACAATGCACTCTACTGCTGTCACTCCTTAGTTCACTTGGTCTAATTTTAGAGCTGGCGATGATAGAGTTTATAAGTGTCTTGATAGAGCTCTGCTTTTCGAGTAGCAATGGTTCTCCTTTGATGCTTCATACAGCCTCCTGGTCTCGGTGGTGGACACTGCTTTGGTTTCTGACCATAAGCCTATATTCTTTGGGATTCAATGGAAATTTCAGTGTCCCCAAGCCCAAGGTCCACCCAGTTCTATTTAAATACATCCCACCTTTTTTATCCCAAAAATTTGGATTATATAAGACGTATTTGGAATCTTGACCTAAGTCCTGTTGATGGGATTGGCTAGATTGACTGGTGGTCTCATGCCATCACTCGTACCACTTCTTTCCTTTAGATCTATGGGAAACAAGCTGCTCTTTTTTGCAAGAATGCTCATGAAGCCTCTCATATTGAATATTCAAGGGATATTCAAGAGCTTAATATTTCTCCTTTTAACACCCACCTGTAAGTGCAAGCTGCTCGCAGGAAAAATAAACTTCAAATTGAGGAGCACTATAAGGCTAGAGGAGCCCAAGTTCGAGCCCGTCTGCACTGGCTTCGCATTGGTGATAGAGTTACTAAAGATTTTTTTTCTTCCCTTAAATATAATCAAACTCTAACCAAAAATAAAAGCAATTAAGGATGGAAATCAAAGGCTTAATCTCTTACTTGACATTCTTCAAGATTTTGTGCATCACTATCATGTTTTTTTTTTCTCAACCTGCTACTCCAGCTCAAGATGTTGCTCTCCTACAATGCATTGAAGTTGTTCCCCTACAAGCTCTCTGAAAGTCAGTGCATTTCTTGTGATAGACCTCTCACTCTTGATGACTTGAAGAAAGATGTTATGCAGATGGCCTCTAATAAAGCCCCCGATGTTGATGGTTTTTCCCTATGATTTTTACTAGTCTCTTTGGATGCCTGTTGGTACAGATCTTCATCAGCGTCTATTTGGAAGCTATGTCCTCCAACACCCTAGGTGATCTGATCAACCCAAGACAACATCAAATTCATTCCCAAATCTGGAGATCTCGAGCTTATCACCAGTTTGTGGCTAATAACTCTACTCAATGTCTTGTACAAAATTATTGCCAAAGCTCTTACTATCAGGCTCACTAATTTACTGCCCCTAATCATCAGGAGTGAGCAAACCGGATTTATCAAAAACATATATATTCTGGACAACATTATTGTAGTTTGGGGAGGGCATGGAATATGCCCGCCAGACTTCTCAACTGACTCTATTTGTTAAAATTGATTTTGAAAAATCCTATGATAGAGTTGAGTGGCCTTTCATTCTTTCCATGCTGTATGCTATCAGTTTTAGACCCAGATTCATCCGCTCTGTTGATATGCTCTTTCAAAATGTAGGTGCTTGTATTACTATCAATGGTCAACAGTCTAAGAGATTCTCTCTTCATCGTTCTATCCAGAAAGGTTGCCCTCTTGCTCCTCTTTATGTCATTACTGCTGAAGGTCTAAGCTACTTGCTAGCTAATGCTACTAATGCTGGTTTGGTTAAAGGTATTCAAATACCTTCCTCTCCTAAGTAGTTGATTAATGGTCATTTTACAGATGACTCTTTTCTCACTCTAGCTGAAACTAAGGCCTCTGTCACTAATGCCATGAAATGTCTTGATATTTTTTTGTCTTGCTTTTGGTTCTGCTATCCAATGGAAGAAAACCCAATGTTATAGACAGGTGATGGGTCCCAAACCTCCTTGGCTAGAGGGATTCCAATGGCTTTGGATTGAACTTGGTGTTCAATTAAATTTTTAGGCATTCCTTTTGTCTTTATGGCATCCCCCCGGCTGACCTTTGGAACTATGTGAATTCAATGAGTTGAGCAAAAAATATCTTTTTGGATTACCAAGCATCTGTCTCTTGCTAGAAAATTCCAAGTCTACTCCAAGGTTCTGGTTGCCACTCATGTTTATTACTCATCATGTTGGGCACCTGCTAAAGATGCTTACCATAGACTGGAGAAATTTTGCGTGATTTCCTGTGGGCCAACTCCAAAGGGAACCATGGTTTTTCACAGAGTTTCTTGGGACATATGTTTGTACACCCAAGGACATTGGTGGTCTTAGACTAATCAACATTCATATGCAGGGGTTTTCTCTTACTGCCAAATGGATTATTCGCAGCCTTAAAGGTGAGGAATCTTAAAAAATTCTTCTCAGAAATTGTATATCTCAAGGGTCTCTACTTAATCAAATGGCATGGAAAGGTTTGAAGTACTACTCCTTACTCCTATGCCCTGCTACTGTTAAAAATAGGTGGCTCGTTTGTGGCCAAAAGCATATGGAAAGCTTGGGAACTTCTCAAACCCCATCTTCTTTGGTAGGGTGATGGTTTCCGGAATAGGCTCTCTCTTAACTCTCTTAGTTTGTGGTGGAATCCAGTGTTTCAATTTCATGACAAACCCCTTGCTCTTTCCTTGCAGCTCAAAGGTTTGTGTCTTTTCAAAAAAGGGATTCAGTATATTCAGGACCTTTTTTGTCCTATCACCAGGGATTGGCTTCCATGGGATAGCCTAAAAGCTATTTTTTCTTTAAATGACAATGAAAAACAAGCCATTTCTATCATTCAAGATCTCATACCTGGTGATTGTTTGCATAAATTTGGTGTTACTACGCAATGCCTGTGGTGGTTTGATCGGCATTGGCCCTCTGCCACCCCTTTCAGAAATTATAAACCTCGGGTGGCCTACAAGCTTCTCACCTAGAAGAAACTTCCTCTCAATAAGTTAAATGCTCACTGGAGCCTGCATTCCGCTTGTTTTGGGTGGAAGCAGTGCTTCACTGTTGTTTGGGCCATTCCTATAGATCCCAAAGTTACGCACTTTCTTTGTAGTATTCTTCATCAAGGGCTTCCTATGGGAAAGCACCTTTTTCTTCTAAGAGCTCCCCCGCCGCGTTGCCCTTTCTGCAACCATATTGAGAATCTTCTTCCTCTCTTTTAGTTCTGCCCTCATTCTCAGTCTACCTGGTGCTGGATTCATACCCTTTTCCAACCTTTTTTTCCCACCTTCTTCACGTGTAAAATGGTTCTTCTAGGGGATCCGACCTTTATTTTGGAAATTTTTTATAACATTTGGCATTCTTTTAGAGCAGCTATTTTATATCACATTTGGAAATCTAGAAATGCTGCTAGTTTTAATAAGGAGACAGTGGATAGAATTTTCGCTATTTCTAACAAGCTTGCTGTCATCTCCAATGTTTCTCTTTAGATCCAGGTGCAGGTAGAGAAATTCTACATAAAATTTGAGCACTTACAAACTCTTCTGGACCATTGGGGGAGTGCCCCGTGTGCTTTTAGTTGCATTCCACCAGATTCCCCTCATTACCGCTCCTGCTCGCAAGGTTGCCACTTGCTTTCCCATGGGTAGCACAATTTCAACCGGGGTCCAGCTTGTGGGTGGTGTAGTGCCTCTCCTCACTATTGGGTCCCGTCTCTACCTCCATCTTGGACTCCGCCCACTACTGGGGTATTTGGTCAGCTAGGCTCTGGCATTGGTGGTTCCGGGTGGTAGGCGCCCGACCAATCAAAGTTTTTGTAGCTCTCTTTGGCTATCTTGCCCTCCTAGTGGGGAAACAGGGAGAAGCAACAACAAGGAGACGACTGGGAGCAGCCTGATGACACCCCTAACACTACTCTTGGTGGTTGGGGTGGTGACCGTCCAAAGAGCCCACCACCACCGCCACCATCTTCCATGTTTTTTGTTGTTGCCTAGCTCCATGTTTGGAGTTTTTCTGGTTATCTGCACTTCTATTTTAAACTTTTTTGATTGAAACTACTACTGTTGATATGACACTTTGCTACTTGTAGCCTCTTTATGGCTACTTTGATCTTGCTTATGGGGTGTGATCTTTTCCACCTGATTTTGTATGATTAGCATTGTACTTCTTATGTCATCTTTAATATATGGTTATGCTTTTCAATAAAAAAAAATCTAAGAGTATTCAGACATGATGGCGGCCCCACCAATGAGAGGAACATTGGCTCAGAGACAAGTGAGTTATTTTTAACCTATAATGTGAAAAATCCTAAAAAATCATCCTAGGGGGAGTCATTTAAATAATTATATACTCAAAATGTTCACAAGGGGGGCACCTAGGTGTATTTGGATTTTATTTTGTCAAAAATGGTCATTTTTTTTGTCTCTTTCAGACTTTATGGGTCATAGGGTATTCCACGTATTTTTTGGAAAGGACATCCTCTCTATGCAGGTAGAGGTTACACAACAACTTCTCTGCCCACAAGGGTGGTTACATAACCATTGTGGTGATGGCGTAACCGCCACTCTTTTTGAGGAAGAGGCCAAACTTTTACTAAGTGTGAAGATTAATTTGGGTTTTTGTGTTGTTTTATGATGTTTTTGATGAGCTTATTATTTATGAGATGTTTCTAACTTTTTCTTTTTCGTGTTTTGATGAATGCAAGGCCTGTATATAAGATGAAGTAGAGCCCAAGAGTGTGATTAGATTCTTCTGATTTTAGATAGTCTTACTTAGGCTGAGAGGGATATATTGCATATGGCCAGGATATGGAGAATATCTGAGACATAAATACTTACACTGGCCAGTTATTTGTTATCTGATCTATTGAGTTATTGGGACGTAGAATGGAACACTTTTTGGCTATCTGGAGTCAGAGGGGGCTAGACCATAACTCTTGAGAATGTCTACAAGATTTTGGGGGTTGCTATCATAAGAAGGAGGTTGATATTATCTAGTGATGCTTCTACAGTACAGTCATGCTAGTGGTCCACATATATGGGAGATGCATTGGCATATGATACCAGTGATAAACATGGCATGAGATTAATGTAGGTTACCTTCGTCCTTATTCCTGCCTTACAAAAGGCCATCATTAACATTCTGACTTCAAGCTTGGTTGGGGAAAAGGGTGGAGGAAAGTTAATTTACTGCTGGGCCCCGATTATCTAGAGCATATAGTAGCATGGACATGTTTTTGCATGGGCATTGACATCTTGGGTACTACCTATCATGATATTTATAGGATTGTTAGACTGGGGGAATATCCTTGAGTCATCCCAATCTTGATATGGGTTGGGTTTATGAGATGATGATCCTGTATTAGAGGGGTACTGGGATTACAGACCCCAGGGAATTCATATCCTTGAGATGGAAAGTTATGGCCTTTCTAAAGGGGCATCATCAACCAATTAAAACACTCACCACAGATGATATGATTGCATGACCATATTAGGACATGAATAGCCTATGGGGGGAGGATGTTGTTATCCTGGCCACATACAACACTACTACACCGTTATTGGACATGACTAGCAGGGTTGAGGTCCATTCAGTTCAGAGGGTGCCCAAGTAGTTCCAGTTACCTTATATTGACGCCCTCCCAATAGTTCCCATTGTTTACTGTGGGATTCAAGACGCTAGAGCTGACTCTAAGGGAAATCTCAAGTGGATCATTTCTATACCTGTGGTCTTGATTGAAACCTTCCAGGCTTCCCTAGATCCCACTAGAAAAAGAGTGATATTATATATCGAGGCCACATCTGTGCATAACATGGAGGAGGAGGAGGAGGAGGAGGCGGAGGTGGGGATGGAGACTGAAGGGGAGGACGAGGAGGAGGCTCGAGATGAGGGATAGGCTAAGGGTGAGGAGGATAGTCATAGTGATTGGAGATCCACAGGAGAGGCCTCCATAGTAGAGAGGGCCGAGGATGAGGCAGAGGAGGAGACCCTTCATTCAGAGGATCCTATTCCACATGAGGGAGGAGGAGATGAGAATTGAGTTATAGGACACCGAGTGGCTACGAAGGAGATTAGAGGAGAGGTTGGAAGAAAGTATTAGGTGCCTGTAGCAGCTCCAACTCCACCACCAGCACCATTAGACTCATCCTGATAGCTAGGAGACCAAGTAAGTGAACACTCTTCTCTCGACTCTACTATCTAGACTAGAAATGCTAGTGGATTACGCACTATCTTATTTTTGGTTTTTGAAAAGTTTCTAAATCTCCATTGTTTTCTCTTATGTTTTGCACCCACTACTAATGGATGGTGAGATTTTATTCTCCGTATCCTGGTTGACACAATATTCCTTCCTATGGGAAAGAAACGAGAGGAGCTGCTTGTAGATGTGGGGAAGTCGTAGATGGTTAGACCAAATTGATGTATTTGTACCGTTCTGGTGAGCTGTAGAGGTCGTGACCAAGAAGAGGACTGAGTTTGTTGCATACCAGCTAGCTGGGAGGAGATGGCGGTGAGGCCACTCTCATAGCGAAACTACCACTAAAAAATCACCTTCCCCATCTCACAGTAAGTATCATCATTTTTTTCATGGAGGATACCTTTCACATCATAGGAACCACATCGGAGTCCTCATCCTACTGCTTCATCTGCATCTCGTAGGGAGGGATATGCTATATGTCTTATTGCTTTATTATGTTTTTAGACACATATCATTTTTTTGGATTTTGTGCTCCTTTAGAGCATTTTGACCACACTTGTTAGTGTGATGACATTGTACACAAACTCAATATATATATATATATATATATATATATATATATATATATATATATATACACACACATACATATGATTATTTTTGGCTCAGATATCTTGTGTAAGAGTTTACTCATTCATGACTTGTTTCATCTATGTACTCTTAGATGTGTAGAATCTCCAATGATTTTTATATGCCTTTATGAATGCATGTATGGATGATGATGATGCAAATGTGTAACATAATGATTGGTTCTATTATTGTTTTTTTTTTTTTGATATATATGTGATGTATATGAGGAAAAATTACGAACTAAATTTTTTATTTCAAGCAAAATTTATTATCCCTGTTTCATTGGAAAATTTGATGAAAGTGATATGATAATGAAATGAACCCACTCCATTCTTAACTCCACGTAGCAAATAAGATGTGAGGTCTCAACACCAAGAGACAAAAAGGACGTGAGTTATATGAATTGATGAATGATAGTAATGATATGAAGATAAGATTTTGACAAATACCTAATTAGGAAAATATAACTCAGCTCTAAGCAAGGCTAACTATCCAATTTATAATGTAGTTCGCTTGCAAGTTTAACTATACTTAGACATGTAGGTGGCCTCATGATTGAAAAAATTTGGTTTATGGATTAAATTTCTTATATCTTATGCATCTAACTCATTTTATGATGATTACAAAGGACTTAAAAAACCTTTTTATTTTTTGAATTACTTACAACTTATTGGTTTATTTGACAAAACCCCCTACATCTTGCCCTATGCTACTAGTAAGAAGCATGCGCTCATCACCAAGGACAAGCCATAGGTGATTAAGGGCACTTACCTCCTTTCCCAACATGGCAATATCATTGAGAAGTGTGGGCTCATCACCAAGGGTTGGTAGGGAAAAGAAGTGTGGTTTTATTTGTTTAATGAAATTGTTTTGTATTTTATTATTTTATTATCTTTTTTATTTTATTTTATTGATTCTTGAACTTTGTGCTTTTAGGAGGGAATAATTTCCCCTAGACTTTAACCTACGTAACCAGTAATATGCGAGGGCTCAACACCAAGGATTGAAGTAGGTGAATAGAAAATTCAGGTGAAATGTTTTATATTGATTTGTCAAAAGAGAGATTTCTTAAGGAAATATGTGATGCCAAGAAGCTTCTAGTATAGACCATGGGAAAAACACCTAAGCTATAAGCAACTATGAATAGAGCTAAGTGCGTAGGTCTTGGTAGGATCAATGTCAAAACTCCATATACTAGAATAATAAAGAGATTGAATATTTTAGAGATGATATAATGAATAGCTAGAGAAGTATGATTAAAATGCTTTACCAATTTTTAGAAAATTTTGAAATTCACTTGAAAAAGTAAGTTCTTCATTTTACAATGTTACAAATATGACTATGCAAATGATATGTATTGGATGCAGTAATGTACATGTGGAAATGAAAATGAATCATGCGTAGAAACTTTTAAGGTGAAGTGAATTGACTGATTCACCAAAATGTACACCTTCTAAAGTACACAAGTGATATGCACCATTCTTATAGTCCTCCATGAATTGATATGGACCTAACCATTTTGGTAGAAAATTATTTCCTTTACTGGTCTTCTTGTAAATCTAGATATCAAGTCTCAAACTAGGTCTCCTACCTATATTTCTCATTCATAAACCTTTTTTATTATACTTTCGACACATGCTGTCAACATAAAAACTATGAAACTAATCATCTCTAAGTTGTGCTTCATTGAGGGTTTCTAATTGCACTAATATTGTTTCATGGTACATGTCTTCATCCACAATTCCTTGTAAAGATATGAGAAGGCTAGGTAGCTCAATTTCTAATGGTAAGACCTCTTCACATCGAAGACTAAAGAAAAAGGGGTTTCCCCATAGGTGTTCATATTGACGTCCTATAGGCCCACAAGGATGGAAATAGCTTTAAATACTAGTTATGCTTAACCTCATTAACTATTATGAGGACTATGTACTTTAATGTTTTATTCGTAGCCTCAGCCTATCCATTGGCCCGAGGGTAATATAAAGAGGATGTGTGATGTGAGATTTTGAATTGCCAACACAACTCACACACCTCTTCATTCTTAAACGAAGTTCCATTATCCAAGATAATGACCCGTGGGACTCCATACCTAGAGATAATATGATTCAAAATGAACTTATCAGTCATAGGCCTAGGCACTATAGTGAGAGGCATGGCCTGAACCCACTTTGTAAAATATTATGTGGTCATAATGATAAAGTTGTGGCCATCTGTTGATGAGGGAGATAAATTTCGTATCAAATATAAACCCCAAGTAGAGAAAGGCCATGACGTCACAATCGGCTATAGAGCCTAAGTAGGGATGTGTATCTCATGTGAGAATTATTGACATTTATGGAACTTTCGTACATATTCTATAGCATCATGCTCTAATATGGGCCATAACAAACCCATCCGATGGATTTTTCAAGCTATAGCATTCCCTCTGAAGTGACCCCCATAGATTCTGTTGTGGGCTTCGAAGAGGATATTTTCATATTCTTCTTCCTCTACACACCTAAAAAGTATGTTGTGTAAGGCTCTGTGAAAGAGCAATTCTTCTATAATTACATACTTAGAAACTATGATGCGTAGTTTCTGCCTTTGTTATGAGGTTTCTCCTTAAGGATATGTATGGTCCATAATATGATTAATGATATAAGAATATCATGGATATGACTCTATTGGAGGTTTTGTTTCCACATAAAATACACACTTATCAGGGAAATCTAGGTCTACTAGGTCCCCGATCTACTGGGTTATGTTCCAACCAATCAAAAATGATTTTTCCTTTGATAGACTTTTGGTTGATGAAGGTGAGTTCAAATTCACCCATCAATGTGAAAAAATTTCTAGACTTTTTAGATAAGGAAGCTTGAGTCAAGAAGGTTTGAAGATGATCAGAATTGACGATCACTCACATTTCTTGGTTAAGAATATAATGCCTTAACCTTTTCATTGCAAATACTATCGCTAGACATTCTTTCTCTGCTTGCGTATAACGTGTCTCTTAGTCAAGAAAAGTGTGACTAATGAAATAAATGACATGTTTATGATTATCATCATCCTCTTATACTAACATGCAAGATAGTGAGACCTCGGTGGCTTAAGAGTATAATATTAGAGGATAGTAGGCCTTGGGTGGCATAAGTGTAGGTGGTGACATGAGAAAGTGCTTGACTAAATCAAATGCCTCATGACATTTAAAACTCCACTATTTACTAAACTCCTTTATAAAGTTGTTGATGGGATGAACGATGCAAGTTCGATCTGGAATAAACCTTCGGATTGCCCTAAGTTTATCCAGAAAATACCTAATGCTTGGTTTGTCTAAGGGTGGAGTCATTTATAAAACTGGCCTAATCTTCAATGGATCTACGTCAATTACTCGAGATGAAATGATATACCCTAATAACTTTCCTCCTGTCACTTTGAATATGTACTTTTTTGGATTTAATGTTACATCATATTCGATAAGATGAGAGAGGATAATGTGAAGCACATCAGGGTGATCACAAGATCATGGAATATGTATGTCATCACTCCTTGGTATGTGGCTCTAGTGTTTTTCAAGCCAAAAAATGTGATTTCATAGTTAAATGTACCCCAAGGAGTAGTAAAGGTAGTCTTAATTTGATCCTCCTTGGATATCCTTATCAGATTATAGCATGAAAAGCCATCCATAAGTGAAAATAACTCATAGCTAGCCATTACATCTACAATGACATTGATGTAAGGAAATGGAAAGTCATCCTTAGGAAAAGCTTTGTTGATGTCTCTAAATTCCATACGAATGTGTATCTTCTTGGTCTTTTTAAGGACCAGGATGATATTAGACACCCACATGGAATAGTCCACTAGTTTAATCAAACCGACCTGATGAAGCTTCATCAATTCCTCTTTAATCATTAAATCCATCTTTGGCTTCACGAGTCGTGACTTCTACTTCACGAGATTGGCCTTGGGCTTCATGATGAGGTTTTCAACCACCACATTTGGAGTAATTCCAATCATTTTCTTGTAACTAAAGGTGAAGGCTTTCAATTTTTTTTGAGCACCTTTATATGTGCCTCTATCTCATTTGGAGTAAGAGAAGAACCTAGTTTCAAGGTCTTAGGTTCCTCCTCCATCCCTATATTGATATCTATGGTCCCTTCAATCAAAGAAGTGTTACCCTCTTTGAACTCAGGTGGGTCTAGAGGTAGTTCCAACTCTTCTTCCTCTATCTAAAAGATCTCAAGACCCTCCAATGAGGAAGGATACAATGTGTGATCTCCAAAATAGGAGGAAGGGTGAGGTAGGAGAGAAAAGCCCCTCTTATGATGTGTGGGATGAAGATTAGTATATGCATTGAGGAATCCTAGGATTTCCTCATAATTCTCTTTGAATTCCATGGTTGTAGGCTCATTCTTAGCCTCAACATATGGTAGACCCGTGTTGGTTGGCACCTTTTTAACTAGGGGTTCAGACCAAATCAAGACCATAAAATCAATTTTTTTCAAGCTTTCTCTTAGACAAAAGTGAGAGGAAGAAGTAGCCATTGAATCATCCAGGAGATTTTTCTCTCTAGCTATGGCTTTGATATAAATGAAGTCAAAAAATTTGCTAATATCAAGGATGACAATTTTGTATAGTTGCAGGTGCTCTGCTCTAGTCTCATAAACTGCCGAGACTTGATTACTGAAAAGTTTGGAGCCACCTATAACTCTTACATTACTAACACCCATTCTCTTGGATACGATGAGATAAAGAAGAAGAGCCTCGTACTCTATGACATTGTTTGTAAACTAAAATTTTAATTTAACAAAAAAAGGCATAACCCTTCCTTTTGGAGAAATAAGGATCACCCCTACCCCAACACTGTAGCGACACTTCACACCATAATAGTTAAGTGTCCAACAATCATTGGGGAAGATAAAAGTTTTATCATTCATGAAATATTCTTGTCTGACTTCCAAAACCTCAACCATGTAAATCTCATCGAAGCCATCAGTGGGAAAAGTGGTGATCCCAAGAGCATGGCCTATGCCTAAGGAGTCAAAAGGAATAATGATAGGTACATCATTTTCCAGAAGCTTTACTATCTAAGCCGTAGTTTTAATTGATCGAGTATCTATTACGGTTGATTTGTTCTTGTCAAGATTTAAACCATCAATCACCTTAGGGGATTCTAAATCAGTCATAGGAACTAGCTGGGATTCAGGTTTCGAACCTTAGGGATTGTTTAACTAATTAATCGGGAGTTCAAATTCAGTATAAACCCCTAGTTTCTTCTTTAAATTGGCCAAATGGGTTTCAAATGGTTATGGATCACCCTGAGCTACGAAAATCTTACCCAGGTGTAGGAATGTGACCTCTTGGAACAACATAGAAGGGATTACCTTCATTCTGTGTATCAAGGATCAATTAAGGATCATATTATAGTTCGTTTCCTGATCTATAATGTAAAACTTAGTTAAAACAGTTTTTGGTCCAAGGGTAACCGGAAGCACTCTAGTCCCAATGGATGTTTCCTTGAGATTATTGTATCCTCTTAAAATATTTTATGTTGAAGAAAAATTGGTTTCTCCATATCTCAGCTTCTGAAGAAACAAGAAAGGGACTATGTTGACAATAACCCCATCATCTATCATCACACATTTAACATAGTTTTTGTAGATCCAAACCTAGAGGTACAATATAGGATCACCTCTTCATGCCAACTCAACATCAATTGGCATATTTCTAATGTTGAATCCAAAACTAGCATCTCTCTCAGGCTACCCCAAAGGATAAACATCAAAGTCTATGTGATTGACTTGGGCCTCCAGAGGAGGGGTGATATGAATTAAGTGGCCAAGGCCTAATGCTTCTAATAAATCCACTCGATGCGTAGATGAATTCTTCAAAAAATCCAAAAAGGAAATGTGAGAGAAGGTCTTGGTAAAATCCATAATTAGATCATAAGCCCCTACTAGTTTAGGAGCCACCGGTGTATCATTCGTCATTGAGGGGTAGAACAGAAGAGGTTATGGGCAATAATCATGAGTGTGGGTGGCTTCATTGACCTCAAGTTCAGTATCTAACTCAACCAAACCTACAATATTGGTTTATTTCTGACCATCTAAATGAGGAGACACAAAAGGGTTTGACAAAGTATATGCTTCATGATCGTTGTTCCCTATGGGCATCCCTATGGGAATCGATATGGGCATCACCTTGTTGGTAGCATGTGGATTAAGCTTTCCATTCTTAGGATACATCGAAAGGACGTCTCTATAGATTCTAAGAGGATCATTATAAGGGGAAATATTCCCCATGTGAGCATTTTGCATTGGTGATGTAAGATTAGCCAAAAAAATCTCAACAAAGAGTTGTCTTTGGTCCTTTAGAAGTCTTTGTATAAACTTATTGCAATCGCATAATGTATGAGCGTTATGCCCTCCAACCCTATAAAAACCACAATATAAATTAGGATCATAGTGACGATGTCACTGATTCTGGTTTTGTTAATTTTCATATTTTTTTATTGTTGTTTTGTTCTTGGTTATTATAATTAAAGTTCAGTGGCAAATGACCCTAGTTATGATAGTAATTTTGGAATTGATTCAAGTACTGGCTTGAGTATTGAATCAAGTTTTGGGCTTGGACCTACTATAGAGGTGGCGATGGGTGACTAAAGTCCACCAAATTAATAAGAGTAAAGTTGTTACTCCTTTGGTTACTCACGTTGGCATTTTTGTTACCGTTATTCATATTTTTGGTGTTAACAACATTCAAATTTTTGGATTGGTCATTTACGTCATCTATCGTATCACCACTATTCTTATTGAGGAATTTCGGTCCTTGATTATTCTGGTTTGAAGCATTCAGGTAATTTGAATTACCTTGAGAGGGAGTGACTAGTATCCCATTTGATTCGTACGTCTTTTAACCACTATCAATTTCCACTTCGTCAATGTGGAGATCACCCTCTAAGACCTCCTCATAGCTCCTAAGAGGGAAATTTTACACATCCTCCTTGGTTTCTAGATTGAGAGAATGGAGGAACAAGTTGCAAATCTCTATTTGGTCCATGTTTAGAGTGATAGATGAGGAGTGGAGGACCTACCACCATCTCTTAATGAAATGGGTGGCAGATTGATTATGCTCTTACTTTATATGAAGGAATTATTTGATTCATGTTCTTAAAAGTATTTTCATAAAAAAATCCTTTATGAAATCCAAAACAAGTTGCTTGAATGAATGGATCGAGGCTTCTAGTATCATATAGTACTAGTCAAGAGAGATTCCCTCAAGGGTCTTGTGTAAAATCTTAGCTACAACCACATCCCATGGGAGTAACTCTCTGACGGTAGTTACACATGATTTGTTATGTGCATTTGTGTCCCCCACCCATTTGAACTTTGACAAGTCTGGAAGTGGTCGTGGAATAATTACACTTTATATGGTAAAGCCTAGGAGCTCCTTGAGATATTCAACATATTTATCCAACGCATAAGACTCTACCATGGAAAACCCTTGATGGGAAGGTGGGGGAGGAATAAGGGGATGGAATGGCACAACATAAGCATTCGTAGGGGCATAAGTAATCCCCTAAGACTAGGCATACGATTTGGGAAAGGAAAAAATTTCCCCTTGTGGTGATTTAGAGTACATGTGGAGGTATGGGGGAACATTATTTTTGTACTAAGGAGAAGGTTAAAAACTAGGGAATGTCACATTTCCAGTTGGAACAGAGTTTTAGAACACAATTTGAGTTGGCACCTATGGAGGATATCCATATGAAGCATGTGAGGGCATACCTAATGTGCCCAATCCAGTGAGGAGGTCTCCTGGACTAGTAACGCCCATGTAGACTGAAGGAGGTGATGGTGTAAAGGGAACATGACAAAAATTATAAGCATGGTGGGGGACCTTGTTTTTCTTGACAAAAGATGGAGCATGAGAAGGCTAGGAAAGCTCTAAATCCCTAACTCTATTTACTAGCATTGAAATAACATTGCACAAAGATGGTGTTTCATTTTTCCTGGGTGGATATTGAGCCTTGCTAGGAGGCAAAGGCACATGATGTCCTGCTATAAATTTCTCTCTGGTAGAATACTTCTCTTCAGGTATATTTTCAATTGTAGGTGGATGGTTAGTAGTGTTGTTCTGAATCAAAGCATCAATATACCCTTACACCCTTTCTAAGGACTAGTATATTTTATTGATAGGCTCATCACTTCAAGTGAAGCATGCCGTGAGTTCATCATTAGTCAAGAGAAAGGAGGACAAAGGATTAGACTGCATGTTGATTTAGGGTCTTGATAAGACCTGAGGATAGAAACCCTATTCTCCAGTGAATGTCATTTTGTTCTAGTTGGAGAACTTTGGTTGATCGATCTCCTCAATCCTAACATATGAACCATTTTTGGAAACTTGAGGAGGAGTGTGGGGTGGAGGTAGGTTGGATGAGTAATTATTAGCCCATCCTCATAATGAGAGCAACTATTGCATACCCATGTGGTAATAATATGCTTCAAGACCCATAATGGGCCTATCGTATTCCTAACCTAACATATTTGGGGGGTATATAATTACCCATAGAATAATGGGAGAGGATAAGTATGGATGAAAGAAGGTAGAAACAAAGGAAACGAAAAGAAACTAGTAGTTCACGTCAGGTTCACCAATTTTTTACACCTAAAAATGAACATGTGACCTTCAAATGCACGCGACCTCCTGAGGTCATGTTGGGAAAGCCGTAATGGAGTGGATAGATGGATATGTGGTAGGATAAATAAGGTGGATAGGAGGTAGACGTGAAAATGGATGAAAATGGTAAACAAGTTATTAGCATAATGTAATGTCCTCTATGAGTACTAAAGGTATCTTTTCGTTAAGGGAAATGAAAGCCTCTCTTACATGTGTGGGTAAGATGGGACATTCTAAGATGATGGTAATGCGTAAATGGTGGTCAATATTTGACTCACAGAAAATTGTCATAACAGGTTGTCGAAGGTGTGGGAGCTATCCTACGTTTTCCTCATAGAAGTCTCTAGACAAGGTCATGAAGGTGTGAGAGGAAACGTTTGAATAAGACGAATGAGAAAATGTCATAATCTAATTATGACCAAGTTAACTTACCTAGAAGTCATAATCCCTATCTACTTTGACATTCAAAGATGTCAACTATGAGATGCTAATGGGTGGTTGCGGAGTGGTTTGGAAGATGAGAAATAAAATGCCTTGGTCAACGTTTTCCAATTATGGAGACATATTTGGTTGCGGTATTGTCATATCACAAATGTAATCTCTAGGTTTCTTAGGGCCTTGTATGGTCAAGTGAATGTGTGAGCTACTCAACTAAGTAAGAAATTAAACTTGTAAAGTATCTGTCAGAGGAAAGGCTGATTTTTAAACCTAGGCCGACTAAGGACACGTATGGAAACTGTATTACTTTCTGTCTAATTAATCTATGTTCTTAATTAACAAATAAAAGAAATTAAATTTAAATAAAGTCAAATCAATTACTTTCCTTGACTTAATTAAATCTACGTGTGGCTAAACAACTAACAAATGAAAACTAATTAACAAAGTAAAGAAATTAATATACTCTATTTGTTTTTGTGCTTTTCCAAATGATTTTAAATGAAAATGAATAGAACAAACAAAGAACTAATTAATCTAATATTTTTTTATTTTTTATGTTTATAAGAAAAATAAGAAATGTGCATAGACAAACTAAACATATTCTAATTAATTGAAATTTCTTCTACACTAAACCTAAACAATTAAATAACCAGATGTGCTTATTTCCCTGTGTAGAGTGAATCTAATCTATTCTAAATAAAATAGAAATTTTCCAATTCGTAACTGTGAATTTACAACTTCCTTTTTTCTTTCATTAGAGTCACGGGAAGAAAGAAAAATATTATTAGAAACAATTCTTCCCCTAAAACTTCCCTAGATGAAATAACAAGATCTATGGAAGCTTACAAAAATGAGAGGAAATTTCTAATACTAAATAAATGTAAGAGATCCCTCCAGAAAAACTTCCCATGCAAACCCACAGGGATAGGCAGGGAAGCATCTCTCAACAAAAGCTTTGTGTAAAAAACAAAGCTATAACAACTATATTTACTTGAATGAATATATTCTAGCTGACTGTGAAATGAGATTTACTTTAAACAAAGAAAACTTAAAGAATCCAAATACATCCCTAATCTGGAAGTGTATAACTGTGACAATTCCATTGTTAGCTTTGATTTGTGTCCCCTTAGCTTATTTTCCAAGTTGATTTTGAAACGAGTCCAGGGTATTATGCTTGCTTATGTAGGAATGGCTTGCAAGCAATCTGGTAGCAACATAGTTAAGAGAATAACAAGGTAATAGAAATAAGCTTGCTTGTGTATTTCCTTATAGGATTACAACAACATAACAATGCAATTCAAAAACGTAATCTCCAAATAATTCTTTGGATAGAAGCTTGGCTCTTATAGGTAAAAGGCAGAGAAGTGGTCTAAGCTGTTTGGTAGACAAGAAATGCCACATCTCTCAAAGAAGGTGAAATTAAATCACAATTAATAGTAGGAGGGGAAGGAGAAGTTGGTACACTTCAAATGAGATTGAGAAAAGTAAAATTGGTTAAGAAATATGAGCTAAAATAAAGTTTGAAGAAGTTGACACATGTTCAGAACACGCAAGAAAAGGCTCAAGACCACCAATCTACGAGGAGGGTCAGTTGCATAACTTCCACTAAGGGAATAATGGCAGTTGCATCACTGCCACATTAGTTCCTTGACTTAAATTCAAAAGCTAAAGATAAAGTTAATTGAATGATAAAGGAAAGTGGGAAACGAATGGAAATGGACAAGGAAATCATTATAGGCTACAAATATATATTGTAAGTAGGAAATTGGACTCGAATACCATTAGAAAAATATTAATCATCTTTGGGGATTTTAAACCATTCTGAAAACATAGCACATGCAAATTTGGGTGCGTATGGTAACCTATAATGAGTTAGGACAAGATTATTTCCCCTTCTTTGCCCAAAAGTTATTCTCTCTTGGTATATGGTCCTTTAGGAAATATATGCATCAACGATCGCCCCCAACAGGTAAGTACTCTAACTCGACTTGTCATTTTGTATAAAGTAGTATCCTATCTCTTTTCTTACCACTTTATGTTAGCTTAGAATTTTATGTACATGTTAAGATAGCATATTGTTATTTAACTCTTTATTTAATGTTACATGCTTTACTTTGGTTGTCATAGATCTTGTATTTTTATTTTATTCCTAGTCACCCCTCATAATATCGATACCCCAATAAGGTTCCTTCCTCTTTCTCGATCTCTGGCCTTGGAAACCCTAGGTTGACCTAGTATAAGGGTTACTTCCCTTTTGGTATGTGATCATAGCAGTCCATGTACCCCCTTTGAATTATATATGTTGTGTGTCATTATATTTGTGTGTCTTACTCATTTCCTCAATACCCTAGTTGAACAGATGATAGGAGTGCATGTTGTGTAGAATTTTTTTATCGCCATACACTAAATATATATTTTACATTACAAAAGGATCTATATAAATAGAACAACCGCTCCTGAGATAGTAATATTTGATATTGAGGGAATGGAATGGGAACAACTAAAAAGTCTATGAGAATATTCCTTTCAGATCTAGATCTAATTATATTGAACATGTCCATATAACCCGAGTATTCCCACAACATAAAAAACACTAAAAATTATAAATAACATGGAAATTAAGAAAATATTGAAATAAATAGATGTTAAATTTAAATATGTACTAACATAACGATATGAACAATTAAGCAAAGATTTTGACCCAAGAAATTAAGCTAGTAAATACGACAACCTATTTGTAAATGAAGCGATGAAACACTTAGCTGATTAAAAAGTAATACTAGACTGTGCTGAGATGATGAAATACTGAACAGGAGGAGGAAACTATCACACCAAATCCTAGAAAATTGTGTGACTATAGGATCTTCCTGGACTGGGGTGCCTGGGCTAGGTCAGGGGAACCTGGGGTACTATAGATATCCTATGGGTGCCTGTGACTGATCAAAACCTCATAAAATGATCTTCATAGGGTTGTAAGATTTTTTATAATGTTTTCCTTTGATCTCCTATATGTCACTGGAATTCGCTGTTATTCACCTAAAACCTACAAGAATAAAGTTCACCTGCAAAAACCCCCAAAACTACATCAAATCCTAAAAAATGAAATCACAAAATGAGAGCTCAAACTATCCTCAACTGTCAACGAAGTGAAATTATGACCGATCACTGAAATACATTACAGACCCCATGTAGTCTTATGTGCATCTGTGTAGAATCGTGCCCTAGGTGGCTCTTGTGTGAGTCATGCTTGATAGCGATCAAGTAGCTATATGTAAAATATGTAAGTAGATGTGTGCATGGAAAAATGAACTTCCCCTCCTATGAATTTTATGTAGAATAATGCAGTCCCTTACCCTTGTGTGGATGCTAGATAGATGCTTGAATGCTCTTGTAAATGCCTTTAGATGCAACCTTAGGTGGAGATAGTAAATGCTTAGTGTTTGGTCCTTTATTATTGCCAAATAACTTTATATTTATATGATTCCTTTACTCCAATTTGGTAATTAACCACTAAAAGGATGGATAGTAAAAATCAAAATGTCCAAATGACTAGAAGAAACCTAAAACATGTGAATAAAGTATAAATAGTTCGTGGGAACCTAGAGGGAATGGGGACCGCTGAGCGCTGGTGTCTGGAGTCAGAAATGTTGAAGTATGAAAAGACAAATTGGGCAAGAAGGTGTGTGAAAAAATTAAGGAAAAAGAAAAGAAAAGAGGCCCATGACACCGGTCAATTTGTACTTTTGTTAATTAGGAATCATATCAATAGTAGTATGTGATTATGACTAGATAAATACCCAAAGTGCGTGATTTAGTGTCTAAATTTTCCTCCACTCTATGTTGATAAGTTAATTATCAATAACATAAGATAGATAAGAGATGCGTACCTAATAATCATGTATATCGATGGAGAAAAGTGTGGTGAGAGACAAGGAAAAACATGGAATGATAAAAATGTGAGGCATGGAAGCTAGAGATCGTATGTGTAGATGTTGTGATGATGACCCTATGGTGAAATTGTATGTGTAGATGTTGTGTTGTACTTTTTATTTTATGTAGCTTTATGTGTGATTGATGTGACTACCGCTTCCTATAAGGATAGACCTGTAAAAGAGAAGAATGCACAAGTAGTCAAATACGTGTATCTGAAACTTTTGACCAAAATGTGTAAGAAGCATGTAAAAACAGGAAAAGGAACATTTTCACCTGATCCATGATGCGTAAAGAGATAGAAAAGATCCTAAGATGTTGTAGAAGAATGATTTTTTTTGGGAAATCTCATACCATTTGCGTTGAATGTGAATTTTTGGGTGATCTCACGCTAGTTGTGCCAAATATGAAAGAAGTGTAGGGGTAAATGTCTAGTGTTATTATCCAACCTTTGACTACTTCCGAAGAGTAAAAACCACTACAGATGGTATGTGAAAATCCAATCCATTTCGATAAAGTCTGATCCAACATGAAATTATAAAAGAAGTAGGGATGTTTTTAGTGGTGAATATTCATAATTTGGCAAATATTCCATTTTAGGATAATTTGAAAAGGCAAATTTTTTGGAGCAGGTCAGTGTCGTGTTCGCCTAAAATTTGCAATAATTTTTTTTTTAGGGGTCAGCTTTGCCTACCAATTAAAACTAATCCTATATAAACCTAGGTAATTTTCAATATACTAGTAAATTACTACAACTTACTGAGGTACAGACATATCAAGTCATTGGATGTTGAATTAACCACAATTTGTATCAAAATAAAAATATTACAAATGAAATGTTACACATAACATCAACATGAAAATTGAAATAAGATTCAAGGTAAATCTTATCATCTTCAGTCAGGGTTTCTTTGGTTGTCATAATTTCAGAATATTTAAAAGGAAGGCATGTAAATCAATGGATATAAGACGGGTCAACACTAAACTTGAATGTATGACCATCAGGAAAATTTACAGTGAACTGTCCATCTTTTGTATTAAACGAGGAGAGAAGGTAGTTAATAATTTCATGATATATCTCGAACTATGACATGTTAACCCATCCTTCAAATTCACATGCTTGTACCAAATCCTTGTAATTTTCATTCATATGCAAAATAACATTAATGTGCAAGCACATCAAACTCCTATACTGAATCTTTGGTAGGACATGGGGGATTGTCTGTTTTGTTTCAAATTCTATTTGAACTTGAGTTTAAGAAGTCATGATGACATGAGGTAGAGATTCAAGACCTCGAGGTTGTATTATGTTTGGATGTTTTATGTTGAGGTACTGGGAGCGGGAGTTATGAGACCTGTAGAACTATAAGAATGGATAAAAAATTTGTGATCCCAGAAGTGTGAACATAAAAATGAGGGTCGGAGGGATATTTATAGGGAAAAATTAAGGTTTTGGATTTTTTTTGCACGATAGTAGGGCATCATTTTTGCGCGACAGAAAGGTTTGCTAACGCGTGACAAAAAGAGTCATTGTCACATGAAAATAGAGCTTGTTGTCACACATCAACAATCCTTGTTGTCATGCGATAATAATTTTTTGTGATGCCCATCAGCAACTATTGTTGTTGCATGAAAAGAAAAAATATGACGTCTGACAACCAATTTTATTGATGCACGTCAACAATTATTGTTGATGAATGAAAACTGAAATTTTTATCACACAACAACAATGGGTTGCTTTCGTGAGTGAAAAATCCTTGTTGACACACATCAATAAATGAGGTTGTTGGGTGTTAAGATTTTTCTTGTTGCGCATCAACCATGTGTTAGTAAAATATTTTTTGTGCGTCAACAAACCAAAACCTGTTAGGAAAATTCCATGCCTCTCCCTAAAGAAACTGCAAGTAAAAATTTCATTATGAAACCGAGATAAATTTTCCTTTTTGGCAAAAGTCATTTCAGGTATATTTTTTAGGGATTTTCCACCTCCAATTTACGAGAGGCTTCTTAAAATGAACCTTGAAAAGAAGACATAATGCATGCATGCCGAGTGTTGAAGGACAATGTGTCCTGTAAAAGATGACATGTAAAATACCAATAAACTATACTGAACTCAAAAAAATTTGTGTAACTACCCATGGTCATAGGCACCTAGGAAAGGTCAGGGGTGCTTAGGCATTATTGTCTGTGTCTGGGGGCTTGTTTCTATGTTGTTCTAAGGACCTAAGTAATATTATACACCATTGATGAGGCTAAATACTATGTTTTATTGGTACTAAACTATGACTGTGAACTGTTATATGGGGTGATTGATTCATCTAATGATTCTGCCCTCATTTGTGGTGCATGTGATGTCATTAAGAGAATATATCCAAAAGGAGGACCGAACACTAAACTGTAACTAATACCCTATAGGGGGAGTGAGTGTTCTTGGTAAAAATAAAGGAACACGTAAACAAAGTGGCTGGAAACAAGTGTTAGTGCAAGCAAGATAACACATGCATGTAAGAGACAAAATGTAAGATACAAAACAAGCATACAATATGAACAAGAAATAATGCAAACAAAGTATACCGTGGAAATATGGTTGCAAACATGGGACATCACTCATGATTTTTTAAGACAATAAAGGCTAACGTGACCAAAAGCATATAGTGTGCACACAAGGCAAAGGGAAAATCCCAAAAACAATGGCATACAACAGAACGCAATGACAAGAAAGAGCAAGAAATGTAGCAAAAAACCATGGTAGCAAAGAGTTCCTGTAAACTAAAAGTTGCACATAAAAATCCCGTTAGCATGTTATAAAAATAGAAAGTATGTCAAAGCATGTATAATCCGATATAGTAATGTGCTATGAAAAATGAAATAATATCACCTGTAGTGTATACGAAAGTGGATGCCCCTTGGAGGCTGCTGTGGGACTGGTAAAAGGTATTGAGCCAAGCATCCATACTACATGTAATGATTTGTGTAAAGGATGTAATCAAAACTAGAAGGAAATTGAACGTGAATGTGTGTATGATAAGATAATGACATACAATGTATCTAGCTAACATAGTAAGAAAAGTGTACATGCAAGAATAAGTAAGCAAGAACAATGTGTAACCAAGATATGTATTATGTTGCACAAGTGTGAGTGGAATGGAATGTAAAGTGAAAGTGATGGGAACAATGTTCCCCCTGAGTGAGTGTGAATGAATATGCATATGATGAGGTTCATTTATAAATTCCCACTCAGAAGTAGATAATGAACCATAGAACAAGAATGCGTCATCAGGAAATGGTTTGAATAGTGAGCTAGAAATATATGATTGATAAAGCATAGAGAATAGAGAGTGAGTGAGTGATTTTGGTGAGGTTCATTTTAGATTTAAACCCTTAGTAGTTAATTATGAGATGTGGAACTAGATTACGTCATAGGGAAGTGTGTTGTGATCAACATGTGTTAGAAAGATATGTCGTGAATGTAGTGAATGTGAAATGTAAGATGAGGTTCATGAATGTAGTGAGCCCTCAATAGTCAAGTGTGAACCATAGTACACGAGTGCGTCATCGGGTAATGGTGACACAAGAGTGTATCAATATGTGTGAAATCTATGTGAATGACTAGATGCAGAGTAAGAAGTGATATAGAAGAAGTATGAGACACTTGACAATGCTAGAGTGGGATGGGGGAGGGTAAGTATGATGACCGCAAGTGTACGCTGATGAATATGCAATCCAATGAAAGTGATAGAAGATAGTCCTCCACCTGATGCTCATGGATTTAAATGTGTGTGGACACGCTCTAAGACAAGAGATAAATGAGATAGATTGTGTATTGGTGAATGAGATCTATGTTCATGAGACTGAGGAGGTGATAAAAATCAATGTGAAGGATACTGCGAAGGTGATGTGTACCTATATGAAGGAGACCAAAAATTTTATGAGCACCAATGTGAATGAGACCACAAAGGTGATGAGGACATATGTAAATGATATGGAGGAAGTGAATGAAACCTATGCAAAGGAGAGCATGGTGGTGATGTATACCTATATACAGGAGTTGTCCAAGTGGTGGACATGGAATTATGTAATGGAATAGTAGACTGAAGAGACCGTATAGGTCGTGAGAGAATAGATGATCTAGGAGCAGGATTTACTTTTGAATTGAGAGGTACTAGGGACTTTGATGCTCTAACAAGTGCAATGGAAACCTTGAGAGGAGGCTACAACCATAGTGTGGATGGTGGAAAACCACTGATAGTAATTCTGGTCCTCAATTCTATACCCTCTGGTGGATTGAAAGAATTCTCTAGGAAGGGGGATGCTTGGATAGTGGTGGACTATGTGGTATATGTCATATGTAGCAAGGGAAGGGGTCTAAGACTTTCCTTAGGATCAAGATTTGAGGTGATTGAGACAAACGTAAAAGGGGGTGGCCTTATCTAGCTAATTTTGTTATTTCCTTCAACCAGGGTGAGAGAACCAGTAGGGTAAATTTAATGCAGAGGGAGGGGGGATAAATTATTTGTTCCTCTTGATTTTTTAAATTATGGATCAGTCTGAGATAAGCATGGCCATGAATACAACACTCACTCTTACAAGTTATCACAAAATATGTTGCATATGCTTAATTGTACCAGACACAGGTTACTATAGAGAGCAAAGTTCAATTTGATCTTGCATTTTCTTGATAGGAGAATTAAGGCTAGAGGGATCCTTCAATAATATTTAGAGAGAGAAAAAAAATAAAAAAATGGAAGTTAGTACGATGGGGATGCGATTTCTTATAGTAGGTTTAAAATAAAAAAATGATGATAAATTCCTTGCAATAAATCATTTAACACTTACAAAGAAATCCTTCTATTATGGAAAGTAAAGTACACTTTATTATGTTAGTGATAATTTCTTAAAATAAATATTTGCATTCATTGATGCTCAATAGATGCAAATATTCAACACAATGTATAAAATACTTGACACAAAATCTTGTGCAATCATTCATGATAAAAATTATTACCATCTTGTGTTCCCATATTCAGTGAGGAAATTATAATCATCTATTAATCAGATGTTATCCACAAAACAATTTTTTAGTATGTATAAGAAATTTTAAATATAGTTTCCAAGGGTAGGGGCCCCTACAAAATCCCTGTTTTGTTTTTTTGTGAATACAAATGATACATAACTTTGCAATGTGTTTTATCCATGGATTATGATTTAACTATTTCACTATCTAATCCCCTTGAAGTGATATTTTAATCCCTTCTATTTTGGGAGAATACAAAATTTGGAAAGTACAAAATAAGAAAAAACCTAGGGAAGAAGACAAAGTTAGGGAACAACCCTATGTTTGATCAATCTTAATGTTGTTAGTTTCTTCTTATTTTGTTGTCCCTTTCTTTGTATGTATCATATTTACTAAACATTTGAATAAGGTAATATTCATCTATTCCAATATGAGGCATGAATATACGTACCTGTTCTTTTAGAATTTTGTACTACTTATTACACCTGTGTTCTTTTATACCCTTTTTGATAATTTAGCCATCTTTTGTTCTAAGTGAAAAAAAATTATGGATGGTGTCGTAATTGAAATTTAAAGCAATAACATCTGGTCCTCCATTGATGTGTTGGTAAAAGGATTGTATCAAATCATTTGTACCCAAATCTACATATGTGAACCGGTCTTGTATAGACACTACTTCTCCAAGTTTCTTGTCAATATCATCGATGTACTCTACTATTTTTTCCTTTTCTGGGGTGAGCTCTTCAATGCTCTGATAAATATTTTTAATCCTTAATTTTATGGAACCCTTATAGGTATACTGTGTTCATTTTTCTTTAGAGGAGACAATCCCTTCTTTTTCCACCAATTGATCATCTAGTTGAGTTATTGCTTCAAGTTTGGGAAGGATTCCTTCCCAATAGTGCGATTCATACTTTGCACCACTTAACTACTGAGACAATTGGTTGTAGCATCCCATAGTATCTTCTATGATATTGCTTCCTTTTCTAGACAATTCTTCCTTCCATCTTGCTACAACATCAATTATTTCTCTTGACTTGTTAGCTTCTATTAAGGCGTCTAGTGTTATAACAAAAAATATTTATTTCTCTTCAATAGAAGGTTGTATCCACTTTTGCACATAAGTGAAGAGGACTTCAAATTTATCCCTTAACTTATTCTTAGTCCCCTTATCCTTGTCACTTTTATAGATAAGGATTCTAAGGGATATTGTAGCCTCTTGCTTTAGGTTTTGTGTAGTTGGTTCTCTAATTTGAATATGTGTGAGTTGGTAGTAACTCATTGCAACTTAAATATTTAACTTATTTCCTTTTGGGGAAAAAAATTCTAATGTTTTGTATCCTTGTTGATCAAAATGGTATTTTGACATCATTTTATCTCTTTTGGAAGCCCTTGCGGGTTTTGAAAATACAATGTATTCGATGTCAATGGTCTCCATTTGAACCACCTCCTTCTCTTTTCTTTGGAGGAGTGTTCCCAATCACCCTATTATGCGTACATTTCTCCCTCTTGATACTAGTAATTTAGGTTGCGGTGGTGCTTGAGTACACTAAAATTTATATGGAAGAAAATTAAGGTACTTGTGAAATTGATGCTTTTGTATGTGGGACTTCAGTTCGTATTGTTAGAACCATTTTCTCAATATGGAGAACACCTATTCTTTCCTCTTTGTTTTATGTGTTTTATCTTCAAGATCCTTAGTCACCTTTATTGTAGTGGTTGATTCTTGTGCCTTATCACTAGTTGGTATCTCTTGCTTTCCCTCAACCATTTGTAGAGTTATAACTACTTTAGTGACTTATTTCAATGTTTCCTTTGTGGATATTGTAATATCAAATGGTTTTTATATTACTTTGATACTTGCATCTTCTTGAAAGTTTTTTCTCTATGGAAACAATCATTTCTCTAGATGAATATCCTACAATTACTTGATTAAATGGTTCTTCCTCAAATTTTGGTATTGAAGTTCCAGTGTGTACCTCTAGGATTGTCATATTTGTTTCATCAACTTGGAATTCTAGAGTTTCTAACAATTGGGTGTCCACTGGGGTAAAAATAATTTTATTTTACTACTACTAATCCTAACAATAAATCAGTGAATATTGATGCATGGGTCTCTTCTCTTTCTTTGACATCTATTATCTCAATTGGTGTATTTACTCCTTGAGTTATAGTGGCAATAGTAGCTTCTTTCCCTTTCCTTTGTGAAACTGATTGGATTGCCTTATCTCTTTTTGGTCTATGTTATTGATAACTTTTCAGGGGTTCACTATTAAAGGGAGTATTGTCAACATATTTCTTTGTTTCCAAGATTTACATTAATTTAAGAAGGTCTGGTGTATGTTTCCCATTTTCCTTTTCCTCTTCAACCATCTCAATTTGTGCAATGTCACCCAAAGAGACTGAACCCATGACCTCTAGCTTCTTACTTCCTTTCTCATGCCCTTTATAGCTGGGATGTATTAGTTTTTTAAGTCTCGGTGAAATTTTATACTATTTGTATAACTATGTATCTTTTAGCTCTCTCAAAACAATTGAGATCAAATTCCTTTTTTTCTTTAGTAATTTTCACCCTGAGTTATGGGTCAATATTGTGTAGGGTTCCCCTCACTATTTTTCCTATGCTTCATGATCCTAGAAAATCTAATACTGATGTTCCAGAATTTGATGCACCTACCCCTTTGACTTGAAATATAATTTCCTGAGTAATGGGGGGCATCATTCAAGGTCTTCATCAACATTTGTTTTAGCCTTTTGGGTTAGAATCAACATGGAAGTTCTTGTCTTACTTTTGGTTACAGTCCATTTCTCTATGATCCCAATGGTTGGCCTTTTAGAAGGAAGTTGAGATGATTTACCTTCTAATGTATCTATTTGGTTAGCTCCCCTCCTTCAAAGGAGGGATATATTCTTCTAGGATTCTTGTGTCCTTGTATTCTTTTAATACCCTAGTATTTTTACAAAGACAAATCCAATCCTTTCACTATTAACCATGTTAATTTCCTTCCAATCACATGTGTTATCCTAGTATGTAGACTAGTTGACTTTGTTTCATTCCATTCCAGTAGTGAAATCGATTATGTTGCCAGTTTCATTTCATAATAATACGAGCTCATTCCTTGTTTATCATCATCCAACCCTTGAGGCACAAACTACAATTTTGTAATCAATAATTTGTTGTAAAGTCATCCTAGAATAATATTTTAATATGAATTATTCCTCATCTTTGTAGTCCATCCAAAAATATTCATAGTGGGCATCATGGTCATATGATCTCCCTAGGTTTTAACTTATTTCCTACCTAATATCATATTTTGGTCTAGGATGAAACATGCCCATTTTTAGTATGTCTATTTCCTCCTCCAATATCCTAGCTTTTGCAATAGTTGGGCAAGTGTATATACCTATTGAGATCAGAAATTTAATGTTTTTCTTATGCTTTCCTGCTATCAACTTGTGAACTTCTTTCAGTTTCCTTTAGAGTTATAAGAGTTCCCACTATTCATCCAAGTATTTGGGTAGCATGAAAGGATATTACTTCCTTTTCTAGAAAATTCTTCCTTCCATCTTGCTACAACATCAATTGTTTCTCTTGACTTGTCAACCGTTATTAAGGCTTTTGGTGTTATAGTAACAGATATTTCTTTCCCTTCTACAGAAGGTTGTATCCACTTTTGCACATACATTTACAGGACTTCAAGTTTCTCCCTTAACTTCTTCTTAGTCTCCTTATCCTTATCACTTTTCTGGATGAGGATTCTAAGGGCTATTGTAGCCCTCTTGCTTTAGGTTTTGTGTAGTTGGTTCTCTTAATTGAATATGTGTGAGTTGGTAGTAACTCATTGTAACTTCAATATTTAACTTATTTACTTTTGGGGCAACAACTTCCAATGTTTTTAATCCTTGTTGATCAAAATGGTTTTTTGACAGTATTTTAGCTCTTTTGGGAGCCCTTGTGGGTTTTGAAAACACAATGTTTTCAATGTCAATGGTCTCCATTTGAACTACCTCCTTCTATTTTCTTTGGAGGAATGTTCCCAATCACCCTATCATGTAGACATTTATCCCTATTGATACTTGTAATGTAGGTTGTGGTGTGCTTGATTACACTACCATTTATGTGGAAGAAAATTAAGGTACTTGTGAAATTGATGCTTTTGTATGTGAGACTTCAGTTTCCTATTATTAGAACCATTTTCTCAATCTGAAGAACACCTAATCTTTCCTGCTCTGCTTTCTATTTTTTAGATTCAATCTCCTTAGTCACCTTTATTGTAGTGGTTGATTCTTGGGCCTTATCAGTGGTTGGTATCTCTTGCTTTCCCTCAACCACTTCTAGACTTATAACTACTTTAGTGAATTATTTCAATGTTTCCTTTGTAGGTATTTTAATATCATATGGTTTTTGTATTACCATGATACTTGCCTCTTCTTGAAGTTGTTTCCTTGTGGAAACAATCATTTCTTTAGATGACTCTCTTATAATTCCTTGATTAAATAGTTCTTCATCAACT
Organism: Taxus chinensis; assembly: GCA_019776745.2. NCBI lineage: Eukaryota > Viridiplantae > Streptophyta > Pinopsida > Cupressales > Taxaceae > Taxus > Taxus chinensis. The sequence continues at coordinate 637,325,284 of CM034148.1, read as the reverse complement.
TTTGGTATTGAAGTTCTAGTGTGTACCTCTTAGATTGTCATATTTGTTTCATCATCATGGAATTCTAGAGTTTCTAGAAATTGGGTTTCCATTGACCTAATACTTTATTATTTTATTGCTACTAATCCAAGAAATAGATCAATTAATATTGGTGCATGAGTCTCTTCTCTTTCATTGACATCTATTATCTCAAATGATGTATTAACTCCTTGATTTGTAGTGGAAATAGGAGTTTCTTTCCCTTCCCTTCGTGAAACTTATTGGATTACCTTATCTCTTTCTGGTTTATGTGATCAAGAAGTTTTCAGGGGATGACTATTCCAGGGAGTACTGTCAACATATTTTTTTGTTTCCAAGATTTACATTAAGTTAACAAGGTCTGGTGCATGTGTACCCTTTTACTTTTCCTATTCAACCATCTCAATCTGTGGAATGTCACCCAAAGGGACTGAACCCATGACCTATAGCTTATTACTTCCTTTCTGATGCCCTTTTATAGCTGGGATGTCTTGGTTTTTTGAAGTCTCAGTGAAATTTTATACTTTTTGTATAACTATGTATCTTTTAACTCTCTCAAAACACTTGAGATCAAATTTCTCTTGTTCTTTAGTATTTTTTACCCTGAGTTGTGGGTCAATATTTGGTAGGGTTCCCCTTATAGTTTTTCATGTGCTTCATGATCCTGGAAAAGATAATACTGATGTTCCAGGATTTGATGCACCTACCCCCTTTGACATGTAATAGAATTACTTGGGTAATGGGGGAATCCTTCATGGTCTTCATCAACATTATTTAGCCTTCTGGGTTAAAATTGACACTAAATTATTTTCTTACTTGTGGGTGAACTTCATTTCTCTATGATTCCAGTGGTTGATATTTTAGAAGGAATTTGAGATGCTTTCCCTTCTAATGGATCTATTTAGTCAGCTCCCTCCTTCAAATGAGGGATATATTCTTCTAGGATTATTATGTCCCTGTATTCTTTCAATACCTTAGTATTTTACAAAGAAAAATCCAATTCTTTCACTATTAACCATGTTAATGTCCTTCTCATCGTATGTGATATCCTAGTATGTAGACTAGTTGACTCTGTTTCATTCCCGTCTAGTGGTGAAATTGGTTGTGCTGCTAATTTCATTTCATAATAATACGAGCTCATTATCTGTTTGTCATCATCTAACCCTCGAGGCACAAATGTAGTTTTGTAATCAGTAATTTTTTGTAAATTCATCCTAGAATAATCTCTTAATATGACTTCTTCCTCATCTTTGCAGTCCATCCAAAAAGATTCATAGTGGGCCTCATGTTCATATGATCTCCCTAGGTTTTAACTTATTACCCACCTAATATCATATATTTGTCTCAGATGAAACATGTCCATTTTTAGTATGTCTATTTCCTCATCCAATATCCTAGATTTTGTAATAGTTGGGAAGGTTTATATACCTATTGAGATAAAAAATTTGATGTTTGTCTTGTGATTTCTTGCTATCAACTTATGAACTTCTGTCAGTTTCCTTGAGATTTACAAGAGTGCCCATAAGTCATCCAAGTATTTGGGTAGCATGAAAGGATGTCCCTCAAAACCACTTACACTTATGTAAGCGAAGAACCTAAATTGGATGAAGCAACATCTGTATTCCTTTATTAATTTCTTGGCATCTACAAATATCTTGTATTTTCCCCAGTACAGCCTGAAGAGGCATATGATTGGTGCAAAGAAGGAATCATTTATCTTTCTTAAATTCCCCTTCCAATTCAACAAATTTAGTTGAGGGTAAACATCATACAACCTGTGAGTGTTAAAGCTCTTCATCCTTCAGATAACATGGAAATTTTTGTGACTTGCAATATTGTAAATAAGATATGACATCATATAGAATGTAACATCCTCATTTATGACTTCAATAACAAGGTTTTTTTTTGCATAATTTTCACTATTCTAAATTCACATAATTTAGAAAAAACATTCCTTTAGCTAATCCATCACATAAAAGTAAACCATATGTAGCTGTAAGGACTCAGTGTTAAAGATATCTCTCATTTTTATTTATATCAAGTGTATACAAAGTATACTAGTGGTTTCCTTAATCATTTAAGGATCATTCAAGTGCAACCATCCAAATACCCTTTCTAGGTATCTATTATGGATGCCCATCTGATATCAAACATATTTAGTCCAAGAGAAATCAAGACAACACAATCAACAACTTACAAAAAATTGGCCAAAGTTTTAAGACATGTTTCCATGTTTTTATTCCTAGAAGACATACTCATCAAAATGGATATGTATTTCACCACACTCGAAACTGTTATCTAAATTATACTACCTTGAACTTCATCAACACTTCCATGTCTGTGTTAGGTACTAAGTAGGGATAGTTTGCATAGTCAAGTGTTAATGGTATGCTTAAGGAGACTAAGGGAAATCAAGTGCAACCAAATTGAATTACGCCAATTTGGTTCCACTTGCTTTCCCATAGTCATCATTAAGATGACCGTAGCACCAGATTATGCCGTTGTCACTAATTAGTGCATAACAGTGACTTGGATCATAAATTTATGAATGCAACGATTAAGGGAGCTAGGTGGATAGCCGTGCCATAATGGTTGCTCAACATTAACCAAACAACGACTTGCGTCATTAAGTGGGTACTGTGCAACAGTGACTATGTTGCGACAGTCTATCGAGTTAAACTAAGTAGGGATTCATATCTTAACAAGTTCATTAGTTCATTTAATTTCCAATCTGTTAAACTTTCCATTAATATTTTAATCGTCAGATGACATTCCTAAGGATTGTTTAGGCTTCGATATGAGTATCCCTTAAGTAAGGATCATAACATTCTATTCATTTAAATACATGACTACAAATTTAAGTCTGCATTAAGCCTAATCAATTAATCATACATTTCTCATTAATTCAGTTAAGTTTCACGTTCCTAATTCAATTGTAACATATGTAGGAAAACATTAAGATAAAGTCATTTTTCTTCAACATTAATAGGAATAGTTCAGTTACACATAGCTAATACATTTAGGCATGTTTCATACTATTATCAAGTAACATAACCTATCAAGATATTTCAATACTTCAACACAAGCATATATCCTTATTTACTTATAGTTTGTTTATAAGTATTTACTTGTGCATATCTTCATTACGTTTAGTTATATGTAAAACTATATTAAGTAATTAGACAACAAGTATGTATTTAAGAATCAATACTTATAGATCATTCTAATCATGGAAGTACTTTACAACACATTCAAGTTGATGGAATTATTATCATATTCATATGCTTAAAATAATACATTTCATATTATATTCAACTAACAAACTTAATCCAATAGTCCTTCACTTATCTTATTACCCAATCTACATATATTACTGATCATATCTCTTTTATTTCATAAGAGTAAGCAATAACAAATGCATATAGTTCTTCAATAAAACATACTTATGATTAGTATAGAAATTTTATGAATACAATCTACTTTACTTCTATAAATGGAATCACAACAAATTCCCAACGCTTAACATTAAATCATTTCCATTTAAAAAATATGAATCAGGTTATTGTATTTATTTCATTCAACATTAAATATCATAAAACACATTTTTGACAATGAAAGTCAGCATGTTTCTAAGTAATTACATAAATGGGCCATAGGCTTTTCATGTTTTCAAAACTAAAATACTTCAAGAAGTTTATACAAAAATTATTTAACCAATTCAATTAACTTTAATCAATAGAATAAATGCAACTTTTTATACACATTCCTTATTTCATCTTTTAAGAAGTCCATCTCAAAGATTGTTAGCATCTGTCAGTTCATACGAAATGAGCATGATAGGTACTAAATCTTCATAATAACATGATCTAGATTAATAATTTCATGAAATAAACACTACTTTTAAATAAAATTATCCTAAGGTTAAAAATAAAGTACACAACTCTTTTGATCACTTCCCAAGACATCATAAATGAAATCATATAAAGAAGCCAAATTTAACACATGCAATTCATTCAAGTAATCCAATCTGATATTAATTTAAGGCAAAGAGAGGTGAATAGAAACAAATTAAATTGATTCTAATCACTCATATAAATATAAGTGCAATATTAAAAATATTGTAGTCATATAAGCCCATACTTATATGTCTGTAGTCTTATATCTAGTTTAATAAAGTTTATACAACTTAATCAACCAGTTGCTCTATTTCAATGAAGTAATATCAAGCAATGAAGTAACTTATTTATATTCATATAAGTACAAGAATAATAAGATTACAGTCATATAAGCCCCATACTTATATGACTCTAATCCTATATTTTGTTTAACAAAGTTTATATAACTTCTCTTAGTCAAACCTTTTTTATACTACTTCAAGAAATAACAAGCAAGGTAGTAACTTATTTAATACATTGTTTAGAAACTAAGTAAATTCCAATCAACATTCATAAACCAAGTAACTATCGATGAAATGAAACTAAATAACAAACCATATCACCTATCAAAAGAGATTATTATAAATGCAATATCATTTATAACTCAAATAAAAAGCCATTGATTTCTGGGAAAGAAGTTGATATAAGTGATTAAGCTTTAAACAACAGTCTGTCATCACCAATCCGACACTGTGATAATTATTCACTGGGAACTCCTCGTGCTATGATTATTTACTAATGCACAGCCTTTAGTTTGGTGGATGTAATATGGAAACACAACAATAAACATAACACAAGAATACCATCGACTATGAAAAGAAGGAATGATGATAAATCTGAAATATCAGAGTAAATTATAATATTAACATGAAATTGTTACAATCTCACCCATGAGGTACTTCAAGTGTTATTGATTTCACCTGCCTTTCACCAAGACTATGAGAGAAACTTTACAATTACACCTCTTAATGGCTTCTTCAACACACCTTTAAATTGATGGCTTCCTTTACACACTTCATACAATATTTCTCACTACTTCCTTCTATGCTAAATGAGGGGGGTGGCCTCTTTATTTATAGAACTTCCAGGCTTATCCATCTTATCTCTAAGATAGGATAAGAAATCCACTCTGACGAATCATATTCCATACCTTAACTCTTATATGTACATGTAAGCTTATCTTTTAAGATAAGATAAACCTTATCATTTCACATGGGTTCCACATTTTTAGACTTTTTACAAATAAAATACACAAAATATAAATGACCTCACTCATTGTACTTATTACCAATATAATATTTCTAATTCCTAATCATGTAGACCCTACTTCTCTACTTACCCCAACTTTGACATTTTAACATTACCGGACCACTTACGACAAATATTTACTTTTTACCACAACATTCCTATTTTACTTTTGACTATTACCGTACTATACATTATTGGTGGTGTCATACTAGCAGTGCCGTTGTCTTCTATAGGACGCTACTATTAATTATACTTAACAACATCCTATTCCTAATACATACATTAATGAAATAGAAATTACAGAGGAAAATTTTAGTGTCGACAAGTCACACTAATAGTTTCTCAATCTAACTAAGCAAGCCAATCAATGATAAATTCAATATAGACTATATGTGGATATATAAAGACTCCATAGTCATCGAAAGAACAAGAACTAGGATAGTTGTTGCTAATCGATCCACAATCCAAGATCAAACTCTAAACAAGAATCTACACTATTTACAAGTATCCGCTTAAAGAATATCAATATTGTCACAACATTGCAGAGGATAGGAGAGTAATTTACACTCTAGGTAAGAAGTCAAGTTGGACTCGATCATCACAATATCCTAGAACCAGAACTCATTACTTACTAAAACTTGTATTAATTCTATTTCTTAGCTCGCCAATCGTAGAAGGTTCGACCACACTGAATCTTTCCACAAGGTGAAAAGGATAATGAATGAAAGAAAAATTAACAGTTAGGTGTCTATGAGACCAAAAATACTCAATCAATTCATCAACAATGGCTCAAGTTTTAAGTTCTAGAGATGTCCATGCAAGGAGACGAAGTAAAAAGACTTTGTATGAAAAATTTAAACTGCCCAGGATGCTCATACGGATCTGGTATAACCCGCATAACAAACCCAGGTAAGATTTGAAGGCATTGATCCAAAAGTATTGAATATTCAAACACCCCATACAATTATTGTCTCCAACAATGGAGTTCCATAAAACTTAAGAAAAATGACTAAATATACAATTGATATAAAACAAATCCACAAGTCATTCACTGTCAAACAAGGATAGACTATTTACAAAGCTACACACCAACATTAAAGATGGTATATTGAATACCTAGAAATAAAAAGTCTATCCAAAACATAACCCCACAAACACCCACTTCCAGCTATATATTAGTTCAATCCAAATGGGCATTATCGTGTAGAGATGGGTATCAACAAATCCAGTTACATTGCTTTGAAAAACACAAAAACACAACTGTAATAGGCATTTTTATTTCCAAAAATAACTCAACATAACTATTCCCAATGTCATTAAGTCACAATCAAGAATACACAAACAAAATCCATTAAAATTGAAATACGACCATATACAAAGCAATATTTCATAATATAACAAAATAATACAGTAATGATACAAATACACAAAACCTACAACTAGAGAACAAAATTTCATTGCAAGAGTAGATTTCTTTTCATGAAGACATTAAATAGAGAAAAATATTTCAATGAGTTGGAGCCTATCATGCCTAGTAAAGCTCCAGGAAATCCTTTCTAAGATCCCAAAGTCTTTCTCAAAGCTTCCACGAAGTATTCCACAAATATTTTGGAACAGATTCCACAGAAAACCCATTCTTCTCCTTCACTTCATTTTTAATAGCCCAAGAAATAAAATTTTCTCCACTAATTCCTCCATGCAACATAGAGATCATAAATCAACCAAAAACGAACTAAAAGTTTGAAATCCCGAAATTCTACATGCAAAGTCTAAGTTCTGAAAAAACCAAATGCACAATGAAAACTAACCCCTATCTTTTCTGCCAAAAACATCGTGTCCTTACTAAGGTGTTTTTCATTTTTTTCAAGATCATTAATTGCCATGGAAAGACTGCCAGTTACTCCCCACAATTTTGCCAACCAATAATTTCCAATTTAAAAATAGAAAACCAACTATTAGTTATAAATTCCACCACTAAACCTTTAGTAACATAGTTTGGTGTGCATGTCCAAGTAAACCTTGGTCCCTTCCAAAGGTTGTGGTGCGTACCATTCAAAAATTCATTAAATTAGCCAAATACAAATATGGGTTGGCGCCAAATTCTTAACCATACACTAACCTTTCGACACAATGCCATCGATGGTTAGGTCCTTAGGTTAGATCATAGGTTTAGAACATAGGATCCTTAGTTAGGTTTAGTATCCCATTAATATAATGTGTCAAACTTAGCTTAGGTTGATATTATTAATTCAAATGAAAATAAGATATAGTTAGGTCCTTTGGAATTTTATTACCACCTTAGTATAGGCTAGATTAGGTCTTCATACTATCAACAAGAATATCAAAATTACCTCAATCGAATTCAAATCAGATTAGGTAGAATTTTTTCTATAAATTTTTCTGGTCATTATGAAAGAACGAGACAACTCTCATGGAATGTGTTTTTTGCAGCATACAGATGGCGTGGGTTTCCTCAAGAGACAGTCACACTATTTCACCATGCAACAAACAAGTCTCCAACCTGTTGATATTTCATTGGCCAACATGCTCCCAACCTATGCTCAAAATGGATTTGTTAAAAAGGCATGTGGACTGTTTGATAGAATGCCTCAAAGAAATGTGGTCTCATGGAATGCCATGATGGCATCCTATGCACAAAATAGATTTGTTGAAAATTCATTTGGACTTTTTGATATAATGCCTCAAAGAAATGTGCTTTATGGATTGCAATGATGGTAGGATGTGCAAAAAATGAGTTTGTTGAAAAGGCCTTGGAAACTTTCAAGAAAATGCAATTGGTACATGTTAATCTAGAATCCACAACCTTTTTCCAGCATCCTCCCAGCCTCTGTCAAAATGGGAGCTTTAGAGTAGGCCTCGGACAACCATCAAAGCATAATGGTAGAGGGTTTTTAGTTGCAAATCATGCTCAAACTGGATTCTGAAAAGGCCTTGGAAACCGTCGGTATTTGGAACTCATCCGCGTATCACCAATCCTTCTGTAAATGCTCGCTAGTTCATTCCTAGGCATGGTTCACCTTCCCTCATCTTTCATAACTCTCATATTTTAGTTTTCATTTACAACTTAAAATAATTTTAAAATATCAAGATCTTAATGCAGTTAATTGTTTATTTCAACTCGTGTAAAACAATGAAACATCTTGTTGTTAGTCACGATGTCAAAATAACTCATTACATTAAAACATGAAATTCCGCCCTCATTCTGAGGTGATTTAGAAAGCTTCCTACCTAGTTAGATCGCTACAATATTGGTATATCGACAAGACAAGTTTGACTTCCTAGTAATATTGCTGACCTTCTTCCTGTTAAATAGTTAATTTTTGCATTTTTTGGAGACTCATTCAGTACCCTTCAGAACTCTGAAAATTAGATGTTGGGTTTCATTTGTGTACCTTGTTATGTGAGGAGTCACCATGACATATGGATTTACCCCAAACAAACTTATGTGACCTTTTTGACGCTCTTATAGGAGCCCTGTTACACTGGTTTATAGTAGTAGAAAACTGTTAAATCTAGAAAGTTGGCTTTCATTTTGAACCGCCATTTGAAACATGGATAGAGAAATTATTTCTCATCTTCACAAACCTCTAGTGTTTATACTAGAAAATTTCATGGAACATTCAATTTAGGGAAAATAACTTTTCTAGATGGTTTGGAAAATCCATTTTGTAGGCCTCCGGTCATAGTTTGATGAGGTTAAACTAGACCAATTTCAACTTGTCGCCGTTTGAAAATGGTTTTCTAGCTCTCAGTCCCGTCAACTCTGATGAATTTTCCTTATATAGGGGAAATAGTAGGAGGTGTCTCATTGTGTGCTTATCCATCGAATGTCAATTATGGATGTGGTTTTCTGGGCCCTCGAACTAACTTTTGTTCTTTTTGCATTGGGTCAACTACAACCAGTGATGTCGGAAAACTAGCCGCCAAACATAAACCGTTCAATTTTTCCCAATTCTGTCAGTTTCTATGAACTCTTGGTATATCTGGGGACACGTAGAAAGTTAATTGTGGTGTGCGTTCTCTTTGAAAGATAACCTTTGGAAGCATTTTCTTAGACTCTAAGCCCATTTTGAACGTTTTTGTAGCTAGTAAGAAAAGTAAAAAATAGAAAGCTGTGGGACCCTCATCGGGTTGCCAAACCACCGTGGAAACATTCGAAACATGCAAATAATTGTCTAAAACCCTTTTGTGTATCTGTTGTGTGAAATAGAACTTTTGACAAGATGGTGTTTTCTCTCTCTTCCCTTCTCTTTCTCTCTCCTAGGTTACAAAATGAAGAAAAATGAAATGCAATGAATACATGCTTCTAGACCTTTTTATTTCGATTGCAAATTGAAATTATTGTTGTATGTAAATGGGAAACTGAAAAATGATACTTGTGTTAGGTTAGGGTAGATGCCATGACAATGAATTATCGCTGATATCATGCTCACGTGGGTTTTACATGATGGAAGAATGACGATGAAAAAGGTGATGTGTAATTTAATTATTATCATTGTAATTTTTATAGTTCATTGTTAAATGAATAAATGTATAATGTAGTCTCACGTTACAGAGGGTTATAATTGATAATTTGTTGATATGTATGAAATGATAGTTTCTAGGACATCTAGGAAATGTGCATTTAATCTTAGGTTCAATTTTGATTCATAGTACACATGGTAAAAAAAAAAAAGGGTGTGATATTTATATAAAGTAAATGAATTTGGAGTAATATCTTGTAGTGCATATTAAATATTCAATAAAAGATCAATGAGTCATCTTGTGCTTTCATACTTGGTAAATGTAATAAAGAGATTTAATTGAAACACACTACCCTTGTTCAACATCGGGACATAACTTTTTTTCATGTGCGATACTCCTTACCATAGAAGACATTGAAAACTGTAGGATGAACTTAATCTTTGATCTCGATGGAACATCCTAATTTAGGCAAATCAGACCTCAAGATTGGACTTATCATCTTAGTCAGTAGGTTTAGTGACATTGTCATAAACCTGGTAGACAAGAGTGACACTGTCAAAATTTTCTTGGAGTGTGTAGAGATAACTCTGCCTTCGTAGCCTAGCGGAGTACCTTGTCATCCGAAGGTAGATTTACAAATTTAAGTTCTTCATCAAATGAAATCCCTATTGGATCCAGACGACATAGATGGAGTTTGTGACATAGTTGTTCTATGTCTTACATTCTTGTTGGTGAACTCTTTAGTCCCTCGTAGCTAAATGTCTTACCTTTGGCTTGTGACAATATAGTGCCTTGAACTCTCACGAAGGGTTTATAGAGTAAATACATTTTAACCTTAATCAAATCTATAATCGGGATTAAAGCCTTGGGTGGAAATTGGAATTAAGCTTAACCTTAGTTTTTTTGGTGGTTAACATGTGGATAGAAAATTATAAGTAACTCTTTGCAAAACAAAGTTGTCTTGAAAGATGTTGACTGTAGAGAACCCAAGAAACTAAAATCTTGTTCCGTAATACCTTGTTAGATCCATTTATGATATTAAAAATTTAAATAATATTTTGCATGTGGAATCATGAAAGGTAGAAAGATGGGACCCTACCTTGAACACAAATCACTTATGGTTCAGGTCTAGTTTATAATGCTTCTAACCATGTACTTCTTTAAGATGCCAGGAAAGTACTTTCGTAACTCTTCTGTTTTAAAGCAATGGTAAAAAAAATCAGACCACAATGCAATGTAAAAGTAAAGTATAGAAGAGTAAAGACGAGTTTTGAGGTTAGGGATAATGCCACTCTTGGAGTCTGTATAACTCAATTAATTATATTCATGTGTCACAAGGAATATGAGTTTTCCCTTGGTGAAATCAAACTTGGAGAAAAACAAAATATATTTATATAAAATCTAAATACAATTTCTTGTTGTGAGAAAGTTGAATCGGGAAATAAAGATACCATGATAGAAGAATGTTCATGGGAAAAATGTATCTTGAAATCTAAACCCCCCCACCCCTTCCTTAATCAACTAATATTACCTGTTGGTCATCAAGTTAGATTCTCTTGAGTTGTAAGAGTAATAAGGTAGTCATTGAATATATGATTTGAGAAGAATATTCATCACATAAGAACAAGATAATTAAACATTTTGTATGCATTTGAACTAAGTCATGTAAGTATGCAAGTTATGGAAACTTTTGTAAAGAATAAGAAACCAACTTAAAAGGGGTGTGAACGATAATTTAATCGTGACATGAACTTAAGAATATGTAGGTGGACAAACGAGAAGTTTATACTTGCACAATAATGTTCTTGGAATGTAAATCGTAACTAAAATACATTTAAAGAAATGATGTGTTGTGGGTTCGCCATTCCTGAAGTCATGTTTCTTGTGGTTGGGTCATTGCAAGTATTCGTTCATTGGGAAAGTGTGGCATCGACTTGCCTATGTCATTTTCATGGGTCTATGTGAGTCGATGACTTATGTGGTTATCGTATGTGAGTTGATGACTTATGTGGTTGTCATATGTGAGTTGAGTTTCTGTACTTGGAGCCCTTGCTGTGTTGTGTGTAGTGAGAAATGTAAGGAAATTTTTTTTTATCTTGGTATTTTGCTGTTGTATTTGGGTGTGTAAAATGTGGGCACTACAATATTCTTGGTTAAATATTTTCCAGGATAGGCAATAAGTTGTACTGCTAAACTTTTAACATAACCAACAACAGATACTTCTCTTGAATCCATGGCATAAAATTTTCCAAATTTTTTTATTATTTGATGTCTAATTCATGCATGACCTCTAAAGGCATGATATTACATGAAGCTCATGAATAAAACATGCAATTGTGGAGAATTCGTTCATTGACAATAAAATTAGTAAAGAAAGGATCCACATCCAACTGTGATTCAACCAAGGAAGTACCCAAGCACACTTATGGGGCTTCTTCTGTATTCTCCTAGTCTTCTATTACTTCGATTTCAACTATATTAGGAGGAACCACCACATTACTTACACCCCTTTTCTTGATAATTGCATCCTCATTCAACCAAAAATATTCAAATGCCCTCATTCTATGCTTGGGAATTCTAAGTAATTCCATAGTTGGGACATTGAGTTTTATTTGACTCAAAATTTGGGCCATGTCACATACTACATATTTGGGCAGGGTTTTATTATGGGCCAAGGTGACTTCCTTTTTTTATGGGATATTATTCCTTACTACTTGAGAAGAAGAAGACGTGCTTGGATTTGAAGAGATAAAATGACCTTTATCGGGCATACGTTTCTTGGGAACATCTTTGGGGATATTGGTTAAGAGAGACATGTTTGGTTTGGGATTTAGGGTGGGTCCTTTAGCTTTTCTATTACGAATTTTATAGTCTCTTTCTTGGGAAATAACAACATCAATCAATAATTTCCTATCCTCTTATGAGGGAATTTTTCCATCATTTATTTTGATTATTAATGCCCTTATATATTCAAATTCATGGTTAGGGAGTTAAAATGATTGAGCCATATCTAGATCACCATTAGCTATAGGAGGAAAAGAGAATACCTAATTGGTGCAGGCTAAAACTTATTTTGTGGTTTTGGCATATAGAAGATCAGTAGAAGTAACTCCTTGTGTTGAATCATTTGGACACTCCATCATGCATATATCACCAAAATCAGTTCCCTCATTAATATCATCATCTACAACTAATGCTCACAAGGGGGAGTGTGGCAACAGATGTTTATCACACCATTCAATGATGTGTCCCTCATCTACCATTGATATTGTTATTGTCAATGGATCTGGAACTGTTTTGTTATCTCTAAAGGATTTCTTATTACTTCCAAAAACCCATAGTTTCTTTTCCTCGGTCCTCATCCGAGGTGATATGCTTTGGGATGATTCCCAAATATATTTTTTTCACAAGGCCTAGTATTGAGTTTGAGGATTTTAAACCAATCTCCTTATCCGATTTAGCAAGCTTATATGAAATTTATTTGACTACTCTAACCAAAGTTATAACCATTTCTTCCAAGTCTTACATCATTAACTCCTTGAGGATTTTCCAAATTAATCAACTTGACATCTTCCCTCTTTTGAGGTTTCCTGACTACTTTAATATTGTTCTCAATCTAGACAGCCATAGAGAAATTCTGCCTCAGAGTTCCAGGATTTTTATCCCTTGGATAATAAGTTTCTTTCTTATCAAAGGCATATGAGTATTTATTCATGAAATAATCATCACTAGGCCTTATATTAGTAGGCAATCTAGTTAAATTTTTATTGAACCTGGTATTAAAGTATTTCACACAGTCATTGGGATTATTCTTGATATTTAAAAAAGCTGATAAAAGAAGCCTATGGTTAGTCTTATCACCATATTGTAATCCGAATGCATTCTTCATTTATACCCAAGAACTAATTGAATTTTTAGGTAGAAATTTGTACCATTACCTAGCATCTTCCTCTAATGTATGTATGAATAAATCAACATAAACATCTTCATGATCCACTTCATATTCATCCATGACATTGTGGAAGAATGTAAGATGTTGATCCCCACTTATAACATTATTCCCTTGAAACATAGGCAACATGCTTCTGAATCTCATTAGGCACTTCATTAGGATAGCCCTCCATTCCATGGAACCTTATTAGTCTATAGGTAGTGAATACAAAAGGATCCCTTGGTGGAGGTTTTTCCATATTATTTTGTGGAGGTGTTGTAAAAGGAGGGTTAAAATGGTGGGGAACTGGATGTCTCTAGGGTAGAGGAGTATGATCCAAAAAATGAAAATATTTTAGGGACTCGGCTCTACAAAATACTATATTCTCGCGAGTCAACAAATAAGGAAGATGAGGAATACTTTTAGTATTAGTTGATGTTGAACCTTCTTGAAACAAGGAATGTAAGTATGATTAATGACTACAAGAATTAGAGTCATCAGATGTGCTAGGGTAGTATTCTATCAAAGGTGGATCAAATTTAGAAGGTTGAACAACCATTTCTTCTGACCTTTGACCACCCACCAGTTTCCACATCTATTTCCTTCTTGAATTTGTACCTTCCAGTTCTGGGAGTAACCTCCTAGTAGGATCAAATTTAAAAAAGTATTTTCTTCCTTCGATATTTACAAAGGGGATAGTTAATAAGCAAGGTGTATATAATATTTTCACTAGTATAACCTAGATTTTATTTGAAAGATGGAGCAGCCACTAAGGTCATGTCTTCTATCAAAGGTGGATAAAATTTAGAAATATGAACAAGCTTTTCTCCTAACCTTTTACCACCCAACAGTTTCCACATCTATTTCCTTCTTGAATATGTACCTTCTAGTTTTGGGAGTAACCTCCTAGTAGGATCAAATTTGAAAAAGTATCTTCTTCCTTCCATATTTACAAAGGGAATAGTTAATAAGCAAGGTGTTTATAATATTTTCGCTGGTATAACCTAGATTTTCTTTGAAAGATGGAGCCGCCACTAAGGTCTTGCACCTTAGATAAGTAGATTAACTCAAATTTTTTTTGTAAGAATTGCTTCATAATCTGGAGGGTAAAAATTTTGCACATATTTATGGGGGTTTTCAATAATTTTGGTTTCTCAATCTCTATTATACTTATAGAGGTGGATATACTTTATGGAAAACCTACTTATAATTAGAAAATTATGGATAATAATTAGTACACTGGTTTATATTTGTATAATCTTAGAAAATATTTATAAAGGTATGCATTCTCAACCTTACATGGAGTAAATAAGTCCCCAAAAAACGGCACCAAAATCATGTTGGTCCTTTATTCTATACCCTCTGGTGGCTTGAAAACGTTCTCTAGGAAGGGGGATGTTTGGATAGTTGTAGATTGTGTGGTATATGTTCATTTATAGCTAACGATGGGTCTAACACTTTCCTTAGGATTAAGATTTGAGGTGATTGAGGGGAACATACAAAGGGGATGGCCTTATCTCACTACTTTTGGTCTTGCCTTAAGCCAGGGTGAGAGAACTAGTAAGGTAACTTGAATGTACAAGGGGGTGATAAATTATTTGTCCCTTCTGGGTTTGTTTAATGATGGATCAATTTGAGATAAGCATGGTCATGAATACAACACTCACTATTACAAGTTATCACAAAAGATGTTTCATATGCTTAAATGTATCAAACACATGTTACTATAGTCAGCAAAGTTCAAGTTGCTCTTACATTTTCTTGATAAGAGAATTAAGGCTAGAGGGCACCTTCAATAATATTTAAAGATAGAAAAACAAAGTAACAAATGGAATTTAGTATGATGGGTTGTGATTTATTAAAGTAGGTTTAAACTCATAAAGAGAAGGATTATATGATGATAAATTCCTTATAATAAAGCATTTAACATTTACTAAGAAAGCTTGTTATTCGAGAAAGTAAAGAACAATTGATTATGTAGTGAAAAGTTTCTTCAAAGAAATATTTTCATTCATTAATTCTCAGTAGATGCGAAAGATTCAACACAATATCTAAAATACTTGACACAAAAGCTTGTGTAAGCATTCTAGTAAAGTATTTACTGCTTCTATTCTCATACACCCAAGATCCACTTGAAGGATAACAAAAATAACTCAACAAAATGGTTAATGTAAGGTTTTTAAAATTATGTCCAATATTGAAGAGTAAATGCTTACAACAAAATATTGACTTAATGACCAAAGCAAAATCACTAAGGACTGATCTAGTGTATTACACAAAGAAGTAATAAAAACAAAAATGTACCAGAAACTATAACTTATTAATAAAAAAAATCTAACATACAGAACCTAGAACACATAAATTAAACTCATAAGTACACACAATTTCATTCAAATATTCAATATATTAACAAGGGACATGAATCAGATGCTCTCAATGTTTTTCAATGGATCTACATTGAAACCACCTTGACACAGAAAATCTTAAGAAACTAAAATTCATATGTATTTCACAAAAGGAAATATGCAATGTTACAATTGTATCTTCAGCATTTTCAAAATAGAAAAAACTAACCCCCCTAAGATATGAGGACAAGCCCCCATATTTATAAATTTTTGGTGAATTATTACAATTCAATTCCTCCCCCCAAACAAGTAAGAGAATAGCCCCCTTGTTTACAAAGAAAGATTTTTTAATCAAAGCGGGGAATATACTTTGTCTAACTAAAAATATCCTATTTTCTGTTAACATTTTTTGGGATCAATTTTGTTCCTTTGTTGCCACATGTGCAAAACCGTTAGTTGATACTTCCATGTGTGATTTTTTCCTTTCCATCTTGTCTCAATTACTCATATATCATGTCACCTTTTTCTGCCTCTTAACGTCACTTCTTTTTTTAATTTGATTTTTATCATTTTGTGGAAGTCATACCTTAGGAAAGGAATTGATTATGAGAAAATGTTTAATGTTCAACTCATGCAAGACCTTTAATCATATTAATTGAATTCCCCTCTGCCAGATTTTATTTTTTTCATTCTTTATTCAGTTCATGTTACGCACACCAGCCAAATCTTGTAATTAATTTCACCTTGATACCTCGCAAAGATTGCTATTGAATTTTATTCTTTATAAAGTATTCAATCATAGACGTGAAGTTACATACTTTCTATGAAATGACTTGTGGAGTTTTATGTGAAAATAAAAGCAATACTTTATGCTCTAAAAGATGGCTGATGTAAAATTCAGAGGGAATTTACAAGACTTTCCTTTAGAGAAAATTTATTCTATCTTCAAACGTTGATATCCAGATGATATTTTTATCAAGATGTTAATCTTAGTTAAAGAACAAAAAGATTCTAAAGGATGAATGAATTCCAATGTTATCAAAGTAACTTTGATGAGAAGGATTGCTAAGTGGTCAAACACTGCAACCAGCGCCCCCTTCAGCATTTGCAAACTATTCCTCTGTCCCTTTTCCATTGCTTGACAGGTGTCCACACAGGTTATGGGGGGGGCTCATTTTTTTTTGTTTGGACGCAGACTGGAAAGAAGCTGGTACAGGCCATCCAACCATACAAATCCACCACATGCTAAGCTATGACCCCGAGGAAGGAGGTGAAGCGATGTAGGGGCATTATGCGAGGTGTGGGTGTCTCAATAAGGAAAAAAACATGGCCTCCCTCCTACCTAGTGGTGCATCAAATAGGTGTGGAGCTTCTCCCCATGGTGGCGGTGCTCCCTCACACTCAACAAAAGCCAGAAAACAAAAACACAAAGGAAACCCCCACCCCCTTTTGCCCTAAATCCACCCCACAAACATGGGCCTCTTTCTTTTTTTCTTTTTAATTAATTATGCTTTTATTTCTCATTTTAATTTTATTTTAAATCCATTATTCTCATCAAAATAGGTATACCTAAAAAAAAACAATACGAGAGGAGACTCGGTCGGCTTCAAGTGGTAGTAATCTTATTTCACCTTTAAAACGACAATTAAAACAAGTACGTAAGCAATCCTGGCTGACTAAGGAGGAACTAGAGAGGGAGTTTCGAAAAACGAACGCAAGACAAGGACCAACCACAACGTCACAACATGATACCCTCCTCTTGCGTGAATCGAGGCTTGATCCGCAAAGCAACCAATCCAAACAATAAAATCACTTATCGATAATTAAAGATAAAGTTGATAACAAATCGATATCAGATAAAGAAGTTGTCATCGATCAATAATTAAAATAAAAATATTATTACTATTTGTATTACTATTATTATTATGACTTAATACTACTTATTAATCACATTAAAAAGGATTAGCAAGAGCATAACAACGTTAAATGCTTAGCAACATGGTAATCGAAGAAGAAAAAGAAGGATGAGGAACGGGGGCATTACATTCTCCTCCCCTTAAGAAAGCATCGTCGTCGATGTGACATACAATGAAGAAGGAGAAATGGCAAGCAACAAGGAATGAATATGGGAAAAGGTATGCTCTAAGGTTAAGATTTCAGACACAAAATCACGTCCATGGGGTGGCCCCTAGGAACATCAGGTAGAAATTTTAACTTTCAAGGTTCTGTGAAGATTGACAATTCTCTCTTATTCATTATTTCATTAATCTCCTTCCATTAACATTATCCTTAATTCAAGTCCTTTATAATTTCATTGTTGTATAACTTAAGTTTATTTCATTCCTATGGGTTCCCATCCTAAACTATAGTCAGAACACCCTACCAGGGTCATACACAACACTAAAATTTCACAAGCATACTTTTACATACTTTCATAACCATATCACATCACAAGGGTTTCACCAGACCATGGAATGACAACTAGTAGACCGCCATAGCAAATAATTTCCAACAATTACGTCCTAGACATAGATCTAGTACACACATATGACTAACAAACTGTGTCAACATGCTGATGCATATACAATGGGTATCACATGACCCAAAACAATCCATGACTGTAACAACATAGTTCCAATCCAATATCCAGTAGTCAATACAAATGGAGATGTCAATCCTCAAGCACAACAAAGTCTAACCAGACTCACAAGAGTACACATAACTTACTATACCAACTCCACACATCACAAGGCATCATGAAAAAAAAAATCTCCAGATATCTCCAAAAGCATAAAAAGGTAACTCCATATACCTCCCCAAGGCATCACCAAATAATATCCATATACCTCCCAAGAGAAAGAATCATAGTGATATAACCTAGCTGGGTCACTCAACCATAGAGCCCCATCAAGAATAACAGGTCACTCAACCATAGAGGCCCGTCTCCTTTCTCCTTTTAAATGAGGTTGGGTCACCCTATGGCCCCTAGGCACACAAAGCCCCATCACCCCCTAACCCAAGTGACATAATAACTCGTTGTTCAAAAATCCGCTAGTTATCTGTAACTCCTTGGGGCGTACCCCCATTCGATGAAGCGGGTCCATAGGTTCAAACCACCCATGGTTAATCCCATGACCCTATTCCAACACATTACGACATTAGAACTAGCATAACAATACATTCAAATGCCAAGTGGTAAAATTAAAAGCCTTGGGCTAGGCTAAAAAAAATTTTAAATATGAAAAGAAAGTTTTAAAAATAAGAAAAACAAATGGCTAATTAGTCATTGTTAGTGCAAAATCCAAATGTTAATGCAACAAACAAATAAATGCCCAAAATATAAGAATTTGTCAATCAAGAAAAATGCTGGTTCTAGCTAAAAGAAGAAGAAGATAATGATCAATTTACGAATAAAATATGTATTGAGAAAATAGCACATTACAATCACTATGTGGCCTCATACCACCACCAAAGGGGTACTCATCGAGTTGCTGGCACTCGAACATCGAGCCTCAGCTTGTAAAAAATATACATGTAACCATAAATGAGCATATCAAATAATGTAACCATCATCATCTCTGCCTGAATCATTCCTCCATACTCCCACAAAGATCAACATAGTCAAAATTACATAGGATTATTCAATGAACAATCTAATAGGAAAGAGTAGGGGATACAAGGTTGCATAAGTTGAGCCTAAGGTGGTGCGCACCCACAATATACTGAGCAAGCTCAAAGTATACTAAACAGATAGAAGTGCATTTTCAGTCTATATAAGACTCCACTTCCTCACTCGTACTCAGCTCAAGATTATGAAAACCTAGTCCATGCCTCCTCTCTCCACACATACACTCTTGAGTGTTTATCCCCTTGGGTCGTATAGTGTAATGTCCACAACATACACATAACTACATCACTAACACAATGGTGATTCACGCACAATAACCATAATGTCTTACACATGATATAAATATATAGGGTACAACACAATCATTACCTTCATGGGTTACGATACATCACATTACCACATCCTGCACCCAAAGTGCAATCACTATACACTAGGGATCATACTCACCATATGCCCCTAAATCACAACATGAACCATCACATATGACATGAATTATAGGTATGAATAACACAATGTCTAACATTACAACATATAGTCAATTGTACTATAACACGATGATGCACACAACAAATCAAAATATGGTGACGACATCATGATAAAATATGATTCACTTTACATCAATTTTGTCATGCAATACGTTAATACACCTTCATATCACATAAAGCCAAAATGTTTCAACACTGAAATTTACAATATCATTCCGTTCACAACAACAAGGCAGTACATCACACATGGATTCCTCATTGAATCCAAATAAAGGGAAGTCAACACTCTCATCACAAGCACATCAACATGACAACAAATACACACTAAGTGACATGCACAACATGTGCTTCCATAAGGTCACAATCACGACATAGTTCACATAACACCATATATCACATTACTCTTCTATTATCCACCACCATCATGCAGAATCATCACAACTTTAATCCATCCTAGAGGTTTGAGAGCATGAACCTCAGCTCTGATATCATATGTAGTGCCCACCTTTTACGCACCAAAATACAATGGCAAAATATCAGGATAATTTTTTTTTGAATACATATCTCACTACACACAACACAGCAAGGGCTCCAAGTACAGAAACTTGACTCACATGCGACAACCACATAAGTCATCGACTCACATACGATAACCACATAATTCATCGACTCACATAGACACATGAAAACGACATAGGCAAGTCGATGCCACACTTTCCCAATGAACAAATACTAGCAATGACCCAACAACAAGAAACATGACTTCAGGAACGGCGAACCCACAACACATCATTTCTTTAAATGTATTTTAGTTAGGATTTACATTCCAATAACATTATTGTGCAAGTATAAACTTCTGGTTTGTCCACCTACATATTCTTAAGTTCATACCGCGATTAAATTATCGTTCACCCCTTTTAAGTTGGTTTATTATTCTTTAAGAAAGTTTCCATAACTTGCATACTTACATGGCTTAGTTCAAATGCGTACAGAATGCTTAATTATCTTGTTCTTATGTGAAGAATATTCTTCTCGAATCGTATATTCAATGACTACCTTATTACTCTTACAACTCAAGAGAATCTAACGTGATGACCAACAGGTAATATTAGTTGATTAAGGAAGGGGTGGGGGGGTTTAGATTTCAAGATACATTTTTCCCATGAACATTCTTCTATCACGGTATCTTTATTTCCTGATTCAACATTCTCACAACAAGAAATTGTATTTATATTTTATATAAATATCTTTTGTTTTTCTCCAAGTTTGATCTCACCAAGGGAAAACTCATATTCCTTATGACACATGAATATAATTAATTGATTTATAAAGACTCCAACAGTGGCATTATCCCTAACCTCAAAACTTGTCTTTACTCTTCTATACTTTATTTTTACATCGCATTATGGTCTGATTTTTTTTACCATCACTTTAAAACAGAAGAGTTACGAAAGTACTTACCTGACATCTTAAAGAAGTACATGGTTAGAAGCATTATAAACTACACCTGAACCACAAGTGATTTGTGTTCAAGGTAGGGTCCCCATCTTTCTACCTTTCACGATTCCACATGCGAAAGATTATTTAAATTCTTAATGTCATAAACAAATCTAACAAGGTATTATGGAACAAGATTTTGGTTTCTTGGGTTCTCTAAATTCAACATCTTTCAAAACAAATTTGATTTGCAAAGAGTTACTTATAATTTTCTATCCACATGTTAACCACCAAAACAACTAAGGTTAAGCTTAATTCCAATTTTCACGCAGGGCTTTAATCCCTATTATAGATTTGATTAAGGGTTAAAATGTATTTACCCTATAAGCCCTTCGTGAGAGTTCAAGGCACTATATTGTCACAAGCCAAAGGTAAGACATTTAGTTGCGAGGGACTAAAGAGTTTCACTAACAAGAATGTAAGACATAAAACAACTATGTCACAAACTCCATCTATGTCGTCTGGATCCAATAGGGATTTCATTCGATGAAGAACTTAAATTTGTAAATATACCTTTGAATGACAAGGTAGTCTGCTAGGCTACGAAGGCAGAGTTAGCTTTACACACTCCAAGAAAAGTTTGACTGTGTCGCTCCTGTCTACCAGGTTTATGACAATGTCACTAAACCCTACTGACTAAGACGATAAGTCTAATCTTGAGCTATGATTTGCCTAAATTAGGATGTTCCATCGAGATCAAAGATTAAGTTCATCCTACGGTTTTTCAATGTCTTCTATGGTAAGGAGTATCGCACATGAAAACAAGTTATGTCCCGATGTTGAATAAGGGTAGTGTGTTTTAATTAAATCTCTTTATTACATTTACCAAGTATGAAAGAAAAAGATGACTCATTAATCATTTATTGAATATTGAATATGCACTACAAGATGTTACTCCAAATTCATTTACTTTATATAAATATCACACCCTTTTTTTTTTACCATGTGTACTATGAATCAAAATTGAACCTAAGATTAAATGCACATTTCCTAGATGTCCAAGAAACTACCATTTCATACATATCAACAAATTATCAATTATAACCCTCTTTATCGTGAGGACTACATTATACATTTATTCATTTAATAATGAACTATAAAAAATTACAATGAGTAATAATTAAATTACACATCACCTTTTTCGTCGTCATTCTTCCATCCTGTAAAACCCACGTGAGCATGATATCAATGATAATTCATTGGCACGACATCCACCCTAACCTAACATAAGTATCATTTTTTAGTTTCCCATTTACATATGACAATAATTACAATTTTCAATTGAAATAAAAAGGTCTAGAAACATGTAATCATTGCATTTCATTTTTAATCATTTTGTAACCTAGAGAGAGAGAAAGAGAAGGGAAGAGAGAGAGAAAACCAAAAGATACACAAAAGTGTTTTAGACAGTTATTTGCATGTGTCAAATGTTTCCACGGTGTGGTTTGGCAACCCCGATGAGGGTCCCACAGCTTTCTATTTTTAAATTTTCTTACTAGCTACAAAAACATTCAAAACGGGCTCAGAGGCTAAGAAACCGCTTCCAAAGGTTATCTTTCAAAGATAATGCGCACCACGATTAACTTTCTACATGTCCCTAGATATACCAAGAGTTCATAGCAACTGACAGAATTGGGAAAAAGTGAATGCTTTGCGTTTGGTGGCTAGTTTTCTCGGGGGTCATTGGTCGTAGTTGACCCAATGCAAAAAGAACAAAAGTTAGTTCGAGGGGCCATAAAAGAACATCTATAACTAACGTTTGATGGATTAAGAACGTAATGAGACACCTACCTACTGGTTCCCCTATATAAGGAAAATTCATCAAAGTCAACGGGACTGAGAGCTAGAAAACCATTTTCAAATGGCGACAAGTTTTCTGGAGCGACAAGTCGAAATTGGTCCAATTTGACCTTTTCAAACTGCGACCCGGAGGCCTACAAAAATGGTTTTTCCAAACCATCCTGAAAATTTATTTTCCCTAAACTGAGATGTTCCATGCAATTGTATAGTATAAAACACTAGAGGTTTGCAAAGATGAGAAATAATTTCTCTATCTAGGTTTCAAATGGCAGTTCAAAATGAAAGCCAACTTTCTAGATTTAACAGTTTTCTACTTCTATAGACCAGTGTAACAGGGGCTCCTATAAGAGCGTCAAAAAGGTCACATAAGTTCGTTTAGGGTAAATCCATATGTCATGGTGACTCCTCACATAACAAGGTACACAAATGAAACCCAACATCTTGTTTTTAGAGTTCCGAAGTGTACTTAATGAGTCTCCAAAAAATGTAAAAATTAACTATTTAACAGGAATAAGGTCAACAATATTACTGGGAAGTCAAACTTGTCTTATTGATATACCAATATTGTATCGTGACTAACAACAAGATGTTTCATTGTTTTGCACGAGTTGAAATAAACAATTAACTGCATTAAGATCTTGATATTTTTAAAATTATTTTAAGTTGTAAATGAAAACTAAAATATGAGAGTTATGAAAGATGAGGGAAGGTGAACCATGCATAGGAATGAACTAGCGAGCGTTTACAGCAAGATTAGCAATACGCAGATGAGTTCTAAATACTGACGGTTTCCAAGGCCTTTTTAGAATCTATTTTGAGCATGATTTGCAACTAGAAACCCTTTACCATTATGCTTTGATGGTTGTCCGAGGCCTACTCTAAAGCTCCCATTTTGACAGAGGGCTGGGAGGATGCTAGAAAAAGGTTGTGGAGTCTGGATTAACATGTACCAATTGCATTTTCTTGAAAGTTTCCAAGGCCTTTTCAATAAACTCATTTTTTGCACATCATGTCATCATTGCAGTCCATAAAGCACATTTCTTTGAGGCATTATATCAAAAAAGTCCAAACAAATTTTCAACAAATCTATTTTGTGCATAGGCTACCATCATGGCATTCCATGAGACCACATTTCTTTGAGGCATTCTATCAAACAGTCCACATGCCTTTTCAACAAATCCATTTTGAGCATAGGTTGGGAGCACACTGGCCAATGAAATCTCAATAGGTTGGAGACTTGTTTGTTACATGGTGAAATAGTGTGACTATCTCTTGAGGAAATCCAGGCCATCTGTATGCTGTAAAAATTGTATTCCATGAGAGCTGTCTCATTCTTTCATTTGGTCAAAAACTGCAACCAGCACCCCCTTCAACATTTGCAAACTATTCCTTTGTCCCTTTTCCATTGCTTAATAGGTGTCCACACAGTTTATGGGGTGTGCTCATTTTTTTTTGTTTGGACGTAGGCTAGAAAGAAGATGGTACAGGCTGACCAACCATACAAATCTACCACATGCTAAGCTATGACCCCGTGGAAGGATGTGAAGCAGTTGTAGGGGGCATTATGCCAGGTTGTGGGTTGTCTCCACAAGGAAAAAAACACTACCTCCCTCCTGCTTGGTGGTGTGTGCCAAATAGGTGTGGAGCTTCTCTCCATGGCGGCGGTGCTCCCTCACACTTAGCAAAAGATAGAAAACAAAAACACAAAGGAACCCCCACCCCCCTTTTGCCCTAAAGCCGCCCCCACAAACATGGGCCTCTTTCTTCTTTTAAAAAAATAATAATTATGCTTCTATTTCTCATTTTAATTTTATTTTAAATCCATTATTCTCATCAAAATAGATATACCTAAAAAAAACAATACAAGAGGAGACTCAGTCGGCTTCAAGTGGGTAGTAATCTTATTTCACCTTTAAAACGACAATTAAAACGAGTACGCAAGCAAGCCTAGCCGACCAAGGAAGGTACTAGAGAGGAGTTTCGAAAATGAATGCAAGATAAGGACCAACCACAACTTTGCAATAGGATACCCTCCTCTTGCGTGAATTGATGCTCAATCTGTGAAGCGACCAATCTAAACAATAAAATCACTTATCGATAATTAAAGATAAAGTTGATAACAAATCGATATCAGATAAAGAAGTTGTCATCGATCAATATTTAAAATAATAATATTATTACTATTTGTATTACTATTATTATTATGACTTAATACTACTTATTAATCACATTGAAAAGGATTAGCAGGAGCACAACAATGTTAAATGCTTAGCAACACAGTCGTTGAAGAAGAAAAAGAAGGATGAGGGGCGGGGGCATTACAATATGGTTATAGTTGACTTCCCTGCTGAATGGGGCATGTTACTATCAAGAAAGTGGGATGCTAGTTTAGGAGGTAGTGTTCATATGGACATGTCATTTGCCTCTATACCATTGGAAGGGAAATTATTAAAGTTTCATAGAGAAGAGAAAATGCTCCATCTTATTGAGGATACTATGAACACCTCTTATGAGGTATTATTTTTTAATGCGAATTTGGGTAACTTCATAGGTTGTGCATATTTTAAAGATCGTTGTATGGATATTAATGCACACCTTCAAGATATCAGTGTCCCCTAGGCCATGAATTTTGGTGGAGTATGCTCCAATGCTGAAAATGGAGTTGGGGTGGTTTTGATTTCTCTCAACCAAGATTCCTTTAATTTCTATTTTAAATTAAAGTTTCAATGTACCAATAACATTTTTGAATATGAAGCATTTCTCCTCGGTTTAAGATTATCATAGAGGCATCAGATTAAGGATATCATTGTTAAAGGATATTCTAAATTAGTTGTAAAGAAAGCTAGAAAACTATATGCAACTAAAAACCAGAAGCTGAGACAATATACACATGCAATTTGGGATCTCATATAGTTGTTTGATTCGTTTAATATCCTTTATAATGAAAGAAATCATAATGAAGTAGCTGAAAAACTAGTTGTCTTAGCCTCTCAGTATGAAAATGAGATAGTATCTCCTTACTATAATTATGAAGTATAAGTGTTATACCTTTAGTTCCTGACAACATTCAACATTGGTAAGTTTTTGAAGATGATGCTCAAATTTAGAGGTTCTTAATTTGTAAAGATGAGTTCACAAATTGGCTTATTTACCTAGAAACTATGGTGGTGCTATGTGAAGGAAAGGATACCCTCTTTGGAAAAGATATAATTCAGTTGAAGAAAAATACTAATCCTAGAGGACTTGCCAGCTTGGAGTCAAATTTTGAAAGTGTAGACTGAGATATGAAAAATCCTATCCATGCACTCAGAGATGTTGTAGAGTGCAATTAGGGAACTTATAAAAACCCCAGGAAGGTCTAGTTGGGAAGTAGTAAGGATGAGAAAAAAAATAAATCCTATACCAAGTTGTTGAATAAATATCAAGATTTCCTGACATGGTCTTATTTAGAATTGAAAGCTTATAGAGAAGACCTTTTCAACACGAGATACTATTGGAGCCTCAAACTAGGCCCTTTAGTAAAATAAGAGGCCTATCAATCCCCTTCTTGCAACCAATATGTAAGAGGAATTCAAAAAGTTGCAAGATGGTGGGATAATCCAACCCACTAGGTATTCATCATGGGTGGAAAATCTGGGGTACCAATAAAAAAAATAGGGATATAAAGATTTGTGTGGATTTTAGAAATGTAAATAAATCATTGCTTAAGGATAATTATCCATTGCCTGATATGGATAATATTTTACCAAAGGTAATAGGATCTGAGTTACTTTCTACTTTGGATGGTTTATCATGTTATAATCAAGTAGTGGTAAAACAATTAGAACAGTTCAAAACTAATTTCACTACCACATGGGGAACATATGTCTATATTAGGATGCCCTTTGTATTAATGAATGATGGTTCCACTTTTCAAAGAGCCATGGATGTGGATTTCTAAGGTTTTATTAATGACTTTATTGTATTTTATCAGGATGATATAACCATTCGCTCTAGACACATGGGAAAACATTTGGGCCACCTTGAAAAAATATTGATCAGGTGTACAAAATATGGGATTTCAATGAACCCAAAGAAGTTTCACTTTTGGATGCAGAAGGAAAAATTGATGGGACATAAAGTCCCACAAAAAGGAGTCATGATAGATCTTGAAAGGGTGAAGGCAATTGAAAACGTTGTTGTTCCTATGTCTAAAATTGGTATCCAATCCTTCTTCAGACAAATAAATTTTATAATAAGGTTCATCTCCAAGTTTTCTAAGATCACTATTCACATTAAAAGTATGTTGAAAAAGGATTAGGTCATCAAGTGGGAAGAAGGGGTTGTTCAAGCATCTAAAGGAATAAAGGAGGCACTCAATACTTCCCCCATTTTGACCATCCCTGATTATAAGGATTTTTAAAAAAAATCTTACACTTCAGAAAATGTAATTACTTATGTATTATTATAGAAATATTAATAAGGTATGAGAAATCTATTGTCTTCTTTAGTAAATCCTTGTAGGGATCTGAGTTGAAATACTCCATTATGGAAAAAAAAGTTTTTTCCTTGGTAAAAGCTACCAATTTTTTCAGACCCTACATTTTGAGTTCCAAAATTATGGCCTGTGTGCCTCATACAATGGTCAAAGAGATTTTATCAGAAATGGAGATATCAAGCAAGAGGTGTAGATGGGTAAATAAGCTCTAGGAGTATGATATGGAAATTCACACCATAAATCTAGTTAGGGGTTTGGGATTAGTAAGGATGATGGCAAAGAGCAATTTGCAGGTGGTTGAGATACACAATGTTGAAGACGATGGGTCACACCCTTATGAAAAGGTGAACACCTTAGATGTACTTAGACAAGAATCAAAGGAGGAAACTTAAGTTGGTTTTCCAAAAGTATATCTTAACTAGCCATGGACTAGCTTGGAAGAACCTAGAAGGAGTTTTGTTGAGATGTATCATGGAAGAAGAGGCACCTAAAATAGTTGTAAAATTTCATGGAGGATTGTGAGGAGGTCATTTTTCTGGGAGAGTTACTGCTCACAAAATTTTGAGGGTAGGTTATTGGTGGTCGTCATTGCCCAAATATGTAGCCTTGTTATTCTAAAAATGTGAAAGTCGTCAGTATTTTTATGGAAGATTGAAAGCCTCTTGGGCCCTGCCCCTACAACCTGTATCAGTGGAGGCTCCATTCAAACAGTGGGGATTATATTTTATTGGTGAAATATTAGACTCTTTAAGTGCTGGTCCTAAATCGATATTAGTAGCCACTAACTATTTTACCAAATGGGTTGAATCCATTCCTACCCCAAATACAACTCATCAAGTAGTCATGGATTTTATTCTCAATTACATAATCTGTAGATTTGGGGTTCCCACCAAGATAGTTTCTGAAAATTACATGATTTTCATAGCTAAACCATTGGCAACAATGTGCCATGGATATGGTATAACCTTGGATTATGCATCAAATTACAATCCCCAAGGAAATGACAAATCAGAATCAAACAATAATAACCTACTTAAAATCATCATAAGAGCATTAGAGACAAATAAGAAGAAATGGGGTGAACAACTTGAGTTTGCACTATGGGTAGGCAAAGTTAGCACCAAGAGGTCTACTAGAAAGATCCCTTTTGAATCAGTTTATGGGGTTCAAGATATTTTTCCCCTGCACTTGCAACTCTTTGCTTATTAGTAAATTCAGCAATTTGAATATGGAGAAGAGGTTAGTCCATATGAACTAAGGATCAATAATATCATGGATTTGGATGAGGTAAGAAGATAATCCTAAGAAATACATGTCAAGTTTAGGGAGAAACTCAAGAAAATATTTGACAAGAAGGTCACTCCAATAATTTACAATGTTAGAGACCTAGTCCAATTATGAGACAAAAAACATGAAGATAAGGGAAAACATGGAAAATTTGATGCCTTGTGGATGGGACCCTATTCTATTAACATCAGGATTGGAGAATACACTTTATTTCTAAATAACTTAGAGGTACATTTGCTGGAGTTTCTTTTCAATACCAGATATCTCAAACACTTATTGGACTGATCCAAATGATCAGGTATGATCTTTATACAATGTATAATTTTATAGTGTTGTTTTTGGTATGTTTTGATTATATTATTGTTTTCTTTTTTGTGCTCTGGTCTACAGTGACCAGGTTTCTTTAGTTGTCAATTTAAATGTGGGTTGTTGTTTGACTGTTCAATTAACCATATGTATTTTTTCCTCACGACTCTTTACCCAATGGATTACACACTTGGTCTCTGTGTTGAAACATTTTTTTATTCTTATAGCACCCATAAGGGGTTCCCATCCTTGAGCTAGAGATAATGTTAGTGCTCATTCTGAGCCTATTCATTGAATTAAAATGATTCCTCTTGATTTTTCCGTAAGCTCACCGAATTTTGCTTCACACGAGTTCTTGATCCTAAAACCCTACCAGATCAGAGAAGCAATGATACTAGTAATTGAATTCTTATGTGAAGTTTACATGATCTATGAAACAACAATGATCCATTTGGTATAAAATAAATAGACTTTAAAGTAAAAGGAATCAATAACAGATGATCATACATTTAAAACAAGTTTTTTACTTTCATAAAGCTCTCTGCTTTATTCTTATGTGCAAAATGTAATACCTTCCCTACCACCCAAAATTGAGGTACTCTTTGGGATGCTTCACGTTGGTAGAATTTTTAATTCTACTTGAATTTTTATGTGTGAATTCAAAATGCAAATTTGTTCTCAAGCCCTAATAAGGGAATATTATAAAAAAGGATTGGGGCTACTTTACAAAGCTACACTTTTGGAGTACACAAATCATAGGTAAAAATGTGAAATACACTCAAGCCCCTGAGCCCTGCTAAGGATACACGTCATCATAATAATGGAGGGAGGTGCTAGGAATTTCATAATCAATTACACTTTACAGTTTTGCACTTCATACAAAAGATGCAAATTACATTCAAACCCCCGAAGGGTGACTAGGGACACATGTCTTCATAATAAAGGGGCTTGAGATCAGAAACATTTGTCAAATTTTCATTTTTGTAATTTCCCAGTAAGAAGCACAAATGAAAAAAACTTCCTGAGCCCCAAAGCACACACGTGGATGGTCATTATTCAAAACAGAGAAGGAAAAGATCAATGGTTCAAATTGAATGTGATGTATTTATGACTTCCACCATTAATACTTCTCACATGAAGGAATACATGTTTCAAATTTTGTTAAGTATTTCAACATTAATACCTTCGTATGATAAACTCAAGCATTTTAGATCCATAGAAATATGAATTGGGATTGTGAGAAATTGAGAATTTGTTTCAGAGATCAATGTTTGATAGATTCAACGTGATTAAGCATGCAGGTGCAACCTGAGTATTGTGGAAAATCACATGTATGGGTAAGTCCCCTTAAAAATTAGATTTTTAATTGTTTTTCATAAAAGGGTTTTCAATAGGTTCATATAGATTGCATTTATTCCTTTTCACCTCGTTATTTCTATAAGCTCTATATTGTTTGAAATAGAGAACTACGAATAATTTCTCAAGAAAAATGAAGATAAAGAAAATTGGAACCCATGTCACTTCGCATCTCATAAGTAATTTAGATGAAGTGATGGATACTAACCTAGGGAAAGAATACCTAGCCAAATTCTTGCAAAGATTGCATGCCCCTAACAAAAGTGATTATATGGCAATGATTTATGCTAGTAAAATTTATTTAGCTATAGCTTTGCTACCTTCTGTACATAGCCCAAAATTAGTATGGGTTTGCGCTAAAAATTACAACCCAGAGAAAAGGGAGGTGTTAGATGGAAGTGTTGTTAGGGTAATCTCCTTGACACTTGAGGAATTTCAATTAATATTAGGATTTCCCTAGGTTAATAATTCAGAAAAAAATGACAAACATAAGGAAAAAAACCTCTGGAATGCTAAACATGATGAATATGAAAAGATTATGAATACTCAATGGTTGTTAAAAACTAGAGGTCCCTCTTCTAGGGTCCGAAAGAAGATAATTAGATCACAATTTGTGGAAGAAATTGACACCATCAGAACTTTACTAAGCAAGATTACAGGCTTGAAATAATCTTATGATTTCTAGGAGTGGATGTGTAGTTATATTCGGATTATTTTTCATAGCACTAAGAAACTTTGTTGGGAAACCTTCATAGCTACATCCATCCATGATCAACTTATTGAAATGGCTGTAAAATTTAGAGAAGGAATTACTTTAAATTTACCTTGTTATTGAATTCATAAATGAGGATGTTATATTTTGGTATCAAAGTTGAAGGTTGTAGCTCTTGGATCTATTTGAGTCCATCTCTAATAAAACTTAGTTTCTTGATTAACAAAAAATGGTTAGAACAAGGGGGAATGTTGTGGATGACCAGCCTCTGGGTGGTGAAGTAGCTATAGCTCAAAAGATGGATGAGATCCTTATTGCTCTTATTAACACAAGGGATCAAATTTGTGTACTTGAATGAAAAGTGGCTAGAAATAATGATGAATCCGAAAGTGAGAAGTCCCATGGACAACCACATAATGAAAAAAACGTCCATACTGAAGATTATAATGCTATAAATAACAATAATGCTACTAATAACAATGCAAATGTACCCAATAAACCTCCCAATCAACCTAACAACAAAATGGAAAGGTTAGGAGTTGTGTTAACCAGTGATATGAAAAGGATAAGTCCACCAAAATTTGATGGTACCACCCTTAGACATGGGGCTGAGAGTTGGCTCAACAAAATGGAGTACTATGATATAAGGAACTTCTCTGAAGAAACCAAAGTAGTATGGGGAGCTTATCAGCTTTCCCATGAAGCATATTTATGGTGGGATAACCGCAAGGTTGAACTAAATTTTGATGAAGACAACATTACATGGGATCAATTTAAAGGTTACTTCAGACATCATTGGCTGTCACAAATTTACTATGATCAAATAATGTTTGAATTTCAGACATTAACACAAGGAAAATGGGTTGTAAGTGAATATTGAGAGAAGTTTACCAAACTTCTCAAGTATGTGTTACAGTACCAAACAAATGAAAATTTCATGATATGTAAGTTCATAATGGGATTGAATCCTATTATAGGTGGAGAGGTATATGTTCACAGTCCATTCACTATAGAAGGATTTGTTGAAAATGCCATAAGACAAAAACATAAATTGAAGGAAATCTCTGTCCATAAAGAGGAGAAATGTAAGAAATTTTCTAGCTCTTTTTCACCCCTTACACCTAAAAAGGTGGCATGGAATAAGTATGGTAAAAATAACATATTTGGGGCAGAAAGTGGTAGAAAAATAGTAGCAAATAAACCTGCTACAAATAACAGTGGTCAGAATAGTAATTATAAAACTAAAAATAAGTTTAAGCCTAGGAAGGGACCTATTGGGGGTTGTTATAATTACGGAAAGGATCATTACGCAAATCAGTGCCCTTTAAGGAAAAATGACAGCAAACAGTAACACAAGATAGATACTCAAGTAGCTGATAAGAAATATGAAAAGCAAGCTACGCCCATAGAAGTACCAGGTAAGATGTTTGGTATACCTATAACTATAATTTTTGATATTGGTGCTACAGAATGCTTTATTTCTAGTAATTTAACTTCAAAAATTAAAAACAAAAGATCGAATTATGGAAAAATCACGAACTATCCATTATGGGAACAATGTTGTTCACACATTTGATAAATGTCTTTTTGGCACAACCTTAGGATTACCAAGATTTACTACGGAAGTAGAATTTTATGTTGTACCTTTAGGGTCTTATGACATCATAATTTGTGTGAATTGGTTTGTTGATCATGAAAAAAATGTAAATAGTTATGAAAAACAAACAATGTCTTGATGATCTGCAGAAAACAACAGACATACAAGGTGTAAAAAGAGACATTTCAGTTAGAGAAATATTAGTCATGTAGCTTTAAAAGGTCAAAAACAAAGACTGCATGTTATATGTAGTAACAATTTCTGAATCAATAGTATAAGGTACTAATTTTATGGAAAATATCCGTTGTTATGAGAGTACAACAATGTGTTTCTAGAAGAACTACCTAGTCTTCCATCAAAATGAGAGTTTGACTTCATGGTTGAAATCAAAACTGAAACTAAACATGTTTCCAAATCACCATACTGCATGACCACAACTGAGTTAGTAGAACTAAAGGCACAATTGTATGAAATTTTATCAAATTTTATCAAAGGGTTTAATAGGACCGAGTGTGTCTCCTTGGAGAGCACCGGTGATATTTGTTAAGAAGAAAAATGGAACACTTAGACTTTGTATTGATTATAGAATGTTAAACAAAGAAACAATAAAAAATAGATATCCTCTTCCCAGGGTTGATGATTTTTTGATCAGATGTGTGGTGCATCATTGTATTCTAAGATATATATTTGATCTGGGTACCATCAGTTGAGAATCAAAGATGAAGACATTCATAAAAGATCCTTTAGAACAAGGTATGGGCACTATGAATTCACTATTTTACCTTTTGGATTAACAAACACACCTACTGATTTCATGAATTTGATGAATACTATTTTTCAAGATTTCTTGGACAATTTTTTTCTTGTATTCTTGGATGATATTCATATCTATTAAAAAACCGTGGAGGAGCACAATAAAAATACAAGGATTGTACTCTAGCTTTTAAGAAAGAGAAAACTATTTGGGAAATTTTCAAAATGTTCTTTTTAAGAAACAAAAGTACATTACATAGGACATATGATAAGTAAGGATGGAATCTCAGTTGATCCATCAAATATTACAGCCATAATTTATTGGCCAACACCCAATAATGTTAATGAAGCTAGAAGTTTCATGGGGCTTGCCAGATACTATAGAAAAATTGTAAAGGAATTTTCAAAGGTTCCTGCCCCAATTACTTCACTGCAGAAGAAAGATAAAAAGTTTGTTTGGAATGATAAATGTGAGGAAAAATTTAAAACATTAAAGGAACAACTAACTACAACACCTATTTTGACTGTTATGGATCCTAACCGAAGCTTTAAAGTTGTCACAGATGCTTCTGAAGAAGGATTAGGGGGTATACTAATGCAAAATGATCATGTAATAACATATGAAAGTAGAAAACACAAGTGACACGAGCTGAAAAAATGGGAAGAATACCTTCCTTTGGTTGAATATGCATACAATAACACTTTCTATTCCTCTCTAAAAATGGCACCTTTCAAAGCATTGTATGGACAAAATTGTAGAACCCCTGTTAGTTGGGATGACATAGAAGGTAGAGAGATAATTAGACATGAAATGCTTACTCAAATGGAATAACAAGTAAAATTAATATGTGAGTGATTAAAGGAAGATGCTGATAGGTAAAAAATCTATGTAGACCTAAAAAGGGTTGATAGAAAATTTGAACTTGGTGAAAAAGTATTTTTAAGAGTCAAGCCTAAAAAGAGCTCTATTACTTTTGGTAAAGCAAAAAATTTATCATCTCGGTTTGTATGACCTTTCAAAATTATAGAAGTGGTCAACTGTGTTGCCTATCATTTAGCATTACCTCACACATTGGCACAAATGCATGATGTTTTTCATATTTCCTTGCTTAATAAATATGTTTCAGATTTGTCACATGTATTGAATTGGAATTCATTGTAGGTTCAAGACCTAGGGGTAATCATGGTTGAACCCGTAAGGGTATTGGAAACTCGCAAGTTGCACTTGTGTAATCATAAAATAAATCAATGAAAGGTCTAGTGGGACCAGGTTAGTGAAGAAAGTACAACCTGACAGAATCTTGAAGACATTAAAATTGCTTTTGCACATCTGTTTTTGAACAAGAATAATTCAGTTTTATGTGATATTTGGATAATTAGTTTGAAAAATATCTTTGATTTTTTCCATTTTTGAGAAATTTTTTTTAATAAATGTTGGTATAACCATTTTGAAGATGTAATGAACCTTAGAAAACTTGAATTTCTGCAAATGTTTGAGAATTATATGGTTGAATAAGTTATATTTTTACCTATGTTCTTAAAAATGTATTAGACTAAGTTAATCATTGAGATGATGATGATTTTTAGAGGGGGGTATGTAATGCCTATGCTGTGTGTATATTTGTAATTACTTCTTTGAATGAAGTTAGCAAACCTTGACATGTGATTGTGTTCTGAGTTGTTGTGCTCTTTTGAACTATTTGATCATGTTTGCTGGAATGATATTGAATGCCTATGAAATATGATTTTTAATCATTATTATGGCATTGTTATACTTATGTTGATTTATCATTGAGTACTTACTTGATTTGTTTTGAAATAAAATTAGTGATTTCAACTTGTGGGAAGTGAAATCAGATTCTTGGGACGGTTAAACTAATAGGTAACCTGGTAAGCTATCTAAGTTTTTTATATAAATTTGTTTCCTAAAACTATTGTATCGATATGAGATGAAGGACAATGCCTTGGATCAATTTTAGTGATCCAAGGCATTCTCCTTGATCAATATGTTATAATGACTATAACTAGTAAGTCTAATTGACTTCTTAATGTTTTTTGATATTGCAATTATCTGTAGACTTGGTTAGCTATAAACTAACCTAATTTATTTAATATCATCTTAAGGTCAATGCATGGTGTTGTGTCCCATTTGTTGTCTCGAAAATGCGAGTGGGGAAGGCCGTGGGGTGGTATCCAAGGTGGGTTTGCATGAACACCTCGTTCGTGTAAACATGGTTCGGGTGAAGTGACACATAGGCCATTATCTTCCCGCGTGTCACATTTTATGGGGTTCGTGCGAACCACCCATTCGCATGAATGTTTTTCGCGTGAACCCCCCTGTTTATATATTGGAGGTGCTGCGGAGGAATTCATTTTCCTCCACACACCTCCTTCGCGTGAAGATTGCTGAGAACAGACCAATGAGCCCACCACCGACCAGACAGACCAGAGCCGAGAGCCCACCACACCAGTAAGCCCACCACACTAGACCAGAGCCGAGATCCCACCAGAGATCCCAGCAACGATGCCCAACAATGATGCCCAGCAAACGAGCCCACCAACGATGAGCCCACCAGTAATGAGGGACCAAATATGTTAGCCATTTTGATACAGTGGGTGAAAAAAAATTGAAACCCATTTTTTAGCAAAATCGTAGCCATTTCGATACCATTTTTTGCAAAGCCCTAGCTTGTTTTTTTGTAAAACCCCATTTAAAATCTCTTGTATCATGACTAGGCTTCATAAATTTTAGTGTTCAGTTTCCAACAGTAGAAGAATAATGGTGCTGTGAAAACTGTAATTTCTGGTGTAATGATATATTAAGTTTAAAACTGTGAAAACCCCTTTTAGTTATGTACTGACATGGAACGTAGATTAGAATAAATTTTTTTGTTTATCCATTTAGGGGGTTTGAAGAACCAAATTTGCCAGTACAACAATTTTTTTGAAAAAAAAAAGGCTTTCTTCACCTTGGTTTCTTCATGGGTTTTACCAATATTTTCCGTCTTCTTCTACACCATGAAGAACCAGACTCATACCCCATACCCAACACATACCAGGGCAGGGTCCTACTACATACCTAGGAGAATTGGTATCTTATAATAGAAAAATACTGGAATCTAAAGTGCAGCTTTTCCTATTGCTTAGTTTCTCTACCTTACATTTTCTCCATTCCTTGCCTTTGTTTATGTGCCTGGTCAACACATGGACTGGAAAGGTTATTTGGATTTTATTCGCAGGGGTGGTATCACACTGTAGAGCTTGCAGATATTTATCCCATAGAGACATTTTCATTTCATTGCGAATCATTTGCATATCACCCTTTTAAAACCCCATTTAAAATCTCTTTTATCATGATATATTAAATTTTAAAACTGTGTAATGATATATACTTTCTCTGAAGACAGTAATTTTTGGTGTAATGTTTTATTAAATTTAAAATATACCTTCTATAGAATAATTGTGCTCTAAAGACTGTAATTTCTGCTCTAATGATATATTAAATTTAAAATATACCTTCTATAGAATAATGGTGCTCTGAAGACTATAATTTCTGCTCTAATGATATATTAAATTTAAAATATACTTTATATAGAATAATGGTGTTGTTTGAGTTATTAAGATGATTATTAATGGTAAAAAAGAGGGATATTTTGAATTTCATATTTGTTAATGGGGAAGAAGGTTATGAACGTTACGTTTGTTTGTGGAAGGAGAGATTTGTTAATAATGGAAGAAGCCTTGTTTCTCTCATTTGTTAGTTAGGAGAGGAATTATTTAAACTTCTTACTAACATTTGTTAATAAGGTGAATGCATTTTACACTTATGCCTGATCATTGTGAAATTCATATCATATCATTTCATTTCATTGATAAATGTAAAGCCCAAAATATCTCTCTTCCTTTTTGAGTATTCCTTCCTAAGAAATTAGTATGTGCAATATCAAATCTCCTTACTTGTTTTGAGTATGCTTATAGCCTATATAATTCTCCAAACCAACCAAACACTCAAGTCAATATAAAACTTTCTCATTGTCATTTCAATACTAATAGCTTAATCCTTCACGCCGTCTCTAAGCTGTAATCTAATAAAGCTCATGATATGGAGAACCTCAAAGCTCGATTTTTTAAACATAGTGCATACATGTTTAACTACATGGCAATTTGTGGCTTTCCACCTTCTTGGACCTCCTATATCATACATCCCATCTACAAGAGTAAAGACATGAATGATACTAATTACCACAATATCATCATTGGACACACCTTGGCCAAGATCTTTGCCACAAGTCTGGACATTAATATCGCCACATGGACATAGACTAAGAGGTTGAGAGCCAAAGGACGAGCAGGTTTTAGAAGGGACCACCATACTAGTGATTGTATCTTCACTTTGGCCGCTATCATTGAGGAAGCTAAAGAAATAATTGTGAATTAAATTGTTGTTTTGTAGACTTCTACAAGGTATTTAATAAAGTTCCTCATAGTTTGTTAGTTAAAACGCTTAAGGCTTGGGATCTTCCACCCTTGATAGTTTCACTTGTGATGATACCTTATGAGACCTTTGTTGATAAGGTACAAATGAGATATGGTGATATAAAGGATGTCATATATATTAAACAAGGCTGCCCACTCTCTTTGACACTTTTTGGCCCTTACATTAATGAGCTCTAGTAGAAATAAATACATTAGATACAACAAATGGTTGCTTATTCTTTGGAGCCTCTAACACAATTCTTCAATAAACGTAATCATTTAATTTTTATAAAGTATATAGTGTCAATAAACGTAATCAAACAATGTCATCAGTGAGTAAAACACAAAACATATATGGTATAAAATATGTGTCACAATGTATAAGTCAGTACAAGGCATCATGCAAGTGAATCTTGATTTTCCAATGGATAAGAGTGTGAAAAATATGTGGCTTGTTAAAATATCAGTGTGATATTCCCCCACTAAAGGCATGCCCACAATTGTAGAAGAGGATTCCCCTAGGTCTAATACATGTAGAAATAAAGATAGAGGAAAAATTTCAAATGTGATAGATTTTCCATTTACCTCATAAACATTCTCATTTATCTTTTTCATGCAATCTTACACAGACTAATATTCTTATAATCTAGTTTGTTGTACGTTCCTTGCATAAATATCTCTTTTCTCAGATATATCATGTTACTAAATATCCTTCTTCAAATACCTTTTTCCTTCTTGTTACGTTTGTTTCTGCCTTATACTTTTCATTACTTTCATGTACCTTCATCCTTCTTTCATATTGTACATGAGGGACATTCTTTGGAGTTAATAGGAAATAAAGACATAACTCTTGATTAAGCTATATATATACATGTCACCTCTATGTACATTGTATTCTAATTTTACATTTTCTATCAAAGGTTTAATATATATTTTTTTGACCATTTGGATAATGTTTCATTTTTTGGTGTGTGTTCTATATTATAGAGGTATCTTTCCTAATAATTCACCATTTCTACATTGTATAAGAGCATGCCTCCACAGGTAGACATTGTTAATTTTTGGAGTTTCAAAGAGTTAAATATTTCCACACAAATTCCTAAGACCGTAATCATATTTTTTGAGCCCATCCACCTTTTGCGTTTTCCAAATTATCCACTTTGTATTTTTTTGTTTGAGCCAAAATTAAAAATTTAGGGTCTTTTCTTATTTTCATTTCAAAAATTAATTTAAAGGGTCACCATGTATTTTTCTTGAAAATTATTTGAGAAATTATGGTTAAATTTTTCAAAATGTTATGCCTTATGGTTTATTTTTTGATGTTTTAGAACTCAGATAGGACATAGGAATGTAAGTAGTTGAATAATGGATATTTTGTGATGTTTCTCAAAATGAAGGTCAAATCATATGTCATTAGATTTGGCATCTTGAGATATTTTTGAAAAGTCAACATATGCCAATTTACCCCAATGAGGTATGTGTGGTAATAATTTTAAGGAGTTGGGACATGTTAAGGGTTTAATTTGGTGATGGAACTATTCACCAAACCCATTTTTCTGACCCCTTGATAAATTCACTAATGCAAAAATTCAAACATAAACAATAAACTGCATACAAAAGAGTATTGAGAAGAAAAGAGGAAATTCTATTATTCGTTATCCCATTAGAAATACATAAGATTTTTAGATTAACACCAAAAATAAAATGTTAAGTTTTCATGCACAACTATATATGTCAATTAAAGAAAAAAGTCTATTAAAGGAAAAAATATATCCTATCTAGTTAACAAAAATCACTTCTTTTAGCAACTTAGATTTCTTATCATTTTTTACATACACTCTTAGATAGGCCTAAAAATTATCCCTTAAATTTTACATGTATAAATAGAGATAGAGAATAATTTACAACACTCCAATTCATGCTCACATACAAAAATATTGAATCTAAAAAACAGTAAAACAAAAATAAAATGTAATGTTTGACCCTTAGAATGGTCAATTTTGGTGTTGAAAAAGGTTTAAAATTTGACCCTAATTTTATTTTACCAATTATCATTAAATAGAAACATTTGAGATCTTTTTTTATAAAAAAATTGGATTAGTAAAATTTATAAATAAAAATATACGACCTTTGTAACAGAAAGGAAGTAAGAAGCTAGAGGTCATGGGTTCAGTCCCTTTTGGTGACATTCCACAGATTGAGATTGTTGAAGTGGAAAAGGAAAAGGGGACACATGCACAAGACCTTGCTAACTTAATGCAAATATTGGAAACAAAAAAATATGTTGATAATACTCCTTTAAAAATTCATCCCCTGAAAACTTCTAGATAACATAGAACATAAAGACTTAAGGTAATCCAATCAATTTCACAAAGGGAAGGATAAGAAGCTAGTATTGCCACTACAACTCAAGAAGGAATAAATACACCAGTTGAGATAATAGCTGTCAATGAAAGAGAAGAGACTCATGCACCATTATTAATTGGTCTATTACTAGGATTGGTAGTAGTAAAAGAAGAAAGTATTAGGTCAATGGAAATGTAACTTCTAGAAACTCCAGAATTCCATGACGATGAAACAAGTATGGCAGTCCAAGAGGTACACACTGGAAATTCAGTACCAAAATTTGAGGAAGAACATGTTTATCAAGGAATTGTAGGAGATTCATCTAGCTAAATGATTATTTCCACAGGGAAGCAACCTTAGGAGGAGGAAAGTATTACAATAATAGAAAAAACATATGATATTGCAAGCCCTCCAAAGGAAACATTGAAAGAAGTCACAAAATTTCTTATAATTCTAAAAGTGTTTGAGGGAAAGGAAGAGATACAAGCTAGTGATAAGGCCCAGGAATCAACCACTACAATAAATGTGACTAAAGAGCTTGAAGTTGAAAAGTACAAAGCAGATAAGGAAAGAACATGTACTCTTTAGATTGAGAAAAAGGAGCTAACAATAGGAACTGACGACCCACATACACAAGCATCAATTTCATAAGTACCTCAAGTTTCCTCAATAGAAATGGTAGCATACTCAAACACACCACAACCTACATTACAAGTATCAAGAGGGGGAAATTTCCCCACAATAGGGAGGTTAGGAACACTTCTACCAAGAAAAGAGAATGAGGTGGTTCAAGTGGAGACCATTGACATTGAAAACATTATGTTTTCAAAACCCACAAGGGCTCCCAAAAGAGATAAAATACTGTCAAAAACCCATCTTGATCAGTAGGGATACAAAACATTGGAATTTGCTTCCCCATAAGGAAATAAGTTAAAGAATGAAGTTATAATGAGTGACTACCAAGTCACACATTTTCAATTGGGAAAACCAACTACAGAAAACCTGAAACAGGAGGCTACAATTTCCCTTAGAGGCCTTATCTAAAAAATTGACAAGGATAAGGAGACAAAGAATTAGTTAAGGGAGAAAGTTCAAGTCTTGTCAACTTATGTGCAAAAGTGGACGCACCCTTCTACTGAAGGGTTAGAAATCTCTACTTCCATAACAACATAATCCTTAATAGCAACTGTTAAGTCAAGAGAAATAACTGATTTTGTAGCAAGATGGAAGGAAGAATTTTCTAGAAAAGGAATCAAGATCATAGAAGATACTTTGGGATGCTATAACAAATTTTCTGAGCTATTAAGTGATACAAAGGAGAAAACTAAAAAAATGTGAGGAAGAAATATAATATTAGGAAGGAATCCTTCCTAAAAATTAAGCAATAACTCAACTAGATGATCAATTGGTGGAAAAATAAGGGATTTTCCCCTCTTAAGAAAAGTAAAAAATCATACCTATGAGGGATCCATCAAATTAAGCATGAAAACTCTTAATTAGAGCATTTAAACTTGGAGAATTAGTGTCTATACAAGACTGGTTCTCATATGGATATTTGGGTACAGATAACTTGATACAATCCTTTTACCAAAACATCAATGGAGGAATGAATGTTATTGCTTCAACTTTAATCATTACACCATCTATAAATTTGTTCACTTAGAATAAAAGATGGCTAAATTGTCAAAAAGGGTAAAAAATAACAAATGTGCAATGAGTAAGTTTGATGTAAAATTCTACAGGAATAGGTACTGAT
Organism: Taxus chinensis; assembly: GCA_019776745.2. Classification (NCBI taxonomy): domain Eukaryota; kingdom Viridiplantae; phylum Streptophyta; class Pinopsida; order Cupressales; family Taxaceae; genus Taxus; species Taxus chinensis. The sequence continues at coordinate 637,282,846 of CM034148.1, read as the reverse complement.
ATTCATGTTTCATGTTTGACAAGATAAAGAGTACCTTATTCAAATGTTCAGTAAATTTGATGCATATAGAGAAAGGAAAACAAAAGAAAAAGAAACTGAAATCCTTAAGCTTGATCAAATATATGATAGTTCCCTAACTTTCTCTTCTTCCTTAGGTTTTTCTTGTTTTATACTTTCCAAATTTTGTATTCTCCCAAAACAGAAAGAATTAAAAAATAAATTCAAGGGGATTAGATAGTGAAATAGTTAAATCAAATACCAAGCATGAAACACATTTTAAATTTATGAATCATTTGTATTAACAAAAAATTGGGATTCTATAGGGGCCCCTTCCCTTGGAAACTATATTCAAAAAAAATTATACACACTACAAAAGATTTTTTTGGATAACAACTTATTAATCAATGATTATAATTTCCTCACTGAATATGAGAAGATAGTAATCCTTTCTTCCTGAATTTTAACTCCATGTGATTCTGAGCTTGGTATACATACTGAATACTTTTATCCAAGTCATGAGGCATGCCCATGTCTAGGAGTTCCTCCATGTTTTCCTGTGGATTTTCTAAGATACTAATAAATTAGGTTTTTCTTGTGTAAGAATAAACCCACTCCAAAGTATTAAGCCCTCCAAAAAAAGGTGTCCTAAATCCATGATGAGTGTTGGTCCCAACAAATGTAGATCTCCTAGAGAAATTGGATACACCAACATGAACAGGAAAAGCCCTTTTACATTTATTCAATATAGATGAGGGTGTGAAAAGATTCAGTGGATGAGAAGGCATCCCCAAAATAGTATTATAAGAAGACTTTTTAGAATTGTTTTTAAGAACAATTATCATTCTCTCCAGTTTGGATAATTTGATGGAAGTTGATGGCACATCTTCTTAAGATTTTGAGTCAGATTATACAAGAAAGATAACTAGAATCTCATTTTATGTCAATTCCTTGGTGAAAAGTATCAAAGAAAATTAAGCAGCGTTGAAGTTAACAGTTGGCTTGTAGTGAAGCCAGAATGTTTTCAATTTATGAGAAGCTTTATCATCCTCTGGTTTTAAAAAATGATGAAATAAAATTTGGATAGACTGAGAAGGAGTAGGAACATATATCAATGCCCTTATCCTATGACCCAATTATATGGTCGTTTTCACAAACAACTTGGTGATGTGAAACCAAATGTTTGTACAGCTCTGGATCTTTATCTCACTCAAGAAACTCGATATCATACTTATATTGTTCTTTAGTAATTAAGATTCCTAAGTTGTATGTCGATATTTTGAAAAGTGCCCCTGATTTGTTTTCCTGTTCTTGAATAATTCTATGAAAGAGCTACATGGAGATGTGTCTAGGATTTGATGCACGTACCCCTTTGAATGTGAACATGGTATTACTTAGGTAATGGGGGCATATCCAACCCCGTAATTCATCAAAGGATAAGTTCAGGCAAATTTGAGTGTATACAATTTAGCCATACATAGGCGGTCCCTTACTTGTGATTGGAGTCTCATGCACTAAAATAGGAACCCAGTGGTTGGCCTTATTTTTGACACCCTACCTAACTCGAGGTGTATTCACACTTCTAATATTTCTATTTGGGCTTGTTACTGTGATCGAATGCCACACAGATATTCTTCTAGGATTCTTATGTTCAAGACAAATTAAATATTCAATACATGTAATGCACATTTGATACAATAATACTGAATAACAAGTCCTTCCACTATTAACCATATTAATGTCCTTCATTCATCACATAATGTTAGTTTCACATAGTAATTTAAATATAATTTTGCTCTATCTCATTCCCATATACTGGTGGGATTGGTTGTACTAACAATTTCATTGGCATAATAATATGAGCCTCACTACTTTTTTCATCATCTAACCCTTCATTTACATTTTAAATTTTATAATTAAAAATTTATCATAAATTCATCTATGAATAATTTCATTGAATCTGACTTCTTCCTCATTTCTGCATTCCACTCCCAAAGTAATGATAGAGAGGTCTCATGTCTCCATATGAAACTCTCCCACAATGGCTAGTCATTTTGGTATCCATCTCCTAGGCACTCATGCTCACGTATTTTTGTCTAGGGTGAAACTGGGTTCCATCCTCTCCCCTCTCACAATTTCTCCCCCAAGAAACACCCTAGATTTTACCAGTGAACTAGTGTTGGGAAATTGTGGATCTCCTAATTGACTATTTTCCACTTTAATGTTTGTCTTGGTTTATTAGGCTTTGTGATCATGCTTATCATACTTACTGCTTAATTTCCCTGTAAATAGTTTGTAATAATACCCACTCTCTTCAGCTAGGTATCAAAAAAATAAAATGAAAGGATGCAACATCACAAATACAACAATTTGACCCTTATTTTAAGTAAAAGGACTATAAAATTGGATGACATTTATGTAGGGAATCCATATTACTGTTGTTGCACTTTCTATGAGATAATGGCATTTATATCCTGAATTGTTCCCATTTTGGTTCCAAGATAAGATAGAAGCATTATTGAAAAAATACTAAATTGAATCAACATAGAGGAACTTAAGCTGTATGATCTGTGGAAATCTAAGATGGATGACCTCACCTATTCATCCAACATGCAACTCTGAGGGTAAACTGTAAGACACCACAAAATAGTGATGAAGCTCTTCATAATTGGAAGATATGAATGGGTGAGAAGGATTGAAATATGTTATATTGCCAACAATGATATGATGTCATGGATAGCAATTCATAAGTTGAAGCTAGTTCAATTCCTGTCTCATTTAGATTTTACAACCCTCTGAATAAGTTCTTCCCAAAATACAATGTGGAGGAGATCAAGTAGCTATGGAGAGAGATTTACCTATCTAATTGGTAGAGAGGCTCAAGGTTGAAAATTTCATCTCATCTGAATAGACAAGGCCACAAATACTAGTTCATTGGTATTGAATAATAAGCATCACATTAAGTCTAGAATGAGGCTCACCGATGTAGTTATGATGTCCTCAATTATCTGGTCCATGAAGTGTAATCTAATAGTATACTTTTCTACTCCAACATGCCTATAAGATGGATAAACTATTTTTTAACAACCATTGAAGTCTAATTTGTATCATATTTTGGAATGTTCATCATTTGCACAGAAATTCCACAGGTTTTTTTCCTAATGTTTCTCAATGTAGTGCCCACATTTTTATAGCTCCAGTTACTCTGTTGGTTCCTTTATTCCTAGACATGTTGTGATTGAGACTCTGATAGATCTTTGGACATTTTACTATGATATTTTATCCTCTTGGACATGTATGGACATTTTGGGCGCGTAGCACCAATTTAGATTAATATTCGTACACTGATATGCATTTCGTATGATGTTGATGGACACTAACAGGGTTATGATGATAGACTTATTGGTTAGATAATTAGTCTCTTATGGTTGATTTGATTAATGATATGCAGTGTTTTGGAATTAATGATGGCTATATTTTCACTGCTAACCTAAGTGTATGTCGTGCAATTTTAATTGTGAGATGATTCATGGAAAACTATGTGGATAATTGTATGCATTTTGCACTATCAATTGTAAATTATGTTTGGACTAGTTTATAAGTTTGATTGATATCTGTGACTGTATAGGTGATGGCTATTATATTGGATCAGATAGGTATGGTTAATGTGTGCAATGAGTGTGCAGGTGTCAGGTATACAGGAGAGCATGGGTTTCAGGGCAGCTACGCAATCTGTGCACAAGCGGCCCACGGGCTGAGTCCTAACCATGCTAAATGTTTGAGGCCTTAGTGTTGGAGATGTATTGTAATTGGGCACCATGGGTGAACCCTCAATTTTTGTAATGTAATTATGTCTTGTAGTTATTAATTATGTTTAGGGTAATTAGTTATGTAAGTAAACTAGCTTAGGGGAACTAATGATCTTATCTTAAGTTAAGTGTTGATTTTGGGTAAGTGTGTGTGTATTGGTCAGAAGGGATTGGGGACCACATGTGAACCCTTGGGTGGACCCCACACCCTCTACCCATGTGCCCAAGCATGCCAAACCCGAAATTGGGTTATTTTGGGTAATTTTTAGGGACCCCTTTTGAGTTTGGGGGTTCCCTTAAGCATGAAAATGGGCCCTTGGACCCTACCTAATAGGTAGGGGGGCTTATTTCAAGGGCTAGAGGGAGTTTTCCCTCCCTTTTTACCTCTTGTTTGGTCACATCCATGTAAGGGGTGTGGATTAGAGTGCTTGTTAAAAGTTGCACTAGATTATCTTGTTAGTATTTTGAGTATTTTGGGAGAAGAGGGCAAAAAGACATTTTTACCCTTTCTCTATTTTGTTTTGGCATCTTTGACCTTGAGGGAGGAGAGGGGTGACACATGTCACCCCCTCATTTGTGAGGATGTTTTCTTGCTCCTCTTCAAATTCCCCTTCATGGGAAAAGAAGATAACTTTTTTTGGGGGAGTTTTTTGCTTAAATGCTTGGGTGATTTGGAGCTAGAGATTGCTTGAGTCAAGGAGTAGAGAAATTTGAAGTTGGAAAGATTTTTGGAGAGCTTTATTTGAGGTAGGCTCTTAAGCTAAATTGTATGTGTTGTATTTTATTAGTTGTATATTTGTTTTTATGGAAATGTGGTTGTTGTGTGTGAATTTTTATTTATGGTTAATTGTTTTTGCTCCCTCCATCATATGGTATGATGGATTTTTGGAGTTGTGGGGGAAGAGAGAGGGAATTGTTCCCTCTCTATCCTCTTGGCTTGATGGGCAAGCCTTGTAGGATTTTAGAGAGTCCCCTCAAATGGTTGAGGTGGGGAAGTTGGCTCATTTGGCTTGAACCTCCTTCCCCATTCTTGGTAAGGAAACCCCTTTGGGGTTTGAGAATACTTTTAAGAAGGAATTGGTGAAAGGGTGGAGGGATAAGGAGGGTTTTGATTGAATTAGGAGAAATAAGGAGGGTATGGAGATGCTTGTTTTGTGCAAGTAATTTTGAATATAAATTTTGGAGAACTCTTCTCCTCTCTTCCCCACTTTTGAGGTAGAACATGGGTTCTCCTTCTTGTAAAACTTGGAGTCTTGTTTCATACTTGTGAATGTGTTTTTGGTTGTTTCACCTCATTCTTGTGCAAGTTGTGGATGGTTGTCCTCTTTCCCATGGGCTTGGGGGAGGCTAGCATACATCCCAACCTTGGGAGAGGCATGTAATGATGCCTATGGTTGGGTGGCAAACAATCTCTTTCTCCTTATTGGTTTTCTTGAAGGCATGAAGGTTGGAGCTCAAAGTTGGAATTTGGAGATAATGAGAGTTTTTCTTTGTCTTCTCTAATCTTTGTGAAGAATTTCTTGTATTGTAACCACTTGAGTATGGCTTGTGGAAAACTTGTACTCCTTATAAAATCACTATTTTGTAATTTTGTATTCTTGAAATCTTGAGCCATTTTTGAGCTAGGCCATATACCTCAAAGTCTTGTAAACATTTTGTGATAAATATTCATGGGTGGATATGTATTTGTGTATGTTGGTATATGTGAACTTAAAATCTTGAAAAGGATATATTGTAGTTGTTGTTTTTCTCTTGAATATGAAAATTTAATATGTAATCTCCCTTTTGAAAGAAAATATATAGATTTGAAAATAGGCCCTTCTTGTGAACATGAATATACACTTCATGTTGAAATAACCCCCTTTTTATAATTCTGAAATGTTTATTTAGTTTTTGCATTTGAAAAGAAATACTAATACTTTGTTGAAAGTCTCTTTTGTATAAAAATCTAAATCAATCATTTAGCACTACTTGGAAAAGAAAGTATCATTTCATATTCTTTTTGTAACAATGTTGAATAGAATGAGAGTAGTTGAAAATTTTAAGTTCCTTGTGCATCAAGATAATAAAATTAAAAGTTGTCATTTTATAAGTTAGATCCCCATTATTTAGTATTGTGTGCAAAAAAAAAAAAAATCTTATTCAGAAATAAAATTAAAATATAGCCTTAGCAAATTGTTTTTTTTTACTAATGTAGGATTTTAAATCATAGATTTCTTTATATATTTGGAATATTTCCTTTTGGAAATATCGTATTTTTGTATATATATATATCTATATTGTATATATATTATATAAATTTTATATATATATATATATAATAAATAAACAAATACGTTTTTAATTTTATAAGCAAAAATTTATTAAACAAAAAAAAACACTAAAAACGTGAGGGGGAGGGGCCGATCCCTCCCCCACCCTTGCGTTATCTCCAAATCCGGGCCGCTACCCCCCTACACCCATGCCACCCCCTGCCACGGCTGCTCCGCCCCCACCTCCCTTCCTTCTTCGTTCCCTCCTCCATCTCGCACGCCGGCCACCCTTCTCCCATCACGCCTCCCTCCACGCTTGTTTTCCCCCCTGCCCTCTTCCATGTCCATCCCCTTCGCACCCGATAGCAACCTCCTCCGCCACGCTGTCACCTTAGCACTCCCACCACCACACATCTGCCCTCTGAAATCAGCCCCCCCTCCTTATTCAATACAAGAAAGAATATATATATATATATATATATATATATATATATATATATATATATATAGGGAAAGTTTATATAAATGTATGTGTATCAACAATAAAAGAGAGAGAAAGAAACCCCTCTTGTGATGGTTTGAATCTCTCAAAAACAATATGCAATACTGGTTTCATAATAAGAGAAAAATCCTCGTAGCACTCCAAGAACCTGCAACAAGAAACAAATCCAAAATGAAAAGAAAGAGATGGAAAAGAGAAGAGATAAGGAAGTTTAGTGCACAATTTTGATCTAGGGTTGAGGATTGTTTGATCCTGGGGCTCAAAATAAACCCTGCATACTTTTTGGGTTATGAGAATTATTGTGGGAGTGGGTAAATATTTTTAAATGGGAAATGAATTTATTTAAAGAGTACTTATTTCCCAATGTGGGTGAATTTATTTAAATGAGATATATATTTATATGTGTGAAATTTAACAGAAACTAATTAGAGAAAATTAATTTGAAATAAATGTTTTTTTTAGCATTTCGGTTAAAAGTAGATTGTTACGATTTTTTTTTTTTTTTGAGAACGGTCAGGCGAAACATTAGCTCGCAATAAAAAATAAAAAATAAAAAATTACCAACTTTTTAGGTTGTTTCGTGGTGTCCCAAGGCGGGGCACTACACTCAATTTTTACCAGCTTCTTAACCTAGGGAAATCTTAATATTAATTGAAATTCCTCAAGTGTCAAGGAGAGGGCCCTAGCACCACTTCCATCTAACACCTCTCTTTTCCCTGGGTTGCAATTTTTAGTGGAAACCCATACTAATTTTGGGAAATGTACAGATTGTGGGAAAGCAGTAGCTAAATCAATGTTCTTGGCGTCAATCGCTACCATGTAATCACTTCTGTCGGGGGCATGCAATCTTTGTAATAATTCAGCTAGATTTGCATCCCCTCGATTTTTATTTATCCCTTCATTCAAATTACTTATGACATGCGATGCGACATGGGTTCTATTTGTCTTAATCTTCATTTTTCTTGAAAAATTATTCATAGTTCTCTATTTCATACAATATAGGGCTAACAGAAATAACTAGGTGCAAAGGAAAAACTACAAGCTATAAGAACCTCTTGAAAACCATTTTATGAAGACTTAATTAATAATCCAATTTTTAGAGGGAATTACCTGTGCTTGTGATTTTCCTCAAGTCTTAGGCTGCACCTGCATGCTTAATCACTTCAACTCTATCAAACACTGATATCTATGAAAAATTCTTGCTTTCTCAAAATCCCTATCCGTAGTTATAAGGATTTGAAATTCTCAAGTTCATCGTATGAATGTATGAATGTTGAAATACTTAACAAAATTTGAAAAATTTATTCCTTCATGTGAGCAACATTGATGGCGGAGTTCATAAATGCATCACATTCTCTCTTTTGAATAATGACCGTCCAAGTGTGTCCTTTGTGGCTCGGGAATTATTTTGAGTTTGTTCTTTTAACTGGGAAATTGAAAAAATTAAAAGTTTACCAATGTGCCCAATGTCAAGCCACTTTATCATGAAGACATGTGTCCCTAGTTGCTCTCGGGGGTTTGAAAATAATTTTCATCTTATGCATGAATTGTAAAACTACAAAGTGTAATTACTTATGAAATGCTCGACACCGCCCTACATTATTATGATGACACGTATCCTTATCTTGGCTTAGGGACTTGAGTGTATTTTAATTTTTTACATTTGATTTGTATACTGCAAAAGTTTTAGATTTGTAAAGGTAGCCTCGATCCTTGTTTAGAATATTCCATGCAAGATTCTTGTTTCGGGGCTTGGGAAAAGCTTTGCATTTTTCATTCACACATAAAGATGTAAGTAGACTTAAAATGTCCGCCAACACGAATCGTCCCAAATAGTAACTCAATTTTGGGCAGTAGGGAAGGGAATTATATTTTATACATACAAATTGAACATAAAGCTTTATGAAGGTAAGAAACTTGTTTTAAATGTATGAACATCTATTATCAATTAGTTTGAGTTTAAAGTCTACTTATTTTATACCATATGGATCATTGTTGTTTCACATATTATGTAAAATTCACATAAGAATTCAATCACTATTATAATTAATTCTTAGATATGGTACGGGTTTATAGGATTAGGAACTCATGTGAGCCTTGAGAAAAATTAGGAGGAATCATTTTAATTCAAGGCATAGGCTCAGAATGATCACCAACATTAACGAATTTCCTGTTGTGAATAAAATTGAGACATAAATGATGCATGAAGATGCTAGCCTATGTTACATGGATCCAGGTAAGACCTAAGAGCATGTCAAACCCTTCGAATTAAGGTGCCAAAACAAAAGGCACAAGCATGGTGAGAGGACCGACTGTAACTAGGAGCTTGACATAACCGTATGATTTAGGAACCGGATATGAAATCTATGACAACGAATAGCCAATAACAACAAGAAGTGCAATAGAATATGTGCTTATGCGAAATGATGAATAATAGAAATAGATTCAATAGAAGCACTAATATGTAATGTGTCAGAAGAAAATGTAGCATGATAATCATGATTTTTAAAATGAAATGATCAGTGGATATGTCTCATTGTGAGAAACTAGAAAATAAAGATCCCTAATGCCGGAGGAACTACGTGATATGTATGATTAGATGAAGAGTCAACCACTTACTTGTCATGTTGTGAAAGTGGGTTTTTGAAGATCTTTAGCTTGTGATTTTCATTGATTGGTGCAAAATTCGTAGGATCTAGATGCTCAATTACATTATTATTGATAAGATCTTGAATAAGATATCAAAGTTTGAAAAATCAATTTGTAAAATGCCCAATGCATTGATGATAATCATATTTTATATTTTCATTGTAATTATGACCTTTAAGATGAGATGGGTCCAGATTGAGTGGAGGAGGAAGAGTAATAAGGTTTCTCTCAACGAGTTATGGTAATAGAAGATGTGGAGCAATAAGAAGCTTAGTCAATGTATGCTTAGGCTATTTCCATTGAAGATTTTTGGGATTATATATAGTGTTGACAGTATCTTTAGCTTCAGTACGTTTTGTAGATGGCTTCAAAGCTGATTTTTTTGAAAGCAAATTGAAGATGAAACTTTCTCTTGATACTTAAAATTGCGTATAGATAGGAGCTTAGTTTCACGTAGCTTAAGAGTATGACATAAATGATCAAATAAATGTGATATGTCTCAAAGATATAATTCTCTTGGAGAGGTAGCAATAGACTTTGGAAAAATAGATATTAAAGCTCAGAGTCCATGAGTACATTAGACAACATAGCTAGGTTGTTCTTATATCACGAAACATAATCCACTAGATGGTGATTAGATCCTTGTTTAAGTTGTGTGAGTTGAGCGTAGGATATCTTAGAGCCGATATTAATAGAGAAGTGAGAAATAAAAACATCATCTAAATGCATAAAATATATTACGGAGTGGATAGGTAGATCATAGAACCAATGAATTGTCTAATCGCGAAGACTTCTAGGAAAGAGCTTAGCTAAGAGATGATGATCATCCAAAAAATATGGACATGCCACATGAAATGCTCAAAGATTCTCTTGAGGGTCTCCATGACCATTGAAAATAGGGATTTTTTGAGTGAGAAAATTAAGAGGAACAAGATATGCAGAAATGGTGGGTTCGAATGGAGTGTGAAGTAACAAAGTGGAATCCAGAGATGGAGATGCATGAGAAGTAGCCTGTTGTAATTGACTTATTTGAACTTGAATATCTTGAGAAAGAGAGGCTAATTCTTGAGTGTCGACAGAAGGGAATTACCACATGTGAGAAACAAGAGGTGGAGATAAATGGTTAGTGGGAGTAAGAACATAAACATGAATAATAGAAATAGGCGGAAGAGTGGAAGCATGCAGTTGAGTAGCGATAGTCATGTAAGCGGGGATGGATGAGGGAACACCAAGCTCCACAAGAATAGTTGCCTCCTCACGAGAAGAAAATAAAATAAAGTCTAGAACCTGATGATGCTCAATGAGATGATCATTAAGCTCTTAAATTTGGGCTTCATTGAATTCACTAGAAGATTGAGGAATAGTGAAAATATGATAAAATCCCTAGAAGTAAGATGTGTTTGAGTGATGGGTTAACTAAATGATTAAGAAAATATTGAAATAAATAGATGCTAAATATAAATATGTGCAAGAAAAATGATATTAACAATTAAGTAAAATTTTTAACCCAAACAAGTAAGCTAGAAAATATTAAACCCTAGTTGTAAATGAAGGGATGAAATACTTAGCTGATTCACAAATAATCTTGGACTGTGCCAAACTGATGAACTACTGAATAGGAGGAAGAAAGTGTCACACTGAAGCCCATAAAATTATGTCATTGTAGGATCTTCTTGGACTGGGGCACCTGGGCTAGGTTAGGGGTGCTTGGGGCACTGCAGACCTCCTTTGAGTTCTTGTGACTTCTCAAAACCTCAAAAAATGATATTTACAAGTTTGTAAGATTTTTTCTAATGTTCACCTTTGATCACTTGTATGTTGCTGCAATTTGTTGTTATTAGCCTAAAACTGGCAAGAAGAAAGAGCACCTATAAAACCCCCGAACTACATCAAATCCTATAAAATAAAGATGCAAAATGGGAGGTCGGACTGTCCTTTGATGTTAACAAATTGAACATACAACCAAGCGTTGCACCATATTGCATAACCCGTGTAGTTCTATGTGTGTGTAGAATTGTTCCGTAGGTCACTTTTGTGCAAGTACCACTTGGTGAGTAAGTAGCTAGATGTAAAATATGTAAGTAGATGTGTGCATGGAAAAATGAACTTCCCCTCTTATTAAATGTATATAGAATAATCCAGTCCCTTGCCCTTGTGTGGATGCAAGATTGATGCTTGAAAGCTCTTGTAAATTACTTTGGATGTAACATTACGTGGAGATAACAAATCTTAGTGCTTGGTCCTTTATTATTGCCACACATCTTTATATTTATATGATTCCCTTGCTTCAATTTTGTAATTAACCACTAAAAGGCCGACTAGTAATAATCATGATGTCCAAATGGCTAGAAGAGACCAAAAACATGGGAGAAAAGTACAAATAGGTTAGGGGTGCTTAGAGGTGACAAGGGAATTTTGGCGCTGACGTTTTGGCTGGGTGTTAGTATCCAAAGTCAAAAATGCTAAAGTATGAAAATACATACTGGGAAATAAGAAACCAAGAAGGAAAAAGTAAAGAGGCCCAAGACAATGATCAATTAGTACTTTTCTTGCTTAGGAATCATATGAATAGTAGTATGTGATCAAGACTAGATAAATACCCAGAGTGTGTGATTTAGTGTCTACAACTGAGTATTCCCAAAACATAAAAACCAATAATAAAAGTTAGAGAAACAATAAAATACACACTTAGCTCAACAGATCAAGTTCAATGGGATAAATGGGGAGGTAATGAAATAGCCTAATTAGAATAGGAGAAAACATGCAAATCAAGAGGATAAGTTTCAGATTACATACATGATAAAAGAAAACTAAATAAGAGGAGCGCAGATAAATTATTATATTTTTCTTAAGATAAAATTAAAATAAATGCTTCACCCCTAAATACTTTTCATTTTCTTTATTTTAAAACCAAAAATATAAATGAACATGTTGTATTGCCTTCCTATTGAATCACATCTTTTGTACAAGCATGGAATAATGACAACATATAGGTAAATTATGTATGCGGATCCTCAAATAGGTCTTCATTGTTTTTATTAGTGTTGATTAAGAATTCCTTTGCTAAATTTGGTTTGATAATCATTTATAAACTATATTCAATATGAATATTTTGAGTTAATTATATAAAATTGACTATTATATATTTTACTACATACATTATTAGGGCATTGATTTGTCATTATTGATTACAATTATATTTAATTTTAATTATTATTGATTTTAATAGTTTAAAATTTATAATATTGAAATTGTGAATGTTTGGTCTATTAGTGATATTGTTTGGCTCTTATAAAGTCCACCAAGGATCAATTTTTGATGAATGCAAATACATCTACCATCTTGACATGGAGAGTGAAGCACTTGAGGCTAGGATCATGTCTTCAGTGATTTTGATGCCAGGGATGCCCTAATCATAGTTGTTTAACTAAATTTGATCACTAAGTTAAATACACACTTACTTAATTTTGTAATTCATTATATGTTTCCTCCAAAACATAGAAATAAATGTTCACATTATATATATATATAAAGTCAATACTCAATATAAAGTGAAGTGCTTGATATTAGGACTGTGTCTTAGATGATTTTGAGGCCATACATGCCCTTTAGTTATAGCTTATTACCTAAAGATAATCACCAATTTTAATATACACATACTCAAATTTATAATTCATTATATGTTTCCTCTAAAACATAAGCAAAAATGCTTACATTTTATATAAATTAATACCCAATATTAAATTAAATAGCTCAAATTTGAAATTTTATGTTTGGAATGGTAAATAAACATAAATAATAGCAATTTCACATGAGTTGCAAGATACGTCGGATGGGATGCAAATGGAATGTTCTCATTAAGTAATATAATTTAATTCAAGCGTGTTTTTAATATCAATATCAACTGTCCCAATAAGGAAATCCTAAAATTCAAAAAAAAAAACTTTGACAAACCAAAACCATAAGAAGTAAAGTTCTCGTTCCTTGTGTATGAATCCACATTTTGCATACATATGTACCATAGAATTTCCAACTGTGACATCTGTAAAAGATTTCTTTCGCAAGATTATTTGATGGATGGACCAAACCCAATTTTGAAGCTCCCATTTAGGCGTAAACTGAGAGGATGTTGGATATGTACGATGCATTAATAAATTTCTCACCAACAAGAATATGCCACAAATGCATTTCATCTTCATAAACACTAATCTAGAAACAATAAAAATACATCATATTAGATTTGATAAATTAAAAATAAATGAAACACAAAACATTAGAAAAAGGAAAATATTATAGGGGATTAATTTACCCTTTCAATGCAAAGTTCCCAAACTCTCCAAAAAATATTAGGGTTGTTAATATTTATTAAATATTTTAAGCCTTCAGTTTTATTTTCCTTTATATTTGATTAAGCCTAAGCAACAAAAAACACTCCACTTCCACCATATTTAGGGGCTGCCATACATTTCAAAATAGAAGTAGATGTCAGCTCTTAAGGAGGAAAATGCATTGTTTAAAATATTCCATTTTGACAGAGGCTGAGAGGATGTTGTCAAAGGTTGCGGAGTCTTGATTTACACCTATCCAATTGCATTTCCCTGAAAGTTTCTAAGGTATTTTCAACAAACCTATTTGTTTTGTGCAATATCCCACAATCATTGCAGTCCATGAGACCACACATCTTTCAAGGGTTTTTTCAAATAGTTTACATGCTTCCACATCTTGTAGACATATCTTCCAAGGAACTTGTAACTTAAACATTCGATGAATGTCCCTTCTTCATAATGCTTCGAAGGATGTCCACGCCTTGTTTCAAAACTCCTATTTTTGCATAGGCTGATAACATGCTAGTAAAGGTGAACTAATTTCGGCCAAGATTCACCTATTTGAATTATGCCCTCCATAAAAAGGAGGTGCCAATTCCAAAATATGGCTTGCTATCACCCATTAGCTACATGAAAACAAAGGAGCATCCAACAACTCTACTTCTGGCGAGTGCCAAAGAAAAAGGAAATTATATTGGTTTTTGTCTATGTCATGATGGCAGGTAATTTAGGATTTGGCCATAAAAAATGAACACCCACATCATTAATCATCATACTATTTTGGGTTAATTAAGTTGGGTTCTATTTATTGCAGTTGGGGTGGGCTAGTTAATACGTAGTCCAAATACAATTGATCCACCAATCATGAGAGAGCGGTCTTACACAAGTTGGTAACATGCTAGCAAAGGTGAACCAATTAGTAGTCTCAACATCTGATAAGTAAATGACATAACCACATATATACATGTAAACCTAGGGTGTTGGAAGAGATGACTAGCAGGTTATAACCCTCAAAGATTTATTTAATGCAAATATTTGTAGATCTGCATTCTGATAAAGAAGTAAACCAAATATTATGTAAATTAGCCTAAATAAATTTTCTAACTAAAATTTGTTTACTAGCAATTATAGATGTTTCTCATGTGTGAGATAGGTAGTTTTTAGGTATGATACAACTTTGGCGGCCATATTGTGGGAATGCATTCCACCAATAAAATCCTATCCACTAAAAATACCATCACTAAAAAATTGTTTTCCATAGGTGGCCATCAAAATTAAAGGCTATTGTCTTAGCTTGTGCTAAAATAAGAGCTTTAAACATGATATGGGCATCCATAAAAGGATAATAAAAAGGAATTTTTGTCAGATGTTGAAGGTTGCAAGTGTCTTTGTAGACATGTATGCAAAATGCGTAAGCATACACAAGTCACTTGGACTATTTGATAAAAATGTCTCAAAGAAATGTGATTTCAAGGTATGAAAAATGGAATGGTGCTCTTGAATGGGCTTTAATCCTTTTCAGAGAAATGCATTTGACAAAACTCCTCTCATGTAATGCCATGGTGGAAGGATACATAATAGGTTTTGTTGAAACAGTCATGAATGCAGTTAAAAAAATGTAATTGTCATGTTTAAAGCCAAACTCCAAAACGTTTTTGCGCATGCTTCTCAACTCGTGCCATGAAGGGGGCTTTTGAACATGGTACAGGGCCAACTTGGAAATTGACTATCTGGTTTTTTGTGATTTACACTGTATATGAGCTGTAAAACTTTCAGGGAGTTGTAGATAGTAAAAAATTTAAACAACTTGGAAAATCAGTAGGCCATATATGTTTTCAAGCTTAAACCTCCTCTTGAGAGAGGCTACGATAAGTCAAAAATTTGTAAGTACCTTGCCAAGTACCCCAGTTTGGTGTTGTATGTGGACTTACATTCTCAAGTTAATTTACCCTAGATCAAATACTATGACAGACATGTATGTAAAATGTGGACATATACTCAAGTAAAGTGAACCAAAATGGTTGACCAAATGAAAAAAAATCCAATCCACGTGACATTCAAAGTTTGACTCTGCTAGAAAACATTCAATTTTTTTTTATCAATTTTAACAACTAAGATATTTTTTTTACTTTGAGTCTAAAAACCAGGATAAATTTTCTTCAATAAATGACGTAGACAATAGCTATGTAGAGAGATAGAAACTTAAAAAATAATGGTAGGTTAAAAGAAAAGTTTTACTGAATATACTAACAACACTACACTGCACACATTTAATGTTTAATGTGTTTTATTCATAGGGTTGGAAAATGCCTAAATTTAATAGTATTATTGCCTCATTAGGATACCCATGTTTTCTCTTAGCTGCATTTTTGATCTTCCATGAGAACTGTATTTTTGATTGAGAACATGTTGCATATTACAAACTAATGTAAAAAAATGGACATTAGAATAGTTACTCTAGGAATTTTGTTAAATATTTCATGTGTATGACTGCATGTTATAAAATAGATGAAACTTACACATCCTGGGAATCTTCCAGGATGATTCATTAGTTCAAAGAATTTGAAAGCATCCTTGCAACATCCACCATATACATAACTTGCAATCAAGGCAATCCATGCAAGCACATTGTGTAAGGCATTTTTTCAAACGGTTCACATGCATTATGTTTGCTTCCACATTGTGCATAGGTGTCTACAAGAGCACCTACCAATACAACGTAAAATAATTAGCTTTCCATCAACCTTTGCAGGATTTCCACATGTTGTTATAAATTTCCCATGGCATAGGCTGAGAAGATAGCAACAGAGGTTGAGTGTGGCTTCAACCCTACCAAGTGTATTTAATTAAATGGTTCCAAGGAAGTTTCAAAAAAACCATTTTGTGCATATCCTACAATCATTTCAGAAAATGAGAGAACACCTCTGCCAAGAAATTACTCGAATTGTTTGCATGTTCTGTGTAGGCTTAATGGACACATTTTATAGGCATATCTCTGGGGGGATTTTACAAACATATCTGCCAAAGCACATGTAGCTGAAACATATTCTGACCTATGAAAATAAACAACAAAAACATAAAGTAGACTATGGACCACTGGGCAACCGAAAAGGGCAAGGCGGTATGGTGAAACAATGTGACAGAAATTGACTACTGGAAAAGGTTGTTGGAATTCGACACTTTCCAGTAGGGGCATATTCAAAAGTGGATGCCTTCTAGTGAATAACCATTTGTATCCATTATATATCCTTCCCCTAAGGATAAACACAACCATATAAAAGGGGCAACCAAATTGAAGAAAAAAACTCCTCTTAAAGATGATTTAATGACCACAAATGCTAATAAAGCTCATAAGAAATAAATTCGTTGTGAAAAAAACATGGTTTCGTCTTTTTGGGAACAAAATTTTTCAACTAACATATAATGGGCATAGATAAGTGGGGAAACAAAACATTTTTATTTTATATGTGAAGTATGATAGATAGAATATATGAAAATTTTAAATTGAAAAATTTAATTTAAGAGACTAAGTTAAATAAAAGAGTATAATAGAAGATATAACATTATAAAATTATGAATATTCCCTACAGTTAATGAGACATATTTTAACTCAAATAATTATTTTTGGAATTTTGTGGATGTTTTATTTTAATTTTTTAGTAATCTAGAGTGGCCAACGAATACCCAACAACCTAGAGTTTTGAAAAGTGTCTTTTTAATACTAGGTGAGCGTCAACAATCAATCTCATTTGGAACAACACAAACCAAAACCTGGATGCATATTATAGAGTTTAAACAGGTCTCAACATGGGCCACCTAAAGTAATTGATGAGGTTGAGTGAGAAAACCCTAAGACTAGGACCAGATTAAGGCTCTTAGGCAACAACCTTTCACAATTTTTAATATCATTTACAAGCTAAATAATTGCTTACTACAACTCTCAGAAAAGAAAAAATATTCTTAATTTTAGTTCACAATTTATGGTTGAAAATTTTATGTTGAAACAAATCCTTTTAATGATGTTTGTAATAATATGAATTCTACATTTGAAACTTGGAGACATGTGGTTATTGTTTTCTCTATATTAAATACTAAATACAATAGGGTACACAATTTTAATGCGTGGAAGATCTTAAAACAACAAAAACTAGTGCATTACATTTTGTCTAAAGAACAATTAAAATTGACTCAAACAAATAATTTGTTTAATCCATAGCCTTCTTGTACAAATCCATCTTCATATACTTTCAAAACTAGAACATGATTCCATTTTATAACAATTATATAACCATAAATATAATCATAAAATTTCTCAAAAAAGTAATAGCTATGTGTTGGTGAGTAGGGTAGTTAGGCGACATAGTTACCTAAGTCTCGGGGATGGGGGCATGGAAATATAGAGAGATCAAGACGGCAATTTGTTTTCAAATTTTAGAGACAGATTTTCAAATAATACATAAAAATTAATATTTTAACTTTTTGCGATAAAATTTAGGGATTTAAACTGTATTTAATGTATTTTAGGTACTTTCAATATTACAATTTGATGTTCTTGGTAAAAATAACATCTTTTTAAAAGTTAAAAACATAAATATTTGTTTTGATAGATTTATAGAAAAATAGAGGATGTCCCCTTCAAGTCCTTGAACCCCTGAAACATTCATGAAGTCTACAATGCACCAAAATCTATGGGACGCATCCCTGCATAACACTACCAAGCAGTTTTAAAATTCATACGGATGGAAGCAGGGATCAAAATTGAGCCCATACTAGGGGTTCAAACCTGTCACAGAAGTGTTACAAGAAAATTTCCTGTAAAAAAAAGTTAATTTTAAATGACATTTTTGAAGTAGAGAGTATTAATAAAAATTTCAAAAGAAGGGATAGGTATAAAAATGTTCGTCAACTACAACAAGAAATCATAAGCATTTATTAATCCTTCCAACTAATTCGTAACATGCTTTGGGATTTATTTGACTAATAAAACCTTATTTTTTCTTAATATTTAATCTCAAGAATGTAAAGACAACTTGGCACTTAGTAGTTGGGTGTATTAAATACTTCTCCTAAGGATAAACACAACTGTATAAAAGGGGCAGCCAAATTGAAGAAAAACAAACTCCTCTTAAAGATAATTTAATGACCATAAATGATAATAAAGCTCAAAAAGTATAAATTCATTGTGAAAAAACATTGTTTCATCTTTTTGGGAACAAAATTTGTTAGCTAACATATAATGAGCATAGCTAAGTGGGGAAACAAATCATTTTTATTTTATATGTGAAGTATGATGGATAGAATATATGAAAATTTAAAATTGAAAAATTTAATTTAAGGGACCAAGTTAGATAAAAGAGTATAATAGAAGATCTAACTTTTAAAAAAACATGAATATTCCCTGAAGTTAATGAGACATATTTTAAATGAAATAATTATTTTTGGAATTTTATGGATGTTTTATTTTAATTTTTTAGTAATCTAGAGTGGTAGGTGACTACCCAACGTCCTGGAGTTTCGAAGAGTGATGTTTTAATGCTAGGTGAGCTTCAACAATCAATCTCATTTGGAAAAACACAAACTAAACCCTAGATATATATTATAGAATTTAAACCTTTAACCTGGGCCACCTAAAGCAATTGATGATGCTAAGTGAGAAAACCTCAGAGTAGGACCGGATTAAGGCTCTTAGGCAACAACCTTTCAAAAATTTTAATATCATTTACAAGGTAAATAATTACTAGTTACTACAACTCTTAGAAAAGAAAAAATATTCTTAATTTTAGTTCATAATTTATGGTTGAAAATTTTATGTTGAAACAAATATTTTTAATGATATTTGCAATAATATGAATTCTACATTTGAAATTTGGACACATGTGGTGATTGTTTTCTTTATATTAAATGCTAAATACAATAGGATACACAATTTTAATGCGTGGAGGATCTTCAAAAAAAAAAAAAAACTAGTGCATTACATTTTGTCTAAAGAACAATTAAAATTGTCTTACACAAATAGTCTATTTAATCCATAGCCTTCTCGTACAAATCCATCTTCATATACTTTCAAAAATAGAACATGATTCCATTTTATAATAGTTCTATAACCATAAATATAATCATGAAATTTCTCAAAAAGTAACAGCTATGTGTTGGTGAGTAGGGTAGTCGGGCGGCATAATTACCTAAGTATCGAGGATGTGGGGATGGAAATATAGAGAGGCGGGGTTTTCGGGATGGCAATTTTTTTTCAAATTTTTGAGATGGATTTTAAAATAATACATAAAAATTAATATTTCAATATTTTAACTTTTTTCAATAACATTTAGGGATTTAAACTGTATCTAATGTATTTTAGGTACTTTCAAGATTATAATTTGATGTTCTTGGTAAAAATAACATCTTTTTAAAAGTAAAAACATAATTTTTTTTTTGATAGATTTATTAAAAAATAGAGGATATCCCCTTCAAGTCCCCAAACCCCTGAAACATTTGTGAACTCTGCAATGTCACCACAATCTATCGGATGCTTCCCCGCATAACACTACCAGGTGGTTTTAAAATTCATATGGATGGAAGCAGGGATCAAATCTGAGCCCGTTCCAGGAGTTCAAACTTGTCATAGAAATGTTACAAGAAATTTGCCTGTAAAAAAATAGTTAATTTTAAATGACATTTTTGAAGTATAGAGTGTTAATTAAAATTTCAAAAGAAGGGCTAGGTATAAAAATGCCCGTCAACTACAACAAGAAATCGTAAGCATTTAGTAATCCTTCCAACTAAGTCGTAACATCCTTTGGGATTTATCTGACTAATCAAACCTTATTTTTTATTAGTATTTAATCTGCAAGCATATAAAGACAACTTGGCAGATAGTAGTTGGTTGTATTAAATACTTTTTGTTTATAGTGGTACTAGTGTCCCACTCTCGTCCGCTGGAAGCCCACCTCCATTTAATAGAAAATATATCGAATTTTTCAAAAAATCAAATAATACATCCCACAGTCGGTGGCATTATTACCGATATCTCTCAGTTGGACAACCGCATGTCTGTTGAAAAAGTAATGGAAACTAAGATTTTTACCCATATCGTTATTTCATTAAATAGGATATCAGAAAGAATCAATTTAAACAGGCATCTATTGAAGAGTAAGGGGTGTGCAGCGTGCAAGGGCATGAGACAGAAGGGAAATGAAATTCTTAGAAGGCACCAAGTAGATAGTAATTATATATTTATAATACCATTTTCTCAATAAGCGTTGCTGTTGAGTTCTAAACCACTGGCACAAAAAATGAATGTGTAGATCAAAAATACGATGCAGGTCCAAGTGTTTATGTTGCAATGGAACTATGATTCAAGTTAGATGCAAAACTTACCTTGCTTTCATTCCATACAACGACTACATTAACTAAAACACTTTAGAAAGCATCAAATTGATATGTTTAAATGATTACTTAGTCGGAAAAAGCTGAGCTCTCACATAGGAGTTCACAGGATTTACTCACAAATTACAGTAAAAAAGCATGTTCATTATCTTACTGCAAACTTGGACTACATCAAATAAACGTGAAAGATGCAAAGATAAATTTCAATAAATTGTAATGCTGAAAGTAACCATGCAATAATTCTTTTGGTTAATCATAAATTGAAATGTATCGGATTAAGGAAGATCTTCTTCTATGCAAACCTTAAAAAATGTTTTAAGATTTACACTTGATTGTTTATCTTCAAACTATTCATTTCAGCGTGATCTTCTTACTAGTTGCTACAAAAGTGTTATATACAATATTTTCACATTTCTATCTTTTGCCTTATTCATGAGTATTTCTTACTCAATCATTATACATTTATTTTAGTTATTTATATACAAAATACTTTTCCCAAATTCCTCTTTAAAAACCTCCCAGACTTAAACTGTTATCTTTTCCTGAGACCCTGCATTGGTGAACCGTGACATATCCTTGGACTTATGGGTTCTTCAAAAATAGCCACTAGATATTAATATTGTGTTTTTCTTCTTGTATATTGTCTTCCAATTCTTGTTCACAGTTTTTAAGGATGTGTCATTTGCTAGTTTTTACCCATATGCACTATTTGTTTAGGTGCTCATTGTTGGCTCTGCGACTATGATGTTTGTCTTGAATTGGAACCAATAATCCATTTCCTCACAGAACAATGAAAAATATGTTTGTAGTTGCATAGTCAGTTGTGTTTCCCCTAGAAAGTCCTCTTCTCCAACATTTTACATTTGAAGCTACTCTGTTGCCATATTGGTTTCAATATTATTTCCAAGCATGTTGAGTCAAAGTGTAAATATATTGGATTGAACTCCTGAAAATTGCTTGCAAGGCACGTCACTCTCTGACTTCCTCGTCCTATCCATCACATAATTTTGATGCTCCATTAAGATTTTGAGCACCCCCTCTGGTTTTGCATCATCTTTTCACGACTACAGCATGAGCATGCTTCACTTTATGAAAAGTGTTTTATATATCTTGCACATTTCCTCGTGTTATTTTGACCAAGCCATTATATTTTGTGTGTATGTGATGTAATCTAAATTTGCGCAGTAATAAAATTTGTGTTACAATTTATTGTTTGTAATTTTTAAATGATCGGTGTAAACTCCATCGTGAGAGCTTACTTTCCTTGAAATAATGAGATATAGGCTCTATAATGGGTAAGTGCATGAAGTTGGGGGGCCAAAAAGTGGACAAAAACCTGAAAACAAATGAAACACGTATGCATTTTCCTAAAATGTGCTCACATTTTAATTTTTTTGGTTTGGTAATTACCGAACCTATAATGTGTATGCATTTAAAAGAAGCTAAAATGTGTATGCATTTTAGAGAAGGCAAAATGCATACATGTTTTAGAGAAGTCAAAACGTGTACACGTTTTGTATAGTATGGACCTATGTATGTGTATTTGGGTGTCTTTATACTTACAAAACTAAATGTTTAAGATTTGTTTTTATTATTTATTATACTTTTATTATTTCTTATACTTTAAATTTATTTTAGTAAATATAAGATATTAGGTTCACTGTGCACCTGATGGAAGTGGTCTCGTAGCTCTACTAGTTATACTCTAGAAGATAGTTTTTCAAAGTCTAATTTGATCATTAATTACTCATTTTTCAGGATTTCAGTAAAGTACCTAAAACTTTCAGGGCATATATATTGTAGTCGGTCTTTGTTTTGGGAAAGAATATAGTCATTTTTTAGGTTTTTTGACCTTATAAATTAGATTTTAGCCCTACCACTGCTTGAATTGGTACCAATTTTTAAATTTGGTCCATAATTCACTTTAGTGACCATGAATCAACTCTATGATGCTTGCTTACTTCTTACTAAAAATAGATCATTACTTTGTAGATAGAGGATTATTCCATGAATGGGATTCCTATCTTATTGCCATAATGAGGTGATTGTAATGTGCCTCCTCCTTAAGGTGTGATAACACAACTAGGTGTTGAATGAGTTTTTACGAATAATACCAATTGAGTTGCATCAAGTGAACTCAGATGATTTCTCATTCTTAGAAACATGGTGCTCCATATAAAGATCATCCCATCACCTTTCCTAGCTCTAAACGAATCATTTCATGGAATCAAATTCATGAATCTCATACATGTTTTTCCTCATATGTCTCTTATAGAGAGAAACGATTCCTTAATACTTCACACATGATGGTCCTTGATACCTCAGTGACATGACTAGCTCATTTTAGCTTGTTATGAAGGGTGTTTAATTAGCTATAGAATGGCTAAAATGCCTTCTTATGCCTTTAGAGGAAGTAGTCTCTCATCAAAACTAAATGAGTCGATTGATCACCTTAGAAACTATTCCCTACACACTGAAAAATGTTGAATGATCTTATTAGGACTTTCCTTTGGGTGAGGGTTTATGATTTAGGGTTTAGGGTTTATGGATTTGGTTTTAGGACTTAAGGTTTAGAGTTTAGGGTTTAAGGTTTAGTGTTTAAGGCTCATAGTTCATATGTTAGGGTTTAGGGTTTAGGGCTCAGGGCTTAGGGTTATTGGTTTAGGGTTTATGGTTTAGGGTTTAGACTTTATTGTTTATGGCTTGAGTATAAGGGTTGAGGGCTTTTGATTGAGGGTTTAGGGTTTAGGAATCAAGGTTTAGGGTTTAGGGATCAAGGTTTAGGGTTTAGGGTTTAGGGATCAAGGTTGAAAGTTTAGGGTTTATGGATCAATGTTTAGGGTTTAGGGTTTAGGGTTGAGAGTTGAGGGTTGAGCGTTTAGGGCTCGAGGTTTATGTTTTAGGGTTTAGGGTTGAGGGTTTATGTTTGAGGGTTCAGGGTTTAGGTTTTTGGCTTAGGGCTTAGGGATTAGGGCTTAGGGCCTAGGGTCTAGGGCTTAAGGTTTAGGGTTTAGGGATAAAGGTTTAGTGTTTAGGGTTTATGGATCATGGTTTATGTTTTAGGGTTTAAGGTTCAGGTTTTAGGTTTTAGGATTTAGAGCTTAGAGTTTAGGGTTTTGGGATTATGGTTTATGGTATAAGGTTTAAGGTTTAATTATCATTGTTTAGGGTTTAGGGCTCAAGGTTTAAGGTCTATGGTTTAGGGTTTATGATTTAGGGTTTATGAATTATGGTTTAAGGTTTAAAGGTTTGGGTTTAGGGAAAAGGGTTCAGGGTCTAAGGTTTAAGGCTCAGGGTTTAGGGTTTAAAGGTTAAGGGTTAGGGTTTAGGGCTCAGGGTTTAAGGCTCATGGATTAGGATCACCCATTTACTCACTTTAATTTTCTATGTCTTACCCATTCTTATAGGTATTAACAAAGAGTATTCAACTAAAAACGGTTCATCTATTTCATAGGTATAATATTCAAGGGATTCATCACAATTTGATGCCTTTCATCTACTGATATTTTAAAGGAGGGAAATTACAGATATCCAAGAACAATTTGGGACAGATAAATGTTATCCAATACAACTATCTTCTTTTTCCCATTACATGCGAACTATTTCACTCTCTGTAATGTTTTGTGTCTTACCCATTCTTATTAGTGTTGACAGAGAGTATTCAACTGAAAATGGTTCATCGACTTCATAGGAACAAAATTCAAAGAGATTCATCAAAATTTTATGTGTTTCATTTGTAGATATTTTAGAGGGAAATGTCCACCTCTCAAAAACAAGGTAGTTGTAAAAGTAGACTTAATAATGGTTCTAGGCACAAGACTAGGAAATATGGTTCTAATATATTAAAAAAGATGAACTCACTCATGAAACCTACTAGAAATATATGAATTTTAGGCGTTAGAGCTTAGGTTTCTAGATTTAGTGTTTAGGGTTTACGGCTTAGGGCTCAAGGATCAGGGCTTAGGGCTCAGGGTTAAAGGTTTTAGGGTTTAGGGTTTAGGGTTCAGGGTTCATGATTTAGTGTTCAGGGTTTAAGGTTTATTATTTTTGTTTTAGGGTTTATAATTTAGGGTTTAGGTCTCAGGGTTGAGGTTTGAGGGTTAAGGGTTTAGGTCACAGTGTTTAGGGTTTAGTGTTTAGGGTTTAGGGTTTAAGGTTTAAGGTTTAGAGTTTAGGGCTTAGGGATTAGGGTTTAGGATTTCAGTATTTAGGGTTTAGATATTAGGGTTTAGGGGTCAGGGTTTAGGGTTTATAATTTAGTTTTTAGGGTTTAGGGTTTATGGTTTAGCATTTAGGGATCACGGTTCATGGTTCAGGATTTAGTGTTTGGGACCTTTAGGATTTAACATTTAGGGCTTCAGGTTTAGGGTTCAGGGCCGATGGTTTAGGGTTTAGGGGTTAGGGTGCATGATTTAGGGTTTACAACTCAAGGTTCGGGGTTCAAAGTTATGGGTTATGGTATACGGCTTAGGGTTCGGAGTTTGAAGTTACAAATTTAAGGTTTAGGGGTTAGAGCTCAGGGATCTAGATTTAGGGTTTAGAGCTCAAGGCTAAGGGTTTAAGGTTTAGATTTTAGGGATCAAGGATTAGGGAGTAGGGATTAAGGCTCAAGGTTCAGGGTTTAAGGTTTAGGGATTAGGGTTTATGGTTCATGGTTCATGGTTTATGGCTTAAGGATCGGAGTTCAGAGTTATTGGTTTAAAGTTTAGGGGTTAGAGCTTAGGGCTCTGGATTTATTGTTTAGGGCTTAGGGCTTAGGGCTCATGTTTTAGGGTCTATGGTCTAAGGTTTCAGGGTTTAGGGTTTAGGTTTTAGGTTTTAGGGTTTAGGATTTAGTGTTTAGGGTTTAAGATTTATTATTTTGGTTTTAGGGTTTAGGGTTTATAGTTTAGTGTTTAGGTCTCATGGTTGATGGTTAAGGGTTTAGGTCATAGAGTTCAGGATTTAGGGTTTAGTGTTTAGGATTTAGGGCTTATGGTTTAGGGCTTAGTGCTTAGGCTTTAGGGTTTAGGATTCAATGTTTAGGTTTTAGGGTTTAGGATTTAGTTTTCAGGTTTAGGGTTTAACATTTAAGGCTCATGGTTCATGGTCTAGGGTTTAGGGTTTAGGGATTAAGGCTCAAGGTTTAGGGTTTAGTTCTCATGGGTAAGGGCTGAATATTTAAGGATTATGTTTTAGGGCTTAGGATTTAGGGTTTAAGGTTTATTGTTTAGGTTTTAAGGTTTAGGGGTCATGGTTTAGGGTTAAGGATTTAGGGTTTAGGTTTAGGGCCTCGAGTTTAGGGTTTAAGGTTTAAGGTTTAGGATTTAGGGTTTCAATTATAAAATTTAAATGCTAAAAGATTTAGGATGAATGCCTAAATCCTTAAAATTACCTATGTACTGACCATATTATTACTATAAAAAACTATCTCCTAAACCATGACTAATGGAGCTGTGAAACTAGTTCCATAAGGTGCAGAGTGACCCTAATTTCTTATATTTACTAAAATAAATTTAAAGTATAAGAAATAATAAATTATAAATAATAAAAAATGAAAAACTTATACTATGTTCATACTGTAAAGAATGCGTACGCATTATAGCGTGTACGCATTTTTACGTTTTCACTTTTTCCAAGCCATGCCTCAAGGCTTGGGATCTGGTTTGGACCCCTAAGCCTGAGGCATGGACCTGCACAAACACAACAAACATCATGTTTTTATAGGAAAAATGTAAAAAGCCACTTCCTCCATGATAAATAAACATAAAACAATCAATTCATTTTAAAAAAATTATACAATGACAGAGAGCAGAGTTTCTTCTTTCTAAAAATATAATTTTTCAAAATTTCTGACTAATATAAGGTTTCCATATTATTTATTTTCTCACTATGCCTTTTTATAGATTTTTTTGAAGTTTAAATATGTCTATATTTCATCATGTATCTTTTTTTTGGGTCATTGAAATTGAAAAAAAATTATACTAGCACAAACTATGCCTAATTCTATACATATTGATGTGAATCCAGCTGCAAGAGGTTGAAATACCTCCAAAAACACACATAAACATCTTTGCAAATAAAACCAGGAGTTTAGAAATAGCTTACTTCTCATTCTGGAATTCACATTGATCTATTACATCATTACAATCCTCCTTTTATTTCAAGACTACTCTAAAATCCTAAAATGTCAACAAACCCTAAAATGCCAAAAACCCTAAAATGCAAAACAACTCGGATTGACCCCAAAATTTGTGTGCCAAATATGCATTCATAAATTAGGGCTCACACAAAATTTGGACTTATTCTGATAAGCACAATAATAGTTTTTAAAGTTCTAAGACCTAGTCAAAAGCGGAAAAAAAACATTCGGAGCCAATTTTGGGCCAATAGATGAAGGAATCTGAGCCCAAAATCGTGTCAAAATGGGCACAAATTTTCCGGAAAAGTTAATCCTAGCATAGTAATAATGTATATCTACCACCCTGTAAGATTTCAGGACGATCCAACGGTCGGATCAAAAGTTATGGTCTCTGCAAGTTATGCTCCCACATCATTCTCCCCTGGTTGAAAAGAATTCAGCTCTTGCGAATTCTGTTGACAGAACTCATCTAATTTTCCACTTTCAATTTTCCTCAACTCCCACTCAGGAATCCAAGTATTTTATTCTTGCTGTAAACCTTCCCACTGTATCAAATATCTGTTGTAGCTCCCATACCTAGTAGTGATTGTCTTTTGGTCCAAGACATGTATTAGCCTCTCCTTTTTCTTCTTCAGCAACTATTGCTTCCAGTTTATTTCTGCCTCCTTTGCAACATTTTCATCATGACCTGGAAACTTATATAAGTTAGAAACATTAAAAACTAGTGAGATAGCAAAGCTTTCAAGTAGCTCCACCTTGTAGGCATTATCACTCATTTTCTTCAGAATCCTACATGGCCCAATCTTCTTAAACTTGAGTTTATTATATGTCCCCTTTGGAAACCTCTCTTTTCTAAGATGAACCATCACCATATCTACTTCTTCAAATACACTTACTCTCCTACTAGCATCTGCAGCTATTTTATATTGTGCATTACTCACTTTCAACTTTTCCCTCACTTCATCTTGCAGCTGTAGAATGTGTTCTACAAATGCTTTTGCATCATCACTGGTTTCATCTTCACCTGGTAGAACAATTAGATCTAGGACCCCCTTGGGATTCCTACCATATACAATCTGGAAAGGAGACCTCCCTGTTGACCTGTTTACCGAGCTATTATATGCAAACTTAGCTTGAGGTAAAGCTAAGTCCCATTGTTTTGGTCTTTCTCCAACTATACATCGTAGGAGATTTCCCAAGATTCTGTTCACTACTTCCATCTACCCATTAGTCTGGGGGTGATATGCATTACTGAATTGTAGTTGTGTCCCCAATTTCTTCCACAGAGTCCTCCAAAAGTGACTCAAATTTTTTTGTCCCGATCTAAAGTGATTGTTCTTGGAATTCCATGCAATCTAACCACTTCTGAAAAAAACAAATATGTAATTCTAGAAGCATCATTAGTTTTTTTACAAGAAATGAAATGTTCCATCTTCAAGAATCTATCAACCACAACAAAGATAGAATCATTCCCTTGTTGTGTGTTAAGAATCCCTAACACAAAATCCATACTCAGATCAACCCATGGCCCTGTAGGGATAGGCAATGGCATATACAACCCAATATTCTGTGCATGGCCCTTAGCCATTTGACACAATCTACATCTTGCTACAACCCTACTTATGTCCCTCTTTACCTTTGGCCTATAATACTTTTCTACAACAAGAGAAATTGTCTTACTTATACCAAAGTGTCCAGCCAACCCCCCATTATGCAATTCTCTTATAATATTTTCTCTCATTGAACCAGCAGGGATGCATAATTGTTTCCCCCTAAACAAATAACCATCCTGTATCAAATAATCAAAAGAATCACTACCTACCGTAGGCTCCTTAAGTTTTCTGACAACATCACCAAAATCTGGATCACCTTCATACAATTCCTTAACTGCCTCAAACCCTAGTACTTTATTGTCCATTGTTGTCAAAAGGGCTACATGCCTACTCAAGGCATTAGCAACTTGATTCTGCTTACCAGACTTATGCTTTAAAACAAAATTATATTCTTGCAAAAATGAAACCCATTTTGCATTCCTACTCTTTAGTTTCTTCTCCGTGTTTAAATACCTCAAGGCTTCATGGTCAGTGAAGAGTACAAATTCCTTTGCTACCAAGTAATGTCTCCAGTTCCTTAATGCCTGAACAATAGCATAAAATTCCACATCATAAGTAGAATATTTCCTCTTTACTTCATTTAGATTTTCATTGAATAATGCCATAGGTTGTCCTTCTTGACTCAACACATCTCCAATCCAAACATGTGAGGCATCACAGTCAACCTCGAAGACCTTGCTAAAATCTGGCAATACCAAAATAGGTGCTTCTGACACTTTCTTCTTCAACAATTCAAAACTAGCTATTACTGTCTTGGTCCATATAAACTCCCTCCCTTTGGTACACTCTGTTATGGTTGTAGCAATGCTACTGAAATTCCTGATGAACTTCCTATAAAAAAATTGCCAATCCATGAAAACTATGAACCTCTGTCACATTCCTTGGAATAGGCCATTCCAGAATTGCCTTTACTTTTTCCTCATCCATCCTCACTCCATCCTCTAATATGAAAAATCCCAAAAAAATAAGACTCTTATGAAGGAATCTACACTTCGTTAAGTTTGCATATAGAATCTCTTTACGTAACAAGTCTAACACCAATTTCAGATGTAACAAGTGTTCTTCCACTGTCTTACTGAATATCAAAATATCATCAAAATAGACGACAAAAAACTTACCATTGTATTCTAAGAGTACTCTGTTCATCAACCTCATGAATGTACTGGGTGCATTAGATAGCCTAAATGGCATCACCATCCACTCGTATAATCCATCTTTTTGTTTTGAAAACAGTTTTCCATTCGTCCCCTTCATGGATCCAGATCTGTTAGTAACCACTCCGTAGGTCAATCTTGCTAAAATATCGGGCTCTCGCTAGCACATCCATCATATCATCCAACCGCGGGATTGGGAACTGATACTTAATTATGATCTTGTTTATGGCTCTATTATCTACACACATTCTCCAGTCTCCATCCTTTTTGGGAGTCAATAATGCTGGATTTGCACATGGACTCATGCTTTCTCTCACTAACCCTTTCTGTATTAGATTTGTCACTTGTCTGTTCAACTCTTCACTCTATGTGGGACTCATCTGATAGGCTTCCTGGCTCGGAAGGGCCGATCCCGGGATCAAATCAATATGGTGTTGAATATCTCGCTTTAGAGGTAACCCATCCAGTGGCTCATCTGGTATGACATCTTTGTATTCTTTTAGTATCTTTTCTTCCGTAATAGGTATATTAAAGTCTTCTTTCTCTAGCTTCTTTGACATTAGTGCATAACAACATCCAGCTTCTTCCATTTCTGTAAAAAATATTTTTGTAGCCAATAAGCCCTCACTCTTCTCTTCTTCCTTGAAGGGTAACAAGACCACCTTTACACCATCCTTCCAAAAGGTATATGTATTTTTCCCTCCATCATGTGTGACCTTTCTATCATATTACCAAGGCCTACCTAGTAATATATGACATGCATCCATTGGGATAACATCACACCACACTTCATCCTTGTAGGTATTCCCAATTGAAAACTTTATAAGTCATCTTTTATGTATGGTTACTTCATTTCCTTTCTTGAACCATGATATACAATAGGGATATGGGTGCTTCTCACATTTCAGATTCAGTTTATCAACCATTATAGTTGAAACCATATTTTCACAACTACCACCATGAATAATAATTTTACATACCTTTCCTCCAGAGGTGCATCTTGTTTGAAATATATTTGTTCGAAAGCCACGAATTAGCTCCAGTAACATCATTTTATTTCTCCTTCATTGGGACAATCATCATCCTCCTTATCATGAGGGTTTCACCCAAGTCTGCAATAACCTCCATTTCTTCTTCCTCTTCAGCCTCAACCAGATTCACTGTGGTTTTTCTCCTTGCCATCTATCTTGTATAGGATAGTGCGGACACTCAAAATCTCTGTTCCCCTCTTCACCACATCTATAACATGTATATTGCCTTTGGGGTCTATTCTAGTCCCATCCTCCGTTATAAACTCTTCCCCTCTGAAACCCCCTACCTCTTTGGTAGTTACCATGGCTTTGACTAGAATCTTCATGCCCTTCTGTATTAGAGGATTCACCTTTTGTAGATTCAAATCTACCCTTGCCCCTCATTGGAGATGATGATGGACCTCTCTTCACACCTCTTCTAAAATTATTCCTCTTGTTCTTTTCCTCTACCTTTAATGCAAGTTGATAAGCATCATCTAGGCTATGGATCCAGAGCATACTTAACTCAGCTTGTATGGTGTAACTCAACCCATTTATGTACCATGTAGCCTTTTGTTCTTCAGACTCTCCTTGTTCCACCCTGCTTGATAACTTATAAAATTCAATAGTATACTCCTCAATGCTGAGATCCTTCTATCTTAGGTTTTGGAACCTTCGAAAGAGTGTATGAGCATAATCTACAGGAAGAAACTTTTCTTTCAGCTTCTTTACCATTTTACTCCAGTTTCGGATCTTTCCCTTTCCATTCCTTTGTCTTTCATATTGTAGGTGATCCCACTAGGTCAATGCATGTCCGGCCAACTTAGTACATGAAAACTTAACCTTCTTCTCCTCTAAAAGAGTTTTCCACTCAAAGAATTTTTCCATGTGATTTAACCAATCAATCAACTCCTCTGGTTGTAACCCTCCACCATAATCAGGAACATTAATCTTGATGTTGTCATTCTTTCCCTCTAAAGCCTTGATCAATATCTCCTCAAATGGTCTCTCATTCAAGGTTTCTTCGTCTCTCTCATTTTCTTCTTCATCTCCTCCTTCATTCATTAATGGAGGCTCTTCTTCAAAATCACTATCTGGGTTTGCATACCCATTTGCATGTCTCCTTCTAAGGTGGGTAACTTATCTCGTGAGGTCAGTAACTTGTCTCTGTAGCTCCTGTATATGCCTATTCATTTGGGCATAACCTCCCCTCCCACGTCTACCCATGGTTATATAAAATAGAGGTAAAAACTACACAAAAAAATGTAATATGTTACCTTAACTATTTCTGCAAGATCAAAATCTAGCTCTGAAACTAGTTGATGTGAATCCAGCTGCAAGAGGTTGAAATACCTCCAAAAACACACATAAACAGCTTTGCAAATAAAACTAGGAGTTTTAAAATATCTTACTTCTCATTCTAGAATTCACACTGATCTATTACATCATTACAATCCTCCTTTTATTTTAAGACTACTATAAAACCCTAAAATGCCAAAAAACTCTAAAATGCAAAACAACTCGGATTGACCCCAAAATTTTCATGCCAAATATGAATTCATAAATTAGGGCTCACATGAAATTTGGACTTATTCTGACAAGCACAACAAAAGTTATTAAAGTTCTAAGACCTATTCAAAAAGTGAAAAAAAACATTCGGAGCCAATTTTAGGCCACTAGATGAAGGAATATGAGCCCGAAAATGTGCCAAAATGGGCACAACCTTGTCAGAAAATTTAACACTAGCATAGTACTAATGTATATCTACCACCCTGTAAAATTTCAGGACGATCCAACGGTTGGATCAAAAGTTATGGTCTCTGCAAGTTATGCTCCCACATCACATATTTAAAAAAAAAATCTAATTTTTGATGTTTTTTGAGGTAGTTAGGGGGACATGGTTAGAGCTCTTTTATTTTTCAAAAAATAAAAAAATTTGTACTAGAAAAATAAAAAAATAAAAAATATTTGCTAGAAAAATCTAAAAAAATTTGTAGCACAAACTAAATGCTCCTAGCTATGTTTCTACCAAAGGGTTTTCAAAACTACTAAATGGTACTCAAATAATGGTGGGGGGCACAAAAGTCACTATGTTATGTTTTTTAACAAAAATAGGAGCACCTATTGGTATTTTAGTTATTTTACCCACTTAAAATTATCCATTTTCAATAAAACTTATTAGCTTAGAAACTAGAATCAAAATGCTATGATTCATGTTTACACAACATCTTCAAATTTTGAGTGTAACTATTTCAAAAAACTCGTACAAGTTGAAGTTTTTTTATTTTTCAGAAAAATGCGTCCACTTAAGACCCCCTTTCGGCCCCCCCAACTTGGTGCACTTACCCTGATACAACCTTATTACATACCAAAAACTCCTTATGACAACCTATCAAAAGCAAAAAATTATGAAAATGAAGACAAAACTCATCCTCCTAATCTAGAAACTCCAAGATTGATGCACAAGTTAGTTTTTAATTTGAGTTTTGAAAGGAATATTTTCCTTCCATTCTCCATATATAGGTCATTCCCTTCTTCAATAATTCATCTCTTGGAAGATTGGTCTTTGCAGATTTCTTAGTAAAATGCCTATAACATCCCACATGTCCCTAGAAAATTTCAATTGTATTTACATCCTTTAGTAGCACAAGTTTCATGGCAACTACATTTTTATTAGGGTTAGGGGAAAAACTTTCTCACTAACAATAATACCTATTAGATTTCCTCTTTTAAATAAAAATATGCTACTCATGTTTTAATTATTAACATGCACTTCTACGTATCTACAAACTTCATTCCACATAATGAACAATAATCTAGAAATAACATTGTTTATCCTATGGCCAATTTCACAAATGGATACATGATGATAACTCTTTTAGCCCTATTATTAAATTATATAATAGGTCACTCTAGAAAGGTGAGGGATAAAAAATGTCATGTGTCATGAAATTCCTTACAATATGATACATATTCTTCATAACTACATTCATTGTTTTTAATCACTTTTTACTTCTATTATGACAATCAACAATTGTTTTATATGAGCATTTTCTTCACACTTTTAAATATTGAAACAGAAATGTTAACACATATACATCATAATATTGGAAACTTTATAACCCCTTTATGATACCTTATGAGTAATTTTTACTATCATTATAAACACTAATAAAATGTCTTGTAAATTATGAGACATGCTCTTTCATAACCAATTACTCTGAAATAGAACTTTACATTATTATGTTATCGTATGCACAATTTCAAATATAAGATATACTTATTCCTACATTGGAAAATGTTACAATAGTGGCAATAGAGTTTACGATAGTGAATGACAGCTTATATAATAGTAGAGATAAAGGATGGAAATATAAAATATCTATTGATATTTGTTTATAAAAATATTTCATTATGATTGCTGTAACTCTTTTATTAAACTATGGGCTGTAGTTATGCTCATTGCAAGGAATTGCAATTCTCATATATGTTCCAAGAATATATTTCTTCCTTGTCTTGGGATGATTTTTATTAATTGTAGAGTTTATATTCTTGATATTTATTTATAATTATTTCAATGAATAGGTATATAATTGTGAGAAAATGGCCCTTCTATTGGTCATCCTAAGAAGGATAAAAAGTTGTGTTCAATAAAAGTTGTAAATTCCATGGACATGGGGTAAGAATCTCTAAAGAAATCTTAAAGGATTTTAAAAAACTAGTCAATGGACCATCAGATAAGAAATAAAAAAGGATTCATCACTTTGCATGCATTAAACTTGAGAGAAAAAAAGTAACCTAACATATTTAGTAATCCTTTATTCTTGAAAGCTTTAAAAAATGAACCTTGTAAGGATTCTAAGCAATCAATTTGTGATTATGAGAATGGGAGCTCACCATTAATGGCTTCAAGGCCAATGGTTCTTCACATTTACTCAATGTTTGGTGTGTAGTGAAATGACAAAAGCAATAGCTCAATAAAATAAATTAAATAAGCTCTAAACCCCAAGAAAAACGCTATATTTTATGTTAGGAAGGAGGAGAATTCTTAGAAATGGTCTAGGGGTAGTGGGTTATTTATAATTTTCCAATTTCATAAATGGGAGACTTTTGGTGCATATGGGACTAAAAAGAAGTCAAAAAGATAATTACTAAGTCAAAGTAATATTTGGCTAGGATTCGAAGTGGTTAATCATGGTTTAAGACTAGTTAAACTAGGTTTAGGCTATTTAATCTTGTTCACAGAGGAATTAGGGGTTTTATAGAGTTGTGAGAAGCTTAATCAATCCAATGAAATGGATTGATGGACTAAGAAGTTATTAAAAGTGGTATAGAAGAGGACGAGAAGAGGGATTAACTAATAAGGGACCATATTAGCCCCCATTTATTGGTTTATAGGAGAAATAGGACAAAAATAATGTCGTAAACGATAAGTTAGAGGAGTCAAGTTAACGAGGTATCATCAATTTTCAAGGAGGGGGAGTTAGCACAATATTATAGTGCTTTGATAAAAGTACAAGTGTCTAAATAAGTAATTATCACCTTGCTAATGCATTTGGTTTCCCTCAACATTCACATCAACAAATTCATTCCCAAAATGAAGAATTTTTTGTTAATCCACATGTAGAACATGAATCAAATAAAGGAAAACTTCTAGAATAGAAAAAAGTATCAAAGAAATGCAAATGAAAACTTAAGTCCAAACGGAAAACCAAATTTCCATGGAATTATCCTTCAAAATATTATATTGGATTTTAAAGGATAAATTTTTCTTGGTATGGCCAATGGGGTATGGGTGGAGTGGTTAAGATAAATGGTTGTATCCAGCTCCACCTAGGTTCAAATCCCACTCACGCACGATCCCCATTCAGGGTGGTAATATCTAAGGTGGCTGACGGATTAAACAATAATAGATTCTAATTTGAAATTTCCTCTGCTAGAAATGTGTTCTTGTGTGGTGGATCTTGGCTGAGTGTACTCTGGTTCATAGCTCTGGTCTAAAGATGAAAGTACCACCCTTCAAGTTGGTGGTCTAATTACCCATGTAAAATCAAAGCATCATAAATTTTATTTACAACCTTTAGAAGGATAATCTAAACAAACGTATTATTATAATAACCAAGCATGTAGAGCTCATAGTATATGATGAAAAGGATATAATCATATCAGTGATTGAAAATACATATTATGTTGCCACCCATGATTTGCCTTTGTAACTCTATAAGCCAATTTTTGATTTGAACAAGTATAAGGGAACTCCACACATTCCTCTAAAAAATGAATACTCATCATATATAACTCCTAGATCTGGAAAATAGTTTCTACTAGTTGCTAAAGAGGTATATTGGATAAAGTTAATAGATGATATTGTTTGTAGTCTATTTTATTTAATTTTAGTTGATGAAAGTATTGATCAGACTATGGACCAACATTTGATAGTTTGTATTACTTATTTGAATAATGAAGTGAGAGGTAAATGTGTAAAAAAAATTATATGCCTCCAAATAAAGGATGGTACATCTCAATCTATGTATGATGTTGTGATTACTCTTTTAGTAGAGATGGGATTATCCTTGATGAACCTAGTGGGATTTGGATATGATGGGGCTTCTGCAATGAGGGGTATTCATGGATGTTTATCTACTAAGATTTTTCTAAATGCTCTTTATTTACTAGATATTAATTTCATAGCTCATCGAGAAACATTGGAAGCAAATGAGGCTTCTTCTTATTTTCTAGAGTTGTAATTTGTTGATAAATTTGCAAACAAAGTTTATTCATAGCTTGGGAAATTTTCTAAAAGACATGGAGCATTAAGAGATTTAATGGAATCATTTCAAATCAATACATTACAAGTGTTACAAATCCATCAAATTAGGTGGCTCTCTAAATTAAAGGTCATTGAAAGACTTGTACATGTCATGCCTGCTTTGTTGACAGAATGGGAATTAGAAGAGAAAAAAATGTATGATTTGGCAACAATATTTTAAGTGTAGTTTTATATAAATTTACTTGCATATGTGCTTATTGAGTTGAAAAAAAAATCCAGGATGATCATGTTGACATTACTTCCATTAGAACTACTTTAGATATTACAGTTGATATGCTTTGTAGGAGATTTCAAAGAGGCATATTTGGGGCAGGTACTGTGCATATATCATCTTTTCTAAGTAGAGTGCAAAAATGAACTCTTGCGTTTATAGATGAAACATGTATGATACATGTGCATACATTAAGATTTGAAATATTTCCTAAGTCACAAAGATCAGGGATACTGGATGATTGTATTTTATTGGGAAAATATTGTATAGTAAAGGTGATTAGTTCTCTAGATTCAAGGTTCACATATTTACCTATATTTAATGCTACTAAGTTTTTCAATCCTCATAATTACTATGAGGAAATGGATGATAGAGATTGATAAACAAAAATATGCTTAACATGTTTATGTGAAAAATTTAGTGTTAGGAATTCACCTATTATGGACATTGTTAAATGTTTGGGTGAGATGGATGAATTTGTTTGTACTATTTATAAATCATACTAAAAAAAAATGTTTGGAGCATGATATCTATGTGGGGGTGAGCCTGAATGGTTTGAAGGGTTTCCAATTTTAATGCAATTATGGCAACCTATTCTTGTTATTTTATCAAGCACATTAGTATGTGAAAGGGTTTTTTCAAAGTTAAATAGGATAAAGAATGATTAAATATCTAGACTATATTTTAATACATTGGATATGTTGACGTTTCTCTCTCTTTGTGCACCTCATGCTCTAAATGAGGTAGATTGAAATTCTATTTATGATGCATGTAAGCATATGAAAGCTCAAAATCCTCTTTCTCTAGAAAAATAGATAGTGAGTTTATGGCCCCTTTGAATATGAAACATGTTCGTTATTATTTTTACATAAATAAGTATAATTGAATTATGTATATGATTGTTTATTTGTTCCATTCTAACTAAAGTCAAATTGTACTTGCAGACGGTTATTACAATTCTAATAATAATAAGGGGGTTTTTATTTTAAATTTTTTTTGGGAATCCACCCATAAATAATGTGAAGATGCATATACCCTTTGAATTACATATTCAAAGGAAATGTAATACGTTAAATTTTAGGTGGAGTTACTCTTCTTAACACATTTGATATGAACTAGTATATCTATTATTAAATATCTTAGTATAGAAGACACTTGAGATATTTGAAAGGGCTTTGAACTTATGTATAATGCAACATTTTCTTTATTGTAGTCATAATACTATGAACCAAATTTTTTATGCTTTTATATAATCATTTTTTTTTAAAATGTTCTTATTTTTTAGGATGTCTTGACAATATTTTCTCTTGTCATATGAAGTGTATATTTTTATATTGGTTTTAATCATAGAAGGGCTACTTAAAAATGATCCCTTCAAGAATTTTTTTTGACTAGCCCTTCAAATTTGATCCTTGGATGAAAGCTTGCTCTCATCTTCTTAAGTACCAATTAACTTCTGTTTTGGTATTTTTAACGGATCTGTTGGATTTTCTTCACATGTTATTAAATGCCTTGCTTGTAAGGTCAACCTTGGAAATGGTATGAGGAGGCACCACAACACACAAAAAATTTGTACTAATTTTTTATTTTACACCATGCTTTAATATCTCATGCATTTGTGTTTCATTCCCCCATTTGTGTTTAATAATAAGTAGGGTCTCTCTGTTTCTCTCCTTGAAACTTTATTTTACTGTGTTTACCACTAGAGAAACCGATATGAGTAATTTCAAAATATACAACAAAATATACGTCGTTGTTCTTCTTATGTTTATTTATGTGGGAAATGGATCGCCTTGTCCCACAAAATCCCAACAAGAATGAGGATGTGGCATAATTTCAACATCTACAACAAACTTTGGGTTGTTGTTCTTCTTATGTTTCTTATGTTGGTATTGGTTTTCTTATTAGTGTAAATATTTATTCTATCATATGGTTTTTATTGAGATAGATGGAAGTTACAATTCTTCACTTCCTATTTATGTACATCTTATAAAGGTATTTTTCACATATTCTAAATACAAGCTATATTTTGTCTCATTTTTGGTTCTTCTCTCTTGAAAAATTACTCTTTTAGTGTGTTTGTACCTTATCAATGCTAGAACTTGGCTTACATTTTCACATGGTATTAGATCTCATTCTTGTCATCAAACACTACTATCTTCTTGTGTTTAGTTTGTTGGACTATCAAGCTTTTCCAATTTTAGTATTCATATCCTTTTATCTATGAGTATGCTTTTCTCTCGTGTCATTAGATGATCTGCAGAATTATAATATATTGAAAAAAATAAGTATATATACAAGAAGTATTTTTAGGAATTCTTCATCTTGTGCATTTTTATATAAAGGGATTGTTCCATTGAGTCTAGATCATGCCAAAACCCAAGGGTTGATAGTAGAGTTGAGTATGTTGTGAAGGAAACTAGATCTAATATTTTATTTTTATTTTCATGGTTATCATTGGGCTATTTGGATGTATTATTTACCAAAAATACATTTAAGATAAAACTTATTTATGGGTTTTTAAATATAATTATTGGGTTTTTATACTTGGTGTTCTACTTATGTGGTAGTGATTGAACTTACATTATTTTTGTGGGTACTTATTTTGGTAGTAATTATACCTAATGTTGTTCATGGCAAATATTTTTGTTGTGTGTGATGCCAAGATGGTTCAAAAAAAACTTTTACTTGAATAATTTTACTATTCATAGTTTGTCCTATTGTTCAAGGTTGTGCAATGGTGGTGGTTTTACCTATAAGACAACACTATTTATAGGCACTTGTCCATGTGTGGTGTATCTAGACAATGAATTTATTCAAATATGTAACATGAAGATGAATATGAGGTTACCTCATATTAGGTTCCTCAAGCTCTCCTTGGTTCTTGATTAAATGTCACATAAGTTGATATGATCACACACACTAATAAAGAAGTGAACAATTCCTAGTCTATAAGCACAAAAGCACAAATTCGTAATTTTTGAAAAGGTCACCTCACCATATTTTTGAATCCCTAGCATTTCATCACATGGAATTCATCCCTCGGTCACACCCAATGCAAAAGGGGTTAACTCAAGGGATTTTATGTATTTGCTAGGCACATGAGATTTTTTTGAAATTTAGAAGTAGAGGAAACTTGTAAGATCCATAACTTTCTACTATAAAATCCTTTCAAGGTGTCAGTTTTTTTCAAAGTGTGTA
Source organism: Taxus chinensis (assembly GCA_019776745.2). Lineage (NCBI taxonomy): Eukaryota > Viridiplantae > Streptophyta > Pinopsida > Cupressales > Taxaceae > Taxus > Taxus chinensis. The sequence goes on along the minus strand of CM034148.1, from coordinate 637,242,789 downwards.
TTTTTATAGCTCTTCTCATTGCATAAAATTTCATTTGCTTTTTCATTTTATGAGTAACATTTAGGCCTTTAAAATTGGTATGTAGACACTAATTTATAATGTGCCAACCATTGGGGTTATTTTCTATTATTTTAGGGGGGGTTGTCTTGTGTTCTCTTCTACAATTTCATTTTTGTAACCTCTTTTTATACATTATAGATCAAAATGTGGTTCATATTATCACGTCATTTAACTACCATGAGTGGAAAATGAAAATGCAAATCTTATTGAGGAGTAAGGTTTTATAACATATCACAATGAGTATTAAAATTTAACCAATATAAGATGAATCTAAAGTTAAGTGGTTTTATAAATGTGTTGAGACCTATGATATATCATGTGTGTTTATATTTCCAAATTTTCTCTTTCACATAGAATCTTATAACACAAATAATGATGTCTCGACCATATTAGAACAAATATTTGGGAAGAAGGATGTAATGAGAGGTCATGAATTGGAGAATAATCTCATTATTTTGAGTCAAGATTACTTTGACATTATACATGACTTATTTCCATAACTAAGTAAAATTAGATTGTATTTGAAACAATGTGGGATAGAAAAAAATGATGAGAAAATTACTCTTTCTAGTATTTCTAAGTTAGTTCTTGATTATTTAGTTTTTGTGTCTATGTTCTATGTTACTAGGAGTGACCTTCAAGCCACATAGAAAATGCATTCCTTAGATGATTTTTCTACCTCCTTGAATTGGGAGATAGATAAGATTATCCAGATGGATACATTGAATACCTCCATGTCACATGCCCTATTTTCTAGACATGAAAAAATGAAGGCTTCAAATAGCAAGGATAAGAAATAGAAAAAAATATGACACTGAGGAAAATAATGATCATAAAAGTACCACCTAGAAAGAAACAATTAATACCTCTTATTCCAAATCCAAACCTAAGAAAGAGAGGGTTAAATGTGTATATTGTAGAAAAACTAGACAGGATGAACTAAAGGGTATGTAGAAATAAATTAATCACTTGTCACACATCCTGGAGAAGAATAATATCTGGATTTGTGGTTAAAACACAAAAATTTCACTTGTTCAAGAGTTTACAAAAGGAAAATAAAATGGAAATGGGAAGGATAAGTGAAAAAAATTATCGTATTATATCTCAACCAACCACGCAGATTCTTAACTTGGGTGCTTCAAACCACATGGAATCATCACAAGTTGTATTCACTTCCTTAGATCCATCTTCTACATAATCTAATTTGATGGGTGATAACACCTTTATTGAGGTATCTAAGAGAGGGTTTGTTTCCATATGTGATGGGACATTTTAGGATGTTCCTTTTGTACCTTCATTTTCAACTAATATTGTATCAATATATCACATCAGTCTTCATGGTTTAGGAAACCAGGTTGATTTCACTCTAATTTTTTTGGTTATTAGTGATCTAAATAGTGGTTCAACATCATCTAATTTTATGGGTGATAAAAACTTTATTAATGTATCTAAGAGAGGGTTTGTTTCAATATGGGATGGGACATTTTAGGATGTTCCTTATGTACCTTCATTTAAAACTAATATTGTATCAATATATCACATCATTCTTCATGGTTTAGGAAAGTAGGTTGAGCTCACTCTAATTTTTTTGGTTATTAGTGATATAAATAGTGGTTCTACTATTTTATTAGGGAGAAAAGATCACCACTATTAGATTTAAATATTCTCACACTATTATCCTAGTGATAACTCCTCTATATATTAGGAGAGATCTTTGATTTTGACTCTTGGTACTTCACTTATAAACACATTGTAATCACTAGGTATTGATAATAGTTCTTAGGATAGATTCAAGTAGGAATACTCATGTCGATTCATATTCCATTACATATTATGAGATTATAGATAATGAGGATTCATAATTCATTAGAGACAATGAGATCAATTATGATGAACCACATCCTTCCTCTCCTAGTCGTCTTTTAAAGGAATATTTTCACTTATCTTGATTTTCCTCACTTATCTCCCAGTCATGCATTATAGGTTGATGAATCTCCTATAGATTATCGATCATCAAGTCCACTTCCTTCTATTTCTTAGACATATCAACCACTTCCTTTTAACAATATGAATTTTGGTTTAATTTGGGTTAGATAGACACTACATGATATAGGTGATGTGGTTGATGATCCATCTAACAATAATAAGAAATAGTAATAGGTCAAGTATGTTCCATGTGTTCATTTTGCCTTTTCCTCTAATCTAAATTATTTCAATGAATCATGTTTTGGTGCACCCATATCTACCAATCGGAGTGAGCACCTCCCCATACCTCTAGTTTATCACAGAGATTCCACCAACCCTATCTACTTATATAGGACCCCTACTAGAAGTTATAAAGCATGATCTATTGGTAGATATGTGGGGACATCACCCTCCAAATCCTGATGGATTTATATATAGAGTCTATAGGGCCGATGGCTAGGGCTGGAGATGGATAGCCCTGAAATTTGATCTATATGGGCTAACGACCATATATAGAGAACCGCACCCCTCCTGTGAATGAGTGATTGATAGATGGTATTAGGGTCAGACATGAACTATCTAGATGGGGTGAGCCTCTTTCCTTTTTCTTCCTATACCCATATTTATAGAGAGAGTTCCCCCCTTGTGCCCGTCCCCAGAGATCCTGATTGATATATGGCCTAACCACTCTCTATAGCTCATTCGGGCCCATATCCATATAGATCTCTATAGGGAGGGAAATCATTATCAATAAATAGTTTAGTATGGGATCAACTTGACTTCACCCTCTGAATATAGATATGGGGTGACTATCTATAATGCACTTCAATAGATCCTGAGAGAGGGTGACTATCACTAAGTTGGGTCTGGTCAGGCCCCATATCTCTATCTTGGGTCTAACCCCTATCCATGGATATGGGAGGCCTATCTATATATGGGGGCATCCAACCCTATCTAGATAGATGTTTTCAAGCATAGATTCATAATCCACTTCCCATCCACCACCACTGGGGTAGATATCTAGATAGGGCCCTCCCCTATCTGGATATCCTCTCTCTATATGGTGGCACCAAATCCCAATGCCCAACTCCAACTAGATAGATGTATGGGTCCCCTCCCCTATAATGATTAGATTGATATATGCATTTTATATTCCGTAGAAAAGAAGAGGGAAAAACCCACCCTTTATCCCCATTGCCCCCCCGTTTCAAAAATGTGTGTATTTTATAGTTGAAAATAATATATTTTATCTATAATTTTAATTCATTAATTAAAGAATAATGATTATTTAATGATTACTCCTTTTGCAACAAGAAAATGATTAGTACTGGAACTAATACAATAACAATATATTTGTTTGCTGTAAATAAATTACATGACATGTGATCGCTTTGATGGCCCTATCTCCCTATCTAAATATGGGGCCACCAGAATGAGATCTGATTGAATCACCAGAATAAACCCATTGAATCACCGCACCGCTTCAGATGCTTTGGAACCAACCCCCACCCATCTAGACTGACCTTATAGAGATAAAACTACTGCGGCGCCCCGATAGATAAATTTTAGGATTAGGAAATTCAATGGTTGGCTATCGTCTTATATCCCATATAGAGATAGGCATCTAGATAGGTGGGTGAGAGAAGGACACTTCCTCTACTCATTAATGCAATGCTTGTGTAATTTGATGATTCAGGAGATAATCTAATTGGTCCCCATAGAGTCTATAGGGGAGTCGAGGAGGAGTAACATCTAATTTCATCTCACTGAGCCGGTGTCTAGTTAGCTCTAGGGAAATAGATCGAGGGGGAGGGAAGCTTCTGTATCCATTCATCATGATTGAGAATTTTTTAGATTCAAAAATTCCTTTTCAACAATTAGGATCCATCATCTATAATATCTATTGGGTTTTCATGAGGTATCATCTTCCAAGGGACTACCTATTCCTCTCTTCTTTCTCACTTTATTTTTAGGTAGATTCTATACATTCTTCTACAGGGATTATCTATTATGTGAAATTTTCTATGTTCTTCTCTTTTCTCTCTTTTTGGGAGGAGTTATTCCTACACTTTTCTCCCGGTCTCATCTTTATGAGGTATTTTTTATGTACATGGGTACCTCATCAGGCCTTCTTATTGGGATTCAATTCTTCTACCAACATAATCTATTCTTAAAGGGGGTGTTAGTGTATGTTTTTTATTCCATTTTATTATTATACTACACATTTATTAAGTTTTCTTGGATGTCATTAGTATATATGGGAGTTGTAGCTATCCATCTATTTGGGTGGGAGTTAGACTTCTCCACTTCCTATTTACGTACTCATTATCTCTGAATCACAACACCCTAGGGTTTCCACAAGTGTGTGTCCTTGAGCTCGTGGTGTGACTGGATAACATGGCTATTATCTTTAAGTTGTGGGACTTGCTACTTGAGATAGACCTCTAGAAAAAGTTGTGTTAGTTTGTGGAGCTAAATAGCTTCACTGGAGCATGCAATGGAAACTTGCTGGAAAATACAGAAACTGTCATTGGTCGAGGGGGAACCGACGTCGATCACCCAGAACCTTCATCAGTCAGATAGGAGCTACATCGTTCAGAGCAAGTTGGAACTAGCCGCGGTTAAGGCTAACTAGCACTGGTTACCTGTGTAATGATGTTTTAATTAACTCTCAGGAATTAAATCTATCTTTATCATTAAAGTAGATTCATTGGATGAAATTACATGGATAAGTTCCCTAAGTTTATATATTCCTATATAGGCATGAAAGCTAGGGTTTAGAAAGTATGGGAAGAGAAGGATCAGACTAGATCCTTGATTCTCTTAGATTGAGATAATGAAGATGAAGAAGAAGAAGAAAAAGAAAGAACAGGTTACATGAAGACAGAGTCTCCACGGAGGGGAAATAGACAGAAGGAAATAACAGGTACATCTGAATGGTTGGAAGAGGGTAACGTCTTCTACTTTATTTTCTTTGTATAGTTATTGTATCATTATAAAGGCTTGCAGAGTATGCAAAGCACATAGGGTTTCTTCTTGTAGATCCACATGTTGGTGAGATCTTATATTATAGATCTATGTAGATCTAGTCTTGTATTATAGATCCATGAGATCATATTGTATTTTTGATCCATGTAGATCTAGATGTTGTAGAGGTCTCAGTTTCTAATTCACAATACAGTGAGAGCTTCGTTGCACAGTGGTAGATGTAGGGTAACTTCAGGTATGTGAGATCTGGTTATGTTTGATAGGCACATTTGTAGTGCACTCAGGTAGATCTGGTTAGAGATATGGAGGAGACACAAGTGGTGGTATGGAGGCACGATTTAGTGGACTCGAGAAGATCCGGTTGGAGATCTGGGAGGAGGAGATACCCTTGTAGAGATACATGTACTCTTGTGTAGAAGAGTTGGTTTGTAATCTCTTGTTATATTATATATATATGATATCTCTATCTTTGGTGGACGTGGCACACATTGGGTGAACCACGGTACATGCTTGTTATGTGTGTGTACTTTTGTGTGATTTGGATTATTATATTTTATACTTCCACTGCTGTAGATTTTGTGGGTAAATTGTTTGGATCTTGTGTGCATGATTTTGTTTGTTATTAAATCATAGCACTATTCTGTAGTCCCGTATTCCCAACAAGTTGGTTCTTGCTCCTAGACTACCTATAATAATCTACTCTAATGTAGGAAAAACTATCTTGTTCTAATCTAACTTTCCAAGGGACTAGGGAGAGAGAATGCATGAACACAAAGCCTACACTAAAGTAGTGTTACACCAGAAAAGGAGAGAATGAGGATAGCTTTCCAATGTGTGAAAAATATGAGTAAATTACATACTAGAAGGGTTGATAATAGTTCTCCATAATCTAGAAAATGTATTCACAACAATGTTTCAAACATGCACAATGATAATGAATCCCTGCAAGAGCATAAATAGACACAATATATATGCATTGATATTGGAGGGGTAAAGAGAATGCAAACAAACACAGCAGGGGAAGATACACCCACAAACTTGTATTTATTGCTTCATATGATATACAAAACTCAATCTATTACAGAGTAAGGGCCTAGATCACCATGTAAGGAGTCCATTACAAGGGCTTGCAGCACATTGGCTTCACAAAACAAATTTGATAGAGTGTTTCTACCAAAAAACTATCTCCCTTTACAATGAGGTTAACACTCTAATTTATAGAATTTTGAGAGGAGGAGAGAGAGAGAGGGAAATGAAAATCCTGAAATATGTCCTTCAACCACTTACAAGAGGTATTAAATGAAGTGAAATGATGGTATGATGCTTGAAAAATTCCCCCCATACTGCCCCATAACTTGCAGCAGTGAGAAATGTCTACCCATGGTTCATTGAATGTGTCGCAACTACCAAATAAAACATTATTCTGAACTGGGCACATTTTCTGCAACATCACCATTGATTCATCATCAAATTAAGGATTTATTTATTTATGTGCGTTGGGCTCAGAATCAAAATTCCAATGGTACCAATTTTGTGTGTTATCGTTGAGAATTGTAAAATATATGGCATTCTGAGTGTAGGCAATTGTTTTGGGTTTGCCAGGCATTTCTGTTATTTGATGGGACTGGGTATTTAATTGACTTGAGATGAATATGTTTCTTTTATTTTCATATACCTACCCTCATTAAAAATAGTAAATCTAGTTTTTATGATGTAGAGGACGTTGTGCCCATTTTGAAAAGTCAAAGTTTGTGAAAAATAGAGCTTTGGGTCAAAAGTTATGGCCATTTGAAGTACAGGAGGTCGAGCATCCTTTCTCCACATCACCCAATTCGGGATTTCCATTCCCAACTATCCTGTTGTTGATTGGGTCATTGGGGCCGTTGACCTCCACTTTTACCGCATCCCACTTGCATGGCCCTTTGTGTGGTGATTTCACCTTTTCACATCCTGTGTGTCTTGATGTCCGAAGTTTCCCACATACCATGCAAGACAAAAATTTCCACCTCCTCCACATGTCTCTTCCCTTTGCATTTTGGCGATCTCAGTAATGCGGGTCCCGATTGTCCCGATGTCGCAAGGACCATCTGGGAAAATTTGTCTAATTTTTTTTCTTTACAAAGGCTACGGATATTTCAGGTTTTTGGGTCCTGAATGTCCCAATGTCCCATGACTGCCTAGAATAAAAACTTCTGCAAAACCCGCAATACACCAAAACAAGCCATTTTTCAATTTTTTTCAAATTTGTCTAACTTCTTGGATTTTTCCTTGGATAGGGAAGTTAGAGAAGAGCTAAAGGGACCCCCCAAAAAGTAATTTTTGGGCCTTGAACCAATTCTACTTTCTCAAGCCTAGATAAATTATGAAAGTTATCCAATTTACCTCGGGAGGTGGACTCGGCATAACAGTACCTCTTATAGAGATATTTTTCACATATTCTATATACAACTTAATTTTGGATCATGTTTGGTTCATCTCTCTCACACAATATTACTCTTTCAAAGTTTTATTATTTTACTAACATTCAATATTGGCCCTCATTCTCACATTTTCATATTGGTTGAGATTCTTGAATCTCGTTTAGTTACTTGCATATGTATACGGTTGGGATTTAAATCTATTTTATGTTTAGTATCATAAGGAATTGTATATCACTTTAGGATTTTTTTGATTCAAGTCTGAGAGAGTAGCCTAGTTTCATTGATTAATTCATAAATGAGATAGTAGATAGGAAGGAAGATATCATTAAAGTTTTATGTGTAATCACGCTAATTATTAATATGGCCATTTTAATTATGTGTCTAGGTATGATGTACAATCACTAGAGCATGTAATTTTAAAATCCTCATAAAATAATAGTTTCATTGGCACTCATTAACATTTTAATTGTTATATTTTAGATTTTGGGTTATGATAGTTTGATAATTAGTCAATTATTAGTTCCTGTGGTAAACGAGTCTATATAAATTATGTAATTGATGTGAATATTATAGTTATTTTAACTCTTTTGTTGAAGCTTTTCATATTTGTTCCAGTGGATGAAGGCACTAGTTATATATAGAATGATCACACCCTTTGATATAAAATATTACTAAATGTCCCCCTATGAGATCTCCATTATAATTTTGCATGCCTATAGAGATCTCACTGTTAAAAATTTGGCTTCATACTTTCTAAGTTTACCTTACATTTGTTAAATCAATTTAATAAAAGTTAGCAAGTTATGAATGTCATTTATATTTCTTCTTTAGGGAAATTTTCTATTGTGTTTTTCCTTAATATGTGTGACTAAGTTACAAATGACACTAAATTGGGTTCTTAGTCATGGAGGTTACATTTTTATAAAGATCCTTTCAATGAATTTAAGCCTTTCTTGTATAGAATTTTCTATTGGTGTAGACCTTTTTCCCACTAGGGTTTTCCTACACGGTTCTATATGCTTGCTTAGGGTCATATGTGTCATTTGAGTCATTTGGGAAGATTAGTCCCACATTCAATGGAATGTGGGGCATCTATCTATCTCCCTCATATATATGTAACCTCTCCCATTGTGTTTATTATTGTGAATGATATCGAGTATTCCATTATTTTCTCTTTTCCTTTGTAATATTATCTAATACTTGATTTCATTTACCAGCAACTTCATTATGATGTGCACTTGCTTGACTCATGAGATCACTCCATCTTCCATCATCTGCATTCTTTGATCTAGTGATCATCGCTACAACTATTTCAATGTATCAGAGTGCCAATCAATGTTCACGATTGTCTAGTCGATTTATTTGTTATTATTTTCTATGAAATCTTGAGATTTGATATTGTCTTATCAAAGGAATTGTTGAGAGAAATACTGAGATATGTGGTTCCTTGGTGTATTAGTGGGTATATCTATAAGGTTATTGTGAGCTTGGTTCTTACTGGTTTCTTCCATGTTGACATTCATCTTCCTGGTGTTTTCCATGTTAGCATCCATCTTTCTGGTTTGACCTTGAGTATGAAGACACAACTTGTTTTTTTAGGACCCTATGGAAATGTTTTTTTTTTCTCTCCACAGCCATGCTATGCTGGAAATTGTAGACAAAAAATCATGCACTTAAGGCATTATATAGTCTCGATCTCATACTACTATTCATATGGTTTTTGAGTAAGAAAGTACTAATTAACCGATGTCCTTTGGCTGTTTTACTTCTTTTTATGTCCTCAATACCGATCTTCAGCACGTACTTGCCCAGTTTATTTTTGTCATTTTGTTTCATTCTACCTTTGACTAGGGCGCTTGGCCATGTACTGTGGTGCCCCAGGCACCCTAGTCCCATTTCGGGTGCCCTGAGCCTTTTTACACTTTCTTGCCACTTTTTGGGCACCTTCTAAGCATTTGAGCTTCTTATCTTTTTAGTGATAAGAATTTTCGGGGTTAATTATGAAATTAGAACAAGAGAACCATAAAAATATAAAGTTATGAGACCATAATGAGGGACCAAATACTAAACACTACTATCATATCCTAAGGTTGCATCCATCAAAGGATCCATTTGCATCCATCTAGCTCCATCATAAGGCACAAAGCTTGTTCATCTACATCACATTACATAGGAGGGAAGTTTATTCTATTCCATCCACCATTTTATTACATTTCTATACATAGTCATTGCTTGCTACTTTCAAAAAGTGTGACTGACACAAGAGCACCTAGGGCATGATTGCACACATACACATAGAACTACATCAGGTCTAAGATGTAGTGCATCGCTCAGTTAGTAATTCCACAATTTTGGCTACTAATGACAGTCTAACCCATTCATATGCATATTTATTTTTTAGGGATTTGATGCTCATCTTGGGGTTTTGTAGGTGATTCCTTATTGTAGATATCACAACAAAATTTGACGGAGTTCAACAAAATTAGTGTGATAAGAAGATAATACAAGCAAACATCTAGCGATACCTCAAAGGAGGGTTTTAGGTTATTCCCACAGACCAAGGTGCCCATGGGAACCCCTGTTCCTCTCTAGGTGCCCCAGTGTACCTAGAGAGCTCAGATCTATGCTTCTGTGTGATTGTTTCCTCCTCTTGTTTCCTAGTTCACACTGCGACATAGTCGAGAACCTTCGTCAAATCAACTAAGCTCTTCCTAACCTTCTTTGCAATTTAGGGTTGCTTATTTCTACTTATTATTGGCTTGGGTCATTTTCTTTATGCATTATTTTTGATTTACTATTGTTCTTAATATTTATATTAACTTAGAATAATTCAACATTTTAGTTAATCAGAAATCTATTTGTTTGGCTAGCCTTCTCGAAGCTTCTAAAGCTTGGGAAACTTAGAGGCGTTAGGGTACCAAATTATTTGCGAGTTATATTTAAATCAATTATCTATTTGAAATCGTCTCTGCTAGGATCTGAGGGAATTTTTTTTCTTGGTTGGTTATTTTGTTTTCCACCTACAAATCACACCCACCTCATATCTTGCAACATCCTTCTTGCTCTTGGTCTTATAGCTCGAGGGTCTCATTTATTGCACCTCAGATATTGTAACATCCTTCTTGCTCTTGTTCTTGTATCTCAGGGGTCTCATCTATTGTACCTTATATAATGGTTGTAGTTGGCTCCTTCAGCTCATATGGCATCGCCCCTACTTTCATCACTAATCAACAGTAAATAAACTGGTTCTTCTGTTATCTTCATCCATGATGCTCTTGATCCTAGCTCACAGCAAGCTCATCCCACCTCCTACTGCCCTCTAGCTAGTTGGATATCCTTTGGTGGTGCCCATAGCTCATTTGTGACCAGGTTCTCCTCCATGGTGGCTGCATACTTGCAAATAGTAGCAAAAAAGAACGCATAAGGATTTTAGGTTTTACAAAACCTATAATTCACCCCTCCTCCTTTGACGCACTTTGTATGTGGACCCCACTTTCCACATCTTCTATTTCCTCTCATGTGGGATTTGGATTTGTTTGTTCTCATCTTCAAATTCTGACTTGTCATTTAACATTGTATGTTTTGTGCATACAAGCCAAATTTTGGGAAAAAAATTAAAAAGGGTAAATTTTTTGTCTATTGAACCTTGTATCTCCGCTCGACAAAGACGAAGGGTGAGGTCCGGGTTGCTAGGAGGTGAATTCCCCCTGATGTGTTAGAGAAAAATATAATTCACTCCTTTTCCGATTCCAACAAATGGTTGGAAGCATAGGTCCAACCTAACCACAAAGGATTTTTTAAAGCTTTAAGTGCAGGTTTTATTAAAATAGGCTATTTTATGGGAAATCATTTTTTTAATATCTTGCAAACAGTAGCTCAAAATTGAGTGCCACTTTTTGCAAAAGTGCATAATTTTTTTTTCCCATGTCATGGACCTATTTATATTGTAAAACACACTAATTTATAAAGTACCACATTTTTGGGGGGAAGTTGTCTACACTTTGTAGTTAATTCACTGATTGCTCATTTGGACAAATGTCTGGATGTGCCTGACGTTCCATTCATGAGTGTGCATTGGGGGATCATTTTGGTTTGTACCAAATTCTTTTCCATTTCATTGGTGTCTTCTCTTGTTCATGACAACTCTATTTGAGAGATTCTAGAGGAGAGTTGATTCACATCCATTGGTTATTCTAGGGAAGACCAATTATGATTCATAGCAGTCGTACATGGAACACTCACTCATGGATCGAAGAAATTATTCCATTCTTATATGGAATGATTCCTACTCCTGTTGACCCACATCAATATGATGATTGGGCCAATTCTAGTGACATGGCCTATGGTCAGTTATTGCAACATGTTTCATGGAATATACACCACCATGTGGAGCACATTGTTTAGAGCACACTTGAAAGTCTTTTTGGGGATCCTATTGTGACCTATACTACACCTTCTTCTCCCCCTTCTATCATCTCTTTTGATACTGTATTAATCTCTCCTCCTGCTTCTATTTCTTGTGATGACATATTTATGGTGAAAATGCTCTTTATTCTATCAAGCCCTACTACATGATGAGATTTCTACTAGACCTTAGTTATCTTGTTATATATTCTACATCTATTCTTGTGTAAATTGTTGTTCTTCCATATCCTCCACATACTTGAATTTTGGAGGAATTTACTATTCTAGTGAGATTACTTTTGCTAAGAGCTTCGATAGCGCATGGTTCCGATTGATATCCATCTGTAGATATAAGTACTTCATCTGCAGACCAGTCTTCAGTTTCAATGGTTGTTGACCCTTTCTCTCCTCTTTGCATTGACATTCTTTCAGTAATGTTCCATGCATATTTTCTTCTCTGGGTGCTCTCTTTCTATATTGTATGCTTCATCATCTCCATTTTCTACAATTAGTCCTGTGATATTAACTTTGGCACATTCGAGCACTAGCAGATGTCTGGAGACAGTTGAAATCTTTTTAAGATCATACATATGTTTCGTACAT